>WOXC01004838.1:1200000-1800000 GCA_011680675.1 Gymnobelideus leadbeateri | reverse complement strand
TTCATTTTATATTTATTAGTTTATGTTATTCTTATCTGCCCCTTTAGAATACAAGCTCCCTATGAGTAGGGATTGTTAGTTTGTTCTTATATCCCCAGCCTCTACCACAATACTTGCCCCAAAGTCAGGGCTTAATAAATACTTGTGAATGGACTTGCTGATAGACTCTAAGCAATGAGAAGATAAGATCTGAGCCATTTTCATCTTAGTAACTCTTTGTGGAAAGTACTTTGTGCATAGTAGACATTTAATGAATCTTTTGTCAAAATGAGTTGTTCATATGTTCATCAAAAAGCAGCCCTAAGATTCAGGTTCAGTGAACATGGCGATGCCTAGGGAGTTAGACCTAATGGGGATAGCTTTTATCATACTGACTGACCCAGCAGAACTAAGTCAAGGAAAGGTGAGAATTTTTGCCACCAGCTCCCTGATTTCTGCAACAAGGACATGATGAGACACCCCCCACACATATTTTGCTTTGCATTGTGAATAATTCCCCTTGTGACTGTGTTCCCCCAGGACGACACCCGTCCTTGGTTTGTCCCAGTATGGGGGCGGGGCAAGTCTTCTAAAGTCTTTAAAGCTGAAACCCTGTGTTTCTCTTCCTATCACACAGTTATTGCCAAAGAGGGCTAAAGTGAACAGCAGCTGATGGAAAGACGGGGAGGGAGGCTGGAAAAGCCCTAAATAAATAAAAAGAGCCCTACAAATGCCTATTATAAGGAGAAACATTTTGCTCCACAGAGCTTAAGGTTCTGCCAGTCAGAAATTATTCCCTACTAAAAGGGAACGATGGTGTGCTTAGCAGGCTAAAGGGCTTAGCCATTAATAAGCTGATTGGCCTTAAAACAAACACTGGAGTTTGGTTCACCTCCCAGATTATGGATATTAAACACCTATTAAGCAGTGTCTGGCTATGAGTTGATTGTGACACACACCTCAGAACATGGGTAAGTCCTAGCTGGCCTTTTAGGAGGATGGATCAGATGGATCTCACCACAATAAAACCAGCATAAAGACATGTATCTATTTCCATCCTCGAAGAAGCCTAAATTCACAGGTATGGGTACTCCTTCCATTGACACAAGTCATGAACTCTCTAAATATTGGTTGCCAATCTTTGAGAATTGCTGGGGGCCCCCAAAATCATTACTTGATGGCCAAGCATTTGTAAAAATGAAAAAAAAGTTTCAAATTTGAACAATGAATATTGTTCTGCAGAACACATTACCCATGCTGGATGATGGTTATATTACATATTTAGTTGCAGCCGGGGGTGGACTTGTAGAGAAGAGCATTATGTAATTCACTATATAATTAGACTATAATTGTTCACGTATTATATAATAAGGAGCTGAACCTGTGCAGGGAATAATAGGGTTGATTGTCACCAAAGTGCATATGGATTTTCTGAGTGTCCTTGATAAGGCAAATGAGCCTCAAAGGTCATCAAGGGTCACAGGGATAAAGGAGGAAGAAAGTCAAAGAGGAGATAGTATAGTACTATGGGAAAAACCCTGGGCTTAGGGGAAGTCAGCCTCTGCTGGTTACATTTCTTGTGTGATGCTGGACAAGTCCTTTCATCTCCTCTAAATGTCAATTTTTTAATCTGCAAAATGATGATGGTGTCTAAGGTCCCTTCCAGTCCTAAGGCTATGGTCCTATGAACTGGCCTACATGTCACCTAATATACTTTATGGTGTCCTTGTGGTTTAGGGGAACTAAAACTACATGCATTAGAGAAGGGGCTTGATGTCTTTTGCGTGTCTGGCCAGAACCATGAATTTACTTCATTAAGCACCATTCTGCTGAAGATGTTACAATTCACTAACCAAAGCAGAGCTGCCAGGCTGCTCCCCAAGAGACATAATACATTCCCCTCACCTCTCCTAGGTGCCCCACAGAACAACTCCTTCTGGGCCATTGTTTTAATCTTTCCAGGTTTAAAAACTAATGCAAGTGGTTAGTGGTAAGAGTCTCCTTTCTCACAAAGGTCCATGGCTGCTGAGGGTATGCAGAAGGTACCCGGTTCATTGAGGAACAGCACTTGCTGCTAGAAGGCCTGGACTAAGAATTTGGGTCCAATCACTATGACTTCTTACAAATGATTCCTGCCACTCAACACCATTCTCCTGTCAAGTCAAATGAGAGAGCAGTTATTAAGTGGCGGGCACCATGTTAAACACCGTGGATATAATGAAAGGTAAAAACAAGCACAACCAAAAACCAACCAGCCCCAGTTCACAGTCTAATGGGGCATATGACCAGCAAACAACTATGTATAAACACACTGTGTGGGTATTAACACTTCATTAAGGTTTGGGTATTCGTAGACTACAGGGAATAGGGAGAGAGCTTGGGAATCATATGGCTTCTTGTCTCTGTTGTATTTCACCTGAGCCAAAATCTGATGCAGACAGTAATGCTCAAGGCTTTTCTCTGTTGAGTCATTTCGAATGACTATGCTTGACTTCAATATTGCAGGATGGAATGAATACCTTTGCAAGAAAAGACTAAACACAGTAAAAATAGCAATTAGGCAACACCAAGGTGATTGCCCTGAATTATATGATGTGAGTCAATTTGATTATCACTATCACCTAGCTCATTAAATACTTTATCAAAACATTAACAATGACTTAAAATTAAATGAATAAACTTTCAAAACAAGAAAGAACCGTATTGTTTATCATGAACCATATTCATGGGCAAGAAATTGATCAAAAGTAAGATGATCTTCAATTTTTTTCAGATACTGGCTGTGTGACCCCAGGGTCATTTAACCTTTGTTGGCCTCAGTTTCCTCAGTTGTAAATGACTATAATAATAGCACCTACTTCCCAGAGTTGTTGTGGAGATCTTGAAATAATATTTTTAAAGCACTTACCACAGTGCCTGATGCATTTGGTTGTTTTTGTTGTTGTCATTTTTAAAACTGTGTCCAACTATTCATGACCCCATTTGTGGTTATTTTGGCAGAGATACTGGAGGGGTTTGCCATTTCCTTCTTGAGCTCATTTGACAGATGAGGAAACTGAGGTAAACAGGGTTAAGAGGCTTGTCTATGGTTGGTTACATAGCTAGTAAATGTCTGAAGTCAGATTTGAACTCAGGAAAATGAGCCTTCCTGACTCCAGGCCTGACAATTCTATTCACTGAACAACCTAGCTGCCCTCTGACATATAAAAGAAGTTTAATAAATGCTTATTTCCTTCCTTCCTTGCTATTAATTGTGAAACCATATAAACTACTGGACTAATACACTTACATGAACTGTCTCAATGTATTACTTTGGATCAAAGAGTTTGAAAACTGCAAAGTACGGTATAAGTAGAATTATTGTTGTATGATAAATATTAATTAGCAACAGTAGAGGTCACAAGAAATGCAAACAATAATTTACACATTAGTATAATTAACAAGCATAAGTTACTGAAGGAAAGGTAATGTGGTTTCTGTAAAGGAAAACCATGCTTCATCCAGCTTTGAAGTTGTTTAAAGGGGTTACAGACAAGGGGAACCAACAGACTTAGACTTCCTAGCAAGTCAGTTAGCTAACAAACATTTATTAAGTGTCCAAGCATTCATGCCAAACACTAAGGATGTCAAGACGAAAAAGTTTTCCTCCTCCTCCAAAACAAAAACAAAAGCCCAAACACACAAAGCTATTGGAACACCAATATTGAAAGAAGTGGTAATTGATTCAGATTCTAGCTCTGCATAGCCAAGCCACCAGGGCTGGACCCTTAAGTCTTCTATAAAACAAGAGGATTGGGGTCCATGTTCTTTAAGGTGCCTCGATTCTAAATCTTATGATCCTACGGGCAAAGTTGCATTAATAGATGACCCTGTAGCGTAAACATTTCTTTTTTCTTTTCTTTTTTTTTTTTACATTTCTCAAACAGTATAGAAAAGACACAGTGAAATTTCTAAGAATGGGGAAGAGGCTTGGCTCTTTCAAATAATGAAATATAACCACAGAAAATTAGCTTCTGGAATCCTTCACACAGTTCAGGCTCTCAGAGAGGTAAGACAGAGCTGGGAAAAGTTCAAAGAAAGGCAACTGAAAAATGCATGGGGAGTCAGAAGGATTAAGTTTCTAGTCTCAAAGGACAAAGGTTCTAAGAAGATGTGATCATAGCCTGTAAAGATCACAAAAGGGAGGGGAAAGGTGATGTAGACTTATTCATGGGGCACACCCTGAAGCTTAAAGGTTGGGAAGACATAAAAGGAATTAAAAAAAATACAATGGTCAATAAACTTAATGGAACATATTACTCTAAAAGGTAGTTTGCTTTCACAGAAGTAGTGATGGAAAGGGTCTTGGAAGCCACCTGGTTCAACCTCCCTCCAATTAAGGAAGCCGAGGCCCAGAGAGAATGTTCCTTGCCCATGGTTAGACAGTTATTAAGAGGCAGAACTCAAATTATAAAATGAATCTTCTAACTCCATATCCAGCTGCCTTTACATTCTACCAGGTCACTTTCTATCAAAATTTAAAGAGTTTCAAGAAGGATAAATTCAAGACTAAATTCAGTTAATAGAACCAAGCTGATTCCAAAGAAGCTGATGTGACCAAAGATGTAGCCCTAACCTTGAATCTGAACTAATGGAGGCCAACAAACATGTGCTTCCATAGACTATTCCTTGGTGGAGATGTAACTTAGAGAGAAAACACACAGATACCCACACAAACATTTTTCTGGATGATGATTAGAGCAAAGATCTACTATTAGTAATTCTAGATGTGTACTGAGTAATTCTGGGTGGTGCAGTAGAGAGAGCACTAGGTCTGGAGTCAGGAAGACTCATCTTTCTGAGTTCAAAATTGGTCCCAGACACTTACTAGCTGTGTGACTCTGGGCAAGTCACTTAACCCTGTTGGCCTCAGTTTCTTTATATGTAAAATAAGCTGGAGAAGGAAAGGCAAACCACTCCAGTATCTTTGCCAATAAAACCCCAAATGGGGTCACAGACAGTTGGACATGACTGAAAAATGACTCGGCCTGACAATTCTATCCACTGCACCACCTAACTGCCCTCTGACATATAAATAGATACTTAATAAATGCTTATTTCCTTCCTCCCTTCCTTGCTATTAATTGTGAAATCATCTAAAATACAGTACTAATACACTTACATGATCTGCCTCAATGGAAAACAAAATGAAAAATGGATTTGTGTTTTAACTTTGTAGTACGTATGTACTCCCTTCCATCTTAGTTATGAAATGCCATATTGCCAATGATTAAGTTATTGATCCCAAAGTATGGTCAAAGACCTAGTGAGCAGAGAGATGGAATTAGGAGGACCTAAGTTCAAATTGCAATCTCTCTCAGCCTCAGTTTCCTCATCTACAAAAGGGGACACAATAACTCACAGCATTGTTGTTAAGATCAAATGTGTGTCAAATGCTTTTAGAACCTTAAAGTGCCATATAAACACTCATTATTATTATTATTCTTGCTTTTTGGAGGGCAATTGGGGCTAATTGACTTGCCCAAGGTCACACAGCTAGTTTTTTGTGTGTGTGGATGTGTTAAGTGTCTGAGGCCGGATCTGAACCCAAGTCCTCCTGACTCCAGGGCCAGTGCTCTACTCACTGTGCCACCTAGCCGCCCAACATTCATTATTGTTATTATTATTATTGTCCAAAGTGGTACATGAGTTGGGTCTGGTAAGGATTGGGACATTGTAATTGGGTACAATTTGTTACTTAGGAAGGAAGATGCCAAGGGATTTTGGTATCAGAAACCAAAATTCTGACTAGTTTAGGAGGCTGGATAAAATGCTTCATCCTTTCTCAGTTCCAAAGAGCTTTATAACTTGCTACTTAAAATATCATATAATAACAATTCACATTAACTTCCTCAAGACAACTCTGTGAAGTAAATAATAGTAAGTACTTTTGACACCATTTTATAGGTCAGGAAACAGACCAGTGGAAGATAAGTGACTTGCTCAAGGTCACACTAGTGACTGAGGTCCCATTTAAATTCAAGTCTTTGTCATCTCCAATATTCTTTCTTCTCCACATAAAAGGGCTATCATGGCAACTTAATTTTGGCCAGAATGATAACTATCCACCTTTGTGTGCTAACATCACATAAGTCCAAACAAGAATTCACAAATAGAAATAAAAGGTAATCCTCCAGAGCTCCTTATTCCTCAGCCAGAGGAATTCAGACAACTGAATATCGAGCAATACTTTCCTTGTATATTATTTTATTTTTTTATATTTATTTTTATATTTATATTTATTTATATTATTATATTATTTTTATATTTATTTTTTATTATTTCCTTGTATATGATTTTAAGAATGTGCTCAAAATAACTGAGAAAGGCAGAGGATCTAAACACATATCCCATCCTCTCCAAGGGCTCCCACTTTGGCTACATCATAAAGGACTGGTGATCTAGGAAGCCCAACTAAGAGAGAGAGAACATGGGTTCAATCAATTAGAGTTACTTTTTAGTCCAGCATACCTGTTTGATTTTTTTGCATTATTCTTGTTGCTCAGCCGTGAACATCCAACTCAATGACCTAGACTGGTGCTGACTGACAAACTGATTTAGAGTATTGTGAAATCACAACTTAATTTTGTCATATTTCCACATACCGTAATTTGAACTGTGATCGAACTTCCCCGTGCTCTATTTGAATCAGTTCATTGTAACAAGCAGTGATACTGCTATTCTCCATAAATCTCTGAGGAAAAAAAAAAGAATCAAAGACAGCCTGTGAGACATGTACAATCATTTGTTAGAGAGTAAAACTCTAAATACAATAAATTGTTCCCTCCCCCTCCAACCTCACTTTTATCTCTATTGCCTTAATTGCAAATAAGTAGTATGAAATGGAGTGAAAGGAGGCTGGGCCAAGATGGAGGAGTAAAGGCAGGGATTCACCTGAGCTCTTCCTCAGACCCCTCCAAAGACCTTTAAAAATGACTCTAAATTCTAGAACAGCAGAACCTACAGAAAGATATAGTGAAAAAAATTTCTAGCCCAACACAACTTGGAAGGTCAACAGGAAAGGTCTGTTGTACCAGGGTTAGAGAGGAGAACAGTCCATTGCAGGTCACACCATCATAGCCCAGGCCCCAGAAATCAAGAGCAGGACTTGGGACTGACTGAATCAGCAGTGGTAGTGGCAGTGGCTGCTTCCAGAACTCTCAGTCCACAGATGATAAGGGGTTCAAATGATTTGTCAGAAGGAGAATAGAGGGGTATCTTTGTGAGCACTGAGTCAGGACTGTATTTCTACGACCATAGTTGGATGCATAATACAGTCCTGGGTGGTAGTCTCAGGGCAAAGAGGGGCACTAGCAAGTTAGAGCTTGTGGCCTCAGGGGAGAGGGAATCCTCCTCATAGTTCCAGGGCAGAAAAGAGTGTTGGTGGTCACTCACAAGATCAGAGCACAGGTCAGGATAAGAGTAAACACCTCTCCTTATATCATACCACCTTGGAAGAACTGAAAATTTACAAGTCCCTAGAAGTATCTCTGAAAACCCTTGAAGCATAGCACAGTTCACCTTCTATCCTGGAAGCAGAGCCCTAATTTAAGAAAAAGTTAAAATGTCAAGTAATGGGCTGGGAAAATAAGCAAACAATGGAAAAAAACTGACTATAGGAAGCTACTATGGTGACAGGGAAGATCAAAACACATAGTCAGAAGACAACAAAGTCAAAGCTCTTACACTCAAAGCCTCCAAGAAAAATATAAATTGGTCTCAGGCCATGGAAGAGCTCAAAAAAGATTTTGAAAATCAAGTAAGTGAAGTAGAGGAAAAATTGGGAAGAGAAATGAGGGTGATGCAAGAAAATCATGAAAAAGGAATCAACAGCTTGGTAAAGGAGACCGAAAAATACTGAAGAAAATAACACCTTAAAGAAGAGACTAGGCCAAATGGTAAAAGAGATCCAGAAAGTCAATGAGGAAAAGAATGCCTTAAAAAGCAGAACTGGCCAAATGGAAAACAAAGTCTAAAAGTTCACTGAAGAAAATAATTCTTTAAAAATTAAATGGAATAAATGGAAGCTAATGAATTTATGAGAAATCAAAACACAATAAATCAAAACCAAAAGAATGAAAAAATAGAAGACAACATGAAGTATGTCATTGGATAAACAACTGACTTGGAAAATAGACCCAGGAGAGATAATTTAAAAATTATTGGATTACCTGAAAGTCATAATAAAAAATAAAGCCTAGAAATCATTTTCCAAGAAATTATCAAGGAAAACTGCTCTGATATTCTAGAATCGGAGGATAAAATAGGCATTGAAAGAATCTACCAATGGCCTCTTGAAAGAGATACCAAAATGAAAACTGTCAAGAATGTTATAGCCAAATTGTAGAGTTCCCAGATCAGGAGAAAATACTGCAAAGAGCTAGATAGAAACAATTCAATTATCATGGAGCCACAAATCACAATAATAAAAGATTCAGAAACTTCTACATCAAGGGATTGGAGGGCTTAGAGGCAAAGGAGCTAGGATTACAACCAAGAATCACTTACCCAGCAAAACTGAGTATAAATCATTAAGGGAAAAAATGGATATTTAATGAGATAGAGGAATTTCAAGTATTCTTAAGAAAAGACCAGAGCTGAATAGAAAATTTGACTTTCAAATACAAGACTCAAAAGAAGTATAAAAAGGTAAACAGTATAGGGAAATCATAAGAGACTTATTAAAGTTAAACTGTTTAGTTTTCTACATAGGAAGATGATATTTGTAATTCATAAGACCTTTCTCATTATTAGAGTAGTTAGAAGGAACATACATAGATAGAGTGCAAGTTGAATAGGAAGGGATGATATCTAAAAAAATGAAATTAAGTGGTGAGAAGGGAATGTTCTGGGAGAAAGAGAAAGGGAGAAGTAGAATGGGGTAAATTATCTCACATAAAAGAGTCAAGAAAAAGCTTTTACAGTGGAGGGGAGGGGAGGGAGGTGAAGAAGAGTGAGTGAACCTTAGTCTCATCAGAATTAGCTCAAAGAGGGAATAATATACACACACAATTGGGTTGTCTATCTTACCCTACAAGAAAGTAGGGGGGGAGGGTAAGTGGGATGATAGAAGTGAGGGCAGACTGGGGAGGGGGCAATCCAAAGCAAAACACTTTTGAGGAAAAACAGGGTGAAAGGAGAGAGAGAAACGTGGGGGAATAGGATGGAGGGAAATACAGTTAGCAATGGTAACAAAAAAATTTGAAGCAAGTTTCTCTGATAAAGACCTCATTTCTCAAACATAAAGAACCGAGTCAAATTTATACAGATGAGAGCCATTTCCCAATTGATAAATGATCAAAATTTTTCTTGAGGTGTTTTTTGAGATTGTTTTCTTTCACAACATGACTATTATGGAAGTATGTTTTGTATGACTATACACATATAATCTATATCAAATTGCATGTCTTCTCAATGATGGGAGCTGCATAGAGAAGAATGGAGAGAATTTGGAACTCAAAGTCTTAAAAATGAACATTAAAAATTGTTTTCAAACATAACTGGGAAAAAATAAAATACTAAATTTTAAAAAAGAAGAAAGGAAATGAAATACCCCCCCCCCACCATGACCTAGAATATATCTTCCCATGTTCTAAACTATTTCTTAGTCTTAGAAACTCCATGGCAGGCATTGGGTGAATATGATTGTTGGTTACAACCTCTTGTTGACTGCTGTTCAATCATTTTTCAGTTGTGTTTGACTTTTCATGACCCTATTTGGGGTTTTCTTGGCAAAGATATTGAAATGGTTTGCCTTTTCCTTCTCCAGCTCATTTTACAGATGAGGAAACTGAGGCAAACAGGGTGAAATTACTCGTTCAGGGTCACATAGCTGGTAAATGTCTGAGGTGAGATTTGAACTCAGGAAGATGAGTCTTCCTAACTCCCAGCCCAGAACTCTATTCACTGTACCACCTAGGTGCTGTTGATTGCCTACTTCCCTTAAAGCAAGCAGTTAAGAAAAATTTCACTTCTAACACTTGTAGTAAGACACAGGAAAGTTTTTAATATCATCCATGGATGTTTATCAGGAATGTGCTGGTAAAATGTTTAAAGACCAGCTCTTCAGAAAAACAAATATATGTATGATACATTTTAAAGTTTAATCTAGATTATTAACATTTTCTTCATCATTTTGTTAGTCTAAACAATCAACAAAGCAATAACTCAAGCCCCACCTAGTAGTGTTTTCCATAATGTAGATGTTCACATAAAAAATTTAACAATCAGCTGTCAGGGGCTGATTCAAGCTGACTGCAGCACACCCCTATGGCTATTTAATTTCCACAGTTGATTAGCTCTGCTTTTTATCAATAATTTCCAAAATTTAATATTGAAAAAATAAATATCTTTGACACCATTACATGTTTGCTTATATTTCCTATGTGCTGAGTCCTGCATTTCTACCTAAAGAGTAAGCTCTTGAATTCTTAGTGCTAAGCACATTACAGCCAATTAATAAATGCTTGATGAATGAATGGATAATGGAATATATAATACAAAATTTCTGTTGAGTTCAATGTCCACAATCAAAACTCTGAAAAGTATTTACCATAGAAAAGGTCAAGGAATTCATCTGTTCATTCACTAGAAATGTCTTGAATACCTACTATGCACAGTAAAAGGTGTTGAGGGATGTGTGTAGATAAATTAAGATATGGCCCCTTAACTCAAGGAGTTTATAATCTACTGGGGATAGGGAGCAGACAGATAAAACCTATACAGAGATTCAATGTAATATAAATTATAATAATGAATTATAAATTATAATAATATAAATAATAATTGCAATAAATTATAATAATGAAAAGTCACTCATATATGTAAGTGCTCCAACAACTCAAGGCAGATATATTCTTTTCTCAATAAAACACAATGTAGGGGTGGCTAGGTGGCACAGTGAATAGAGCACCGACCCTGCAGTCAGGAGGACCTGAGTTCAAATGTGGCCTCAGACACTTAACACAAAAACTAGCTGTGTGACCTTGGGCAAGTCACTTAACCCCAATTGCCCTCCAAAAAGCAAAACAAAAACAAAAAGGTAATTTTTTAAAAACAAACACAAGGTAATTTCCTCCATAGTTGGAAGACGCCATTATTGTCCTGCAAACAATTGATCTGTAGAGCTGATGTGATGACAAATTCAATTAACATTTATAAAGTGTGTGACCTATAATGTCTTACTCCAAAGATGACTAAACCAATGGTATCTGCCTTTAAGGGGTTTAGAAGGTAAGGGAGTTAAGGTATAAACAAAAATAATTCTGAATACACAACTAGAGGTGGAAAAGTGCATATATAAGCAATTTAAAGAGAACACATAAAAGAGGAGTGCTTGAATTAAATTTCATACACTTAAGGGGGAGCAATGTGAGGGAGACTGAACTTGTGGTCTGGAATCAGACTGGGAAAAGTACTCAAGCTAAGGAATTTGGATTATCCAGCATTGAGCATAGTGTTTGGTGCACTGTTATTGTTGTTCAGTTACTTTTTCAGTCATATCCTACTGTTCGTGACCCATTTAGGGTTTTCTTGCCAAATATACTGCAATGGTTCACCATTTCCCTCTCCAGTTCATTTTACAGATGAGGAAACTAAAGCAAACAGGGTTAAGTGATTTACCCCAGGACATACAACTAGTAAATGTCTGAGGCTAAATTTGAATTCATGGGGATGACTCTTCCTGATTCCAAGCCCAGTGCTCCATCCACTGCACCACCTACCTGCCCTGGCACATAGCAGGCATTTAATAAATATTGATTGATTAAGTGATGCCATGGAGAACCTTGAACCTTGAACTAGGCTAGGGCATTTGGCTATGAGCACCCTTTCTTATTCACAGAGCATTGGTTTATCATGAAATACATAGGAAGGTTAGTATTTCTCTTGCATGAATATAGCAAAATAATGTATAAATAATACTGATTAATGGATAAATTTCAAGACAATTTTGGAAATAATTTTTGCCAAAGATATGAGAACAAAACCTTGCATTACTTTTTGATCTGGGGCAAGATAATATTTGTTGTTTAAAATCCTCTAGATCTATGTAACTGCAGCCCATGGAGGAAGACTCCCATTTCATGAAACTTCACAGGTCATACATAGATCATGAGCTAGAGTGAATCTCAGAGGTTATTGAGTCTAATGCCTTCATTTTATAGATGAGGAAACTGAGGCCCAGGGAGGATAAGTGACTTGCTGAAACACTTTTCAGAGGTCATATTTAAACCCAGGTTCTTTGACTGAAGAAACAATGTTCTTTCACTGTAAGGGGCTACCTCTCTTGCAAATTCTCTGTATTATCACCCATCCAAATCTATAGTTTGTTGGACAAACACAGAGAACGCCAGACCCCTGAGATTTAGGATTCTCAGAATTTCATTAAATTAGTCATGAGAAAACTCACAGTATCATATGTATGTAAATATACACATATACATACACATATATGTATATATACACATATATACACTTATACCTACACACATTCCCCAAATGAATACTACTTCCCTCTACCTTCATGTTATCCTGATTTTGTATATCTTTCTATTATGGCCCATTGCTCTTGGTGGGGAATCAGGGAAAGCAGAGGCGAGAAAGGGACAATATGAACTTGGTTCAGCTCTGATTACACAACAGAAGCTAAAATAAACATATGATGATCTAATAGGACTCTCACCAAATAAAGACATAGTTTTTCATTCTACCACCTGAACCTTTGGGGGGAAAGTGGAGGAAGGTAGTGTGTACAACTAATTTAAAAAAGGACACAAAGTTTCAGATGGAAAGAGTATGTTCATTCATGGCTTCAAGAGGTGAATTAATACAAAGTTCTTTGAGTATCTCTTCTACAGTAAAGCCACTTACAAATAGTACTGAGGACTTCAATTAGAGCTATGTTGGACTACTTGATGGCACAACTTGTTCCTGGATCCCAGATCAATGACCATAGACTTTTGTCTCACTAGGCTGAACAGCCAGCAACACAGGGCTGGGTTTCAGCAAATAATTCAATACAATCAAAACAACTCAGGAATGGGAAACACTCTCACGGCAACTGGGGAAAACAAGAATAACAGGCATAGTTGGAAGGATGTAGTGGTGAAATGTTGCCAGCTAAATCATTTTTGCCCAAAAAAGGAAAGTAGGCCTCCATGTTTGGGGGTCAACAATGGAGGGTCCTATTAATCTTACAGTAAATTCAGGAGTAGGGTGTAATAATCCCCACAAGTATGTTAACTCTGTAAAGGCAAATGAATGAATTTAAGAAGCAGTACTTTTTTTTTGAGATGGAATCTCCCAATGTTGCCCAGGGTCTTGCCCAGCCATCAGTGGGCCTGATCCCAAAGTTGATCAGTATGGAAGTTTTAACTGGCCTCATTTTTCTGACCTGAGTTGGCTTATCCTTCCCTCTCCTCGCAGGGAATCACCATATTAAAGCTGGTCTTAGCAAAGATACCTGATTGACTTTAGCCCTACTACATCTCAGAACTCCCAGACTCAACAGTCCACCATCCTCAGTCTTCCTCAGTAGCAAAGATAATAGACATGAGTCACCATCCCTAGCCTTGGGATACTTTCCAATCTGGTACTAAATGATACCAAGTGGGTTCTTCATCTGGATGGACATTTTGCCATACATGATTGAGACATTAAATATTTCAATGGAATTTAAATATATCAAAAATGTTAGAAGGAAACAAAGTGATGTACTTTTTCTTTATAGGGGAAGAAGACTTGTGATTCAATTAGAATAAGGGAAGCTCCTTCTACTCTTGCTTATCAGCCCCTTCTCTGAAACTTATAGCCTGAAAGAATTACCATTAATTACCAATTACTGAAAGAATTAAGGGATTTGCATAGGGCCACACAGTCCGTGTCAGAGGTGGGCACAAACCTAGATCTTTCTTACTCCAAGGCTAGCTTCCTATCCTGCATCCCTCTGCTTCTCAGCATGGTTTTAACCTAAGTTTCATTTTTTTATAATGTCTTCTTGTAAAGAAGTGAAACCATGAGGCCTGATCTGTCTTCTCTTCCTTTTTTTAAATAGATCTGGAAGCTTCAGTCATTTATGGAAGGAAAGATATGCTTCAATTTATTCTGCTTTTTTGTGCTAATTAGAGGCAGATTCACTGAATGAGGGCCAGGCCTTGAAAATGATGATGACAAAGAATGGTCATCATAAGAAACAGAGACCAACATAAGTAACATAAAGACATGGTCAGAGCCTAAGCGGGCTCTAAGGAACACATCCTACAGCACTGTTATTTTATTCTCTACTCAATGAGCAGGATAAGAAGGAAATTTTGTGTTGTTCAGCACTGAGAGAAGCTTGACAGATACCATAAAAGATAATTGTGGGTTGGGGGGAAGATGGGGGAAAAGGAATCAGAGAAATTGTTTTCTGAAGATGAGAAAAAGGAATCATGAAAGGTGATGATGGCTTGTCATTTCTCTAAAGAAAATTGAGTCTCAGTTCCACTGACTCTTTCTTTACCAATCCTCCTTTTTAAAGGTTTTTCTGTTACATAAGCCCAAACCATGTCCTTGTAATCTCACCAAGGTACAATATACAAGTGTATCAGGACTGAATGCCCTCCTTTAAGCAAATGGACAACAGACAAAAGAAGAGTGTTCAGAGAGGAAAGGATAAAGCTAATTAGCAGCACCCTATTCAGTTCCACAATGTGGAACATATTATCTTGAATATTTTATTTAGCATTGTTCTTTTCATCCCTAAAGCATTCCCCAGGCACAGAAATAACCTCACCCAAAATCTAGTCTCTCTTTCTCTATGATTTAAAACCAGGAAAAGATTCTTAACACTCTTCCACCTCCCCACTCCCCCAAGTCCCCTATCCAGGCAAATCAGACCTAGCCTGTAGTCGCAGGGCATCTAAAATCTAAAGAGGGATGTCTATAGGACCCCATTTTGAAAGTCTCACCTATTACCATGGAGCATGCCATCTACTGAAGATTCAATTTATTCATAAAAGACTTTGAGCAAAAAAAAGCAGCACAGTTTTTTAGAATTTGATAAATCTGTTTGGGGGTAATCTACCTTAATCTAGCTAGAGAACCCAGTCTGGGCACTCAAAACGTCTTTTTCTCTGTGTTAAAGATGAAAAGTATGTTTTTTGGTAAGCAAACAGTTTTCCTGATGGTCTGAATCAGTAACACATCAAGAGCTGGGCTGGTAATTGTCATGAATTTAAGAGTTGTGTTAAAACTGAGTATCATCTATCTTAGTTGTGTGTTGATTTGTATCCTTCTTATGAATTAAAACTTAATAAATATCTCTGCTCTTAAAATTGACATTTCTTGATCTGACTTTTCTATTCCTTTTTTTCTCTTTCTTTCCTACTGTCCTTTCAGCTTTCTATATACACTCTAGTGCTCAAACTCTGCCAGCCTCCAAGAATATATCCTTACACTATCACTTCTGTAGTTCTTGGGAGTTTTTACGTCACTTTAGTAGACAAACAGCCAGCATTCTCTTAATATAGCAAACACCTAAGGGAGTTTCTTGGCTTCTTGAAGATAGCAACAACTATGCCCCATTTATCCTTGTCTTTCTCCTTCCCACACCATTGCCTATCATAGTCTTCTATACAACTTAAAAAATGCTTCTTTGTAAGAAAAGACAAAGGGACCTTTTTATACAAAAATATATAAAAAGCTTCTTTTTTGGTGGTAAAGAATTGGAAATTGAAGGGATGCCCATCAAATGGGGAATGGCTGAACAAATTGTGGTATATGATTGGGATAGAATACTATTGTGTTGTAAGAAATGATGAACAGAAAAATCCAGGGAGACTTATATGAACTGATGCAAAACGCACTAAGCAGAACCAAGAGAACATGGTACATAGTAATAGCAACATTGTAAGGGTATAACTGTGAAAAATTTAGCTACTCAGATCAAGACAACAATTCAAGACAATTCCAAGAGACCCATGATGAAAAATGCTTTCCACCTCCAGAGAGAGAACTGAGGAATTCTAAGTGAAGTTTAAAGCACACTTTTTAAATTTTCTTTTTCTTTTGTTTTCTTTTATAATATGGCTAATATGGAAATATGTTTTGCATGATTAGACATGCATAAATGATATCACTTGTCTTGCCTTTTCATGGGGAGGGGGAAGGGTGGGAGAGAATTTGGAACTCAAAATATTTAAATTAAAATTTTTTTAACTTTCTATTTTTTACATGTAATGGGGACTACCTAATAAAATAAATAAACATATATTTTTGAAAAAGAAACAAATATTTTAAAAAATGCTTGCTTTTTGATTAAATGAATGAACAAACTTAGAACTCTGAAACCACATTTCTTCAGGATAATTTCATTGACATCAGGTACACTGTTGTTAGGGCACTGATAAGGACAGAAACCCCAGCTAGACATAGAGATAAAACCACATACATACATACATACATATATACACACACATACATCGTCTCCTCTTAGGGTAGTCTAAACATGAGTATTTAAGGACTATGAAGCTTTGGACTGAGGTAATTGGATATGTGTTTTTGAGGGACTTAACCCCTAGTACTCTGATATGTGACAAACATGCAAGAATAGTCTCAGGGGACAATAACTCAGAACAGTTGATCAAGTTTTACCCTTTCTCACTCATCATTTGAAACACCTCAGTATTGATCAAGCATTTAGAGTTGAAGTCATCAACTATCAGTTATTTCATCAATCACTGAATAATTATTTGTTATAGCATATCACAATAATATACTTATTATGATTATTTCAATTATTTGTTTGCATTAATTATTTAATGCCTACTTTGTGCCAGGGTCTGTGCTAGCCCTAGGGATGCAAATTGTAGCATGAAACTACTGTTATTGTTCATCTGGCATATATCACCATGCAAGGGGTTGAGTCTCTCAACCTTGACTTGTTTTTAATTAGGGATTTTTTGGGGGGAGGGGGAGTATATGCAGGAGGAGAAAGGCTCTACATACCCTATTGAAGCCTGCATGGAGAAGAGGAAGGACTGATGTTTCTTCACGTTCACCTGATCTGCAGCAAAGCAGAAAATGTGGTCACTCAGCAGATACAAACCAGGATTCCTCACACTGAAACATGGAAAGAGAGCAATGAGGCAAACATATATTTAGCTCCAACAATGGCCCAAACGGAAGGCTCCTTTTTAATTTATCATCTTAATGGGTGGCACCTGCTGATAGGTTTGGACAAATTGCACATACAGTTGTGTTTGTTCCTGGGGATGCCTGGGAGTGCTTTGCATGATCTTTTTAGATGCAAAAATAAATAAACAAATAAAAACAAAAAAGTGAAAAAAACCCATGTAAACCAAAAATCAGCATAAGGTTAATCATAAGATTTAGAGCTAGAAAAGACTTAATCTTCTAACCCAATGTCCTCTTCATTTTACCAATTGAGAAACTGAGGCTCAGCGAGGAGGACTTCCCCAAGATCATACCAGTGGTAAGGAAGGGAGCTGGGCTATTAAATCAAAGTCTTCTGATTAAATAATCTTGAAGGTTTCTTCCAGCTCTAATGCTAAGATTCCACAATCTAAATCTAGTGCCCAGTACACCATTCAGTGGTTATCTCAAAGGGGTCATGCTACCATTGAGCAAGCTATTTGGTGCTATGCAACTCTGATTTATCTCTTGCAAATGCCACAAATCTGGAACCCCAGGAGTGATCCCTTCACCTCACTGGGCCTCAGTTTTCTTATTTGTAAAATCAGTGGTTTAGACTAGATTATTTCTAAGGCCCTTTCTAGCTCTAAGGTACAATGGTATGTAGGTATATGCTTCAGAGGTAGGGTCTGCAGTTAATACTCCATGCTGCTAAAGAGCTGCCTGGGAATCTTTCATGTCCCCTTTTCCCTACAAACTCTCATGAACAATGGGGTAGCAACTGAAGAGTTCATATTATATAGATGGCACGACCCACAAGTTAACCATGGAAGAAGCTGAACTATGAATGTAGGTCCATCAAAAAAATAGGTTTAGAAGGGAAAGGCAAGAGAAAAAAAAGATTAGAGCTCCGAAGGCAGGAGTAGTTTTTAATAGTGTTCCTAAACTCAAACTACATTAAAGACCCTGCAAATATCTGCTAATGAAGGCTGGCCTTGCAACGAATGTTTGATGAAGGACAATGCCAGAAGCTACATCTCATCACCAGTCTTGACCCAAGGAGGTAGGGCTGTCTCTATTAAGAGAGAGAGAAAGGGTATTACGGAGACATCCTTTATCAAGGGGTAGAAAAAACAAAACAAAAATGCTAGAACACTGAAAGGAAACTAAATAAAACTGAACAAATGGATAAAGAGATGAAAACCTGAAAGAACAGTTCTATTGCCTGATATTTTACTTGATATTAAAATTTCATCTATTACATTGTGTCCTAATGAGGTTTGAAATTGAACTAAGACTTTTGGGTCATCCTGTATTTGGAATGGGACCTGCAATTAATTTGGGGCCTGAAAGGAAACATTTCTTTTTCCTCTTTTTTTTGCCAGCAACTCAGGGGAGACAATCCCTTCCCTGAATAGGACATTAGCCTTGGAAATAACCACTTGTCCAGGGCTAGGATTAATTTATGCCAGGCAAGTAAAAAAGAATACAGGTTTTATTGGTTTTGATGCTAGGGTTACTTCTAATGTCAAATCAGTGTGGAGGGAAGGTGGAGGAAGAGGTGGGTGGAAATTACCAGTAGAGAAGAGAAGGTATGTGGACCAGTAAAGTTTTTTCTTTACTTCTAAAACCTTAACATACTAAACATCTGAGGATCTCCAGAGGAAAAAACAAGAAAAAGGACTAGAAGGAGACATAATCTTAGGCTGCCACCACTCATCACTATCACCACCCCCACCACCCCCACCCCCACACATAAGACTTTAGATTCTATTAAGCAACATTGCTCAAAGGGCTATGAGGAATGGTGGCACAAGAAGAACAATTTTTCTATTCATTTTTATAGTAAAAAGTGATCTGGAGCTCAGTTGGGAAGAGACGCTTTTCAGTGTAAAGGAATTCAGGGTAGCAGACAAAGGTGTCTTGCTCAAAGGATAATTCTACCACTAGGACTCCACATTCTATCAATCCACCTTTGGACTAAAATGCCATAAGAGCCTGGGATTTTCATGTTGGAAAATGACCTTAGAGATAATTTAGTTGCAAACTGTCTCATTTTATACATAAGAAAACTAAGGTCTAAAATACCTAAGTGACTGGCCCAAAGTCACAAAGCAACTAAGTGGGGAAAAAAGCAGAATTCAGATTCAGGTATTAAAAATCTAAATCCAGGGCTTTTTACATGACATCATACTCTCCCTACATGTATATGACAAAGGCCAGCCTTTCCTGGGGCTCTCCACATCATGAGGGGTATCATTTTGACCTACCTCTTAGACTGCAAAGTCCTTGATGGCAGAATCTGTGACCATCACTTTATTATGCTTAATTCCCAACAAGCCTTAGACCCTCATTCATCTTTTATTTTTATCAGTCTTAGTAATGGTCAGTGGCAACAACAGGAAGAAAGTATCCCAGCTATATCAGAAGTGAGTGGCCCTGGTGCCTCCAAAATGATGGGACCACATGTGAATTTATGGTGCCACATGTGAATTTCAAATCATCTTTCTTTGTTTAAATAATTGCTTATAAATCAGTTTACTGATCACTTAGTAGAGAAAAACCAAAGGACTAGGAATGTTTTCCAAACTTTAGTCATCTAGTGGTCTCCCTTCCTTTTCTTTGCATAGCAAGACCTCAGTTCCTTGTTCTAATTCTGCCACTAACTAGCTGTGTTACTTTGGGTAAGTCACTTAACCTCTCTATAAATCAAAGGTATTGGACATGCTGATTGCTGAGGCTCTGCCTCAGCTCTAACATCATATGACTTTGTCCCTTCCCTTAGTGTTCCTTCTTGTTTTAAGGGTCTAGCCAGAAGCTAAGCAATCCTCTTTTCTTCCCAATGAATACAGAATATTGTTCTCATGCTACTCTTTGTTTCTTCTTAAGTGGAAAAGCCAAGCATTTTCCATTTATTTTTTTTAAAGAATAAGAAAGAATAATTTGGAATAAAATTCTCTCCAAAGTTCCTCCCTGGTTTTGCATTCATTCCTAACATATGATGACCCTTCCAATTCCCTAGGATTAATTTTTTTTTAAAGGTCACATAATGGTATCATTAACTACTGCTAAAATCGATTAGACAAGATAAAGGTTTGAAATCTACAAAGCAAAAAAAAAAATGTCCTTCCAGAAATTTGCACAACAAATGACAACCCCAAACTCCTAGCCTTCTTTCTTGGTAGGCTGGCGGCAAAGCCAAAGGAAATCCCTATTGTTTTGCTGGATTTTGAATTGGAGACACATAAAACAAATGTCTCAAAATGAAAAGCAACTACCTTCCAGCTGGGGGAAATAATATAAAAGAACTTACATATGTGAAACAACGGCCAGGATAACCGTGTGTTCTGATGGATTCGTAGCTCGGATTGATCTGAAACGAGAAGATGTAAGGTCCAACAACATTCATTGTTTTTGCTTTGCCAGCTTAGTCCCATATGGCATTTCTTAGCACTTTAAATAGCACAGAATAATTTAATCAGCAAATGGGGTTCTATATGGAATGGCATGAAGATGGCAAAGTAAGACGCCCTTGTATCCTGGAGCAAAAACTCACTTTGTTCTTGTTTTTTACTCAATTCAGGAGGACTCAATGCATTTTCCTGGCAATTTTCCAGGATATCAGAGCTGCCAATTTTCCACTTCAAAACTTGGCAAATTCCATTGAAATTCCATGTTTTCTGGTTCAATTTCCATTTTGAAAAAAAAAAACCCAAAACAGAAAAAACTGGCAGCCCCACAATACTCCAGTTATTTGTATGTTATTGGGGACTTTTATCATGATGGAACTTTTTTCCTTTTAAGAAAGATAATTTGAAAATAAAAATTAAGATACTTGTTAGCAAGTGGAGATACAGAATACAACTCAAATCCTTTTTACAATAAACTCCAAGTACTCATTTAAAAGCTCTTGTTGCAGTGGATGTATTTAGTGACTAACAAAAGTTTCTTAGAATATTTCTTAAATAAAAACCTGCAGATTCCTCCCCACCCTCAAACAAAAAAAAATTTGCCCTGTATAAATAGGGCTAAGAACAAGAACAGGACTTGTGATTTCAGTGACTTAGGGATTGCATAGGATCGTGCACGCAGATATGGCAAGGACCTTAGAAGTCAATGAGTTTGAGTCTCCTCATTTTACAGGTGAGGAAACTGAGGCTGCGACTATGTGACTTGACCAGGGTCACACAGCTGCTAAGTGTCTGAGGCACTATTTAAAACTCAGGTCTTCTGGACTCCACAACCAGTGCTCATATGAAGTCCATTCATCTTTCTAGGAGCTGATCTAACATTCTCTTTTTCTTCCTTCCTATCTAAGATTATTTTTGTCTGCTTTGTATATGATTTGCATATAATTACATATGGACATGTTGTCTCCCCTTATAGAATGTAAGCTCCTTGAGGGCAGAGATTATTTTATTTTTGTCTTAACACATGCCTAGTACATGGTAGGTACTTAATATATGTTTGTGGATTGACTGATTGTGCAGTCTGGGGGTTAGTGACTTTAGAAGGCATCTAGAAGCTTGAATCTTAGCCCAGATCCAACTATTTCTACCTATCCTATTTTGGTTGGTTGTTGTCCTTTGTTCTAAAAGAAGACCAAAATGACATCACTATGTTGAGGTCAAGGATATCTGACTGTGGCTGATTAGACCAATATGAGCTCAAAAGACTCATGTGAACATTTGGAGTGAAGATGTTTCTAAATTTGCACATCTCACATTTCTTTTGAACTACTGCAATTCTGCTTTACTCACAGAGTATGGCACTTTCTTTGATTCCAGCACACCATACTAGGAGGTCCTGTGCCAGTGTCTCCTACACCACACAATCAATTTTGGTTACTGCTTGTCCATGACGGCGCTCATGTTTCTCATCTACTTGCCATCAGTGATAATTTAATCATGATTTAATCTTCCTAGATTAGAGCTAAGAAAGTCTGATCTACAGGATGAGCTGAACTTCAAGGCTGATCCTGGGTAAAATTTTTAAGTTAGAAAAGTTTGCCTTTGGCCCTTGTGGTTTCCCTCTTTTTCCTCTCAGTGTTCTACTGTTACTCCAAGTAATAAAGTCAGCACAAGGAGCTGGGAGGGCAAAAAGGCAGCAGATCTCTTCTCTGCCATGTTCTGTCAGGATACTTAAAATTAGCAGAAAAAGAGAAGAGCTCTCAGTTAATGTTAAGAATAGCCCTTTTACTGTTGGTATAGATTAGTTTAACATAGTGAGCAGGTGAGATCTTGGCCTGGTAGAATGATGTTACTGTAGGGATCTGGTGTTACTGTTTACTTTTATGTCTCTGTTGGTGTTCTCGGGTACTGTGTATCTCTACTGATGTTCCCCTGTGTCCTATGTACAAAGCCAGGCTATAAATTACCTAAGATCTCGGGCACAAAGACTGCCAAAAGGTTTGATGGTAAAGAAAATGAGCTGTAGGATCAGCTATAACTTTCACAGAAGCTAGTAACTTCTTCCTTACCTTAGACAGTCAATTCTGAAGGCCCAGAGGTATTTGCCCTCACTGAGCAGTTCCAGATTTTTAAAAAAAACGTCTTTTCACTCAGGAAATCTTATCTATATCATATTCCATTTTCTTGGGACCCTGCTCTTTGCTGGCAAAGGGTGAGGGTAGGGAGGGTACTTAGGGCATGGAAAGAAGGAATAGTTGGATGATCTAAAAATCTCAGCTATTATGTTGTTCAGCCATGTCTGACTCCTCGTCAATTCATTTGGGGTTCTTTTGGCAAAGATACTGAAGTGGTTTGCCGTTTCCTTCTCCAGCTCATTTTACAGATGTGGAAATGGAGGCAAACAGGGTTAAGTGATTTGCCCAGCATCACATAGTTGGTAAGTGTCCAAGGCCAGATTTGAATTCATGAAGATGAGTCTTTCTGATTTCAAGCCCAGTGCTCCGTCTACCGTGCAACCTTGCGGCCCATTGTGTTAGTGAATACTAATGGGTAAGGAATGTATTAAATAATGGACAATACCTTAGCTCAAATGTGTTACTCTAATGGATGGAATTTTAGGCCAAAGGAGAAGAACTTTGGAGGGAAAGAGTAGGTAGGGGTCTTGTGTTATCTCTCAATATCATCTAGGAAATTTCCTATTCAACCTCCCTGTGAATCTGACTTTACTAACATGTATTTACTTATTTGTTTATGCTGAGCATGTTCAGGTATTTCATAGAAATAAAATGAAATCTCTCCTAATGAGAGAATTCATCAGTAGCAAACATTTTAGTGAGACATGTACCCCACTATCTTGCCCATAGCCTACAGAAAACATTTGAAAATTCTGAGTGGTATGGTTTCCTTCTCATCCTCAATTCTACTCATACAATAGGCTCATCTTTCTTATATGACCATGCCTTCTTTCCTGAGGTTCAAGGAAAAACACAAAATCTGCCTGTTAAAAAAAAAGCCTGGCTCCAATATCCTGATCACTTCCTATTCATTTTCATGACTGTTGGAACTTGTACCATCTAACTGTGGACTGAAGTTCAAAAAAATTATAAATCCATATGATAACGAAGGTAATGAGGATTAGAAAAAATTAATATGTTTAGTTGAAAGCATGTCCATGCTACCTTCAGAAACCTGAAGAAGAATAGTGTGTAATCAGATTGGAAAGAATTTCACCCAAATATTGTATAGGTACATTCCTAAGTACACAGGGTATTGCATTAAGGGGAAAAATTTAAACATATTATTTGAAATAGCTTAAAAGGTCATTCTCTGAGGGTCAGGGGGCTGAAACAAAGGAATAAAGAGGCACGATTTTGTAGTGACTTTTTTCATTTGTGAATACCTCATTGTAGTACTGAAAGACCCTAACAACTGCCTTTATCTTTACTTGCTTAATTTTGTAAAAATCCCCAGCAGCAGATTTGACTCCTGAGATAGAGCTGATGCTGGTCTCCTAACTTCATTAGTGAATTGTTCACGGCCACCTCCCAACCATCCCAGTTACAGACTGAATTATTACTCATCCTTGGAACCTATTTATAAACATAAGTAACTTTTCTTTATTGAGTTCAAATACTTTTGAAAATAGTAAAGTAGAAGCCTTGGATAGCTGGAAGATGAGAAGTAGTACTGCTTTTGCTAATTTAGTATTAAACCTGCTCTATGATAGAAGCCATCTATTGCAAGCAAAGAGAAAAGGGCATTTCTAACTGTTCTGATCCTTTTTTAAAAATTTATTTTGTTGGTGAGGGAACAATGGAGACTAAAATATTTAATTTGAATCTTAATTCCACCCAAAGAGTGAAAATTTTGTAGATATCAATACCTTCCCTGAAATGTGGTAAATGACTCTGTGGAGTCACAGAGTATTCCAAGGCAGTGGGGTCAAACTCAAATAGAAATGGGGCCATTATGTTGCATATAAGGATCCCTGTGTGATGACTTAGAAAAACACATATGAACATTATCTATGTTCTACTGGATTTTTATTTTTTTTAAAAATATTTTTCATTTACATTTTAATCTTGTTTAGCTCCATTACACTCAGGGTGGCAGTCTGTCATCATTTGGAACCTGCCATTTCAGTGTTGTTTAAATTTTAGAAGTAGACCATGAGGGGCGGCTAGGTGGCACCAGCCTTGGAGTCAGGAGTACCTGAGTTCAAATCTGGCCTCAGACACTTGATATACTTACTAGCCATGTGACTTTGGGCAAGTCACTTAACCCCAATTGCCCTACAGAAAGCAAAAAAAAAAAAAAGTAGACCATGATATGGCAAATTTGTAAGAGTCCCTATAAGACTAAGAGGAATCTGTTGTAAATACCAACAAAACATTTAGGAATATTTTTGGGTGAATCCAATTAAAGCATAAGAAGAATCATATGAAGCTGTTAAGTGCTGACATTCATTAGGCACATGAAACTGACAAATTACCTGCAGACAGCTTCTGCATCAAAGTGTTGGTCTTGTCTGTGGTCTATTACAATGATTTCATGGTGCTTATCTAAAAAGCACTCGAGGGCAGATTCTGGAGTTCGAGCAATATTGCATCTGTAGCCAGCTCTGTCACAGGCCCACCAGAACCCATCACTTTGACTGTCTTCCTTTGCAAAAATCAGCAAAACCTGAAATATAAGGAAAATGTCATTCCCAGAGCAAATGGACAAGATGATTATACTTAGAGAAAGCTTTAAAAACATGGACTCAAGTATTTTAAAACATTTTTCCTAATTAGTTTTGTTTGAGGAAAAATTAAAATGTTAAATTGACAAGAAAACATATCTGTGTGCATCTATCATTTTCATATATTAAATGACATATTTCCAATTCTATTTATCATTGTTCATATGTATAACTACATAAGGAATAAATGTAGTATTGGGATTTCTCACATGTTCAATTCCCAAATATATCTTACATGTTAAAAAGGCTAGCCATCAATACAAAATTGAGTAAGTAGATTTAGAAGCAAGCTTTGACATTTGCATTGTTCCTTTTTTTGTTTTGATAAAATTTGATATCCAGAAGCCCCAGCAATTCATTTCACACATTAAAACCTCATCACATACAAGCCATGTCTTGGTTGTATCTTCTGGGGGTTGTGATAGGAAGGATAGGGATGGAAATAAGGATAAAAAAAATCTTAGCTAATAGTTAGTCATTTATACAGTAAAACCACATTTGAAAAAAGTCCCCCTCCTCACCAGTTCTGAACTATTTGTATTTCAATATCAGAGTGTATGTTTTAAGTAGGTATAAGAACAGAATGCCTGTGGGAGTTGCTTTGAAACTTGCAAAGACTATTATGTAACAAGTTGATACTGAAAAGTTGTACAGTAGTTGACAGATGGGTGGAATATAGGCAGTCTTAAACCTGAGACAAAGTGGGTGGATCTGGGAAATCTTCTAAGCTGGGATTCTGGTCATTTGTAGGGATACTGTAGATGAAGTAAGGGGTAGGAAGCATGAAGACAGTGGAGACAATGCCTACCAACAGAAATGGGAAATGAATTCATGGAGGAACTTTGCACTGACGACATTCACCAAAGGACAAAAGCAGACAGCGTAAGTTAAAAGTCAGGATTGGTTGCATGGAGACATCTGAGGCCCCTACAATAACTCAGGAAGGGAAAAGACAGAAAGGAATATCCTGTAGGTATTAATGTAAGCTCTTTAATGACAGAGACTGTCTCACTTTGGTATTTACATCCCAAGAGTTGGGCACAATGCATTACACATAGTCGGTACTTAATAAATGTTTGTTAATTGTCTATTATTAAGGGAAAGGAAATCAGAGACACAACAGTATTTCTTTAAAGTCCTCTGGCTTTAAGGATCTCAGGTCATTGTAAGGCATTAAAAAACTTTAAACCACAAGCAGCTAGCATTAAAACAGGTGTAGTTTGTTACAAGGCACAGGATACACACCAGTGGCATCCTAAACCTTCCTCTGTTTTCTTAAACCAAGGCTTCCCAATGGTCATGAGCATAATCTCCAAGGTTCAGATTCATTCACTCAAAGCAGTCACTGTGCCAACCAAACTGATACTGATTTAGCAGACAGATGGGCAAGAAAACATATACTTTCATGCAAGAGAAAACAGCTGGAGAATGTTATTGCCTCCATCTTCCAAGACACTCTGACCATGACAAGACCTGAAAACATTGAATGCAAAGGTTCTGGAGAATAGGGATAGTTTATAGATAAAACAAAATTCAACAAAACTTTAGATACACACATAGTTTTCATAATATAAGTACCATGGGATTTGAGAACTGAGTAGCATTCTGGGATTTGTAGTTCATCGGGACAGCCTTGAGAATGACTTCTCAAGTGATGGGAAGGGAGAGAGAGAGAGAGAGAGAGAGAGAGAGAGAGAGAGAGAGAGAGAGAGAGAGAGAGAGAGAGAAATCTGGAGCTCAAAAAATTAAAAAACGAATGTTAAAATTGTTCTTGTACGTAACTGAGGAAAGGAAAAGAAAAAAATGAAGAAGAGAACAAAGAAATGAGGAGCCATTTTTTACTTTTATCTTCCATGGATTGGAAATAACCTCTATTGAGGTTATTATGTAATATGAAGTTATATTATATATAATATGAAGTTAACCTAGTCATCCTCTCTTGTGGTTCAAAAAACTCCAAAATCCCACCTCCTCCCTGAAATTTTCTTGACAAAAATCAGATCTTTCTCATTATTTCATTCTACCTACCACTCCCTAATGGGCATTTCTTCTATTGATTGTTTATGACATACATTTCTTTTTTTTCCCCAGGGGTAGGGATGTGGGGGTGGGAGAACTGACCTCTAATTTCATTAAAATAGGGAACTCCCAGGTAAGGAAACTCCCTCTCCCAATGCAGATGGGCACCTATTCTGTAATTTGTAGTCTCAGAGATTTACCTGAGGTACCTGACAGTGACTTGCCCAGAGTCACACTGTTAGTATGTGTCAACCAAAGGTGTTGAACCCAGGTCTTTCCTGACTTCAAGGCTGGCTCTCTGCCCACAACACCAGGCTTCCTCTTTAGGCTGTAACAAGTACTATTCTATCAATCTGTTGTTTCATTCATTAAGATTTACTAAAAATTCTTGGCTGCAACATTTTTATACTTGCTTGGCATAATTTTGTCTGCCCCAGGTGGCAAGCTCTATAAATTAAGTACCAATTCTATACTTAGAAATGTATCACACATTCACTATATTACACCTAGGTACATTATTCATTTTTTAGTCTCATTTCTTCATCTTATAGAAAAGAGCACTAAGGCGTGGAAAGGGGAAGGAAATTGAAGCAGGACCCTAGACTTGGGGTCAGAAAGACATCAGTTCATATCCCATTTCAGATGCCAACTAGTAGTATAACTCTGAGAAAGTCACAAAACCTCTTTGTACCTCAGTTCCCTCATCTGTAAAACAAGAGGGTTGACTGGGAAGACTTACATGAACTAATGCTGAATGAAGTGAGCAGAAACAGAACATTGTACACAGTAACAGCAACAGCGTGCGATGACCAACTTTGTTAGACTTAGCTCTTCTGAGCAATGCAATGATCTAAGACAATTCCAAGAGACTCATGATGGAAAATGCTATCCACATCCAGAGAAAGAACTACAGAGTCCGAATGCAGATCAAAGCATATTATTTTCTCTTTCTTGCTTTTGTTTTTCCTTTCTTGTGGTTTTCCCCTTTTGTTCTGATTCTTCTTTCACAATATGACTAATGTGGAAATATGTTTAATGATTGTGCATGTATAGCCTATATCAGATTGCAAGCTATCTTTTTTTATGTTAGGGAGGGGGGAAATTTTGGAACTCAGAATCTTGTAAGTGAATATTGAAAACTAAAAATGAATGAATGAATAAATAAATAATGAGAGGGTTGAACTCTATGGCCTCCAAGACCTTTGTGAAATTAAATTTGTGATCCCATGAGCCTATGTCCAAAACCAGCAAGCTAGAGAAAGGAACTAGTCCAAGGGGTAGGGAACCTGTGGCCTCAAGGCCATGTGAAGTTTGGATACAGTCAAGGGGCTGTACTTGAGGACCTAGAGAGCCACATATGGCTTCAAGGCTGCAGGTTCCCCAATCCCTTAACTAGACCCTGGGTTCTCTAAAACTGTCAGGAACCCTTGGGAAATATTCCTGTAGATACAGAAACAGAAATGCCCAGTTGGGATTCACACAGTGGTTTTAGACTGTGGTGGTAAGAAACTGTGTCATGGTGGATAATGGCTGAGATCTAGCCTGTGGACCAGAAAGACCTGGGCTCTAGCTCTGCCTCTAACACATATTGGCTTTGTGACACACCCTGGACAAGTCACTTAACTTCTTGGTGCTTTAGGCAATTGAGTAAGATTGAGAGCTGCAGAAAAAAGTGTCCATCAACACTAGGAGTGGGAGTTTCTTCACTTGGGATTTTTCTATGCTAAGGAAATTATAGATCCAGTTCTTACTCCCTATTTACCTGTAACCATAAAGCAATCTAGATAATTTGAGATTAGGACACCATTTTGAACTATTTGTCAACTAGGAAGATTGGAAGGAAGAAAGAAGAAAGGAAGGAAAGAAGGAAGGAAACAAGCATTTATTAAAAACCTACTATATACCAGGCACTATACTAAGTGCTTTACAAATATTAACTCATTGATCCTCACAACAACTCTGGGTATTAAGCACTATTATTACCCCTATTTTACAGATGAGGAAACTGAGACAAAGAAAGGTTAAGTGACCTGCTCAGAGTCATACAGCCAGTAAGTGTTCAAGTCCAGATCTGAACTCAGGTCTTGATGACTCCAGGTCCAGAGTTCTAGCCACTGTACCACTTTTCTGCCTTTGTAATAAGTGCAAAGATACTAATAATTAAACTTTGCCATAACAATCTTTTTCTTTTTTTTCTTTTGCTTTTTGGAGGGCATTTGGGGTTAAGTAACTTGCCCAAGGTCACACGGCTAGGTTTTTGTTTGTGTGTGCGTTAAGTGTCTGAGGCCGGATCCGAACTCAGGTCCTTCTGACTCCAGGGCCGGCGCTCTACTCACCGCGTCGCGTCACCTAGCCGCCCCCCAACAATCTTTTTCTTAAAGATCATTTGGAGCTCAAGATTTAATATACATCAAGCTCAAATGATTTTTTTTTTGCCTAAAGTCATGTTTTCTTAAATGCCAGCTTGCTAGAAAAGAAACTAAGTTTTCAAAATAACCTTTAATTGCTTGCTTGTTACATGGCTTAAAATTTCACCCCACTAACAGAGCCCAGTGGCTGTGAGCCAGCACCAAGTACTGAGTGAACAGGGTAGTCTCACACAAAGAATGAACCTCTCTTCCCCAGTGTTTGTTTGCCTGTATTTACAATGACCATCACTTCTTGACTATGTCAGAGGAGGAAAGTGATGAAAAGGGGCCTGACTGCAAGTGAATACCTTAAAAGAAATGAAAAGAAAGAGTTTGCAGATGCCAAACATTCTTAAGAAACATTCAAATAATTCGGAAGGTAGCCGCAATGTCAAATCGGATTAAATGTTTTTGTCAATGAGAAAAGTCAACAATCTGCTACTTTCTGTAGCCATGGTATTACCATGAGAAATTTAACACACAGGGCCAAGGATTCAGACAAGGTGACACCACTTTTGTCCTGCCCAAGACTAGATGAATTATTGAATTGCAAACAATAATTTCAATGATTAATGTTTCCACGGCATCATTGAAACCCACTATTTGTCTAATCCATGCTAACCTATGCAGAGAGTCACATTGAGTTTCATATTGATAATTGTAACAAATAATAATGCTCTTATTTGCTTTTCAAAGTCTCTTTAAAATGTAGCTAGACTCCACTTTAAGGAAACAATAGAAAAATATGAATATACAGAGCAGATGAATTAAGGGGTAAATTATTTATATTCTAAATAATTCACCAAAATGATTCTTTAGGTAACATTTATATTTTTTAATTTCTAATTTACAAAAATGTTAAATACAACTGTCCATGAATTATATGAATAAACATATACATATATAATTGATATGTAAACATGTATAACTATATATAAACCTATACATGTATATGTGCGTGTGTATATATGTGTGTATATATATATATATATATATATATATATATATATATATATACGAAAAGAGAGAGAGAGAGAGAGAGAGAATAGTAAGTCGTAGTTGATAGAGGCCCAGCCTCAGGGTATAACAGATATGAATAATGTGGCCCTGGGCTGCTCATTTAACCTTTCAGTACTGTGCCAGAGCTGTCTGAGATTTTTAGTGGTAGAACAAATGCTAATCTGCATTGTCAGAGAGAGTTTCCTCATCAGAAATTCCCTTTGCCAATGAAATCATAGGTCTGGGGAAGATGGTTTTGAGTCATGCAAACCTACAGTCTTCAAAAAACTGAAAATGAATGTCAAACTGAAGACAAGAAATTTATGGTGGGTGAGAGCAGGCTTTAATATATAACAAATAAATAATGATGAAGAATCAAATTAAAGGATATCATCAAAGAAATATATGATAAAAAAGATGGTTTGGTTACATGATGAAAGCAAGTAACCAATGAGCTTCACTGGTATCCTCCTGAGTCAAAATAAAATAAGGAAAGCCCCTAGCATCATGAGTGGGTCTGGAAGATAGATCTGGATGGGTTGAAATCTGAATCATTAGAGGAAACATACAAATTGATGAAATCAATGGATTTGTTTGAGTATATGACTTTGTATGTATATGTGTGTATAATATATGATACATTTATTCACTTGGGTATCTCCCAATATGCTCTTCTGAGCCCTCTCTTTTCTTTCTATAGCCTTTCATATAAAGAACTCATCTCCCATAGATTCAATTATCATGTCTACAAAGATGATTCCTGCATCTATATACCCTTCAGACATAATCTTTTTTGAGGTCTAGTCCTACATTAATACCTGTCTACTGGACATTTCAAATTCTGTATCTTGTAGGCATCTCAAATTCAAGATATCTAAAATATAATTCATTATCTTTCTCCTTAAACTTATCTCTCTTCCAAACTTCCCTATATCTGTCAAGGGCTCCACCAGCCTCCCACTAACCTTGGCTCTGTGTATTATCCTTTAAACCTCATTCTCAGACAACTAAAAAATTAATCCATTGCCAAATCTTATCACTTTCATCTCTATAATATTTCTTGTGTCTGTTCCTTTCTTTCTACTCACATGTTACCATCCTAGGTTAAGACCTCATTACCACTAGGTAATACTCCAATCTATCCTCTACCCAGCTGCCAAAGTGATTTTTTTCTAAAGCACAAGTCTAAGGGCATTACTCAATCAACCCCAGTGGCTCCCTATCTCCCTATCACCTTGAGGATCAAATATACAGTCTTCTATTTGTATTTAAAAGCTGTTCACAGCCTAGTCCCACCCTACCTTTCTAATTAGTAAACATTACTCCTCTAAGTACTCTATGATTCAGCCCCACACTGTTGTTCACACAAGACTTTTTACTTTTGTACTGACTGTCCCATATGCTTTTTCCCTTCTGTTCTGCCTCTTGGAATCTTTGGTTTTCTTCAAGACTCAGTTCCAGTGTTATCATTTAGTAAAAGTCCCTCCAGCTATTAGTACCTTCCCCTCCAAGGTTGCCTTTGGATTTGCATTGTGTATGTGTACACGTATATGTACACACACACACACAAAATATGTATATATTCTATATATAAAATATATAATAATTATAATAACATATAGAATATGTATATATATACATGTGTATGTGTATATATATGCATATACATGCATACACATGCATACATACATATATATGGATAGGATCTAGAGATGGACCTATGATTTCATTGGTATAGGGGAATAGCAGATGAGGAAACTCCCTTCGTCAATGCAGGTTGACACATTCTCTACAACTTGGAGTGTTAGAAAGCTGCTTAGAGCATTGAGAGATTAAGTGATATACCCAGGGTTATACACAGCCAGTATATATCAGAGATAGTACATATTCTGTATGTGTACAAGTTTTCTTTTGTTAGAATATAAGGTCCCATGGTACAGTGGATAAAGTACTGGGCTTGGAATGAGGAAGACTCATCTTCATGAGTTCAAATCTGGTCTTAGACACTAACTAATCATATGACTCTAGGCAAGTCACTTAACCCTGTTTATCTCAGTTTCCTATTCTGTAAAATGAGCTGGAGGAGAAATGGCAAACCCCTCCAGTATCTATGCCAAGAAATCTCCAAATGGGGTCACAAAGAGTAGGACACACAGAGTAGAAACAACTGAACAACAACAAACGAGGTCCCCTGAGTGGCGACAGTTTTTCTTTTGCTTATCTCCTCCATGCCTAGTGCAATGCCTGAGATATAACATGTGCTTCATAAATGCTTGTTGATTGATGACATCCTGCTTATCTTTTAAAATCTACTCATATGCCATCTCCTCTGTAAAGTCAACATTGAGTCCCCATTCCTTCCCTCAATCTGCAAGTTATAGGTCCCTTATCGAATCTCATAGCACCTTAATTTCCTCATGTGTTATCTTAAATTTCAATATATGATTATCTATTGGATGTTACATTTGACTTAGTTATAATGTAATTATGATGTTCGTGTCTTACCTTCCCCTATTATAAGTTCCTCAAAGATATGGCCCACAGCTTATTTATCTGTCCTTCTTGTTCTATTATACAACATTAAACATAAAGGTGCTCAGGGGTCTATAAAAAACATCCTTTTCTGTTGTGGAATACTTCTTTTAAATGGATTTGGGATATTGAGAATAGAAGCTTTATCCTTGGTTTCATGATATTTATTTGTTTACCCAATACCTTATTAACTGCACTGCTATGGATACCTTTTTGAAAAATGGACTGAGTTGGAACTGAATTGAGAAAAAGTCCAGTCCTGGCTCCCTATTTGCTATCTAGCATACTTGCTAAGAACAAAATGCTGAAGGGATTTTTCAGGGACTTGACAACTAACATAAGCAAAATATACTGTGTGCTTTGAGAAAAATGCCTCATTAGGGAGAAAGATAACTCACGGAATAGAGATGCTTTATTTGGTCTACCCAATGCTAGTGAAAGAGCAATGATGAGGGAAAAAAGAAGAAAAATTATAGACAGCCTAGAGTGGAGTCTGAAGGAGGGAGAAGGCATTTTCTTACCCAAACAGATCTGAACTGCAACAGGAGTTTGGATTTGGTTCAGAGAAAGTGCAAGAGTATACATAACCACAAGATTTTTATCTTAGAACTACAAAGCCTCTCAGTAAGTCATCTGGCCCTTCTGGCTTTTAGTCTAATCTTTGTCCAAATCTTCTTAGAACTTCTAATTTTAACCTTTTTTGAAAGCAATGTCATCATATAATTTCTTCGAGGTGAGGAGGTAGACTGAGAGTATAAAGCAAGGTCTACAAATGACTTGAAATCATTGCACTTAATCAAATGTGGAAATAATCAATAAATAAGCATTTATTAAGTATTTATTATGTTCCAGACACTGTGTTAAACCCTAGGAATACAGAGAAAAAGCAAAACAAAGCAAAAAAAAAAAACAATCCCTGCCTTTAAGGAGCATACATTCTATACATGTACATATGTAGATCAATACACATAAGAGAAACCCAAAGTAGACACAAAGTAGCCTTAGAGGGGACAGCAATGGCAACAGAAAGAGCAAGGAGGAAGAGAATGACAAAAATTTTCATTGCTCTTCTTCCCCATCCAACTCTCTGTCAGCATCACCAGTATTTAATTAACACTCCAATATACATGTTGTACCACTGGATGCTGGATAGACCTCTCAGAATCATTTACTCTTCAAAATAATTACTCCCCAAGAGTGGAAGCTGCAGTGGCCCTGGCTGAAGCTACGCTTTTTCTCTGCTGTCATCTCAGATTGTTGGTGTTGTTTGTTGTTCAGTTGTTTTTTTTTCAGTTATATCTGACTCTTCATGACCCCATTTGGGGACTTCTTGGCAGAGATACTTCAGTGGTTTGCTGTTTCCTTCTCTAGCTCATTTTACAGATGAGAAAACTAAGGCAAACAGTGTTAAGTGACTCACCCAGAGTCACACACCTAGTAAGTGTCTGAGGCCAGATTTGAACTCAGGAAGACAAGTATTCCCAATTCCCAGCCCTGCATTGTATGTCCACTATACTATTAGCTGACCTCATCCCACATTAAAGATCTTTTAAAAAAAATTCTAGCTAATGAAAAAAAAAATCTAGCTAAACTCCTGCATCAAAAGCTTCCAAGAAGAATATGATCTGGTTATAGGCCATGGAGGAGCTCAAGAAGGATTTTGAAAATCAAGTAAGAGAAGTGGAGGAAAAATTGGGAAGAGAAAAAAGAATGATGCAAGAAAATCATGAAAAGCAAATCAACGGCTTGACTGAAGATAAGTAACCTCTTAAAAAATAGACTAACTCAAATGGCAAAAGAGGCTCAAAAAGTCAATGAGGAGAAGAATGCCTTAAAAAGCTGAATTGCCCAGATGGAAAAGGAATTTCAAAAACTCACTGAAGAGAATAATTCCTTCAAAATTAGGTTGGAGCAAAAGGAAGCTGATGAATTTATGAGAAATCAAGATACTATAAAACAGATCCAAAGAAATGAAAAAATAGAAGGCAATGTGAAATATCTCATTGGAAAAACCACTGACCTGGAAAATAGATCCCGGAGAGACAATTTAAAAATTATTGGACTACCTGAAAGCTATGATCAAAAAAGAGCCTAGAAATCATCCAAGAAATTCTCAAGAAAAACTGCCCTGATATTCTAGAAACAGAGAGAAAAACAGAAAATGAAAGAATTCACTGATCACCTCTTGAAAAAGACCCTAAAAGAAAACTCCTAGGAATATTATAGCTAAATTCCAGAGTTCCCAGGTCAAAGGAGAAAATATTACAAGCTGTCAGGAATAAACAATTTGAGTATTGTGGAAACACAATCAGGATGACACAAGATCTAGCAGCTTCTACTTTAAGGGACTGAAGGGCTTAGAATATGATATTCTGGGGGTCAAAGTAGCTAGGACTAAAACCAAGAATCACCTACTCAGCAAAACTGAGTATAAAACTTCAGGGGAAAATATTGATATTCAATGAAATAGAGACTTTCAACGCATTCTTGATTAAAAAAAACTAGAGCTGAACAGAAAATCTGACTTTCAAATACAAGAAGCAAGAGAAGCATGAGAAGGTAAACAGGAAAAAGAAATCATAAGGGACTTATTAAAGTTGAACTATTTACATGCCTACATGGAAAAACAATAATTGTAACTCACGAGACTTTTCTCAGTATGAGAATAGTTGAAGGGAATATATATATATATATGTATTTGTATACATATGTATATGTATATATAAGAAGGTGTATGAGTGTATAAATACATATATGAGTATATGTGTGCACATGTATACATAAACAGAAGACACAGAATCAGTTGAATATGAAGAGATAGTATCTAAAAAATAAAATTAAGAGGTGAGAGAGGACTATATTGGGAGTAGGAAAAAGGTAGAATAGGTTAAATTATCTCATATAAAAGAGGCAAGAAAAAACTCTTACAATGAAGGGGAAGAGCATGAAAGTGAAAGGGAATGGGTCAACCTTACTCTCACTGAATTTGGCTTAAGGAAGGAATAACATACACATTCAGTTGGGTATCTTATCCTACAGAAAAGTAGTTGGGAAGGGGGTAAGGGTGGGGATGACAGAAGAGAGGGCAGATTGGGGAAGAAGATAGTTAGAAACAAACACTTTTGAAAAGGGGCAGGGTCAAAGGAGCAAATAGAGTAAGTGGGGGGTGAGATAGAATGGAGGGAAATACAGGTAGTCTTTCACAATTAAACTACTATGGAAGTGTTTTGCCTAACTACACATGTACAACCTATGTTGAATTACTTGTCTACCCAGTGGGGGGGGGAGGGGATGAAGGAAGGAGGGAAAGAATCTGGAAATCAAAGTTTTAAAAACAAATGTTTAAAAAAATTGTTTGGGGGGCAAAGGCAAGATGGCGGAGTAGAAACAGCACTTCCAAGGTGCTCTGCCCCACACCACCTCCAAACAATGTAAAAGGGGAATCTGAACAAATTCTGGAGCCCCAGCACCCACAGAACAACACAGAGAAGCTAACCTCCTGCTGAGGACAGCCCAGCAGCCCTGCAAGGAGCAGTCAGCGTAGCGCTCTGGGAGCCCAGACCCGCGTTTTAGCCCCAGGGCGGCGGGGCCAGCAGCTGGCTGGAGGGACCCCAGAACACCAGCAGCTGTGGCGATTCCACAATTATCAGCACAGATATACCTAGGACAAAGTGAGAGGTTAGTGCCCTATGGACTTTGGGACCAGTATTTGGGGAATGTGTCGGCTTCCTCCCTTGGGGGAGAAAAGCTGGTGAGGAAATGCGGGACAAGAGGTCATTTTGCAGCATCAGTGGCAGCTCCAGATCCTGGTCTGCGAACTGTAGAGAGGTCCAGCAATCAGTCTAGGGGTTAATTGCTCTTGCTTTAACCTGCTTGGATCTGGATTGTGGTCTTGGGGGTAGGCCTGGGGTGGGTATCCAGTTTGCCAGAGTGGGTGGAGGCTTTACAGAGGCCTCCTGCAGAACTTGTGAAGACCCCACGTTTGGGACAGAAGCTCTCCTGTCTGGTGGGAGAGTCCTACTGTGGTAACAAGCCCCAAAATCAAGTAATTAAGTGGCAATATGCTTAGGCAAAGGAAACAAAATAAATAGAAAAATTCAACTTTAGATTCCTATTTGGGGGGGCAAAGAGGATCAAAGCACGGAACAGGAGGAGGACTGTGAGGTCAGAACTCCTGCACCAAAAGACCCAAATGAAAATACAAGCTGGCTACTGGCCATAGAGGACCTCAAGAAGCAGATAAGAGAAGTGGGGGAAAAATTGGGAAGAGAAATGAGAAAGATGCAAGAAAAGTATGAAATCACAGTCAACAGCCTGACTGAGGAAAACAACACCTTAAAAAATAGACTAACTCAAATGGCAAAAGAGGCTCAGAAAGGCAATGAGGAGAAGAATGCCTTAAAAAGCCGAATTTGCCAGATGGAAAAAGAATCTCAAAAGCTCACTCAAGAGAATCATTCCTTCAGAATTAGACTGGAGCAAATGGAAGCTAGTAACTTTATGAGAAATCAAGATGCTGTTAAACAGATCCAAACAAATGAAAGAATAGAAGGCAATGTGAAATATCTCATGGGAAAAACCACTGACCTGGAAAACAGATCCAGGAGAGATAATTTAAAAATTATTGGACTACCTGAAAGTCATGATCAAAGAAAGAACCTAGAAATCATCCTTCAAGAAATTCTCAAGGAAAATTGCCCTGATGGTTTAGATCCAGAGGGCAAAATAGAGGTTGAAAGAATCCACAGATCACCTTCTGAAAAGGATCCCAAAAAGAAAATTCCTAGCAATATTATAGCCAGGTTCCAGAACTCCCAGATCAAGGGGAAAATACTACAAGCAGGCAGGAAGAAACAATTCCAATATTGTGGAAACACAATCAGAATAGCCCAGGACCTGGCAGCTTCTACACTGAGGGATCGAAGAGCATGGAATATGATATTCCAGAGGGCAAAAGAGCTGGGATTGAAGCTAAGGGTCACCTACCCAGCAAAACTGAGTATCTTGTTTCAGGGGAAAATATGGTCATTCAGTGGAATAGAGGACTTTCAAGCATTCTTGAGGAAAAAACCAGAGTTGAATAGAAAATTTTACATTCAGACACAAGAAGCAATAGATGCTTGAGAAGGTAATCAGGGAAAAGAAATCAAAAGGAACTTATCAAAGTTGAACTATTTACATTCTTACATGGAAAAACAATAACTGTGTCTGATCAAACCTTTCTCGTTATGAAAATAATTGAAGAAGGGTATATGGACATATGAATACATATATGAATGTGTGTATATATGTTTACAGGTATACATGGATAGAGGGCACAGGTTGAATTTGGTGGGAAGGGATGATGCTTAAGGGGTAAAGTTAAGAGGTGAGAAAGGAAAGTGACAAGAGGAGATGGGGAGAGATAGGGTAGGGTAAACTATCTCATGTAGAAGAGGCAAGGGGAAGTAGTTGCAGGGGAGGAGAAGAACAGGAAGGCAAAAAGGCAAAACCCTATTCTCATTGAATTTGGCTCAGGGAGAGAATCACACACATACTAAATGGGATATCTCACCCTGCAGGAGAGTAGGGGGAAGGGGGATGAGAGAGGGGATGATGGAGGGGAGGGCATTCTAGGGGGAGGGTAGGTTGGAAGTCCCCACTTTTGAAGAGGAACAGGATCAAAGTAGGTAATGGAACTGGTGGGGGGTGGGATGGGTGGGAGGGAAATATAAGCAGTCTTTTACAATATATCTACTATGGTAATGTTTTGCATAGCTATACATGTACAACACATACTGAATTGCTTATCTTCCCAGAGGGAGTGGGTGACAAGGGAGGAAGGGAATGGATCTGAAATTCGAAGTCTTAAAATTAAATGTTTCAAATGTATATAAATACTATTATTAATACTATTTTGCATGTAATTGGGAGATAAGATGTTCAGGCATTGGGGCTCAGAGATTCACCTTGCCCTAATGGCAAAGTCGAAGGGGGTATGGGAGAAGATATGGGAGAGAGCAGATTAGATGAGGGGATATCTAGTGGGACTGCTATTCTGGGGTGGTGGGTAGGGAAAAATAGGGAAAAAATTGTAACTCAAAATCTGGTGGAGATGAATGATGTAAACCAGAAGTTAATAAAGCATTTGTTTAAAAAATTGCTTTTTACATGCAACTAGAAAATAAGATATACAGGTACTGGGGTATAGAAATCCATCTTGCCCTACTACAGAGATAAGGGAGCATTGGGGAGGATATGAGAGCAGATTGGGAGAAGGGGTATTCAGTAGGCTCACTATTTTGGGGTGGGGGTTGGGGAAAGAGAAGGAAAAATTTTGTAACTCAAAATCTTATGGAAACGAATGTTGAAAACTAAAAATAATTAAATAAACGGGAAAAAAAGAAATACTACCTCTAGTACCAACTACTCATGTGATATTGGGCAAGCCACTAAAACCTTCCTGGGCCTCAGTTTGCTCATCTGTAAAATAAGATTAGACTAGATAACCTCTGAAGATCTTTTCTAGCTCTTTAGCTACAATCCCATGTATTGTGACCTATGTAACTAAAAACATATTGAGTATAGTATTCACTTGGGTGAATTTCTATGGAAAATCTATGGACGATGACAAACTAGGTTGTGACCCAGAGGGCAATGAGGATGTTGAGAATGCTGGATACTATTCCTTTGAGGCAGTGGGATAAGAAGCAGGGCAAGAAAAGTATGACTGTCCACCAAGAGTTGAGAGGGAGGGGACTAGAGCAAGACAAACAGAACATGACTCTCCAAATCTTCTTGCCTTTCTTTGGTGAGAACAAGACATGGTTTCTCTTGTGGACAGCAATCAGATGTGTTCTTATCTATTAATCCCTCATAGCTGGTGGACTGCTTCTTTGTTAGGGTGTCTGTAATCTTTTAAAAATTGTATTGAGAAATCTTTGAAAATTTAATATCTTCCAGAGAAGAGCTATATTTTTGTCTTTGATGTCTGTCAAAATACAAAAAGTCTTCTCTCTCTCATGAAAGAGATGAAAAAACAAGACTGGTTTTTCCTGAAATTAAACAACCCTTAAGCCAAAAAGCTCATTTTTATTTTTTAGGATTTGAGCGACTAAGGATAAGTCTATAACTGTAACAAATAGGTTATCTTCATCATTATAATAATATATTAAAACATCTAATTAAGTGCGGCATGTTGCTAGGCACCATACAAAGACCTAGACTCCAGGAATTTACAATCTATGATGCTCTGATAAAGATACACAAGCATAGGGTATATCTTAACACTTATATCTGCATAATGGTCTAATACCTGAACAATTTGATTTTTTCTTTAAAAAAGTTAAATGGGAAATATTAGATATGGACTTTAGACCTAATTCAGTGATCCTGTGGCCAATAATCTATCTGGGTCTTACTTTCCCTACCTAGAAAAGAGTTGGTCCTTTGGTCTACTTCAGATTATCTCTAAGATCTGTGATTTAGTGGTTTGTTCAACATCACACTTACTAGCTGTGTGACCCTGGGCACTTAATCCTATTTGTCTCAGTTTTCTCATGTGTGGAAATGGCAAACCACTCCAGTACATTTGCCAAGAAAACCCCAAATGGGGTCACAAACAGTCGGACATGACTGAATAACAATAACTGTTCTAATTCTCAAGATTGAAGATGCATAGATTTTCAGCTGGAAAGGATCTTAGAGGTCATGTGGTCCAAGTTATTCATTTTGCAGATGAAGAAGCTGAGACCGCACGAGGTTGTGACTTGCTCAGTGTCATCTACTGGCAGAACTAAGAATCAAACCCAAGTCCTCTGACGCTAGATCCAATGCTTTGCTCCCTGCACTATACTAGAAACTCTCTGTGCCAAGAAGAAAAGACAAATTTGTCCACAGCAGTGAAGACAGACTGGAAAAAGAGTGATGCCAGAAGCAGAGTCCAGTGGGGAGTTGAATCATCTCTCTGACTCAGCTGGTATCTCTATCATTCAGTTATTTCACTTAAATGTGTGAAATCCAACTCCTTAATGGATCCAGATGATCTCAGATATGTAGGATAAGCTACAAAGACAGGAGGGGGGAAACCTAGGGACATGTGGACTGGGGGTGCTGCAGTTTGGATGGCAAGCCTTATCTTTATCTTGCCCAGAAGGAGTCTACAATTTAGATACATACATCTGCTTTCAAGTCCTGATGGGAAACTGAGTATGGGGGCAACAATTCTCTGCCATGCTCCCAAAATAAATGCAATCTATCCCTGGGCTAAGGGAAAGCTGAAAGCTGAAGTATGTGGATACAAATGCACAGCCTTACAATCTTTTCCCCTATTGACTCTTCTGTCCAACCTGGAAAGTTTTACTACCAGAGTAAATAGTATGACCTAAGTAAAGAGAGACAGCACCCAGGAAACTAGACAGCACCTCTTCACATCATTTGAATTGATCATTGCATTACTGTTATTGTTGCTGCAGCGTCTACATGGGGATGTGTGCTGCGGTCTATTAAATAGAGGACCAAATTTCCCCTGGTGACTTTAGAAGCAAATTCTCTAGAACAACTGGATTCTGGAATGAATTTTACTTAAAAACACCTCTTACAGATTGAGTATTGCTTTAAAAACCCTGAGAACTACTGATGAATAGAGCTGTTTACAGATAGATACTTGGTATGCTAGAGAAGTAACTAGAAAATCTCTTCTAAGGAAAAAGCACACACACTGATATAATAAACGACAAGTCACTTCTTCAAGTGACTTCTTTCCTAACTTACTCTAGGTCACTTCGACTGCATTGGGGGTGGGGTGGGGGTGCGGTGGTGGAAGTGGGGAAGAGATAGGAAGAAGGAAGGGGAAGGGGAAAGACATTGGAATCTGGTATGGAATGAGGTCAAGCACTGAAGAAAATTCCATTTAAATGCCCTTTAATTTTCCCTCCTTCGAGGGAGTTTTAACTGCACTATCCATCACTCACAGAGGGCTCTTCTTTGGAAAGTGAAAGATACAACAGGAGGGGAGAGATGATTCTAATATCTGAGGCCCACTCTTAGAGGTGACCTATACCCATAAGTGAAAGAGAGGGCCTTGGGCCCCAGCTGGATTGGTATTGAGAACTTCCAGTGAAGTTAGAAGATCTAAGATTCCCCTGGGAAAGGGGAACAGTAAAAGGCTTCAGTGGTAATGCTCCAGAGAAGTCCACCTGCACTGGGTCACAAAATTTTGAAACTATTTGAGCAGTATGCCCCAAATTCTTTCCTCCACTCTATTTGAGCTGAAATTTAATTAAGACGCCACCCTGTAATTTCTACCCACTCTCCTTTCCCCTCCTATGTCCTCCCTGCCCCACACTTACTTTCAGGCTTTGAAACAAGAATGAAGTATGACAGCAGAGTCTTCCCACTTGAAGACAAGTTTCCATATATCTTTTATAGTGGGGGGGCAACATGAGGATACTCTGTTACACTGGAATTTGATAATAGATTTAGGTATCATGCTTGACGCCAGCTAGCTCCATGTGGGATTAAGCAAAGCAAGGAAATGCCACCTAAGAACAAAGAGCACAGATCTATTGGGGATAAATAACATGTGGCACATGATTGTGATAGAACGTTATTGTGCCATTCTCAGTTGTGTTAGACTCTGTGACTCCATTAGGGATTTTCTTTGCAAAGATACTGGAGTGGTTTGCCATTTTCTTTCCCAGTTCATTTTACAGATGAGTAAACTGAGGCAAACAGGATGAAATGACTTGCTCAGGGTCAGACAGCTAGTAAAGTGTCTATAGCTGGATTTGAACTCAGGAAGATGAGTCTTTCTGACCCCGGGTCCAACATTCTATCCACTGTGCCACCTAGCCCATTACTGTGCCATATGCAATGATAAATATAAAGAATTCAGAGAAGCTGAGAATCATATGAACTGATGTGAAGTAAGGCAGAACCAGGAAGACAACAAACATAGTGACTACAGCAAGGTAAATAGGAAGAAAATAACACAGACTGAAAAATTGACAGACTTTACTGATGTCTTGTTTAGTTTTGGTGACTTTGTTTCTATTTTATTTCTTGTTACAAGGTATTGCTTACTGGGTAGGGGAGAAAAAAAAGCTGCATTAGGAAATGAAGGTGAAAAAATAAATAAACCCTTATGGGACAAACAGATAATTTTTCTCAGAACTGAGTATTTCCTTTGGAAGGTCAATTCTGAAGTTTTGGGAGGAACTTCATGGCACAAGTAGGTCAAAAGAGAAAATAATTTAAAGATAAAAGGAAAGAGAGAGCCAGCTCTATTGTGGTTCTTTTGGTTGTTAGGGCTGAGTGATTCTTTACTGCATGAGCAAGGGGAAGTCAGCTCAGCCTCTTTGAGGCCTGTTTTTTCTCTGTAAAATAAGGGTTTGGATTGAATGGCTTCCATGGTACCTTCCAGCTATCAACTTCTCTTAGTCTGTGATTCTAGAATTCTCATTAGTGAAGTCCCCTTACAACTCTGAGCTGAGGCATCAGTAATTTTCTAAGATAATTTACTATGTGTGATGACAGATTTCATAGAAGTGCTTGGTATGGATCTTTTTTTGAAGTGCTATGTTTAGTATCCATGATGGTGGTACTATGATTGACCATCAGTAGGACAGGAAATGTTCTAGACAGGTGATGGATTTTATCTGAGTCACCTGAATATAAATATGACAAAGAGAAGCAATATTAAGGCTATGGAAATTTTTTCTCTTGGGGATGAAATAAAAATATCTGAACATCATTAGCACCATGATCTTTTTGCTGTTGTTCAGTCATTTCAGTCAAATCTAACTATGTATGATGCCATTTGGGGACTTTTTTGGTAAAGATACTAGAGTGGTTTGTTATTTCCTTCTCTGACTCATTTTATAAATGAAGAAATTGAGGCAAACAGGGTAAGTGACTTACCCAGGGTCACACAGCTAGTAAGTGCCTAAGGTCACATTTGAACTCAGATCTTTTAGACCCAGTCCTCTATCCACTGCACCACCTAGCTGCCCCACTTTTACCAGCCTATCTACCTAGTTACCTTATCCTCCAAAGTCATGATTTTTCCTCATGGATTCATTTGCCTTACTTTCTCCCTAGAGATGTCTATTTCTGCAGTGTATGGCCTTCTCAAGACTGAAAGTTTCTTTTTAATTGATGTGTAACGAAAGGGCCCCTTACAATATCTGTATAACTGAGTCAATGAGCCAATACTGAGTCAATGACATTGACCATCTGACTTTTCAGTTTGTCCATTATTTAATCAATCAACCAATCTACTATGTGGTAGGCACTAGAAATAGTCATACAAGATCTGTAATCTTTTTTGTATCATGAACCCCTCTAGTGAAGCCCATGTACCCTTAGAATATTATTTATTGTCTACATTCATAATGGAAGGGAATGCTAGACTTTAATTTGAAGTTAGTAAAAATGAAGATGTACATATTTTCCTCTCCAAGTTTATAGACTACCCTACTAGGTTAAGAACTTTAATGCTACCTCGACTTTAGAGTACAATGTTCTAGATATTTCCTTATTTTTTGGAGGATGAGGGATCAAGAATGGAAATCTCCCTGAAAGGGGTCCCCCACTTCCAGGGACCAGGGCCAAAAGAGATGAAATGGGTGATTAAATTAGTGTCATAAAGATTTATAGAGATTAATAATTTTAAAGAATTTGAATATAATTAAATTTAATTCACAGTAAAATAATACTGAAGATATTTTCATCATTCTTTGATACAAACACTAGTATTTTTAATACCTCAAAGTTACTATCATTAGCATCAATTATCAATGTAGAATGTTGAGGACATAGAAAGTATAAGAGAATGGATTAAATATGAACTTGTCATATGCCATATGCTGGGAGTTAGGGTAGCTAGGTGGTGCAGTAGATGGAGCATTGGGCTTGGAATCAGTAAGATTCATCCTCGTGAGTTCAAATCTGGCCTTAGGCCCTTACCAGCTGTGTGATCCTGGGCAAGTCACTTTACCCTGTTTGCCTCAGTTTTCTCATCTATAAAATGAACTGGAGAAGGATATGGCAAACTACTCCAGTATCTTTGCCAAGAAAACCCCAAGTGGGATCGTGAAGAGTCAGACATGACTGAAATGACTCAACAACAAAATGGTAGGGGTTGATTATAGAGGTAAATCCCCGATTTCTGCCAATTTTCTTTTCCTCAGTCTTTTTTCAAAGTAGGATGCAGAATGTATCTTCCCCTCCCTCCCAATTCTTGCTATTTGAGCTTTCTAGTTCTAGATTCTTTTTTCTTTTTTTTTAACAACAGGAGTTCTAATTTATCAATTTTGCTTTAAAGAGAGTCACTATGGAGAGCTGACTTGGATTACTGGAGAGAGAGGGCAGGCCTCGGAGTCAAGAAGACCAGGGTTCACCTCTCAGAGTGGATACACACTGGCTGTATATCCCTTGACAAGTCCTCTGACCTCTCAGTGTCCTGGGCAAGAAGACTATTGCCAAATTCAGAATTGCCATGCAGAATTTGATGTTCTTACTGTTCATCATTTAGACAAGACTATTTATCTTGCCTCTTAGGTTTAAAGTCCAGTTTCCGTGGGTCTTTGTCTCTCTGTTTTCTCCCAGAAATATCTCATTTTGCTTATTTCTGTCTTCATCTCTGTTATTATCTTTCTTTTTTTTAAACAAATGCTTTATTAACTTCTGTTTTACATCATTCATTTCTGCCAGATTTTGAGTTATAATCATTTCCCCCCCGCCACTGTTTTTGCCCTACCCACCCTCCCAGAATAGCAGTCCTGCAAGATATCGCTTCCTCCAATCTGCTCTCTCCCATACCTTCTCCCATACCCCCTTCGACTTTTCCATTAGAGTAAGGTGAATCTTTGTGTCCCAATGCCTGCACATCTTATCTCCCAATTACAAGCAAAAGAGTATTAATAATAGTATTTATATATATTTGAAACATTTAATCTTAAGACCTTGAATTTCAGATCCATTTTCTTCCTCCCTTGTCACCCATTCCCTCTGGGGAGATAAGTAATTCAGTATATGTTGTACATGTCTAGCTATGCAAAACATTATCATAGTAGATATATTGTACAAGGCTGCTTATAATTCCCTCCCACTCATCCCACCCCCCCACCTGGTCCATTCCCTACATGATCCTATCCCTCTTCTATAGTGGGTACTTCCGACCTTCCCTCCCCCCAAGGATGCCCTCCCATCCATCATCTCTCATCTCATCCCCCTTCCCCTTATTCTGCTGTAGGTTGAAATATCCCATCTAGTATGTATGTCCTTCTCTCCCTGAACCAAATTCAATTAGAATGTGGTTTTGCCTTTTTGCCTTCCTATTCTCCCCCTCCCTTGCAACCATTTCCCCTTGCTTCTTCTACATGAGATAGTTTACCCTACCCTGTCTCTCCCCATCTCCTCTTGCCACTTTCCTCTCTCACCTCGTAATTTCATCCCTTTTTATCCCTTCCCAACAAATTCAACCTATGCCCTCTATCCATATATAACTGTAACCATATACATACACATTCACATATGTATTCATATGACCACACACCCTTCTTCCATTATTTTCATAGTGCGAAAGATTTTATCAGTCACAGTTATTGTTTTTCCATATAGGAATGTAAATAGTTCAACTTTGATAAGTTCCTTTTGATTTCTTTTCCCTGATTACCTTCTCAGGCATCTCTTGCTTATTCTGTCTGGATGTCAAATTTTCTATTCAACTCTGATTTTTTCCTCAAGAATGCTTGAAAGTCCTCTATTCCACTGAATGACCATATTTTCCCCTGAAACAAAATACTTAGTTTTGCTGGGTAGGTGACCCTTGGGTTCAGTCCCAACTCTTTTGCCCCCTGGAATATCATATTCCATGCCCTTCAATCCCTCAGTGTAGAAGCTGCCAGGTCCTGTGCTATTCTGATTGTGTTTCCACAATATTGAAATTGTTTCTTCCTGGCTGCTTGGAGTATTTTCTCCTTGATCTGGGGATTCTGGAACCTGGCTATAATATTCTGGGAGTTTTCTTTTTGGGATATTTTTCAGGAGGTGATCTGTGGATTCTTTCAACCTCTATTTTGCCCTCTGATCTAAAACATCAGGGCAGTTTTCCTTGAGAATTTCTTGAAGGGTGATTTCTAGGTTCTTTCTTTGATCATGGCTTTCAGGTAGTCCAATAATTTTTAAATTGTCTCTCCTGGATCTATTTTCCAGGTCAGTGGTTTTTCCCATGAGATATTTCACATTGCCTTCTAATCTTTCATTCGTTTGGATCTGCTTAACAGCACCTTGATTTCTCATAAAGTCATTAGCTTCCATTTGCTCCAGTCTAACTCTGAAGGAATGAATCTCTTCAGTGCACTTTTGAGATTCTTTTTCCACCTGGCAAATTCGACTTTTTAAGGCATTCTTTTCCTCATTTCCCTTTTGGGCCTCCTTTTCCATTTGAGTTAGTCTATTTTTTAAGGTGTTGTTTTCCTCAATCAGGCTGTTGACCCTCATTTCATACTTTTCCTGCATCCTTCTCATTTCTCTTTCCAATTTTTCCTCCACTTCTCTTATTTGATTTTTAAAGTCCTTCTTAAGGTCCTCTATGGCCTGCCACCCACTCATGTTTTCCCCTGGGGCTTTTGGAGCAGGACTTCTGACCTCACAGTCCTTTCCCCACTCTATGCCCCCAAAATAGGAGTCTAGGGTTGCATTTTTCTGTTTCCTTTGCCTTGGCATGTTGCCACTTAATTACTTGACTTTTGGGCTTGTTGCCACACTATGGCTTTAAGGCCAGATAGGGGAAATTTCATCCTGAACGTGTGGGAGGGCAACTTCTGTTTCTGGCAAGCTGTAAACCCACTCACAACTTCCACCCCAGATCACAATCCAGATCCAGGGAGGTTATAGCAAGAGCGATTACCCCCCCAAGACTGATCGCTGGATATCCCTACATTTTGAAAGCCAGGAGCTGGAGCTGCCTCTGAAAACTACAAAACGGCGTGTGTCCTCAGTGGCTTCTAGCCCCCAGGGGAGGAAGCCGACGCATTCCCCAAATACTGGTCCCAAAGCATAGGGCACTAACCTCTCACTTTGTCCTAGGCATGTCTATGTTGGTAATTCTGGAGGCACCACAGCTGCTGGTATTCTGGGGTCTCTCCAGCCAGCTGCTGGCCCTGACACCCTGGGGCTAAAACTTTGGCTCACAGGGACCTAGACTCCGCTCGGCTCGGCGCCCCGCACTCTGAGTGCTGCACGCTGCCGGCTCCCAGAGTGCTGCGCTGGTCCTTCCTGCAGGGCTGCTGGGCTGTCCTCAGCGGGAGGTTAGCTTCTCTGTGTCGTTCTGTGGGTGCTGGGGCTCCAGAGGTTGTTCAGAGTCCCCTTTTACATAGTTTGGGGGGAATCTGGGGGCAGAGTGGCTTGGATGAGCTGTTTCTACTCCGCCATCTTGGCTCCACCCCCCCCCCCAGTTCTAGATTCTTTAAAATCAATAGCATAAGATATTACTTTATTTGCTCCAATTTTAATTGTCATTCATTTGTCCCAGGCAGACACCTCTTCTTTCTCCTACTGTTCTCATGTCAACAAAGTCTTTCTTCTTGTAAGCCTTGGCAAATTATCATTTCCTTCTCCCTTTACTCCTAAATTAGACAATCCATTCTCTCAATTAGTTTATTGCTCCCATCTGAATCCTTTATTTTATTTCTATCTTCCTGCTTCCAAGATGCTATAAGCAAAAGCCCAAACTTCAGATGCTAGCTGGCTTGAATTGTACAAAGGGAACCTCATTTTTTCTAGCCATAGTAGAACGGCCTGACGTCTATGGATCCAATCCAACATATATAGTCATGGTTTTAAAGTCTTTAAAAGAATGCCACTTCTCCTTCTTACATTCTTCCTTGACAGTCACATTTTTTCTATCTTTATTAATTGTTCATTAAAACAAGGAATTGATTTTAGAACCCTGGCTTTATAAATTTGGTGAAGATTCTATATGAAAATTGCAGAGAAGTTATGGAAAGGCATGAATTGATGCAAAGTGAAGTAAATAGTTCCAGGAAAACAAATAAGCACAATGAACACAATAACATAAACAGAAAGAATAACTACCAACAACAATTGAAAATGAATGCTGTTAAGGGGCGGCTAGGGGGCGCAGTGAGTAGAGCGTCGGCCCTGGAGTCAGAAGGACCTGAGTTCAGATCTGACCTCAGACACAAAACCCACAAACAAAAACCTAACTGTAGGACCTTGGGCAAGTTACTTAACCTCAAATGCCCTCCAAAAAGCAAAAAAAAAAAAAAATGATGAGTGAATTATATGGGGCGGCTAGGTGGCACAGTGAGTAAGAGCACCGGCCTCGGAGTCGGGATGACCAGGATTGAATCTGGCCTCCGAAAATGAGCAGGCACACGTAAATAATGACTGACTGTGTAACCTTGAGCAAGTTACTTAACCCCAATTGCTTAAAAAAATGAATGCTGTAAAATTAAGAAAGAATAAGCTTGGCCCTAAAAAAGAGATATGAAAAGACTCATTCTGCTGATCATTTGCAAGGAGTGGGAAGGGTCAGAAATGTTAAATATGGCATATAATGTCAGACTTTTAAAACGTATTAATCAGTAATGCTTAATTGTTTTCTTTTTTCTTTCCTTTTTTCCCTCTAGAACACCCCCCCCCCGCAAAAAAAAAAATCTCTGGGAGAAGGAAAAGGAAAGACAAAAATGATAGTAAAAACAATCAATATTAATGAAATATATCAATTTTTAAAATACCATATGAAGCCTAGAAAAAAATTCCTTTCAAAAATTCCACTGCTGCACCAAACTTAGGATCCCACAGTGGAGACCTCATTTTGTAGTTTGAGCACACATGATTCTCTTCAAATAGCAATCTTCTTCTGCCAAAAAACAATCTTTATGTCTCTACAATATGGAAAGGCCTTGTAGGAAAGCTTTGGAAGGGCCATACACAGGAACCTCTTTAAGCACCACAAACGGATTCAGAGCTAAGTGACATGAAAGGTGAACTCAGATGAGGTGGTGATAGATATCACCTTGTAGAGGAGAAACAGAGCCTCTGGGACACTATGAGATTGCTGCTGGGATATGGTGTCAGGTCCGGAGATGGTATTCTTGACTCCTAGTCCAGTCCTATTTCAGCCAGACTGTTATAATTTAAACTCTCACAGGAGGATAGGATATGGACATACTATTCCTTTTAGAGCAGGAGCCTTTATTGTCAAGACTGTGCGTGTGCGTACGCACGCATGCACGTGAGAGAGACAGAGAGACAGAGAAACAGAGACAGAGAGACAGAAAATATATGATTCTTCCAAACATATTATGGTCCCAAGCTCATCCCCTAATCCTTACCTCCCAGTCACCTAAGTTTACAACCCAGGTGTCATCCTTGACACCTCTTCCCCCAGCCCTATAATCAATCTGTTGCCAGGTTCTTTAAATTTAATCTTTGTAACATCTCTCATATGTACCCGCTTCTCTCCTCTGACATTGCCATCACTGTGGAACAAGTCTGGACTACTGAAATAGCTTGTTGGTTAGTCTCCTTGCTTTGTCTTTCCTAAGTCTAGTCCTTCTTTCAATCAGGCGACAAATTAATCTTCCTAAAAACCTAGTTGAACCCCACCAACCCCTTAGTCAACAAACTCCAGTGGCTCAGGATCACCTTCTGGATTAAATACAAAATCCTCTGTCTGGTATTCAAAGCCTTTCATAAGCTGGCCCTCTCCTAACACTTTACTCATGATCCCTCCTGCCCCTGTGCATTCTCCAGTACCATTGCCTTCCTTGCTGTTCCTCGAATGAGACACGCCACCTCACAGATTAGGCCACTTTCCCGGTCTCTCCCCCTTACCCTGAATGCTCTCCCTCTTCATCTCCATCTCTGGGCTTCCCTGGCTTCCTTCAAGTCCCAGCTAACATCTCACCTTCTAGAAGAAGTCATTCTAACCTTTCTTACTACTAGTGTCTTCCCTTTGAAGTACCTTTTCTTTAAGGATCATCTCCAATTTATCCAGATACGTAGCTTGTTAGTACATTGTTGTTTGTGTGTTGTCTTGCCCATTAGATTGTGATCTCCTTGTGATCAGGGACTGGTTTTTTTGGCCTCTGTTTTAATATCTTAGCAAAGTGCCTGATGGAGAGTAGGCACTCAATAAATGTTTACTGACTGAGTTAGGCTTTTCTATTGGGAAAGCTTGATTAACTCAGAAAAACAAGGCTTCAATGGAAGTATAATGTCCATTGGCTGCAGGGCCTTCTAGGACTATATCCTTCCCCTGCTTTGCCCTCTCTAAAGTCACCACCCTAATTCTGGGACTGGACCATGCCGAGAAGTGACCACTGCTAGGGAGTCCAAGGTCTAGGGAATAACTTTGGGCAGCCTCCTCTCACTCACTATTGTCCTCCACACAGTGCCTCCAAGGCCCCTTACCAACTTACAGTGAGCCCATCAAACATTTAACCTGATCTTTCCACCTCTATCCCTGTCACTTCAGACAACTGGGAAAGTTTAAGGATCTGGGAAAAATATAATTCCTAGAAAATGCAAAAGCAACCCTGCCACGCCCCTAGGGCTGAGAGAGGCAAAGACATCCTTGGAAGGTAGGGTCCTTGAGTAGGGGCTGCGGCACTCTCCTTTTCACTCACTTGTCTCTCTTAGAATCTCTCTTGTCCTGGGCCAATGGCAGGAAGCTTGCTTTCTCAACCTGCTCCTAACCTGCAGGATAGCTTGCACCTGTGTTGACTCCCTAGTGAGGAGAGGACATGTGCTAAGAGGTGTACCTTGACTGCTGTCCTCCCTGAGGTGGCAACTCATCAGGCCAGGGGCAGCGTTTCCTCCTTAACCCCTACCATAGAGCAGAACTCAGTTCTGCCAGATGTCTAACCTCAGATGAATAACCTCAGTGGGTCTGATCCCTTAGTGGGAGACCTATCCTCTTCTTCCCTACCCTAATCCTGCTGCCTGTCTTCCCATGACTGGAGCTCCACTCTGTCACTAGGCTCCATACTTGCCCTACTATCAGGATCCACGTGGCCTTTTTCCTGAGTTTTGAAAGACAAGTGCTATTGGGGCTCTTTAAATTACCTGCCCTTAGTCAAATCCCTTCTATGGGACAAAAATGAGTTGTCCTGACAGGGTTCTGCACCATGGTCTTTTTTAGTCACCTTCCACAACAAAGGCTGTAATCTCCTTGAAGCTCAGCAATATTTGTTAAATTCCCTACTTTCCTGTCTTCTGCTTGTGTTCCAGTTGTTACTTGAGAAGACTCTGGGATGGGAAAGTAATCATGGAACAATGTGAAATCCACCCAGCCTTTCTCTTCCTGGTAGTATCCCCCCAGGGCCATGCTGAGAGTGGGACTAAACTGTTGGCTATGGCAGGTCAGACCCTTAGAACAAGAACAGCTGGATTTGGATTCTGCCATCCAGGTTGTGTGAACAGTTTTGAAGGTGGCCCTGCCTTGCTGTTATCTAGCACACATCTCTTTTTCAGGCTACATAGTCTAAGGACAAAGGTAATCTTTGTCCTTCCATTATGGGACATATTATACTCATAATCAAAGTCTATCCATCCCACATGGCTCACTTATCTTTGGATATTACAAGGTCCTTCTACCCTCTTCCTTGAGTCTTCTATATTAAAGTGGAGATTTTAACTTTTCAAGGTGCTTCTGTGTCTACTATTACCTCACTTGGCAACATGAACTGGCATTCAAATTGTAATTCACCATTTACTAAGGGACATGTTACTATATTCCCAGCACCAAGCTAGGCCCTAGGAAAGGCCAGGACAACAGATACCTAATTTTGTGAGGCTCATATAACCTTGATACTCAGATCCTCAATCTCCAAGACCTGATGAAATTAAGTCATACCTGAATAGGATCTTGTGTCAGTCTCATCGGCCCAATTCGTACTTCTGCAGCTGAAACCTGCTAAAAAAAAAAAAGATAAAACACATGAGCTTTGCTGAGTATCAGATTGGACATATTGAAGGTATTTTGGAGGAAGGACCAAATACTCCATTAAGAAAAAAGATCGTAAATAAAAAAGAAAAGACAGTCTTTTAAGTAAAGACTGGTTAAGTTAAATAAACCATATACAGCTCTGACAGATCTGTGTTCTTATTATGAGTATCTTTATGTAGGGGACAAATGATTTGTTCCTGCCCATGTTTCCCATGAATAAATGACTTATTTTCATCTCATTTTCCTGAAAGAAACTAAGCAATTGAACTTGACCGTCATCATTAAGTTCCCTAAATTTTGTCTTTCATTTCTTAAAATTAAAAACTAAATAATATCATCTGACATATCATCAAAAACATGTTTTTGTTCCTTTGCTATTATTTCACTTGTTTTATTTAAATGGCTTTTCCCTGAACAACTTTTCTCGAAAGTTTAGAGCAGAAGACAATCTGAAAAGCACCCTCTCCCATGCAGATTCATTCCCAAAAGAGGTTCAGCTTTCATTACTATTACTCTGGAAAGTTGGCAGCCAAAAGAATATTATACTGGACTCCACCCCTGTCATCTTCTGAATGTGTTAATGCCAGAGATACCACAATAAATGCAAATGGCTGATTCAATGAGTTTTTATAGAAACAAAAGCCAAGACTCTTCTGGATCATTCCAGAAAAATTTCCCTGGTCGTGTTTCTCTGTCTGTGTCCATCTGTCTTTCTCCACATAATAGCCCAACTCCCCAAACACAGACAGCTATAGAGGATTACAAAATCAAACCATAAGTTTTCAACATGCTTTTTCTTCATAAATTATTTCTGACACCCCTTCACCCTTCTCCCGAGAGATCAGTGATTTCCATTGTATTACAGAGTGATGTCAGGTGCTTCAAACAATGAACAGGCCTCTCACCATTGCAGATGACTGACAGAAAAAGTCACAGCGCCCTGAAATTACTGCTCATCTGTGGGCAATTTCCACTCTGTGGTCTGTATCTCATAAGTGCAAAGCTGTGCTCTCTCATTCTGGCAATCACAACTGAGTGCCCAGGAGCCACTCAAGTTTTTCCATCAATCACCTCAAAACAGAAACCAGAAGGGAGCTGGGTGAGTGAGGACTCAAGCCTCAACTGGATTGGGGCTACAATTTCAAGAAAGGTACACACCTAAATGTGTACCAGATACAGTAAAACGGATGGGTGATTAATCTAGCCCTTTGGCACATACGCCACCTTGTTCTCTCTTGTTGTCATCCAATAAAGGCAACTCACAGAAGTACCATGTCTGGCTTCTTGAATACTCTTTTGAATCATTAACGCTGATATCAGCATGCCTAGGGACCACAGCCCCAAGAATAGCTCCAACCTGACAGAGTCGTTAGATTTTCATGCGTCACTGAGCTGCTTTGTTCCTCCCACTATATATCTAAGGGAGTTATTGTTTAAAACTGGTACCCCTTCTTTTAAAGGCGCTCAACACTCAGGATTTTGCGATGAAGCAAATTATAAAATGTGACGTTAATTTAGTACATGTTGGGTTGTTTGCTTTTACAGAATTCTGAATCTGGTTTTCAGCTCTCTCTGTGGTCTCTTTTCCTGGTTTATAGCACCCTCCTGCTTTCCCAGTTAACTTTCCTCTCTCCTCTGAATTGGTTTTTTTTTTCTTTCCATTCCTTCTGTTTGCTCCAACTAACCAAAATAACAGAACCCCCTCTACCCCTTAGGTCAAATGAAAAGAAATGGTTAGAAGCTATTTGCCTCTAAGGGCTAAAAGAAAATTTGAAAATAACCTTGTGGAAGGAGTACTTTAGATTTTTTTAGAATTCTGGCACTACAGCACTGAATGCTAATAGTAATGAATGGTAATAATAAAATATGAGTAACAATAGTAATAAAATAAAATGATACTGTATTTATGTTGTACTTTATCTTTTTCAAAAAGCTTTCACATCCATCATTTGAAATGGAAGGAAGAAGTGGGGGATTTAAGGTAGGAGGAAGATCAGGATTCTTCCTCAGGTACTGGGGAATTTTCCAGTGAGGACCTAGTCTTTAGAATACTTCCTTCAGGACAATCAAATCAGAACATGCTCTAAGAACTGGGTCCTCCTTGACCAATCTCACCATTATACTCTCAATACTTGCAAAAAGTTTTCTAGCCAAATAAATATTTGCCCTTTTTGTAGACCAATATAGACACAGACTCATTAAGAAGGATTAAAAAAGTTTACTTATGGGTTGCCATAACAAGAAGAAGACTATAGAAGAAAAAATGTTAGGTCAACCAGGACAATATCTCTAGAAGGAAAATCTGAGTAATTTTTGATCCTAAAAAAGAAAGCACGAAGTCATTTCCCTGAATATAAAAATATTAAGTACGTTTGAAGCAAGTGAAAACTTGATAAGTCATCAACTGATGTTGTTGTTTTTGAGTCATTTCAGTCATGTCTGACTCTCCATGACTCCATTTGTGTTTTTTACTTTTTTTGGGGGGGGGAGCAAGATATTGGAGTGGTTTGCCATTTCCTTCTTGGGCTTATTTTACAGATGAGGAAAAGGAGGCAAAGAGGCTTAAGTCACTTTCCCAGGGTCACACAACTAATAAGTATCTGAGGCCAAATTTGAACTCAGGAACATGAGTATTCCTGAATGCAAGCCCAGCACTCTACCCACTGTGCCATCTAGCCACTCCTATCAATTGATTAGGGATTGGCATAATCAGTGTCACTGTACCACCACCTCTGAATGATAACAGCTTTTGACATGTTCTATTATAGTACTCTTGTTATATGATTTAGAATCACAGAATGTCAGAACCGGAAAAAGCCTTAAAGATCATCTTATCTGACCCATCATTTGACAGATGAGGAAATCAAGGCCCAGAGAGGTGAAGGGAATTATATGATGTCACAAGCTAGTTAGTGGTGGAGCTGCAGTGAGAAACCAACTCTCTTAACCCCCAGCACAGTGCTCTTCTCACTCATTATCATTAATTTGATATTAATATTTTTTCTTTAAATGTGTTCCCTACAAGAACTGCTGCCAAGAATAATTTCATTAAATCTTGGTCTGATGAAATAGATCCTTACATACCAATCATCCTGACTTGTCCCACTATATCTCACGTATCCAGGAGTACTGAAACCCTCAGGAGCGAAATAAAGGGCACTTTCTACCATCAAAAGGCACACCCTGCGTCCCAGGCTTCATCATTTTCTCTTCTTCTTCCAGGATTACTTGCTATCACACTGTTCAGCACAATTCAGATTCCTGCCCAGACAACTGGCCATAAAGCTAAACTTTACTACAACAATGATGGGAATTTAAGAATGGAGAAGACTTATAGGTAATGGCTCACAAGTCAATCTATATTACAATTATGAATGGCCTCTGCTCACCCAAGTTCCAAAGCAGCATTAAATAGTTTTTTTTCAGAGGCTACTGGTGGTCAATTGCTTTGGCCCACCCTGAATCCACTGGTAATTCCAGGGTAAGCAACCTCTTTTAAAACATCTTTCATGTTCTCCAGAGGAGAAAACGCCTTTTTTTACTTCATCCCCAGGTCCCCAAGGGCCATCCTCTTCAGTGAAGCATTCCCAAACCACCTATCAGACATTTTAAACTGAATATCCAATAGGCCTCTTAAATTCAACATGTCCCAAAATGAACTCATCTCTCCCCCCAAACCCTCCTTTCTTCCTAACTTCCCAATTATTTTCCAGGGTATTGTCATCCTCCTAGACTCCAGGTTCTAGGCATCACCCTCCACACCTCACTTACTTTCCATACTCCAGCCTACTTTGTACTTTAGTCTTCTCTCCTGTAAAAGGATTCAAAATCATATCATTGGAGATAAACTGGGAGTTCATGTGACAGGTTTTCACTCTTAGTCAAAATCTTTTCCCCCCAGGAGACTCCATCTCTGATGTTTAATAGGAGTAAATGAAGGAATGCAACTTCATTTTACTCCATAGTCTTTTCAATATTTTTTATATATGCACTTACACAGTGATGTATGTGTATGTGTATGTAGGTATGTATGCACTTACACAGTGATATATGTATATATGTATGTATGCACTTACACAATGATGTATATATACATGTTTGCAAGTATATATGCACTTACACAGTGATGTATGTATATATGTGTGTAGGTATGTATGCACTTACACAGTGATGTATGCATATATGTATGTAGGTATGTATGCACTTAAAGTGATGTATGTATACATGTGTGTAAGTATATATGCACTTACACAGTGATGTAGGTATATATGTGTGTAGGTATGTATGCACTTACACAGTGATGTATGTATACATGTATGTAGGTATGTATGCACTTACACAGTGATGTATATATACATGTATGTAGGTATGTATGCACTTACACAGTGATGTATGTATATATATATGTAGGTATGTAAGCATACATATGTACTCTTCCTAGTGGATTGTCTTCTGAGTCCTCATCCTCTTAGATCTCTCTGAAATACTGACATCAATAAACACCCCTCCCTTCTTGATTCTTTCTCTTCCTTTGGCTTCTTCCCACAGCTTTTTGTTTCCCTCCTACTTCCCTGACCAAGTCTTGGTCTCCTTCACTGGCTCCTTTTTTCCTTTAGATTCCCTCAGAGCATCTTTCGAGATTCTTTCCTTATTCTTTCTCTATCCCTTCCTGCATCCTCTCCCTTCTCTCACCTTCTCCTCCCTCTCTTCTCAACATTATCTCTGTGAAGACTATGGGGCCACCTGAATTGAAAGGCAGGATGCTTGGTGAGGGAGGCTGGCTTAGGGAGCTGCCCACAGTTGTTAGGTACGTCCACAACAAATTTATGGGTTATCTAAACAGTGCTGATTTGTTTCTTTAACCCTACTGATTGCATTTGACATGGCAGTGGTGAATTCTAACTCTCAGGTGTGTTTGTGACAAAGTGTGGAGTATAAGTGTGTGTATAAGTGTATAAGTGATGGATAAATTTTTGAGCAAGGGAAGTGGAATTATGGTATGGGGAAGGGCAAGGAGCTATTTGAAGGTGTAGCTAGTGTGGTACTTGGAAATGGAAGTCCCTAGAATAGTGTGCTTATAACTAGATTCATGAGAACCTGGGAACTGTGGATACTGGCTCAGATGGAAGCTGGTATAGCATGATAGTGTTTCAGGTTTTTTGAGACTATATGCAGCTTAGGTTCTTGTGCCCTCCCAGTACCTGGCAGCAAAGTAAATAGAGTGCAGAGCTTGGAGCCAAGAAGGCTTGAGTTTGGGGGTGGCTGGGTGGTACAGTGAATGGAGCACTGGCCCTGGAGTCAGGAGGACCTGAGTTCAAATTTGACCTCAGACACTTAACACTTTCTAGCCATATGACCTTGGGCAAGTCACTTAACCCCAATTGCTCTGCCTTCTCTACTCCAAAAAGCAGAAGCAGAAGAAGCAGAAACAGGGGAGGGAGAGGAGGAGGAGGAGAAAGAAAAGAAGAGGGAGGGGAAGGAGAGGGAGGAGAAGAAGAAGAAGAAGAGGAGGAGGAGGAGGAAGAAGAAGAAGAAGAAGAAGAAGAAGAAGAAGAAGAAGAAGAAGAAGAAGAAGAAGAAGAAGAAGAAGAAGAAGAAGGAGGAAGGAAGGAAGGAAGGAAGAAGGAAGAAGAAGAAGGAGGAGGAGGAGGAGGAGGGGGAGGAGGAGGGGGGGAGGAGGAGGAGGAGGAGGAGGAGGAGGAGGAGGCTTGAGTTCAAATCCAGACTTCAGATACTTACTAGCTGAATGACTGGGCAAGTCACTTAACCAGTTTACCTCAGGTTCCTCAACTGCAAAATGGGACAACAGCATTTACCTCCCAGGGCTGTTGTAAGGATAAAATGACATAATATCTGTAGAGCGCTTAGCACAGTGCCTGATACGTAATAGGTGCTTTGTTCCCTTCCTTCCTCTCAGGCAGCAAAAGCATCATTTGGAGAGCAATGAGGAGACATGTAGTAGATGTAGATTCATTCAATCAGCAAGTATGTATTAAGTACTTACTATGTATCAGACACCATCCTAGGTGCTAGGAATATGAGAGATGATTAATAAGTGCTTGTTAATTGACTTCGTGTCTGTGGTAGTGGCAGTTCCAAGCAATTAAAAGCAGAAGCAGTACAAAGAGCTGGGATAGAAGAACCCCAGGCACATGGACTTGAAAGGCAAGTCAAATGGGAAAGCCATTTCCCCTCCACAGTCCTTTCTCACACAATACATTCAAACTCTGCTTTTCATTTGATCCACTGCTACATGAAAAGGGAGCTCAGCCTGATATGGGGCATGCATTACAATGGAAAGAAAAAGGAATTACTCCTAAACCAAGTCCATGACCTTACAAACTCATGAATGAGGGCAGTGATAGAAGGAAGTTACATAAGAAAGCCCTTCTATGGAAAGTGACTGTTTTTGTAGAGTACAAAGATTAGGAGAAAAAGAAAAAGTAAAGCCAGCTTTTAATCATAATGTTTATGTCCACTCACTCATATGACTTATACCACTGGGAAGAGGGAAGACCAAACTGAATCTTAGCCAAGTTAATTGCCTCAAAATTGAGGGCTGGAGCAGTCAAAAGAAATAACCCTTAGAGGGTAAACATGTTTGGTACCTAACCTAATCTCAGGTGCTATGATATGTTTGTTAAGTGCTTCTGGGGAATACTTCTACTAGAAGTATTCCTCCAAGAATCTTGCTACCATGGCAGAGGGCAAAAAACCTGAGTTCCAGCCCCTGTTTTATCACTAACTAGCTATGTGACCTTTAGCAAGTCATTGAACTATTCTGGGCCTCAGCTTCCCTATATCTAAAATTAAAACCCTTCTTGATCTCTCTCCCTTTGCTTTCTTTCTCTCTGCTTATGCCTTGCTCCTGCCAGTTGTTCTCAATACCAAGGAAGTTGTTCAGTCATTTTCAGTCATGTCTGACTTTCCATGACCTCATCTGGAGGGTTCTTGGCAAAGATACTGGACTGATTTACCCTGTCCTCTTCCAGCTTATTTTACAGATGAGGAAGTGGAGGCAAGCAGAGTTAAGTGACTTGCCCAGGGTCACACAGCTATTAAGTGTCTGAGGCTGGATTTGAACTCAGGAAGATGAGTGTTCTTGACTCCAGGCCTGGCACTCTACCCATGGCGCCATCTGGCTTCTCATTCCAATACCAGTAATATAAAATATTTTAAAATGACCTAAATTGGCCCAGAATCCAAACAATTTTCCTATAAGAACAAAGGAATAAGATATGGATGATCAGAACCCAGTTTTGATGGTTATTAGGTAAGTGACCATGAGTAGACCATTAAGCTGCTCAGTTTCCTCATTTGCAAAATGGGGATAATACCTGTACAACTCACCGAGTTGTGATAAAACTCAAATAAGATGTCATACGTAAAGTTATTTGAAAATTTTAAAGCACTAGAGAAAAGTCAATTGTTATTATTGGCATTACTTTATAAAATTCAGTTCAATAAATGCTGGTTAAACATCTGCTATATACAGTGCCCCATGCTAGATGCCACCGTGCCCTGGGGATACAAAGATGACAATAGCATGGTCCCTGCCTTCACAGTTTTTAAAAGGAAGATGATGTTATGGGTGGTTAGTGGAGGTGTGTGGGGGAAGAAGACAGGCCGAAGCAATGGCCAAGATTATTGGATATTTGCAAGGACTTTGCATTATTACATAGACTTTTTTTTTTCAAAGAAAATAAAATGAAAGTCAAAGTCTATGGAAGTAAGACTATCACATTTCAAATGGCAATGAATTCATAACAGATTATTTAATATAATACATGTAATGAAGATCAAATTTGAGCAGCCCACATCAAATCCTCAATAGGAGTGATCTGCCTCCATTACTTGGTATAGGCTTATGAAACTGAGTTCTGTGATCTCCCTCATTGTTTCCTGCATTTGTATCTCCCTGAACACAAATTTAAACGTTTGTGTAGAAGTTAAAAGTACCAAAATATCTGCCATATTTCTTAATGTTACTCATTTTTTAAGTATGAGAAAATAAACTGGCTTTAAAAATATTCAATTTTAGGGGCAGCTATGTGGTACAGTGAATAGAGCACGGGCCCTGGAGTCAGAAGGACCTGAGTTCAAATCTTACCTCAGACACTTAACACTTATTAGTCGTGTGACCTTGGGCAAGTCACTTAACCCCAATTGCCCTGCCTTCACCCCTCCAATAACCAATATACACACACATATATATATATATTCAATTTTAAAGAAATTGAAATATAGAGAATGATTTGCAACAATGAAATTCAAATTTAATTCCCATTTTTGTTATTTTTTCTAATTTTTAAGTGAAATCATTCCTTCATAAATTGTATGAGAAAAAATCCATTGGATCAGCTGAAACTAGTACAAGTGCAGCCAATAGAGACAATAGCAGAAATAAACAAAAGAAAGCTACACAAAGTAAAAGGAACCATTTCAGAAAATATGATTCACCATATTTACTACCGAGATTTAGAAGTACTATTATTAAGGAAGAGGAAAGATCTCTGGTTTTGCCTTGTCTGAATGTTTCAGCTATAGCTATAGATAACATGGTACCAACAACAAATAAACTTGAAATATTTTGAAAATGTATATGCATTATAAATTGAAAAGACAAAAAATTTCAGAGAAAATTTTATGCTTTTAATAAATAAAAATGATTTCCAAAACCATTACTGCGACATCAAAAAGATTGTTTACATCAGGTGAAGCTTCTTAACATAATTGTTAAGTATAAAAAGCCTCATCTGATGGTAGGGAAAAAAACACTTTTTGTAAATCATGATGGTCCTCCTCGAGAATGAAGGACAAACAACAATACATAAATCATAAATAAAGCAGTTTTTAAAAGTCCCAGTTATATTTTGAAAATATGGTAGAAAAATGAAATGCCCATGTGTCTGAAGACCTTAATGATAAATTCACTGAGAAACTAAAATTTTCCTATTTATATCACATGTGATGAAGAGACAGATGTAGCTAGAACTTTGATTACATTGTATTGTTGAAACTGAGCTTAGGGAATATCTGTTACTCTGCAGACCTACCCTTAACCTCATAAAAGAAAAAGAAATTAACATTATTAGTGGCATATTTTTAAATCTGAAAATGATGTACAGTTAGAGAACTGTATTGGGCTTTGCACTGATAAAGTTCAATGTCAGGATGAAATGTAGTTCTGTGAACATTAATTAAATGTGGTCTTTCATAGAACTTGGATATATTGTATGTGTCACAGTCACTTTTCAAAAAAAGAAACACAATAGAAGAACTACATTAGAGTTTTGTAAGTTGTTACAACAGTAATAAACTTTATTAATAAAGTATTCCATTTTTAATGGCTCTTTTCAAGGATGTGACTATGTGGGGGAATAAGGCAATTCTAATTTACTGTGAAATTATTCTGGCTTTCTTTGAAGAGGGGAGAAGGCAAGGCAGTTGGGATTAAGTGACTTGACCAAGGTCACACAGCTAGTTAAGTGTCAAGTGTCTGAGGTCGGATTTGAACTCAGATCCTCCTGACCCTAGGGCCAATGTTCTATTGACTGTGCCACCTAACTGTCCCATATTCTGGCTTTCCTGGGCCAAAGTACTTCAAAGAATATGTTAACCTCAAGAAATTTCCCTATTTCTCAGTGATGATAATGAAGGTAAAGCAAATTCATTCATTCAGTCAATAAACATTTATGAAGCAGTTAATGCCAGTCACTGTGTTAAGGGATGAGGCCGCAAATATGAAAAAGAAAGTGTCTTCTTTCAAGGGGCTTGTAGTTAGATGGGGGAAGACAACACACAAAAGGAAGCTGAAAAGGGAAATGAAGGGAGAGAAGCTATGAGGTGTGGGGTCATGATGAAGCCCAAAGGTATGCAGCCTACAAGGAAATGACTGGATAGCTTTATTTCATGACAAAAAGTACCTCCTGAGGGGCGGCTAGGTGGTGCAGTGAATACAGCACTGGCCCTAGAGTCAGGAGGACCTGAGTTCAAATACCGCCTCAGACAATTTAGACTTACTAGCCCTGTGACCTTGGGCAAATCACTTAACCCTAATTGCCCTAAAAAAAAAAAATAGAAAAAAGTGCCTCCTGAAACATGCATATTTGGTAATTATTTTTGAAAAAAAATTCTAAATTAATGCAAATTCCTCAAATCTATTCCTTGATCCAGAAAGACAGTGAATATAGTTTATTAAAAAGTTAGAACTATGAATAATAAGTTTTACAAAGTAATTGATAAGTTCTCCTACTGAAATATACCTGCCCTGTGAATTAAATAGAAGAAATTAAAGCCCTGTTTATTAATCACTTGAAGGAAGAATTTTGATTGCATTTTAAAGACTTAGCTATCTCTGAGCATGAATAGATAAAGAACTCATTTATTATAAGCATATATGATACATATGGTCTTATGCCATCTGGAAAAGAATGGTTAATAATTTATCTCATGATGGTATGTTGAAACAATTTGCCAGACAATCATGATACATTTGGTCTTACTCCAACTGAAAAAGAATAGCTCATAGACTTGACATGATAGTGTGTCAAAACAAGCATTAAAATGTTTTTAAAATCTTGTGTTTTAGCTAAGAGTGAACAAAGAATCAGTAGGTTCACAAAATCACAGAGGTGGGCCTTTAAAAGGGCCTCAGTTCTCTGGTGTAAGAGGGGGTATTATATTTTGTTTTGCTCCTACAGATGTTGTTGGGAAATAATTAACACTCCCAAGCTGTGGGGGAAACTTGCTTATTTTACCAAAACAATGACCATCCTGGCACCAGGGGGAATCAGAAAGGTTGGGATAGAACAACCAGTTCAAAGCTGAGAGGTCATGCTCCAGTCACCAGTGTCCTCACTGCTGTGTCTGCTCAACTAACCTCATTAATATTAATTTATATGCCCAAATGGCAGAGATTCCACCATTTTCTAATCATGGGATGTATGACCTGGGAGGGGGAATATGTAATGAGGGTATGTAGTGGGAGTGTAAGGAAGAGTTGTAACCTTGAGGAGTCTGGACCAATTCCAGCTCTGAGGGGAAGAGACAGAATACCCTGATGATGTTTAAGTTTGTCTTGCTTCTGTATGGGGTGTGAGTGTTCCTAGTGGGCACCTCACACACTGCTGAAGCATAATAAATGCTGCCTTCTGAGTTTTTTCAGTGACAATGGGTCTACATGGATCTTCCTGCCTAGGAAGTCCTGAGATCCCCAAAATCGTGTTTCTCACACTGGCTTACCAAATAAAACAAATTTTACTATTGCTCAGAACATCTTATTTGTGTGAATGCTTTTCAACTGTGGCTGTTATAAAGACAATAAATTGATAAAGGGATCATAGGACCACAGATCTAATGAAAGTATCCTCAGTGGTCACTTAACCCAACTCCCTGGACTTGGAGTTAGGGAAGACCCAAGTTCAAATCCTGCCTCAAAGAGGATTACTTTATGACCCTAGGCTAGCCACTTGACCTCTGGGTCTCAATTTCATCATCTATAAAATAAAAATGTTGAACTTGTTAGTTTCTAAAGCTCCTCCTAGTTCTTCTTCAATGATTCTATGATATCTCACATTTACAGATGATGAAAGGAAGGTCACAGAGGAAGTATCAGAGACATAATTTGAATGTAGATCCTCTCTCAATTGTTGATTGTATTTGCCCCCCCCCTTCTTTTCAATCGGGCTACTTTTTCTTTCTCCTCAATATCGTCTCAAAATGGCAAGAAAAGTCAGGACGAGAGAAAAGAGATGAAATGCCAATCAGCCAATGGGCTGCTTTTCCAGCAGCTCTGGAGATTGAATTCATGAGAGGAAGAAATGGAAAATATCTGTCAAAATGAGTTTTGGGGATTGCTTGTGGATTTCAATTATCTATGCTGCTTCCCTCTACCCTTACTATATGAGCCACAGTTGACTTTAGAACAAACAGCTAACAACAAGGACAGGCATTAAAGATACATTGAGCTGAGTCAAGATCAGCCCAGAACACAGAAGAAAGATGATGAATTCAGGAAAGGGAGAGGGAAGAAGAACGGGAGAAAGAGAAGTAGAGTGTGGTGGAACTGTTCAGTACATAATGTTCAGAACATCCCTGGCTTGGGGGGGGGGGGCACTTCAGAATAAAGCCCTCAGGGATCCTAACACAATATCTTAGGTTTTCTGCCTCATTAAGCATCTCCCCCCAGAATTCATTCATCCATGTTCTTCAGGTTCTAGGATTTCAGGGCTGATTAAATGATAAAAGAGAAGAACCTCCAACTTTATCTATTTATTTTCATTTGGCAGCTGCAAATGATTCCGCTGTTAATATCACTGTGAGAAAAGTGATTCTTTAGTGTCTGAGTTTGTAAAGCTGCTTCAGGTATTTATAGACTTTAAAAGGTGACCTCCCACCATTTTGTTTTACGAAGAAGCAGGCCTAGAGATATGAAATGATTTACCCAGTAAACCTAGATTCCCTGACTCTAATTCCATTGATCTTTCCACTACACCACACTGTCTCACTTTCCATTCCTATCAACTCTCTCAAAGTTAGGAGTACAGAATCATTTTAAGAGAAAATAAATTCTCAAGAAATCTCAAACAACGGCAAAAATATTAATTTAATTTTGCATTCCACTTGCTGAAAAAAAAACAACCATTTTCAAAATGACCAACCCCCCACAAAAAGTTAAACTTTGGTGGGGCAGCCTACAAAATGGAAGCATGGGTTCCTTGGGAGTAGGGATTGCTTCATTCTTTATAGCAGTATCCCCAAAACTTTGCACACAAGTGTTTAGCACTTAGTAGGGACTTCATAAATAATTGTTGATTAAATGGACATTCTAGAAGCTGCAAATACAAGCCAAGCAGACACTACCTAGATGCCAAAGTTATACTGGGAAAGTCTTTGAATTTCTGGGGATCCAACCTCTTGTGGTTCCTCTTCTTTGAATAGTGGACACTAAGAAAAACTAACTAGGCAGACAAGATGGGAGATGGTTCCAGTATTTATCCTATTGGTGTTAAGATCTCACACCCCTCTTGAAGTCTCCCTTTTCCCTTCAATGGTTTAAACTGAGCATGAATCTGAAAATTCAATTCAATAAACATTTTTTAAATGCCTACCAGGTACAAAGCACATTTATAGGCACCGAGAAGAAGACAAAACAAAATAATCCCTGTACTCAGTAGTTTACTGGGTTTATAAACATGGACACAGATAAATAAGGAAAAACAAGATAAGGGAGGAAGAAAAGAACATTTTTTTAAACATTTTCACAGGTCTTAATACTAAAAATGACCTAGCTAGACATTGAACGGTGAAGGCCAGGATGGTGAAAGAGTGTGTGTGTTGATATTGGCTCCTGTCTGTGCAGGTGGTAAATGACCTTCTTATCTATTAGCTCAGAAACAGAAAGAACCAAAAATGACACCAAATTGGAGGAAAAGCAGAAGAAAGATACCAAAGTCACAGGAAAGCTATTCTCCCATTTTCATCTTTACCTGTTCTTCTTAAGTTACAAGTGGGCTGAAATGAAGAGCTGATCTGGGGCCCACAAAGATCTACCTGCCACCATAAGGGAATTCCTGGTCAGACAAGACACTGAAAAATGAAAGGATATTTACATCCCTCCTCCCCCAATCAAGCAATCAATCAGTCAACAAGCATTTATTAAGCCCCTACTACTTCCTTAATAAAAATCCACTTCCTCATTCTAATGCTCCAAGCAGTAATTAGCCTTGTTTACTGGAAGGCAGTGTAGTCCAATAATCTGAGAACAGGGAAATTAGTAGCTCAGAGTTCTCTGAAGTAGTAGGAGAAAAAAACTGCTTCATGTCTCTGAGACTCAGATTTCTCATTTATAAAGTGCTGATCTTCATCCTGGACTGCAAACTCACTAGGGTATTTCTTATGTGAATTGCTGATCTAATGTAAGTACTATTCAAATGCTAAGTAGTATTAGCCAATCTAAACTCCAAAGATCAGTCCCTGACCACAGGAATCACTGTTGGAAGATCCTAAGCAACCATCATATTTTCCTGCCATACTTTCCAGAGGTACCATGAACAATGAATTAATATGTGCAGTGGACCTTGAGATCTTTGTGTGAAAAAATATGGTTTGCTGACCTATATTTGATGCTACCAAGGAAATACTAGGAAGAGCCCCAGCTCTATACAACAAGGGTTTTATTGTTGTTCTTTAATTCAGATGTGATTAGAAATGTCTATACTTTGTACAAGTTAAAAGGTTGTATTTGGGGGCAGCTAGGTGGCACAGTGAGTAGGAGTGCTGGCCCCAGAGTCGGGAGGACCCGGGGTTCCAGCCTTAGATAATGAGCACCCACACATAACTAATGACTGGCCGTGTAACCTTGAGCAAGTTACTTAACCCCAATTGCTTAAAAAAAAAAGATTGTGTTTGCTTCATAGGAGGCTGAAAAGGGAATTGCAGCACTATTATTCATGAATCTATTTCAGGAGCTGTTCTTCTAGGAGGGATATGACAATGAGTGTAAGGAAAACTTCAGTGAAAAACTTCTATTTCCTTGTTGCTTCATAGTTTACTGGAGGACTATATGAAGAATTCAATTCAACAAGCATTTATTAAGCACCTAATATTTTTCCATTGCTGATTCAGTCATTTAGTGATACAAAGACAAAAAAGAAAACAGAACCTGCCCTCAAGGATTCTATGTTCCACTGACTGGAGGTGGGGGTAGAATAAGTGGCTAAGAGGGAATCTTGTCCAGGTCAGGAGACATGATATATGCCTCTCTTATGGGTTTTTAAAAATTTATTAAAAATATGTGATAACTTTTAAAGACAGAGAAATTAAGGCTAGAAAGTCTTAGAGATAATCTACTTCAACTTCCATATTGCATAGATGGGGAAACTGAGACCCAAAGAGTTCCTGACATAACTTGATTAAGATTATATATCTATTTAATAGCAATTCAAGAACACAGTGCCATGGTCTTTTCTATTCACTGAGTCAACTACCTGCCAGCATCAAAGACGCTTGGCTTCAGATTCTGACTTTGAGACTTACTAGTTATGCACATGCCTTTTTATCCTCTCTGACCCTCAGTTTCTCCATCCATAGGGATGATAATACCAGTGACAGGAGTATCTCACAGGGCAGCTGTAATATATATATTATATAATATATTATATATAATATATAACATAACATATAATATACACACATATATAATACATATATTTCTACATACATATATACAAATATGTAAACATGTATATGTTTACATGACTTCAAACTCTTAAATGAATCATCCTTACTTTGAAAGCTGAACAAACACCATTAGTTATCTCATTTTATAATTGTAAAAGGTTCTCTTCAATCTCTGGACATAAAATTGAAATCTGTTTGTAGAATTTTTAGAATTGGAAGGGATTTTAGATCTCATTTAGTCCAACCTCCCACTCAGCAAGGGATCCTTTCTAAGATATCCCTGACAGATGGTCTTTTAGCATCTCCATCAACATCTTCAGTGAAAGGGAACTTACTACCACATGGGGCAGTCTTTCCCATTGTTGGCCAGCGCTGTTCACTAGAAAATTCTGCCTCTTTATAGGTGGAACATGGTTTCCAAAACATTCACTATCCTGAACACCCAAGAACATAAGTTCTTAAGGTTTCATGGACCCCATTGGCATCTGGTGAAGTCTGTGAACCCCTTCTCAGAATAATGCTTTTAAATGTATACAATAAAACACATAGGATTACAAAGGAAACCACTTATATTGAAATATAGTTACCAAACTAATTTTTTTAAGTTCATAAACTCCTAGAATGTCCTGCCTCTTTAACCTTCTCTTGCACTTGCCCTGTAAATCCTGATACATAAGCTTGATTTCTCCTGCTTTGGGGCTGCCAACCATTACTGGAGAAAAGGAGATCATATTATTCTGACTCTTCTACAAATGTACAGTACTATCTGCAAACCTGATAAACATGTAATCTGTATTTTTATTTAAATCGCTGCTAACATTACACAGTCCAGATCCCTGATGCATTTATTTTGAAAAAGAAGCAACGCATCAAAATTGCAGAGAGAAGCAGGTTTGATGTAAAAACAACAACTTCCTAGAGCTGTCACAAAGGTAGGTGGTTCTTCCCTCCTTTGAAGTTTTCAAGCAGGTTGCATGACATTTGTCTTGTTAAAGTAATGATTTCTCTGCTACATGGATTGGCACTGGAGACCTTTTGCCAAGCTGACACTGAACCAATGTTCTTTAGATACAGCCATTATAGTATAATTAGGTAGTCAAAAGTAGCCTGATCTTTTGATCTTTTCCTCAAGAATTTCATGAGAGATTTTATCAAATTCTGTACTTAAAATCTATGTAACCTATACATATACATGTAACATATATATATGTATATATAACCTATAATCTACAACACTCCTCAGATCAGACAGATTAATAACTAACAAAAAAGGAAGCAAATCTAGTCTGATGTGATGTTATTGATGAAATGAAGATGGCATTTCTCATCATGTTTTACTTTTCTAGATAAAACCGTAATTTCAAGATAACTGGCCTATAATTTTCAAACTCTATTCTCTTTCCTGTTTTGAAAATCAAGACATTTGCCATTCCTATTCTCCATCATCTTTCAACCATCACTGGAAGTGATGCTGAAGTCACATGTGCCAGCTCTTTTCAGTACTTCAGAAGGTTGTTCATCTGGGCCAGGTGAGTAGAACTCATCAAGAGTTGTAGAATTAAGCAGCTAGTGGCGCTCTTATTAGCTCCTTACTTATCACTTAGTTCGTGGGGTCTAACCTATGTTCTCATTTTACTCCTTGAAATATATATTTTTCCAAATCGACAGTACAGTTCAGCTCTTCTCAGCTTTCTTCTCCTTCCTTATCACCAATTCGAAGATGAAGTGGTCATTACCTGCCAGCTTCCATTTCCCTCACCCCAGCCCCAGGAACAAGTTTCTCCACCTTGCTGAGAAGCAGGCTGTAATGGAAATGCAAATTTAAAGATCTTCCCTGCCCCTAGCTTAAGTGCACCTGGAGCCTGTGGTGGGAGGCTTGTTTTTCAGAAAAGCCCACACCTTGATACTTTGTGATTGGGCAGTGGGTCCAGAAGGTTGTTACATTCTCTGAGCCAGGAGAAGGCTATATAAACCCTGAGGAGAGGCTTTGCTTTGGGGCTCACTTTGAGAAGTGTTGTGTGATGAGACTCTGGGAAGCCGTTGTTGAGAGCCCCCCGGCTTTGAAAACCCAGATGTTGATGCTTCCCTCTCTGGTAACTGTGATTTGGTATTGATGTAATGGTTGGACAGTTTGGAAGCCTGTCTGTTTGGGGTGCTGACCTCTGAAGTTTGGGGTGCTGACCTTTACCCCTGAACTAGGTAATACATGTTTGATTAAAGTAAGCTCGTTAACCCATTTTGAGTTGCTTTCCTTTTGAAAAGCAGATCTAAGAACCTGTGTTGACAGCCACCCTGGGGATGTTGGGGTGCTTGCTGCTACACAGGCCCAGAATTGATTTTTTCCAGGTTGGTTCTTCCACACTTGAAAGGATAATTTCATCCTTATGACACCATTATAACAAGTTAAAAAATTATTAGCTTTAGGAAATGAGTGAGAAGAAGAGTGAGAACTCCAGCAGATGTCCAGACAATGGAACTTTTCTACAAGATGTTTCTATGCCAGGCTTTCAATCTGTTTCCCAAAGTTCACATCTAGTTCTTCTTTCTGTCCAGATGATCTGTGTTTAATGAGAATATCGCTTCTGCTTTTGCCTCTCTGCTTTCTACCATGCCTCTCCCCTTAGATTCCTGGCCATTCACAGGTAACTGAAAGAGAATATGAGATTCCCATTTACGCGCATTGTCTAACGATTACTAAAAGCATTTGATTCAGCAGAACAAAATGCAGCCCTAGAGACACTTTTATAGCAAGGTATCTCCCATCGATACATCAAGATCATTTAGGATTTGTTGGAATATGTAACAATAGAAATAACCCTCTTCAAAGGTTTTTGCCACAGTGAGAGAGGAGGTCTGGAACAAGGTCCAGGTCATGAGATCCTCCAAGGTTCTTGTTTCCAAATGACATTGTGCTGATTTCATCAAGCTCCAAGATATTTGCAGAGCCTCAGAAAAGATCTGTGATCATTCAAAGCAGCTTGGCCTGTCCATTTACACAAGAAAGATCGAGTAGAAGAAGGTCTCCTGCTCAAATTTCAACATGAATTTGGATGGGCACTCTACAGAACTTGTCTAATAGGACATATATCTTGGAGAAGCAGTATAAATGGACAATGACCTGGGCTTGCAATTAAAAAGGAGATCGGGCCAAATAGCTTTCAGGAAACTGCAGAGCTCTTCTATAGACCCTAAGTTTCCCCATGAAAGTCAAGGCTATGATACTAATAACTGCTACAATAAGATTAGTATACCATTGCTATATGGCAGTGAGAGGCAACGTCAATGCCTCCAAAAAACAAGAGACAAGCATCTCGCTGGGGGTAATGAGGCTTGTCACAGGCTGTAACACACAACCAACCAGGATGCTTGAAGAAAAATAGGAGACAAGGGTGTCATTTTATGATAGGAAGAGAATATGAGCACTGATCATGTGTCAAGAGTGAGCAAATGACAGATGGAAAGTGAAAGTTTTTCACTGGAACCCTCATGATGTTGAGAAGAATCAAGGAAGGCCTCTGGGTGGCCACTCTGCACCTAGGAGGCACACTATTACACTTTCTGGACCCTTGTGCTTCACTTTTGTCAAAAATGAACAAAAGTCACTCCAGAAGGGCAGGCATGGATAGGAGACAGTCAGTATTCTTGGAAGGAGTCCCAGAATCCATCACATCCCAGAGTATCTGAGTACTCACATAGGCCCTTTCAAAAACTCTTAATATTTCTACCAAACTGGACTAATAAGTCTACTCCTCAAACCTGACATTCGAGTTCCAAAGTCCAAGTATTTGCAGAAGTAGGAGTTTGTCTCCATATATAGGACACACTTTCTCCTTATCTAGACCTTTCAGAATCCCTGGCTTTCTTTAATGCTCTGCTCAGGTGCCACCTGTTACATGAAGCCTTCCCTGATCCCCTAGTTGTGAGTGCTCTCTCCTGCCTCAATTTCCCTTGAATTTGTGTATATATGCTATGCTTCCAGTACAGTGCAAATTTTTTAAGGACGGGGATTTTTTCATTTTTGTCCTTGTGTCTATAGCACCTAGAACAGTGTAACAAGTACTTTGTTCATTCATTTCAGCCATGTCCAACTCTGAATGACCCCATTTGGGGTTTTCTTGGTGGAGATTTTGGCGTGGTTTGCCATTTCCTTCTCCAGCTCATTTTACATATGAGGAAACTGAAGCAAACAGGGTTCAGTGGCACTTGCCCAGGGTCACAATCTAGTAAGTGTCTGAGGCCATATTTGAACTCAGGAAGATGTCTTCCTGACTCCAGGAAGAAAAGCTCTGCAGCCTCCTGAAAGCAATCTGGCGCAGTCTCCTTCTTAATTGTGAACACAGCTCGCTGTCCATTTGTGCTGCTTGTTCAAGATATACATCCTATTAGACAAGTTCTGTAGAGAGCCCATCCAAATTCATGTTGAAATTTGAGCAGGAGACCTTCTTCTACTCTATTTCTACTCTACACACTGTACCACCTACTTGCCCTAGCAAGTGCTTAATAAATGTTTATTAAATTGACTTCAATTGTTCATTTTTATATTTCCTATGTTCCTTTATAAGTGCATCTAATACAAAATAAGTGCTCTCAATAGAGGCTTGTGGAACTGGACTAAACTGAACTCAATTGAATCCTAGCTGGCCTCCTATGAATACACTCTAGTCTGTCCTTTGAAATATTCTTCTTTCTGTTCACTATTTGTACACTCTTCCACATTTTAGAATGAAAGGAGAAATTTGAGCAAAGGAAAAAAGATCTTAGAGGCAGCTAGCCTCTATCCCTCTGGTCACTCCAAAGCTGCTGGTCTTACTCTGTTCAGTCCCATAGAGGCAATCTACTGGCGATTAGAAAAAAGAAAGACTTGGGTTTCACATGTGGTCATGAGTGACCCAAAATATTGATATTTCCCTAGAAGTGGGCCTTCAGTTTGAGGGATCTGGTTCCAAGAAGTAGCAAGGTGAAGGAAGAATCTCACAATTTTAACATCATTCCATCAGGAGGATACCTCCCAAATATGACACTGTTAGGAGTCACACCTGAGAATACAGTAACTTGCCTGAGAACAGGGACTCCAGACTGCTGGGTTATCTAAGTGAGGGGAAGGAGACTGAAAGGGGAAGAGCAAAATATGTGATGGAGAAAGAAAGCTTCCCTTTTCTTTTCTGAACTTGTTTGCTACTTCTGATCAAGGCAGTCAGTCCCAAGAGGCTCCCTAGGCAATCAAGTATAGCTGCCTCAACACAGAAGATACAATTTTTCTTCCTTGGTTTTATGCCAGTGGTAAACTAGCATGTTTGTCAAAGCACCTAGGTACTGGTGTTAGGAGCTATATATTAAATAACTAAGACAGATATGGAGAGAGAAGCAACTAGACAAGTCCTGAAAGAATAATACATGCCAAAAACAGAACTGAAACAAATATGAAATGCAGTCCTTACTTCCCCATCTTGGAATCCATGTTTAAATATCATATTTCACATACTTTCCGAATATTTTTTTCTTTTATATGTGATGACCTGATGCTAATCGTGATGTAGAACATATATTCACCTCACTATAAGACTAAGATGTATGGTGTTGCTTATTCAAAGCCCCTTAACAAAAACATTCACATCACTGACAATAATATTTATGAGACATATTTGTGTGGCATATAGAACTTACAGAATCTGGAACTAATGAAGAATATTCCAAATACCCAGGACAGTTTCCAGAGAACTAATAGCAAATAAGTCTGTTGTGATGTTTATTTTTAAATTATGCATGGAAATGATTGTGCATGTATAATCTATATCAAATTACTTACTGTCTTAGGGAAGGGAGAGGAGGGAGGGAGAGAGAATTTAAAACACAAAAAATATTAAAAATAATTTTTACATGTAATTGGATAATAAGATATTTTTCATTAAAATTTTTAAAAAATAAATTATGCATTGAGGATTCTTGAATGCTCCTACATTAAGAAGCCCTGGACCTCTTTCTTGGCTTGCCAACTCCCCATCATTCTTAAACCAGTGATAGACTGGGTAAATGTTTTTAACTCTCTCCCCCGCCATATGTGTGTGTGAATGCACACACAAATACACATGTGTATATACATATATTCACATGTATGTCTGTACATATGTACTTGGGAGACACATTTTAAAGTTTATTCTGCATGATTAACGTTTTCTCCACCACTTTCTTAAGTCTAGGCAGTCAACAAAACAGTAAATCAAGCCTTGATTTGTAGCTCTGGCCACCTTCTGATGTGTACTTACATGGAAAATGTTTAAATTGTCTTTCCAATATACCTCTTAAACCTATACCTGCGGCCATGTCTCTATGAAGGCAGTGCTGTGAATTCAGTGGAGGCTGATAAATTTAGATGTGGATCCCAGAAGCAAACTCTCTATCACTGTGTGGTTCTAAATATCTGGAGAGGCTTATGACAATTCTGGTTTAGGACCTAGTGATCAACTGACATCCCTTTATAGTAGACTCCATACTATCCATGGCTTTTTCATTTCTTCCTATAAAATCTAGGTCTTTATTAGGAAAAACTTTCTATTCATTTACTAGCCTGACTCCTCTTTCCTACTACCCTCCCTCTCCTAATCTTCAGGTTTCACTCTGGATAAGGTATCTCCTCACCTGATCTTTATCTGACATTTTTTGAGGGGGGAAGAATCCTGACCACATTTTTGTTTCCAAACACATGTCCCAAACATCTCTAATTCACCTATTTTAAAATTCTACTTGTGGGGGCAGAGCCAACATGGCTGAGTAAAAGCAGGGACTTGCTTGAAATCTCCCCTAAACTCCTCAAAATAGCTGTAAAAATTACCCTTAACATATTCTGGAGCTGCAGAACACACAAAATGACAGAGTAAAACATATCTCTAGCACAAGAAGGCCTGGAAAGTCAACAAGAAGAATATATTGTACCAGGCTGGGAGAAGAACACAGTCTGGTATGAGCCACAATGGTTCAGACAGACAGGTCTAGAGCAGACCAGCTGTGGTGGTTTCCAGACTTCTTAACCTACAAACGCTGAGGACAGTGTGGAAGGACAGTGGGGGAACTCTGTGGGACCTATGAAAGAGGAGTGATGGCCCCGGGCCACAGAGATGGTGGTGGTGGCAGTGGCAACAACAGTAGTGGCTGCTTCTGAAGGTCTGGGCCCACAAACAGTAGGGGATCAAGTGACTGATATAAAACCCCTGAAGCCTGGGACAGTACACCCATACCCACCCCCACCCCCAATGGAAGTAGAATCCTACTTTGACAACAAAGAGTAAGAAGTCAATATTTGGCTGGAAGATGTACAAACAGTATAAAAAAAAAAACAATCAGTATAAAATATTACTTTGGTGACAAAGAAGATCAAAATATACAACCACAAGAAGACAACAAAGTCAAAGCTCCTACATCAAAAGCCTCCAAGAAAAATATGAATTGATTGCAGGCCTTGGAAGAGCTCAAAAAGTATTTTTAAAATCAAGTAAGAGAAGTAGGAGGAAAAATTGGGAAGAGAAATGAGAGTGATGCAAGAAAATCATGAAAAATGAGTCAACAGCTTGCTAAAGGAGACCCCCTCCCCAATACTGAAGAAAATAAAAAATGTATTTGTACCATTTCCATGGTTGGCTTTCTTTTTCTCCCTGCCATGATTTTACATCTGCTATCATATTCTTCATCATCCAGTAACTTGGTTACATTAACCACAAATTGGGGGCAGGAAGAGACCAGGGCCAGCTCCAACTAACTCCTGTCAGCAAATGCCTGTACTATAGTATTATGTGTCACAGACCTAACACCCCAAACCATCTGCTCCATCGGCAGACACATGGATGTTGAGTAAATGAGTGCCCAGCCTTCCACGTCATTAAAAAGCCTTAGCAGCATGGGTACATCAAAGATTTCTTTGGTCCTTGGCCCCAAATGCCAGGCTGCTGTCTTTGATGTTATATGGCAAAGGGTCTGGGAGTGAGATAATCTTGCCAAATGAAAGAGATGACAACAGCTGGCATTTGCTCTCCTTTGAACTTAAAGAAAAGGAAAGCAAATTTCCCTCCTCAAAGTCGAAAATGCTACATTTCATTCATTCATTCAATAATATTTATTGAGCAATGAGACATGTCCCTATTGTCCAGTTTATAATCTGGCAGGAGATAAGATATGTGTGCAAATAACTATGATATGAGCTATAGCATTCTTGCCATAAAAAAGGCACGAACAAAGAAGTTCAGTAATATTCAAGATCACATGGGATGATAAAAAGAGGATTCTTTTCCTCTTAGCTTTGATAAGGAGTATCACTGAACAGGGGGGAAAAAGTCGAAATCCTAAATTCTTATGATTTTTTTTCTTCCGCATCTCAAAATTTTAAGGTTTTTGAAACCGCTTAAAGACTTTTTTTCTGATCACAATATTCATTAATCATGTGACTACAAAGAGATAATGGCATCACAAGCCTGCAAGTAGAGACCCAGCACCTCTGGACTTACGGAAACTGGATGTCAATCTTGAAGAGAAGGGCCCAAAGTCATTAACTAGAGTGCTGGAAAATCTCAAAATATATTTGAATATAGCTTGTCTTTTCTCTAAGTCCTGACTTATATGGTTAAAAGGGTCTTCTGATCCTATACAAGCAATCAAGGTAATAAGTACATATTTTGAGCAGAGCAAAACTTTTATTCCACCCCAAGGATAATGCAGAAAACATATGAAAAATCACAGAATCCATAAATAATTTTTAAAAATTATCTTCCCACCTTCCCTTAAGGTTTTAAAGTCTTCCAGACTCATAATACCACCCTGTGGCTAGATTCTCCTCCAAGGGCACGTGGACTTGGGGGTGCTAGGCAGACAGTCTTGAAGCATTCTGGGGAAGTTCCACTTTCAGCTCCAGGCCTGCATGGGGCCATCCAGTCTTCTGATTCTATCCTAGAAGGCTTAGATTTCCAATGGAACTAACCTGGGGTTTCTAGAGAGGCAACCCCCTTCCTTGTCAGACCTGCTTAGTCTGAACAATTCACAGCAATAGCAGAAGTCACAATCCATATCTTCTACTCTCCTACAAAAGGAATGAAGACTGTTTATTTGCCCCTGGTGCTCATTCAGCTTTGGAAGGCAGATATGATCCTCCACTCTTCCCAAAAGTCTGGCACTGCTTGAGACATCCACCTATTCCCGCAGCTCTCTTACAGCTTCAAATTCATGAGCTTGATCTTCTTCCCTAAGCAGATAACACCTTCTCTTTTCTACTAAAAGGCCAAAGTCTTAAATCCTTAACAGACGTCCTTAGTCCCCTTAATGGCCCTGCTCACATCTTTCATTGGTAAATGCTCTAACTTTCCAAAGTTCACTATTCTGTAGCTTATCAAATTCAATGGGGGCTCCTCGATTCAACCCCCTACAAACTCAGAGTTGAAGAACCCTTAAAAATTGATCTTGCTCCCTTCTAAAAATTTTTACCTTGCACTTATTTTGTATAAATATTGATAAGCAGATTTGTCTCCCTGGTAGAATATAAGGTGCTTGAGGGAAGGCAATGTTTTGTTTTTGTCTTTGAATGCATACTGCTTTGTACATAGTGGCTACCTACTCCCCCATCCCTAAGCAAGACCAGATAAATTTGTGCCTTCTTTTCTCCATACCCAGCAGGGGGACAACGATACTTACCTTCATCCTACATGAAGAGGCATGAGGTATTCATCATCATCCAATAACTTGGTCACATTAACCACAAAGTAGGGGCACATGGGGAGCTGATCAGACAGGGAGTTTCCATACCTAACACAAAGGTCATTGGTGTTCGGTTGTGTCTGGCTCTTCGTGACCCCATTTAGGATTTTCTGGGCAAAGATGTGGCCACATAGCTACATAGCTAGTATGTATTTGAAATCAAATTCAAACTCAGGTCTTCTATCACTTTATAAATTATATGCCATAGCTACCTCTACTTTAGATACAAAGATTTTACAGGCATCAACATTTTCTTATAGAATTTGCACAGAACACCAAGGCTCCATGGAAATGTCCAATATATAAGTAAAAAATTATTGCATTTGAATGTATATATATACAAATGTTCTGGGAATACACATCACTTAAAGTCAAATAAAGATGCCATCCTAAGAAGAACTGGCTAAAGAGGAACTAGAACACCGCCTAGCCTTCAGTCCTCATGTCCTTACTCAATTCCTCTGTATTCTTTTGTGTTAAAAGGCAGCTAGGGGATACAGTGGATAGAGCACTGGGCCTGGAGTCAGGAAGACTTACCTTTGTGAGTTAAAATCTGGCCTCAGACACTTACTGTGACCCTTGGCAAATCGTTTCACCCTGTTTGCCTCAGTTTCATCATCTGTAAAATGATCTGGAGAAAAAATGGCAAACCACTCCAGTTATCTTTGTTAAGAAAACCCCAAATGGGGGTGTCTAGGTGGTACAGTGAATAGGGCACCAGCCTGGAGTCAGGAGGACATGAGTTCAAATCCAGCCTCAGACACTTCACACACACACACACACACACACACACACACACACACACACACACACACACAAAACTAGCCATGTGACCTTGGACAAATCACTTAACCCCAATTGCCCTACCTTTCCCCTCCAAAAAAACCAAAAAACCAAAAACAAACCCAAATGGGGTCACAAAGAGTTGGATATGACTGAAATGACTTGAACAACAACAACAACAACATGTAGATTAGACAATCATCAACATAAAGATGATAACTGAATCCACTGGAGCTGATAAGATGATCAAGCAAGTTAGTACAGAAGGAAAAGGGAGAGTGTCTAGGAGAGAGACCTATTGGACACCCCCAGTTAGTGTGACTTAGATGAATACCCAATAAAGGAGACTAAGCAGGAATGTTCAGAGAGGTGGGAGAAGAAACCAGGAAAGCCCAGAGGAGAGAGTATCAAGGAGAACAGTATCAAAGGCTACAGAAAGTTCAAGGAGAATGAGGACTCGGATATGTCCCATCATCCTGCTTTCTCTCGACAATTATGAAGGCTCTTTTCACCTTTTAAATAGAGTCCTGGTATATTAAAATTCTTACACTTTACTAAGAAAGGGAGAAAAACTGTCTTTGGACCAACATAATCCTCTATCATTGACTCATACTTCCTCATGATCTAATTTTGCTCAAGAAACTATAAATCTATGCCATGTGCTAGAGAATGGTTGATGAGCTTTAAATGCCTAAGAGGTTTCACCACCAATTCCAGAAGAGATTATGAATTATTTTTAAATGGAGAGGCTAATAATGAATCTGCAATATTTCCCAAACGTCTCATTTTCCCCCTCTGTGCTCCATTTGCCAATCCTTTTTTAGAGAATCATCAGTGATATAGTCAACACACATGAGAGTATGGATTAATCAGTTCTCATGAACTTATTCAGTTCAGATCTGCTTCTTGAGGTGCAAACCAAGTTTTCAAATTCGTGTTTTGGATTAGAATGACTTTTAAATTTATCATCTCTATGGGAAATTATTGGTTAAAATTAGAGCCATAAAAGTATGGGGGAGAAAGGGAAAAGAAAATGGGATAGAGAAAATGAAAAGGAAGAGGAGGGATGATATGAAAAGTGGGGAGTTAGAAAAAGGGGTCAGGACAAATTTTATTAGACTTTGAAGTTCTTCCTAGACTAGTGATGCCTCTTACAAAGGCATTTGAGGGAATGAATTCAGAACCTCTTTTATTTCCTTGGGTAATAATAATAATAGTAGTAGTAAATGGTGATAATAAGAATAAAAATGAAAGACAAGTATGGTATAAAAGAGTTCACTGGTCTGGATTCTATTCTCAAATCTGCCATCTAATCTCTATTGGCCTCAGTTTTCTCACATGAAAAATGGAAGAGACTGAACTAGATTAGCAGTTCTTGAACTTTTGGTCTTGGTACCCATTTATACTCCTTTTTTTTTTTTGAAAAAAATTATTTTTTCCAATTATACCAAAAAAATTTTTAAACCTTTTTTACATTTTGAATTCCTTCCTTCCCTCCTCCCTCCCTGAGACAGCAAGCAATTTGGTATAGGCTATATATGTGCAGTCATGCAAAATATATTTCCATATTAGACATGTAGTGAAAGAAAACATAGACCAAACACCCCACAAAAATAAAGAAAGTAAAAAATAGTATTCTTCGATCTGCATTCAGATTCCATTAGGTCTTTCTCTAGAGGTGGATAGCATTTTTTGTAAGTCCTTCATAATTATCATGGATCTTTGTATTGCTAAGACTAACAAAGTCATTCACAGTTGATCATTTAATATTGCTGTTACTGTATACAGTGTTCTCCTGGTTCTGTTAACTTCACTTTGCTTCAGCTCAGGTAAGCCTTTCTGAGTTTTTTTTCTGAAAGCATCCTGCTCACCATTTCTTTTTTTTTTTCATCATTTCTTATAGCACAATAGTATTGCATCAAAATAATATACCACAATTTGTTCAACCATTCCCCAATTGGTGGACATTGCCTCAATTCTTTGCCACCACAGAAAGAGCCTCTATAAATATTTTTATACATATAGGTCCTTTTCCTTTTAAAAAATAAGATAAAATACAGATCTTGTAGTGCTATTTCTGGGTCAAAGGACATGCACAGTTGGATAGCCTTTTGGGCACCATTCCAAATTGCTCTTGAGAATAGTTGGTCGCAATTCCACCAAGAGTGTATTACTGTCCCTCTTTCCCCACATCCTTTCCAGCATTTATCATTTTCCTGTTGTATCATGTTAGCCAATCTCATACATGTGAGGTGGTACCTCAGAGTTTTTTTTAATTTGCATTTTTCTGATCAACATTGACTTAGAGCATTTCATATGATTATAAATAGCTTTGATTTCTTCATCTGAAAACTACTTGTTAATATCCTTTGACCATTATTATCCAATATTGTACTAGAAATGCTAGCTATACCAATAAGAGGAAAAAAAGAAATGGAAGGAATTAGAATAGGCAATGAGGAAAAAAAAACCTTTTTGCAGATGATGATGGTATTCTTAGAGGATCCTAAGGAATCAACTAAAAAATTAGTTGAAATAATTTACAACTTTAGCAAACTTGCACAGACAAAATAAAACCATGCAAATCATCAGCATTTCTATATATTACCAACAAAGGCCAACAGCAAGAGATAGGAGGAAAAATTCCATTTAAAATAACTGTAGAAAATATAAAATACTTGTGAGTCTACCTGCCAAGACAAACTTATGAACTATATGAACACAATTACAAAACACTTTTCACACATCATTGGGAAAAATATTAATTGCTCATGGGTAAACTAAGTCAACATAGTAAAAATTACAATTCTACTTTAATTTACTTATTCAATGTCATACTAATCAAACTACCAAAAATTATCTTATAGAATTGGAAAAAATGATAGCAAAATTCACCTGGAAGAATAAAATGTCAATAATATAAAGGGAATTAATGAAAAAATATGAAGGAAGGTAGTCTAGCCATACCAGATCTCAAATTGTATTACAGAGTGCTAATCATCAAAACAATCTGGTTTGTTTTTATTATTGTTCAGTCATTTTTCAGTTGTGCTGGTTCTTTGTGACCCCTTTTGAGGTTTTCTTGGTAAAGATACTAGAGTGGTTTGCCATTTCCTTCTCCAGCTGATTTTTACAGATGAGGAAACTGAGACAAAGAGGGTTAAGTGACTTGCCCAGGTCACACAACTGGTAAGTGCTTGAGGCCAGAATTGAACTCAGGAAGTTGTCTTCCTGACTTCAAGTCTGCCACTCCAACTGCCAAAACAATCTGGTACTGGCTAAAAAATAGAGTGTTATATCAGTGGAATAGATTGGGTACACAATATACAGTAGGTAATGACCATAGTAATTTAGTGTTCGATAAACCCAAAGACCCCAGCTTTTAGGACAAGAACTCACTTGTTGACAAAAATTGCTGAGAAAATTGGAAAGCAGTTTGGCAGAAATTAGGTACCAACATCTTATGCCATATACCAAGATAAGGCCAAGATGGGTACATGATTTAGACATAAAGGGTGATATCATAAGCAAACTAGGGGAGCACAGAACAATTTACCTGTTAGAACTATGGATAGGAGAAGAATCTATGACAAAACAAGAGAAAAAGAGCATTACAGGATGTTAAATGGATCATTTTGATAACATGATATTAAAAAGGTTTTGCACAAACAAAACCAAATGCAGCAAAAAACTGGGGGACATTCTTTTTAACAGCAGGTTTCTCTGATAAAGTCCTAATTTCTCTACTATATAGAGATCTGAGTCAAATTTATAAGAATATGAGTCATTCCCCAATTAATAAATGGTCAAAGGATATAAACAAGCAGTTTTCAAATGAAGAAATCAAAACTATTTATATTCATATGAAAATGCTTTAAATCACTATTGAGCATCCTTGATCTTACTGGGAAGGCTTATATCTGTTATAGATAATGCTTACTAATGGCTTTAGATAAATCATTTTTAAGGAAAGCTCCATTTATTCCTGTGCTTTCTAGAGTTTTTTTAAGTTGTATTTTGCCAAAAGACTTTTCTGCATCTATTGAGATAAAAATAAGATTTTTGTTGTTTTGTTATTGATGTGGTCAATTATGCTGATAGTTTCCCTAGTATTAAACCAGCCCTGTATTCTTGGTATAACTCCTACCTGGTCATAACCTGTGATCTTTATAATACACTGCTATAATCTCCTTGCTAGTATTTTATTTAAAAAATGTTATACCAATATTCATTAGGGAAATTGATCAATAGTTTCTTTCTTTGCTTTTGGTTTTCCTGGTTTAGGAATCAGTACCATATTTGTATTGTAAAGAAATTTGGACTCTTTTGCCTATTTTTTCCAAACAATCTATGTAGTATTGGAATTAATTGTTCTTTAAATGTTTGGTAGAATTCACTTGTGAATCCATCTGGACTGGGGATTTTTTCTTAGGGAGCTCATTGAAGGCTTGTTCAATTTCTTTTTCTAAGATGCAATTATTTAACTATTCTATTTCCTCTTCTATTAATCTGGGCAATTTATATTTTAATAAACATTCATCCATTTCACTTAGATTATCAGATTTATTGGCATATAATTGGGCAAAATAGCTCTTAACAATTGCTTTAATTTCCTCTTTATTGGTGGTAAATTCATCCTTTTCATTTTTAATAGTGTTACTTTGGTTTTCTTCTTTTTAAAAAAATATTAATTAATTAAGGGTTTATCTATTCTATTGCTTTTTTTTCCCACAAAACCAGCTCCTAGTTTCAATTTATACTCTTAAAAATTGTTGTTTGTCCTTCACTCCCAAAGAAGACCATGACATCAGGAAGGTGCTGCCATGACATGCAAGTGAATTGGATTTAAGTGAGAGAGGGCTTTGAAAAGTCACCAGCCTCACTTTCTCCTCTGGAGTCATCTGGGTCCAGTGGAGAGATACAGATCAGAATGACTGGAGATGGACCCAGAGGCATTGGGAAACCTTGACCTTTTTAAGCTAAGGTCTAAAAAATTATTTAGAAACTCAAAGAGCATTTGTATACATGGATTTATCTATTATATTTACTGCACTAGAAACTAAAACTGATAAAAATTTTAAAATATATTCATTCATTATAAAAATCAATAAAATTATTAAAACATCAATTACAAATACATTACATATTAATATAACTAATATATTTTTATGAGAAAACTGTTTTCCAAAGCAAAAAAGTAAGAAGAATCTAATTCACTGTTTTGTATACTTTAACAAATCTCTTTAATGTCTTGTTTAATAGAATAAAACTGGATTTTATTATGTTTTTATTATTTTATTATGTTTATTATGTTTTTGCAATGTTTTAGTTGAAATATATGAAGAAAATACAGCCTCATTCGTTGGAAAAGGAATATTTTAAGAGGCAAATAATATTTTAGCATTATCGTAAAAATGGACTTTAACCTTAGATCCACTGAAAGTCTCAGGAACTCCTTGGGGTTTTTGGACCATACTCTAAGAACACTAGGACTGGATAATCTCTAAGAACTCCAAGCAGTTTGGTGCAAGTAAGAAAGCTCTTTAGAGATCAGCTCTAGATAGAGCTCCAGCTCTAACATCCTATGGTTCTTTGAACTGATAACGTCTTTATTTTTTTTTCACTTTAGAAAGGTTGCCTCTGGCACCAGAAGTCATTCCTCATTCCACAGTACTCCCTTTTTTCCACCTTCCTGTATGTGGGTTGCTGGACATTGCTCCCTCAGGGTTTGGCATCTGCTATTAGGGATGGTGACTCATCATCTAATGGCCTTTTCCAAAGCTCCAGTTGCTGCTGTATTGGTTGCTGCCTCTGCATCTGCTACTGCCATAGGTACGATGCCAGCAGACCCTTAGTAGCTGGCAATACTAGTCAGAAGGAAGAAAATGTGAGAACTCTTCTGTTAGCAAAGCAGATCTTTTCCTTAGTGTCAGAGAGAAGACTCTTCTGTGTCCTCACACTTCTGATTTTAACCCAGATTTCCTCCCCTCATATCATGAAACAGGCACTTGCTAGTCCCATGATATTAGACAAGTCAATTAACCTGAGACTTGGTTTCCATACCCATAAAATGAAATTTGATTCAATTCAACAAACTTTTATTATAAGCTAACTTTGTGAAAGGTACTGTGCTAACCACTGAGATATAAAGACAAAAATCAAAATTAGCCCTTGTCTACAGGGAGATTACATTCTACTTGGTGGTGAGGTTGGGGTGGGGGTAAAACATATACAAAAATAGGTAAATGTTAAATATATAGAAACTAATACAAACAAGTTTGAGAAGAAGTGCTAATAAGTAGGAGCATAAGGAAAGAGTTTGGGTAGGAGATGCACCTAAATGATGCTTTGAAGGAAGTTAGGAGTTCTAAGAGATAGAGGGGAAGGAGTACATTCCAAACATAGGGAATCACTCCTGTAGAGGAATGAAGGCAGAAGAACAAAAGAGACTAAGAGGGAGCTGATAAACTAAATAAATAAGGAGATAATAAGAGAATCCCTAATTCCCCTTGATGAATTCCAGTCATCTGACCCAGATGCACTATGACTTTGGGTATTAGAACTGGCAGAGATAATTGCTGAGCCACTAGGGATATTTGAAAGATCAAGGAAAATAAGAAGCACCACAGGTCTGTGGATGGGCAAAAATTGTCCTGACTTAAAAAAAGAAAAGGTAAATAATGCAATCTGCAAGCTACAGGCCAGTGAACTTGGCTTCAGTTCCTGAGAAAGTTCTTGAACAGAGCCTTAAAGAGTTGGTTAGTGACCATTCAGATAAGGAAGAACCAATAACAATGAGTTGTAGTGGCTTCATCAAAAGGTGAGCTCAACTTACTTCCTTTTTTTTTTTTGACAGGTTTGTTACATTAACAAATGAGGGGAATGATGGAGATATAATTTATACAGATTTTAGCCAAGTATTTGATGTATTTCATTCTTCTTGTAGAAGAGGTAGAGAGAATGTGAACTTGATCATAATTCAATTAAATGGATGGAAATGGATAAATGACAGAATTCAAAGAGTCATTTTTAATAGTTCAAGGTCAACTTGTCAGGAGATCTCATTGGAGTAGTTAAGGAATTTGGGCTTGGTCCTGAACTGTTTAACATTTTTGTCAATCTCTTGGAGAAAGGCATAGATGGAGGCCCATCAAGTTTGCAGATGACACAAAGCTGGAAAGAACAACTAATTTGTTCAGTGTTAGAGTCTGGATCCCAAAAGGTCTTGGCAGGCCACAGCATTGGGCTGAATCTGATAAGACAAAATTCAGCAGGAATAACTATAAAATCTTATACAGGTTCAAAAAATCAACTTCAAATTAAAAAAGACAGGAGAGGCATGGTGAGAAAGTAGTTTGAAAATAATCTAGGATTTTTCGTGAGTTGTTATTGTTCAGTCATCTCAGTCATGTCCAACTCTTCATGATCCCATTTGGGGTTTTCTTGGCAAACCCAAGAGTGGTTTTCCATTTCCTTCTCCAGTTTATTTTACAGGGGAGGAAACTGAGGAAACTGCCCAGGATCACACAGCTAGTATCTGAGACCAGATTTTAACTCAGGAAGATGAGTCTTCCTGACTCACAGGCCAGGTAGTCTATTCACTCACTCTGCTACCTAGCTATCCTCTTAAAAATTATAGCTGTCCCAAAAACAGAATAGGTTCTCTCGATTGATGGTGGGTTTCCCCCCATTGGAGGTCTTCAGGCAAAGGCAAGATGTCTACTTGTTTGATATGTTATTATATGAATTCCTTTTAGGTATGGATTGGACAAGGAGGTCGATGACACCCCTTCCAGCTTTACATTTCCATGACAGTCTTACTATCCAGTACATAGCATGAGGGACAGAAAGCAAGTTAGTTTGATTGGAATGGAGAGTACATGACAAGGAGCACTGTAAAAAGAGCCAGACTGTTGAGGGCTTTAAATGTGAGCCCAATGACTTTGTATTTTATTCAAGAAGTATGAAGCCATTGAAGATTTCTTGGGAGGGCCCAGGGCTGAAATGGTCTGTTTTAGGATTATCGACTTAGCAACTGTGTAAAGACTAGGGAGGGAATTGATTGGAGGCAGATAAATCAATTAGGATGGTCTAGTGAGATAGTCCAGGTGAAAGGGGAGACTAGAGGCTATGTGAATGGAAAAAAGAATGTGAGGCAGGTGGACAAATGAGACTTGTCATCTAGGGATGTGATTGTTGAGGACAGTGAAGAAGCAAAGGTTCTTCTAAGGCTGAAAAACAGGTATTGCCATCAAGATAAGTAGGGAAATTTAGAGAAGAGATGGGTATGGGTTACCCAGCAGATAGCTCATAATTCAGTAGTGGAATTTAGGTAAGAGATTAGGTCCAGAGAGAAAAACAGAGATGATAATGAAATCCAGGAAATTTGATGAGATCACCAAGGAGGAAAGTATAGAGAAAGGAGAGAAGAGGTTCAGGAGGCAACCTTGGGGAAAACCTACATTTGGTGGATGATGACTGATCCAGGGAAAGACACTGAAAAGGAAGAGTGGTGAGACAGGAGGAGAACCAAGAGAGCACCATCACAGATCCAAGGATGGAGTGTCCAGAAGGAGTGGGTAATGTCAGAAGCTGTATCATGAGGTTTGAGAAGAGGCCATTGTGGTCAGAACTTTGGTAGGCTCTGACAAGACTACCCAAGTGGAAGGTTGGAAGCCAGGTTTCAAAGAAGAGGTAAGAGGTGAGCAGAGGAGGTCAATGAATGTAAGATAGCCCTTTTTTCAGTATCTGGCTCTGAAGAGGGGAAGAGATACAGAATGAAAAGTTAAGGGACAAGTGAAGATTTCATAAGAATGTTAAGAATGGCCTTATTTGTAGGCAGTAGGAAAGGGGTCAGCAGATAAGGTTAAACTGAAGAGAAAATGAGTATGATGGGATGGCTAGGTGGCACATTGAATAGAGCACCAGCCCTGGAGTCAGGAGGACCTGAGTTCAAATCTGACCTCAGACACTTAACACAAAAACTAGCCATGTGACCTTGGGCAAGTCACTTAACCCCAACTGTCCTCCAAAAAGCAAAAAAAAAAAAATGAGTATGATAATGCCTACTTGGCTGACCTAATAGATTTGGAGTCAAAATATTTAATTTTGTCCCCAGAATGGCAAGTATGAAAAATTGGAATTTGGGGTTTTTTAGTTCAATACTTTAATACTTTACAACCTGGTTAAGAGTCCTTGATTCTGAGGCAGCCAGGTAGTATAGTGCATGGAGTGACAGACTTGGCAGTCAGGAAGTGTTTGAATCCTGCCTCATATACGTACTAACTGTGTAACCCTGGGCAAGTTACTTAACTTTTCTTAGCCTTAGTTTTCCCATCTATAAAATGGGCATAATAATAGTACAAACCTTAAAGAGCTATTGTGAAGGTCAAGTAAGATAAAAATTCAAAATGCTTTGCATACCTTAAAGTGCCATATCAACACTAGCCATTAAAATGTTTTGGAAATTATCCAAAGGTATACAGGCAGAAAGTACAATGATTTCTCCTGCTGCAGTCTGGGTAAGACTATAGCCAGATGTAGTATGAGCTATTAGTAAGTTTGTTAGTTCTATGAGGCTAACTAAGGCTTTGGGGAGATGGAGAGAGATTTGGGTGGGAATGTTCCAGAATGGAAAATGGAACAAAGATGGGAAAAGGATTAATACAATGTCCCAGGGCCTAATATAACATCTGGCACTAACAGGTGCTTAATAAATGCTTGTTGATTGACTGATAGCATGAAAAAGTAGAAAGGAGTGGCAGGGGAGTCAACCTTGTAATTGAAAGTGCTAGGCAATGTCTGAAGTGGAAGATAATGTTGGTAGACGGAACACTGATCATAGAGCCGGAGGGACCAGAGAGGATGCAAGGTTAAAACTGGTAGGAAAACTAAAAAAGGAGGGAGGTGCTAGTAGGAAGTCAAGTCCTGGGTTTGGAGATTAAGAACTTCCAACCAGGTAAAAGTCAGGGTTATTAAGCTAGGGAAAGAGAACTGCAATTTGGCACACTTGCTACTCTACAGACACACTTGAGTTTTTCCTCCCAAGACTGGAGAGTCAGGCCCTGCCCTCTAGCTTCCCCTGATTTACCTTTAGCTGGAGAAATCCAGACACTGCCTCCACCTTCATTATCTCCCATAGCAACTACAGACTTTCTGTGGTAATGGACATTAGCATTGTTATGGTTATTACTTCCTCCTTTAACAGATCACAGGATGCACTCAGAATAGAACAGAAAATATAACTAGGTTCTTTGAGAAATGGAACCTTGACTTGTGTTCTTTGCTTTCTTGCTAGAGAACTCAGGATGCAACTTGGTCCCATTCATAAACTGAACAGTTATGCCTGGGTTCTCCCTTTGCAAAATTTCCCAATGGGTTATTGTCATAGTGTATTTGTACAGGCTTCTGGGATGATCAGGAAGAGGACAAAGGGCCTCCTCTTAAAATTAGTTCTGCTTTCTACTGAGTTCCTCCTTCCTTCCTTCTCTCTCTCTCTCTCTCTCTCTCTCTCTCTCTCTCTCTCTCTCTCTATATATATATATATATATATATATATATCCTTTTAAAATTAATAGCTCATATAGTAAAGATGTGATCAACATCTCCTATTACTCATACATTCATTAAAATAGCCTCAATGAGTGTGTAATTCTCATGAAATTTAATATAAATGGCATTTATACATAGTAGTCAAATTAATTGTTCTCAGTTATTAATGCTCTGAGTCTCCCATTTTGGGGGATAAAATGTCCATTTTTTTCCCATGCCTTTGGTATCTTTCCATTCTTCAGTTACCTGTACACTAATTCTTCAATACCTTTCCTCACAATGTACATTTGGTCCGATCCAGTTGCTTTCCCCATCTTTGTTCTCTTTAGTGAATTCCTTTTGCTGTTTGTATTTGCAGGTCACGTCATGCTGGTTCTATCAGTAGCCAGAATACTGCACAGCCTCTTTAAACAGCAGAAGGATAAGGTACATCAATTGCATCAGTTGATGTAAGAATTTTTTTAATAATTATTTAATAATTTTACTATAATTTGCTATAATTTATGCATACATATAGGTTTTAAATATAATTATAAGCAGGTATTATAATTTACTTTGAAATAAAAATTTTCATCCTACTATCCCTAGTATGTGGAAATCCACTGTTTCAGTTAGTACAGGCTGGTCCTTCAAGGTATTATTTAATTTCATTCCTTCTAGAGAGATACATAAGCAGTCAAAGGCAGCTAAAGCCTAACCAACCACAGAGAAAGAGTAGATGAAGAATGTCTATTGTCCAGAGTCCAGGGTTGGGGAAATCTATGGCCTCAGGGCCACATGTGGCCCTCTAGGTCCTCAACTATGGCCCTTTGAATCTAAATGTCATAGAACAAATCCTCTTAATAAAAGGACTTGCTCTATAAAACTTAGACTAAGTGAAAAGGCCTCACCCAAGGATCTAGCAGGCTACATGTGGTCTGGAGGCCACAGGTTCCCCACCTGTGGTCCAGACTATTATTTAGAGCTATATAGTGACATTTAGAACTCATCCATCAGTACCAATATCTCATAGGGATACCATAGTATAAATGAATGAGTTGACCCCACAATTAAACTGAAGGAGAAGAACAGGCTGGTTTGCCTGTAGGAAATTACATAGTCTGTCCAAAATTCTCCCTAAAATGAAGACCCACCTTTTGAAAACCAGTATTCTAGAAGTGTTGTTATATGACCAAAAATCATGGAACTTATAGTCAGTGAAGAAAAATTCCATTTCCCTCAGAGGGCTTCAGAGAGGTACTTGGTGACTTGTTCAGATATAACAAAGAAATGATGAAGAACTGGAGGAAAGGATATTTTCAAAGAAATCGAGGATAAAAAAAAGATTATGTGGTAAGAATAAGGGATAACCACTGGATGGTTCATGTGGTCCATTGAGATCCTCATGGTTTCAAGAAAAATCAAAGAAGACTCTTAGCACATGGGGCAAATGTGGACAAGAGTTCATAGGACAGGCAGCTATAGACAAGTGGTGATCAGCACCATTGGAAGAATATCCACCTTGATGGGATGATTTGTAGATCATCTGAGTACTGAGAATTTTTTATTTATACCATTTTTAAAAAATCAGATCATTTCTCAATATATTCCCCCCACTTGATCCTCCCATGTCACAAAGAAAAATGGGAAGAAAATATAATCAACAAACTGATTATTTCTGACACTCCATGCAACATTCTTCACTCTGCCATATCATCCATCCAGTTTGTTACCAATACTGCGTTTTTCCCTCTTCTCTACTTATAAGTACATACAAGTATTTGTAGATAGTAAGAGGTCCCTTTGACCCACTGTCACCAAGTATGTAGCAGCAAGAGTGGGTAGCAGTGAAAGGTTTTGTACAGCCTTGGATTTGGAAAACCATGGCAACTGCAGGGACAGGAAACCCTGGGGAAAGATTTTCCCAGTGAGCTTGCAGGCTCTGAAGCCTAAGGCCCTCACAAGTTCCTAGAATTCTGCGTTCCTAGGGCTAGCAGGGCTACCCATCAGAGAGCTTTCATGGAAGATGGTTTATTAGAACTTCATTTGCTTTGTGTTTTGGTATAAAAAAGAAAGGGTGTGTTGGGAGGAGGGAGCATGGAGGAGGAAAAGAGAATCAGGCTCTGAGTCCAAAGCCTGGCTTTTTCACAATTATGGGTCTCCTTGCATCAGTCACTTCACTTTACTGGGGCTTAGCTTCCTCACCTATAAGATGACAGGACGTTCTGGATGGTTGTTGAGGTCCCTTCTGCTCTAAATCCTATAATCTACAAGCTTTGGACTGGGATTCAAGAAGGCCTGGGTTTGCATACCTTGGATGGTGGCACAACATGGAACATAACAATCTTCCAAGAGTTAAAAATGAGTGTCACACAGAGAGCAAAGGAGTACATGGTTGATGCCACAGCTAGCCACAGAGGAACCTGAAAGGGTGGCTAAAAAAATGACATCATGTGGCGGCTAGGTGGTGCAGTGAATTGGGATTCCATCCATCCCTGGAGTCAGGAGGACCTGAGTTCAAATCCAACCTCAGACACTTAACACTTACTAGCTCTGTGACCTTAGGCAAGTCACTTAACCCTAATTGCCCTGCCCTCCCCACTCCAAAACGCAAAAAAAAAAAAAAAATAGGTCGTCAGGAAATGTATGATAGGAAGAAAAGAAGGGCTGTTAACATAGAAAGGGCGAAGGATTACAGGTGGATGGCCAAAATGGGATATTAAGAAAAAGTGGGGAAGACCTTCAGCACATTGGGTGCTACACTCCCTGGGGCAAACTAAAGGGAGCTTTTGGATAAAAGTGGCACAAGACGGGCAGGCATGGCTGGGCTTCTACCTGAAGCACTGGAGAGAACTCCCAAATAGATGAAATCACTATACAACCAGAGCGCTTGAGAGCTGTAAACACAAATTAGTTAATACATGGTAAGTAAGACTAATAGCTACTGACAAAGGCCTCCAATGTATCCGGGTCAGCTGCTATTATTATCAAGGGTCACATAGCTAGTATGAGTCCAAGGCAGAATTTGAGCTTGGCCCTCTGAATCATCACTATTTTAAAATGTTTGGGGAAAAAAAAAAGATCTAACAGGAGGAAGCTAGATGGCTCTGTGGATAGATAGATTTCTGGTCCTGGAGTAAGGAGGACCTGAGTTCAAATTCGACCTCAGACACTAGCTGGGCAAGTCTCTTAACCCTGTTTGCCTCAAAAAAAAAAAAAAAAATCTAGCAAAGCTTCAATTGAGCCGTGATGGGCCAATGGCTTTCCCCCATTTTGATTGTTTGTTCAAATTATATATTTTCCTACAATTCCAATGGGTTCAGGATATCAACCTCTAGACAGAGTGACGGACTCCAGAGTGCAGATGCAACTCTTTCCTTCCTTCTCACAAGGCTAATGTGAGAATTTGTTTTACGTGATTATACACTTTTCTTTTTCTTGCCTTCTCAATGGGGAGGATAGGGGGAAGGAGAGAATTTGGAACTGAAAAAAAATTTATTTAAAAAATGTTTTACAATTGATGGTATTGTTCTGATGCATTGACTTGAGAGCAAGGACTGTCTTTTGCTTTTTTTTTTTAAGCAATTGGGGTTAAGTAACTTGCTCAAGGTTACACGGCTAGTCATTATTTGTGTGTGGGTGCTCATTTTCTGAGGCCGGATTCGATCTTGGGTCATCCCAACTCCGAGGCCGGTGCTCTTACTCACTGCACCACCTAGCCGCCCCTTTTTTAGGGCAATTGGGGTTAAGTAACTTGCCCAAGGTCACATGGCTAGGTTTTTTTTTGTTTGTTTGTTTGTGTGGATTAAGTGTCTGAGGCCGGATCCAAACTCAGGTCCTTCTGACTCCAGCGCTGACGCTCTATTCACTGCGACACCTAGCCGCCCCTTTTTGCTTTTTTTTTTAAATCCCCAACACTTGACATAGTTGAGTTGTTTTAATCATGTCTGACTGTCTTTGACCCCATTTGGGGTTTTTTTGACAGATACCAGAGTGGTTTGTCATTTCCTCTCCAGCTCACTTTACTGATGAGGAAACTGAGGCAAACAGGGTTAAAGGACTTGCCCAAGGTCACATAGCCAGTAAGTGTCTGAGGTCACATTTGAACTCAGGAAGATGAGTTTTCCTGACTCCATCACTGGCAGACAGTATATATTGGCACATAGTAGGCACTTAATACATGCTTAAAACTAACCAAAATATATATTTTACTGGTTGTTCCTATTTCCACCCTCTCATGCCAAACAGAGTAAAGCCTAACCTTTCTTCCATAAAACATCCCTTTAATGATTTCATGACAGTCATTTTTGGTTATTCCTCCCTCCCCTCCTCTCCACACACAGAGAATCTTCTCTTATGCAAGCTAAAAAAGCCAGTCCCTTCAGCTGATCCTCAAATGGCATGGGCTCAAGCCCCTTCACCATTCTGGTGGCACTCCGCTGGACAGTCTCTCACTGGGAAATGTTTAACAACTGGCTCTCTGGAGTGGGGAGAGATGTGTATACAATACACTTTTAAGTTTACTGTGCATTATTAACATTTTCTCCAACACTTTCTTAAGTCTGGGCAACCAACAAAAAATGGATCTGTAGCCTTTGCTAACGTCCAAGGTGAAAATGCTCACACTGAAAATTTAACAATTAGCATGAGCCAGATGAGTGGCCTCCAGCACATTCCAGCTTGTCAATATTCTTCCTCAAGGGTGGCACCCAAAACAAAGGACAAGATCTTGTTTCTTATCAGTCTGTGGCTGAGGGCTAATGGCAGATCCATAATTTTAGTCACTCTGGCAAGTCTCTACTGATAAAGCAGTGGAGAATAGCTTCTACTCAGATAGTTCAGTGATAGGATTTTCTCCTGCCAGATAAAGGAGGCCAGGTTTTGGCACTCAGCTAATGGAATTTCAATTGTAAGGCAGTGTAAATTGTGGAAGATGCAATGGACTAGGAAAGGGGAGATGGGTCTAGTTTGTGCTCTGCTGTGGAGTAGCCATATGACCTCTGGAACATCACAATTCATTTCTCTGGGTTCTAGGGTTTTCCTGTATGAAAATGAGGAAATTGAACTTTATGATTATGAAGGTCACACTAGTGTGCTAGTAAATGCTGACCTACTGGCTCTCTGGATTAAATATATACCAAAAACGCTTTTAAGTTGAATCTACATTAGAACCAGGAGAACATTGTATGCAATAACAGCAATATTGTGCCCCTGTGATCAACGGTGAATGACTTAGCTCTTCTCAGCAGTACTACAATAGGAGACAATTCCAAAGGACTCATGATGGAAAACGCTATCCACATCCAGAGAAAGAACTGATGGAGTCTGAATACAGATTGAAGCCTACTTTTTTTTTTTTTGCTTTTTGGAGGGCAATTGGGGTTAAGTAACTTGCCCAAGGCCACACGGCTAGGTTTTTGTTTGTGTGTGTTAAGTGTCTGAGGCCAGATCCGAACTCAGGTCCTTCTGACTCCAGGGCCGGCGCTCAACTCACTGAGCCACCTAGCCACCCCCGAAGCCTACTTTTTAACTTTATTTTTTTTTAGTCTGTGTTTTCTTTTGCAACATAGCTAATATGGGAATATGTTTTGCATGACTGTACATGTATATTTTATATCAAGTTGCTAGCTTCCTCAAAGAGGGGTAAGGGGCTAGAGGGAGGGAGAGAATTTGGAACTCAAAATTTTTAAAATATGAATGCTAAAAACTGTTTTTTACATGTATTTGGAAAAAATGAAATATTTTAAAAGTTAATCTGCATTATTAACATTTTCCCCATCACTTAAGTCTAGACAATCTACAGAAAAATAAATCAAGTCTTGATTTGTAGCATTTGCCAACTTGTGAAACGAAAATGCTCTCTCTGGAAATCATACTTGGCTCTTGCAAGCTGGCTGGAGTAGGCTCCATCCAGCCCACTCCTGCTTGCAGCTCTGATAATCCATGAGTTTATGAAAGCATATTAATACATCACCTTATACTAACTAGTAAATTGTATTGTAACACAGTAACTAGGAGGGCTCTGGGTAATATTAATTAGGTTGCTTTGAAGATATAAGATGCCATTCTCCCACACTGACACCTTATTTGGGAGTCTGATCACATATTTCTGGGGAGGGAATAAGGGTGTGTGTGTAAAAAAAAAAAACTCTTGACTTATTTTCCTTTTTTGGAAATTAAGGATAAGTACTGAAATCATAAAACTTGACCATATCCTTAGACTTAACCTTAAAAAAAAAGCAGACATGTGGCATGGAGTACAGTTGAAAAGAGATGAAAACCCGGGGAATCAAAACTGAAAGATAGATTTACGTGCAGATAAGCAGACTTGGGTTCTTGGGGAGAGGTGATCTGCTTATTCATACAGGCCTTCCCCCAGAGAAATGTTAAATCCCAGATGGAAGCCAGGGAGAGTCCCCAAAGATGCCAGCTGCGGTAAGGCAGGCTCCTAGTGGTGAAGACAGGGTCTTGGAGGAGAAAATAATGAATGGACATCAGGGAGGTGATGCCATGACTTGTGAGTGAATTGAATTTAAGTGAAAGAAGACTTTGCAAAGTCACCAACCTCACTCTCTCCTCCAGAGCCATCTAGGTCAAGTAGCAAAATATAGATCAGAATGACTGGAGATGGCCCCAGATACAGTGGCCTCTTCAAGAACAAAGGACAAACAACCCATAACTAGTAGTGATTGATCCACCGGGGACCCAAGTGGCCAGTTCCAGTTGGACAATGCACCTCCCTCTCTTCCTTCTTTCTTTCCTTCCTTCCTTCTTCCTTCCCTCCTTTCCTTTTGTCCATACAGGGAATCATAGCATTACCTGCAGGTATTCTGCTGAAAGGAACATAAATTTTGATTGCTGAAACCTCACAAGGTATCTTGGTTACTGGCTGATTGACCAACAATAGGTCCCAGCACAAGCCTCATGCAGTCATTGTTTGGACCCAGATGGTTCCAGAGGAGAGAGTGAGGCTGGTGACTTTGCACAGCCCTCCCTCACTTAAATCCAATTAATTTACAAATCATGACATCACTTTCCTGATGTCATGGTCCTCTTCTAGAACAAAGGACAAACAACAACAAAATCAATGGAAGAGCTCTTGAACCAAAACTCCCGGAGAGAAGATGAGTCATGTAGTCCATTATCTGGAGGTCCAGTAAGGGAGAGAGAAACTAACAGTCTGGAGGAGCAAACCTGGATCTTGTCCTCTACTATTACTAGGAGTTATGCAGACTGTGTAGGTCTGATGGAAAGGTTGACTCTCTTACAACCCCAAGTATATTTCCTTTTCTGGGAAGCCTCAACCACAGGGTGGCACTACAAGTTCAGAGGAGTTTATAGGTCCCTGAGGAAGATGGAACTCACCACAGAGAACAGTTATTTTTATTATTATGAGTTTCTGTTAGGTCTATGTGGCTCTTGGATGTTTTTGTGGAGTGAACTAAAGCTGTCCTATACTTGATATATATGTTAGCCAGAGTACTTGCATGGAGTTAAAAGGGTAAAAAAAAAGCAGAAATCTTTTCTATGTTTTCTGTAGAAAACCAAATACAAGCCAAATTCTGAGTTTACCAGAAGAAACTTTGCAAATGATCCAAAGACTAGCTTAGTTAAAGCCACTAGTGAAACTAACCCTTCTAAGCCCACAGCTGTAATTTGGGGGCTACAAGTTACAAGGAAAGCAATTGATAACATTGTTCAAGTCAAATCCCCAAATTTGTGAATATAAAAGAAAAAATAACATTATCCTATTTACAACACTAACAATCAGTAAAGGAAGCTAAAACTATGAATTAGACATGTTTGTCTGTCACCCCAAAATTGAATGCTTTTTAGATGGCAGCCCTGCTGAGTTGAAACATAACTTCTCTGCATATTTTTATTGTACATTTACACACATCAGAACTCCACATAATCACCATTATTCAGCAAAATCTGACATAAAAACAATAATTACTGGTGCAGGAAAACAATTTAAAGAAGCAATCAAAATCATTTCTCATACCTTGTACATGTTTAATTGTTTTGTTTTCAAGCTTATAGTCATTCAAGCACTGTGCTGAGGAAAGTAAACATGAGGATTAACATAAGCATGCTTTCTCTATAGTAGAAACTAGGTTCGGGAATTCCCCCCCCCCCCAGTTTGGGGGAGTACAGCTACTAAGGCCAACTAGCATTTGCTGACAATGAGAAAGTAAGATTAAAATATTTAATTTTACATACCAGTTCCTACTGTTCTATTGCACTGACATGTAAAATTATCCATTAAAAACATTTTTTAAATTGTAGGTTTATTCCTCTTTGTAAAACAGGTTGGGGCTTTTTAACTATAGATTTCTTTTGCTAAGTTCTCAAGTGGAATTCTTTGAATAAGTTGACTTAGCTTCCTCATAGCTCCATGATTTTTCTTTTTATACAACACTTGAGGAACCAAATGTACAATTCCAGGGCCTTACAATACATAAAGGCTAAGATAACCTACAATGACAACTTATTAGAGTACTCCCTAAGTTATCCAGAGATCAGACTGCTAGATGGTTTAGACAGCTATTGAATACAAACACACACACACACACACACACACACACACACACACACACACACACAGTCTAAGGAGCACTGAAAATAAGTGCTAAAAGGCACGGGTATTTTGCCCCAGAAGAAAAATACAGAATTCCCCCCACGTCCTCATACAACTATTTTTTTTTTAAGTCAGTAAATTGGAAGTAACAAGGAGCCGCTGAACAGCTAATGACATTTGGTACAAGAGAAGGAAGCAATACCAAAAATAAAAGGGAAGAGCTGTAAAAACATAGCAGTCTGGGGCTGTTGAGTACATGGGGCACTAGAAGTCTTCTTTTCATACCTCAGCAGCCCCTGAATTCACACACATCAACCAAACAATAAAATGCAATAATTGACGTTCATAACAATGATTCTGAATTAACAAGAAAAGGTTACAGTTTAATCTTATAGTCTGTTTAAGAAGGAAAGGGACCACGTATTACATTTTATAAAGCACTCCATCAAAAATAAAAAATTTTAAAGGCCAGTATAAGGTTCAATTATGTGAGAAATTCACTTAGGTGGTAAGAAGTAAAGGCTGTATGTGAACATTTTCAGCAGTTTTGGTATTTTCATTTCTTTAGGATGTCATCAATGTGGGTAATTCCTCCAGTGGTATAGATTCCAGCCCATTCAGCCCTTCTTATTCTTTGAATTTCTTGTCTGTATCTTCCCATAAATCCTTCATAGATAATCCTCTCAGCCAGGTAGATGATATGATCTTATATTTTTATTTTTCCATCAGCTGCATTTGTGAATATGCAAAATGATGCAAAAAATTATTTGAGAAGGTCTTCCCATTCGTTTCTCATATTTTCATCCAGGATACCCACTATACCTATGTAGACCATTTATAAAGACTATATAGAAAGTTTTTAAGAGGCACATAGTTCAATAGTTATTGATGTTGCTTCTATTGCCTCTTTTTCATACTATTGCCATTGTAAACATTTTCCCAATTGTTCAGTATCTTCCTCTTTGTTGCTGCTATTCAGTCACTTTTCAGTCATGTCTGAATCTTTGGGCCCCATTTGGGGTTTTCTTGGCAAAAATACTGTAGTGGCTTGGCATTTCCTTCTCCAGCTCATTTTACAGATGAGGAAATTGAGGCAAATTGGGTTAAATGACTTGTCCAAGGTCACACAGGAGTGTTTGAGGCCAGAGTTGAAGCTGGGCCTTCCTGACTCCAGGCCTGGCACTATCTACTGTATCACCCAGTTGCCCTTCCTCTCTTTTGGACATCTTGAAAAATTAGTCCCTCAATGCTTTCAAAATCATGTCACCTCCAGCACAGATTTTTTTGGTGTGTTCTTAGTCCAGTCTAAATACATTTCTTGCCTTCATCTTCTTTAATGTCATTTTCACTTCCTCATTATCAGAATGGGGGTGCTGATATAGCTCATTGGGCACTGATATGTTACAACTGTTGCTTTACTGTCATCAATAATGAAAATATTTTGTAATAGAAATATTGAGATATCTGTTCCATTTTTAATCTGTTCATTATTCTCCTAATTTCTTCTTTGAATGCTCTTAGGAGTTAAACATTTAATCAGTTATTTAAATAAAGATAAATCTCAGAAATGTGAATGACATGAAATTGGGAAGGATGGCTAATATGTTGATTGAAAAAAATTGGAATCCAAAGAGCTTAGACCAAGGGTGGGGAACCTATGGCCACAAGGCTACGTGTGGCTCTCTAGATCCTCATGAATCCAAACTTGGATTTAGTCAAAGGACTACACTTGAGGACCTACAGGGCCACATGTGGCCTTGAGGCCAAAAACTCCCCATCCCTGGCCTAGACATATTGGGTCACCAGGTCAAATTAATATGATTATTAGGAGGATGTGACCTTCTTGATGACTGGGACTATTTTTCATTTTGTCTTTATATCCCTAGCACCTACAATCTCTTGCATGTAGAAGGCACTTAATACATGTATGTTGATTTGAATTGAAATGAAATTAATGACATTGAGTTTTCTATGAACTTATTTTTCCCTCTCCTTATTGTCTGATTATTTTCCATACTCTTCCTATGCAAAGTTTTGCAAATGAGTTTATAGTCTTAAACCAGTTACCCTTGGCTACCATGCCTTTCCACATAGAAAGAAGAACAAATGTTTTCTGGGGTTATTTCTAGTACAAGCAAGAATTTCTGTAGGGAGTTGCGTGAAGGCATGCAAATAGAAACTATAAACAATGAGCACAGAAAATGGTCAATTTTAGAAAACTACTAACTTTGGCAGTGCCTATTTATGGATAACAAGTAAGAATTTTTACATGAAGTTCTTTATATAAATGTAAATCTCATTCCATAAAGATTTTATGAAAAGGGAAATACATATATGGTCATTTTAAATGAGATAGACTCTTCCAATAGTTACCTTTTAAAACGCATTTTTAAAAATCTCTTTCACCTTTCCACTGCATTGGCAAATTGGGATCATGCGATAGCCAGGCTCTTGGTGGCAGAAGAGACACCCAATTTGACTTTCTTGTTTCCTAATGCACCTTCCTACTATATTTCCCAAGGTACCCTGCTCTGTTGTTTTCTGATTGCATCATCTCATCAATAAAGCATAAATTTCTTTGCAGAAGGTATTTATCATATACTTTTTGCCTCTCCTGTAACTTCCCACATTGTTGAGCATGTAGAAGGCAATGGAAATATTTGATGCAGTAAACTGAATAAAATGTGCTTTATTATGCAAAGATGACACTGAGCTGATTATTTGAGCTAATGAATGTGGCCAATTAATTACCTGAGCTGATGATGATAATAATAATTAACATTTATATAGCACCGACCATGTGCCAGGCACTATGCTAAGTATATTACAATGATTATGTCATTTGATCCTCACAACAGCTCTGGGAGGGAGGTGCTGTTATTATCCCCATTTTGGGGATGAGGAAAATTAGGCAAAAAGAGGCTAAATGACTTGAACAGACTCACACAGCTAGTAAGACCCTGAGGCTAGAGTTGGACTTCGGTCAGCAAGGTGGCACAAGAGCAGCCAGGTGGTGCAGTGGATATAATACCAGGCCTAGAGTCATGAAGACCCATCCTCCAGAGTTCAAATCTGCCCTCAGACATTACCAGCTGTGTGACCCTGGGCAAGTCACTTCACCCTGTTTGTCTCAGTTTCCTTATCTGTAAAATGAACTGGAGAAGGAAGTGGCAAACCAGGCCATTATCTCTGCCAAGAAAACCCCAAATGGGGTCACAAAGAGTCAGACATGACTGACAAGCAACTGAACAACCATCTCCTCACTCCAGGCCCAGCACTCTAGCCACTGCACTGCATCTAGTCCAATATTTAAATAAAGTACATATGGGTGTGTGTGTGTGTGTGTGTGTTGCTCAACGGTGTGATCTGAAGAGGTCATACTGTTTTATAAACAACTTTACTTCAAGGCTGTAATTTTCCTTACTGTCTCCTCCCATCTGGCCTGAAACATAAGTCACTGGCACTATAACTTGAAGTAGGAAAGACAGGAGCATTGGAAGGGTTCTGAGGGATTTCCTTTAGACTCTTCCTCTAAGTAACAGAAATGGGTACAGGAGGTAGCCATGAATAGCACAGCATTTGAAAGCTCTTACCTGGGTATGTGATACCTATTTACTCTCTGGGTTGGTTCATTCACTCCCCCTGCCCTCACAGTGGCAGGTATAGGCTCCTACTCAACAATAAGTTAAAGGAAATAATACAATAGGTGCTCATATATTAAAGCAAATGCATAAAAAATAAATACACGACCATCCAGACAAAACCTGGGTTACACTCTCCCACAAACATACTCTGGATCTGTAAGAACAGTAGGCAGACACTTACAGAAACCAGCCAAGGAACAGGGGAGTGAGGAAACCTACTTGCTCAGAATAACTCACGCCTCTGAAACTTCAAGTCCTGGTGTGCTCTGGCCCTCTCAGGAACCATCCACAAAAGCTCCTTGATGAATGTCGTTTATATGTTGAATAGATGCTTTCACTGCCAAGCTGAGCTGATCTAAACTATGCTTGACTAACAGCTGAACATTCCATCTCAGCCAAACTAATGGAACCACTGAGTGCCCTTTCTGATTCTCTCCTTCCAATCTCTTCATCTGCTGCTCAGCTAGCTTTCCTTATCAATAGCAACTGTAATACCTATTACTTACAGGTGATGGAACTCTGAAACCTGCCTTCTCTCCTCTTCTTGTTCTAGGTGCAGATATAGGATTATTTTCGTACATGAACCCAACTTAGCTGTGATTAGTAATTGAATTCTCATCTTTTGTTTCTAATCATTTACATTTTTACCAAAATCACACCGCTGTACTGATATTCCTATCTTTCCAGTTTACAACAGCTTATCACATTCAAAACTAGCAACTTAGCCTTAGGACTCACAATCAAACTCAACTCTCAATAATTTTCTCTCAAAGCAGCCATTTCTCTTAAAACTCTGAGTGGGCTTTAACTTAGAAAAAAGAAACGCAAACTTAAAAGGACCAGTATATGATGCATTGAAAAATGTGACATTATCACCTGGGAAGACACAGAGTTTGGTCTTAAGAAGATGAGATATAGAGAAAGTAAGCAGCGCAGGCCCAATCACATGCATGCCCTCAAGCTCAATAACTCACTACACTCCAGGCCACATCACTCACCCTCACCTTACCCATAGTGCTTTCTTTCCCTATGAAGAGAGGGCTCAAAAGGTTGCCAATAAGATATACCATCTGTTAGGATTTGTCATAATAGTTCCCCTAATACTGTGATCATTCTATGAGGGTTGGAAACTCTAGAAACCTCAATATTTTACAACCTCTTCATTCAGCTTTGCAGGCAGGAGATGAGAGCCTCTGAACTTAGAAGTGGCTCCAAGAACAGCCTCATCTGGACACTCAAGATCTGCACCTGAACATACACCCCTCCTCCACTCAGTTACACTAACACTGTTTCCATATAATCACTCAAACCAAATATTAATCTGTGTTCTTCATACACTCAAATTCCACTTTACATATCTCAAGAGCACTCAGGACTGCTTTCCTAACATGTACTCCACCAATTACCAGCAACAGGAGACAACACCCTGATCTTTCTTTAAAGGGTGTGTAGTATAATCACTATGGGTAACTGTGAGCCTTCCTTTATTCAGGTGCCCAACTGTTACGTTTTTAGAATCTATCAGAAAATTTCACCTGGATAGTGAGTATAAAGCTGTAAGTCCTATGAGTGTGTGTATGTGTGTGTGTGGGGTGTCTGGAAAACTGAATCCAGGGAGGACAGAATTAAGTTGAGAGTGGGGCACTGTGTTGGCAACCACACTGGCATACCCAGGATAGCTGCTAGCACAGGTTCTTAGATCTGCTTTACTAGGAAAGACAGCTGTTTAAGGGGTTAACAATCTTCTTTAATTATATTCACTAGTTCAGGGGAAAAGTCTGAACTACAGAGAAAATACAAGCAGAGAAATAAAGACCAACAGACAGGGCTCTGACTGCCTGAATCAACTATACACTTTACATACATCCCTCGATCAAGAGAGTCTTTTCATCTGAGCTATTGGAGAGCTCTGAACATACGGATCACTCGGAATCTTGGCCAGGGAATCATAAGATCCTTATTGTAAGCAAGCCCCCAAAGCAAAATACAAACTCAGAGTATACATACACTTCTCAGAGCCTGAAGACATCACAACCCTCATGACTCAGTGCCTAATTAGAAATTAGCAAAAGGTGTGAAAGTCTTCCTACAAGCAAGCTTCTCTTAATGGGCTTCATGGAGGGCCTATTAATGGACAGGGGAAGATCTTAAATCGCATTAACATTACAGACTTGGAGATGGGTAGATTGGAGTTGTCAAAGATTCCTTCACATGTGTCTGAAGAGTGAGCCTTCTGATAATCTGAACTGAATTCCCACATCAAAAGCCAGCAATAAAGTCCCTGAAACAGTTCTCACAAAGCACCACACTAAATCTGTATATTTTAGGTCCCTATTCATGCAGTGCATTACCAACTCTTTACAAAAAATGCTTAACAGGCTCAGTTGTCTGGTTTTCCAAACTGTTAGAAAGGGCAATTAGCAGGGAGGTGGAGAGAGGACTATTTGAGGCTGGCACAAATGACAAATGACAGTATGACATGGAGGAAATCAACACAGACTGAAAAAAAAAAAGAGAAAAGAACTAAATTACCCCACAGTGGAGGCAAACTGGCTTATAGGAAAGAACATTGGGTTGGGAGTAAGGAGACTGCAGAGTTCTAAGTTCAGTTCTGTCACTGACTAATTCATTCAGCCTTGGGCAAGTCAATTCTCTTCCATGGCCCTCAGTTTCCTTATCTACAAAAGAAGAGGGTTGGGCAAGATGACCTCCCAGGTGAGCTTCAGCTCTAAAATTCTGAGTCAATGAATCTTCCCAATGATGACCGAAGTCATAAAAAGGCTAATCATCTTCAAAATATTCCACTTAAGTAAGCAAAGTGTCTACTCTGTTTTAGAAAAAACATCCATTGTGATTAAAATAAAAATTTCTGTTGCTTAAAGTTGCTTCAGTTATCTAGAAAATTCACTTCGGTTCCCTCATTCTCCAGACAAATAGAGCATACTCTCAAAATGTGAATTATCACTTGGCATCTGCTAGAAGGAATTCTGCTTATACAAAATGCAGACCATTCATGAAGAGAACTTTGGGGGTTTACTTAAAACAATAGGATAGTTGAGGAAATTGTCTGGTTAATTCCCAAGATTCTTCAAAGGTATTTTTAAATTATTATTTTGTTCTAACTCTTACTTATAACCACTGTCTCTTTTCAGTTTCACTATAGTCTGGCGTTATTGTGTCCAAGTTCTCCAATTATTTTACTATTTTACAGATGAAAGAACAGGTTGAATGACTTTTCTAGGGCCACACAACTGGGGAGTATCAGAAATGGACTTCAAGCCAGGTTTGGTAGGTTCCAAGTCCTGTCCCCTATCCATTAGGTTACTCTGCATTCCAGTTTCTTTTTGGAGGGGCGATGGCAGGACAATTGGGGTTAAGTGACTTGCCCAAGGTCACACAGCTAGTAAGTGTTAATCTAAGGCCAGATTTGAACTCAGATGCTCCTGACTCCAGGGCCAGTGCTCTATTCACTGCACCTCCTAGCTGCCCCTGCATTCCAGTTTCTTAAATAATTCATGCAATTCATCCTCTATAACCTCTTTCCTCCATATTTTTACTTATCCAGAACCAGTATATTGAAAACATGAACTATACATATGGGCAACAGTATCAATACATAGTTCCATTGATTTTGACTCATCTCATAAGGGATGCTCACTTTTCATCAAAATTGTATTCCTAGAAACCATGTGATGAAGTTGCTCACCATAACATAGATATTTCTCCCATAATTTGATGGTTAATTTTAGAATACTTAGAAATTCCCCGCAGAAACTGTGTTATAATTGGAGGTTGTGTTCGTGACCAAGGACTAGGCATCAAAATATATTACAGATTTAGATTTATGGAATCTTAGAACTTTAAAGCTGGATGGGATCTGAGTCAGAAAACTCAAGAAAGGACAATAAAACAGTGAAATGGTGGGAAGAGTACTGGTTCTAGAGTCAAGAGTTTGAAGCCTGTGTCTCATACTTCCCAGCTGTGTGGCCTTGGATCAGTCACCAACCCAGTGTGGGTTTGGGTTTCCTCAGCTGTCAAATGAGGGGTTGGACTAGATGTCCCCTGAGGTCCTTTCCTGCACTAGATCTAAGATACAAGCTCTAACTCAACATGAATAACTTAGACACACAATTAGAAAAGGGGTCCCAATGTACTCTTGCCTCTCTCTGTATACCCACAACTTAGTACAATGCCTAGAACACGGCAAAGTGCTTATTACCTTGACACAAAGCATCATATACTTACTTCATGACTTCCAAGATCTCTAATTTTGATGGTGTGAGGCACTACTCCCATGGCCACAGATTTCAGCCCTTCTAAGAGTTAGCAGAAGGTCTCTGAGAGCTATATAATTGAGTGTGGTTAACTGTGGTTAACCTGGTGATGAGCTCAATAAACATAGACAGGCAGTGGCCTGTTATGTGCCATCACTGGACACGGGCTTGAAGCCTTTCCATCTTAGTATAACTTGCTGGAGCTTATGCCCTACTGGCATGACCTTTGAGAACCCACCATTACTTCCATACAAAAGTGAATTATCAGAGTAAGACTTTAAGTGAAGGAAAACAACATATAACATATTTTTTAAAATATCACCCCCCAAAAAGTCTTCTGAATCTTAAGTTTCACCTAAAACTAATATTCTGTAATTGTATTATCTTACTTAATAACAAATATTAAGTCTTTAAGTCTCACTGATTGTGATTGCCTTTTGGGAATTCGGATGGACCTTTCTGGGAATGATTGGGATGACCCAATCTCTTAACTAAATAGTTCAGGGCAATTTGAATCTTATTGTTTTTGTTGTTGTTGTTTGTCCTTCATTCTCAAAGAGGACCATGGCATCATGATATGCAAGTAAGTTGGAGTTAAGTGAGGAAGCGCTCTGCAAAGTCACCAGCCTCACTTTCTCCTGTGGAACCATCTGCGTGCAGTGGCCAGATATTCATCAGGATGACTAGAGATGGCCCAGGATGTAGATACTTGAATCTAAACCAGAAGTGGGGAACCTGCAGCCTTGAGGCCACATGTGACCCTCTAAGTCCCCAAGTGTGGCCCCCTGACTAAATGACTCCCAGACAGTCCTTGGCTCCAGTTTTCCAGAAAATAAATGGGAAGTCACCACAATGCAAATGACCTAATACTGTTGGAAAGCCATTGTTATTGTGGCTAAACTAACTTTGGTCAAAATTTTATTCATTATAAGAAAATACATGATAATAATAATGGCTAGTATTACAATATCACTTTGAGATTTGTAAAGTAATTTACAAACATCTCGTTTTTATCCTCAAAATACTCCTAAGTAATGGGACTCTTTATTATCCCCATTTTACAGATGAGGAAACTGAGGCTGGAAAAGGTTAGGTGATTTTTCCCAGAGTCACACAGCTATTAGTTGTCTGAAGATGGATTTGAACTCACATCTTCCTGACATCAAGCCTAGGCCTCTGTCCACTGTGCTACATTCCCCAAAACTTCTATTATAGCACAGTTTTTTAATCCCATCATTAATTTTAAAAAGAATTATCTTAAATCACTAAAATTTTTGCTTCAAAGTCTCCATAAAATCATTGAAGGAAAAACCTTTATATTTATTATATTTTTACATTATATAATATTTATTATATATTTATTATATATTTACATATTTATATTATATTTATTGTATATTTAAATATATGTTATATTTATAGTTACTTTGCAAACTGGCTTAGAAATTGCCACTGTTTTGGTACGTAGTTAACACAAATCAATGAACTGATACCATTCCTCTTCCTCCCCACCCCTGTTAGAAATTACCTTAATTTCCTTTGATCTCTAATAGCAATCTATAACTCTCTCGAGCTATTATTACATTATACTCTGTTATTACCACATAGTTATGTCATTTTACAAGATGGGATCCTTACAAATATATCCAGCAATATTTTCTCATTTCTCATTATTCTTGACCTCTCCACAGCATTTGATCTTCTTGCTTACTCCTTCCCCGATTCTCTCACTTCCCTGAGTTTTTGTGACTCGGCTCCCTCTTAATTCTCTGCTTCATACTTATTCCCAATAGATGATATTCCACCTCGCATGTCTGTACCCTTTGCACAGACTGTCTGTCTTGTCTGAGGTATCACCTCCTCACTTCCATCTCTTAGAGTCTCTGTCCTTCTGAGATCATTTGAAGTGCCCACTTTCTACATAGGGCTTTCCTTGATACCCCCAACTGTCACTGTTCTTCTTTCCAATTTTACTTTGCATATCTTTCTGTATTTTTATACAAGTTCTTTTGCTTCAATAGATTGCACATTCCTCAAGAACCAGGGCTGTTTTGTTTTTCTTTGTGTAGTCATAACCTAATTTGGTGCCTGTAACATGTAAGTATTTAATAAATGCTTATTGAATGAATGAGGAATAAGTCAATCTTTTCTTTTAGAATAGCAGTTTAATAGAAGTATGGCTGATATCCTCCCCAGTCTTTGAATTTCATGGGTAGTAAGACTCAAGTTCCTGGGGCAACTGAGTGGTGTAGGTGATAGAGCACTAGGCCTGGAGTCAGGAAGACTCATCTTCCTGAGTTCGAACCTGGCCTCAGACACTTACTAGCTGTGTGACCCTGGGCAAGGGACATAACCTTGTTTGCCTCAGTTTCCTCATATATAAAATTATCTGGAGAAAGAAATGGCAAACCACTCCTGTATCTCTGCCAAGAAAACCCCAAATGGGGGACAAAGAGTCAGACATGACTGGAAAAACAACTGAACAACAACAGAAATGAAGTTACTAGCCAGATTTTATCTCAATATCCCTGCGTAAGCCCCACAGTCTTTCATGAACTGGTCGTCTACTTTCCTTGATATCAGCCCAGGAAGGATCATGGATTTAGGTGGCACTGCTGCCTTATTTCTGCAAACCTTCCATTTTCTCCCAATCTCTATCCCAACTCGAGAATATACTGCAATCTCTGGCCCTGAGGGACTTTTTTTCCCCCATGATTCATACTATCAAATGCTGTCCTTCCTGCATTGACTTTGATTTTTTGTGGTCTGAACTATTCTTCGGGTTTTCATGCATGTCGCATTTCTAGAAGGGAGTCCATAACTTTAACTGAGGAAAGATACCCCAACTGATCATTTGGGATAGCCCCAGTGATAGAAAGATAGAGTAAAGACAAAAATGGAGGGGTAAGAAGGAGGCTGCAAGAGGGCTTAAACCTCAAATGCATAAACAACTGATCTGAGCACTGAGGCTATTTAACCATCTGTAAATGGGTACTCTAAGCTAAAGCATCCCTTAACTTCCAGCAATAAGAAGTTATCAATTTGGTTTTTTTTCATCTAGTAAATAAAGCCAACATTAAATTAATTCTGAATGTAAATACCAATTGTTCTATAAGGAAACACCTACAAGGAATCTTTTCATTAGGGTTTGTTTCAAAAAGCTTTATTACGCTAATCTAGAATTAAACAAAATGTGCCTCTATTTCCAAATCAAGCCTGTGGACATATTATTTGCTCACCTCAGACACTGCCCTTACCTGAACTCCTCTGACAGCTTTTGTAAACAGACTCTCTGTAATTATTTCACATAATATAACTCAGGGAAAGCTATAAAGTTGACTTAACTGCTCTACATTGTCTGGGAATGACTCAGGACTCAACATGACTGATGGATCTTGTTTAAACAGTCAGGTAGATTAGGATCAAAAACCGGGAACAATATTAAGGCTACTCCCATGTAATGAAGCAATGACTAAATTTGAACTGAAGTCCTGCATTCTACCCACCATGCCACCAACCTGCCAAAAGGAGACAAGTAAGTCAACAACCAGTCCAAAGATATTTTACTGAGTGTCCACAGGGTACTCAGCCACGTGTTGTTAGAGGAAAAGAGGAGAAATGGACTAAAATGCCCAATTCCACCAAAGCCAATTAACTGGCTCACAAATAATCTAGAAGACAAAAAAAAATGCTCTATACTTTTTTGTTATCACTTTAAAAAAATTGAAAATCACATGCTTTTAATTGAGCCACCTTTCCAAGAAGAGCCTAAAGGAAGAAATTAAAAACAAGAACAATATTTATAAAGGTCTTGATAGACACTTTGAAGATTTCATGTTACAAATGGCCTCTGTTTTCACCAGCTTTGAAAACTTCCAAGTCAGCAGCTATGTAATTATCTGCTTCTGTGGACTTTGTTACTGAAATATATGCAATCTTCACAGCTTTTCAACTTTCCTTGATAATAGTTTTTTTTTAATTTACAACGTTGTATAACTCAACAGCCAATAAATCATTCTTTCCTTAGTAGTATATGAATTTGTTTTTGCTCCTTATTAATATTTGGCCAATGAATGGAAAACATGCACAGTACATTCGTGATATCCTATGAAAACATCATGGAGGGAAATTTAATGAAAGACCCGGTTCCATGTCTGATTGATGATTGCTTTGCCTTCATAGCAACATTTTGAAAGTGGCCTTGAATATGAATTTTCAAAAACTCAAATCAATAGCTTATAGCCCTTCCCAATGATAGTGAAAGACTAGCACCTTGAGTGGATGAACAAGCATTAATAAACCCTATTCTTCAACCCATGGATCAGAAAACAGGGGCATATAAACACTGAGTTGTACATGAATGGTTGAGAGAGTCTACCCTCACCACAGTCACATGCAATGTTACTATACAGTGAGACTACACGTGAGGGCAAACATAGTCACAAGCTATTTGCAGACACAGTCCCTGGAAAACCTGCCAATGTTAATAATACCCCTTTATATTTTGGCTCACACGATTCTGGCCCAAAATAAGCTGAACATTTAGAAAGGACACAGAAGGAGGGTTTCTAGGTTTGCCGTTTCAGAGGGAATATATATATATATATATATATATATATATATATATACATATATATATATACATACATACATATGTATATTTTAATATTCTAGAGGATGGATGGAAAAATCAGAAAAAATTATTAAAAAGAATTAGTATCTGAATATTTCAATCAAGAATCACTTGAACTATCCCGATGCAGTGTGTGGTTTGGGGAAGAAAGGAGGAGAAGAAGAAAAGAACAAGCATTTATTAAGTGCCTACTGCGTGCCAGGCCCTATGCTGAGCATTTTATAAATATTATCTTACTGGAGACTCAGAACAACCCTGTGAGGTAGGTACTATTATTGTCCTCAGTTAGCCCAGCCCCCAGACTCACAGCTGACTCACATTAAGTGCAAAGAGGAATGCTTCTTCATTAAGAATTTTTCTTGTTCTAACTAGGGTCTCCAAGCAAAAGCAGAAGGATTATGAGGAGTACTAGTGCGGTAGACAGGCAAAGGAGGACTGATATTGGAGGAACCAAAGAGCAGAGTAGCACCTAGCCCATCCCATTAAATTTAATAACATTCATTCAATATTTCTTAAGCATGTACTTCAAATAACACAAGTCAGCTAATGTGAACGCTCCATCACTAATTAGATCACCCAGTATAGACCCAATGTGAATAAAAAAATTAAGATGAGCATAGTGGGAACTTGGGGCAGCTAGGTGGCACCATAGTGCATAGAACACTGGGCTTGGAGTCAGAAACATCTTCCTGAGTTCAAATCTGGCCTCAGACACTTACTAGCTGTGTGACCCTGAGCAAGCCACTTAACCCTGTTGGTCTCAGTTTCTTCATACATAAAATGAACTGGAGAAGAAAATGGCAAACTACTCTGGTATCTCTGTCAAGAAAACATCAAATGGATCACAAACAGTCCGACATGACTGAAAAACAACTAAACATCTAGAAGAAAGAACTGATTTTCACCTCTTAGTCTCTCTACACTCTCTCTCTCTCCCTCAGCAAACCTCATCCACCTCTGGAATTTCACCATCATCTTGTACAGATGATTCTCAAATCTGTATTTTCATTCTTGACCACTAGCCCAAGCCACAGGCTCACATTTCCACCTGCCTGTCCTTCCAGCATGCAAACTCAACACCTCCAAAATGGAACTTACATTTCTCCTATATTTATTTCTTGAACTCATTTGGACTCCCCTATTTCTTTCAGTAGCTCCAGATTGCACCCAAGCAGCTATGCTGAAGGCCTTATCTTAATCTTTGGTGTTTCACATACTATTCCAATCTTTACCAGGTCCTGTTGATTTATCACTAATATCTGATCCCTGCTATGTGTCAGATGTTACTGTAATTGTCAAATATTTGACTATTTCTCACAAACCCTCTAGACATAATTTCATATGGGAAAGATCATATATCATTTTTGTACAGATTTATTTTTTCTAGTGAATAATTACTGATCCATCAACTCACCTTAATATCATGAATTGTTTGTTGTTTAGTCATTTTTCAATTGTGTGTGACTCTTTATGACCTCTTTTGGGGTTTTCTTGGCATAGATACAGTAGTAGCTTTGCCATTTCCTTCTCCAGCTCATTTTACAGATGAAGAAACTAAAGCCAACAGCAGTAAGTGACTTGCCCAGGGTCACACAGTCACTAAGTATCTGAGGCCAGATCACAACTCAGGAAGAGGAGTCTTCCAAACTCCAGGCTTGGCACTTTATTTACTGTGCCACCTAGCTGCCCAAACCCTGGCCTGGTCAGTTATGTCCTACATGACTTAAGTCCACTATTCTATCTCTCTAGGCCTCACTTTCCTCATGTGCAAAATGAGGAGGTCCTATTGCATGACCTGCTAAAGGCTCTAAATATTTCTATGATCGTATGATGTATTATTATTGTCACCAAATTCATCTAGGGTGAAAGGGTGGGATCATGAACTGTGTGAGATTTAGTCCTGGGAAAGAAAAGATCACTTTTTCCCCCAACATGGAAAACAAATCACTGCTAATGTCAAAGCCCACTAGTCAAAATGAAAATTTCATTTCCAAAATATTGTTCAGGCAACCTGTCTGGTAAGAGGGAGTGAGAAGAAAGGAACTGCCAAAAAGTACAGGGAAATTTAAAATTGTTTCTATCAGTGCCATTTAAAAATGCAGTCATTTGAGGAATATTTCTCCTTCAAGTCAAGGTTAACTATGAAGCTGGACGCGTCATGCTGCTCTTGGTGTGATTTCTCCAACTTTATAAAAGCAAATTACACAAGCCAATAATTGTGTTTTCAAACCATATAATTTCTACATGAACCAAGACTGTTAAAACCCCAGATTGCTTGTCCAGAGACATGTGTGGGGTGATGAGTTCTGTAATTTTCTCTTAAAAGAAAGAGAAAAAGCAAACAGCTCAGTTGAAAAACTGCTTCTAAGAATCCACTGCACACCAGTAATGAAGTCTCCTATACAAATCTCTTACCACTGAAGAGTTTTATTTACTTAAATATATTCCAACATGACACAGCAGGCCATTAGAATGTATTATTCAACTAGCTGCCAGATCAGCAAATAACAATCCACATCTGCATTTCCCATCCCACTAAGATAAAAGCACTCCACGAGAAAGCCCCCAGCTTTTCACATAGCCCCAGCCTTCCGTGGCCTCTCAGAATCCACGTCCCGTTTTCCCTTTATTACCACACGGCTCAGACACTGTCCTTGGGAGGCAGAATTTCTTTCTTCTTCTTGTCCCTGTTCATGTCAAGGCTTGTAATTTCTTATGACACTGCCCACAGTCAGTGGACCTTATTCTCCATGGGATCCAGTCTAGGGATTCAGTCACTTGGTCATGTCCAACTCTTCATGACCCCATGGACGGCAGCACACCAGGCCCTTCTATCTTCCTCTATCTCCCAAAGTCTCTCCAAGATCATGTCTGCTGTTTCCTTGACACTGTCTGTCCATCTCATCCTCTGCTGTCCTCTTTTCTTTTTGCCTTCAATCTTTTCCAACAGCAGGAGCTTTTTCTAATGAGTCCCATCTTCTCATTATGTGGCCAAATTATTTAAGCCTCAGTTTCAGTATTTGACATTCTAGTGGATAATATGAATGAATTTCTTTAAGTATTGATGGATTTGATTTCCTTGCTGTCCAAGGGACTCTCAGAAGTCTTCTTCAGCACCACAATTTGCAGGCATTGATTCTATAGCACTCAGCTTTCCTTATAGTCCAACTCCCAGAGCCATACACGGCTACTGGAGAAACCATAGCCTTGAATGATCACCTAATTAAATTCATCCATCCCCATCCATTTAAGTTCCCTGACACCCAAGATGTCAATATTTAACCTTTCCAAGTCTTGTCTGACCACATTCAGCTTACCTTGGTTCAGAGATTCCAAGTTCCTCTGCAATCTTTACAGCTATGATCTTTACAGCATCACAGCATCAGTCTTTCCTTTAGTCACCAGACACATCTACATCTGGGTGTCCACTCAGTTATGACCTGGCTGTTTCGCTCTTTCTAAAGCTAGTTGTAGTCGTCCTCTACTCTTGTCCAGTAATGTGTTGGACACTTTTCAACCTGAAGTTCTTATCTTCCAGTGTCACATCTTTTAGTTTTCTTGGCAAAGATGCTGGAGTTTCCAATTTCCTTCTCCAGTGGATCACACCTTTGTCAGAACTCTATACTATGACCAGTCTATCTCGGGTAACCCTGTATGGCATAATCCATAGTTTCATTGAGCTTTGAAAGTCCTCCCACCCCACTTCCCACCACCACCATGGAAAGGCAGTGATCCAGATACTGTAAGCAATCTGGGAAAGCAAGGAATAGTTTACCTGACAGATTTGTGGAGAGGGGAAGACTTTAGGGCCAAACAAGAATTAGAGAGCATTATAAAATGCAAAATGGATAATTTTGATTACATTAAATTGAAAAGCTACTGTACAAACAAAGCCAATGTAACCAAGATCAAGAGGGAAGTGGGAAATTGGGAAAGAATTTTTACAACTTATGTTTCTGATAAAGGACTCATTTCTAAAATTTATAGAGAATTGAGTCAAATCTATATGAATACAAGTCATTCCCCACTTGATAAATGGTCAAAGGATATGAACAGGCAGTTTTCAGAGAAAGAAATTAAAGATATTTATAAACATATGAAGAAATGCTCTAAATCACTATTGATTCGAGAAATGCAAATCAAAACAACTCTGAGATACCACATCTCTTCAGCCAGATTGGCTAAGATGACAAAACAAGAAAGTGACAAATGCTGGAGAGGATGTGGACAAATTGGAACACTAATGCGTTGCTGGTGGAGTTGTGAACTTATCCAACCATTCTGGAGAGCAATCTGGAATTATGCCCAAAGGACTATAAATAATTTCATACCCTTTACCCAGCAATCCCACTTCTAGGGTTATATCCCAAAGAGATCATAGAAATGGAAGGAAAACCCAAATGTACCAAAATATTTATAGCAGCTCTTTTCGTGGTTGCAAAGAATTGGAAACTGAAGAGGTGCCCATCAATTGGGGAATGGCTAAACAAGTTGTGGTATATGAATATTAGGAATATTATTGTGCTATAAGAAACGAGGAGACGGATTTCATATTTACCTGGAGAGGCTTATACAAACTGATGCTGAGCGAGAAGAGTAGAATCAGAAGAAATTTGTATACAATCACAGACACTTCATATGTGTGATGGCCAACTATGACAGACTGGACTCTTCCCAGCAATGCAGTGATATAAGTCAATCCTGAAAGTCTCATGAAAGAGAGAAATGCGACATCCAGAGATATAACTAGAAAGAACTGAGCTTGAATCCTGATGGAAGCAAACTAATTGATCTTTTTCTTTTCATTGTTTGGTTTTATTTCTTCTTTACCATCTTTCATCCCACCTAGTACAATACACCTTTGTAATTGGACTATTGTCTAATATGAATGTATTTGCAGATCCTATACTGGACTATATGCTGTCAGGGGGGGAGGGGGGAGGGAAGTAAAGGAAATTTGAAAATGGAATTGAATCTTGTCAACTGAAACTAAACTAATAAATGAATTTTTTTAAAAAGGCAGTGATCCAGGAGGGGAGTAAAATGATGAATATCTATTCTTGATAGTCACAGAGAAAAGATTTTAACATTTTAAGTTCTATGCCAAGGACACTGATACTGGATGTGACCACCTGCACCAAGTGAAGCAGAGGGCTGAGAAAACAGGCCTCTGAATTCACTGAGTTGAGTCTACCCATCTGGACAATAGGGGGACTCATCCCCAAATACAGATGTTTATTAATGGATTTGATTTTCTGAAAGAGATCATGTGATATATATCATTTTATCACTTTGGTGTCAACTTGCTTATCTTTAAGGAACCTGGAGTTAATATATACCAGATGCCAGGATGTTAGGAGAGCAACAAGCCAGACACAGAAGGCCCAAAAACACAACTAACCCAATATTCAATATTTGTAATAAGAAAAACATATTAGATAGAAATGCTAAAATCAGTGGTTTTTCTTTCCATATTGTATGTATGTGCATAACACACAAGTTATGGCTCAAAAGTAATAATGTTTTCATATATGGATTGTGGAATCAGTAGTATTATTTTAAAGTCACAACTTATGTTGCAGATTCATGTAATGATGGTTCGAGAAGGGACCAGAGGGACCATGTAGTCTAACCCCCTCATCTTAAAGAAAAGGAAACAGGTGCTGAAATGTGGCTGATCTTTTTTCAAGGCCACAGAAGGACAAAACCAGGGCTTGAACCCTGTCCCCACCTCCCACCTTTCCTTTTGACTCCCAGGTCAGTATTCTTTCCACTCCGACCAGATGTTTTAAGATTTCTTTGGGCCACATTTTAAATACAAAACTGGCTACACATCATCAAATCTAAGAGGCAGAAAGAACAGAAGAAAATAATGGAAGGAAGAACTAGCTTTTTGGTTCTTGAGTCTTTGGAGAACGTGCTATTTCTCTCTTTACTAGCATGGGTTCAGCTCTCATTAACTGCTTTTGAGTTAGTTACTCTTTCTCAGAGAAAAAATATCTATTTTTCTCACACAACTTAGTTTAAGTTGGAAATTAGAAAGACTGCTGCAGTGCATGAGTTCACATTCACTGTCTTTGTAACTGTACTAATGCAATCCAGTCTTAGCAAATCTGAGCCCACTTAATAAATGTGAGGCACAGCGGATAGAGTGCTGAGCCTAGAGTCAGGAAAACCTAAGTTCAAATCCGGCCTTGAATATTTACTAGCTGTGTATCCCTGGGCAAGTCACTTAACCTCTATTTGTTTCAATTTCCTCTTCTGTAAAATGAGGTTAATAATAGCACCTACTTCCCAAGGTTGTCAGTATCAAAGGACATCATCACTGTAGGGTGCTTAGCACAGTGCCTGGTACATAGTAAGTACTACATAAATGTTAGCTATTATTATTCATTTATGCAACAAGTATTTACTATGCACCTCTTATATGCATGGGACTCTGTTAGACACTGGTGATGCAAAAAATAAAACATTACACAGTCTTTATTTTCAAGGTCTTTACAATCTGCTAAGGGAACACAACATATTTAACATGTAATAAAAATTTAAAAAATAGTTAGCATTTACATAGCACATTACAAATCCTCACAACAACCCTGGAATGTATGTACTATTATTAACCCCTTTTACAGATGAAGAAACTGAGGGAGAGGTTAAGTAACAGGTGCAGGGTCACAAAGCTAGTAAGTATCTGAGGCTGGATTTGAACTCAGGCTTTCCTGATTCTAGGTCCAGTGCTCTATTCACTGCAACAACAAAGGGTCAAAAGTAAATTACTATGTAAACTTTTATATATGTAAAATAATTCATAAGTGTGAGTTTTACTATTAAATACAAAGTAGAATGTAAAAAAAAAAACAAAAGAGAGATTTAAGCAACATTTTTTTGAGGGAGGAAGGCAAGGCAATTGGGGTTAAGTGACTTGCCCAAGGTCACACAGCTAGTAAGTGTTAAGTGTCTGAGGCTGAATTTGAACTCAGGTCCTCTTGACTTCAGGGCACTGCCTAGCTGCCCCCTGTGCACATTTCTTTAGAGAAATCTGAGGATTTGATGTTCACCTGGGTAGACAGGAATCAAGGAAGGACAATACATCTGACCTGGATCTTGAATGTACCAAAGAAATTCAATCAGGACATATTCATCCTCTCAAAAAAGGAGTCATTTCCCTTACCTAAACTATTTGAAATTAATACAGTAACTTTCTTTACTTAACCTGGTCATCTGCAAAAGTGTTCTAAAAATTTGCATCTCGTTTTTTTCAAAAGGAGATAATGGTCTTTTTTCTTATTACATTGAAAAATACACAGAAAAGAATACAACCAATTTTCCAAATACATGTAATTTCTTCCTCTTCCCACTGAAATGAGGGGAAGAGCTGACCACTTTGTGGTAAATCATTTCTTCTCACATATCTAATCAGAATTAGAATCTCTGTGACTCAAATAATTTTAAAATAACTATTTCCGGAAGAAATGGTTTCAGAAAACCTGGGAAAACCTGTATGGATTGATAACAGAGTAAAGTGAATACTGGTAGGAGAACAATTAACAGTGTAGCACCAACATCATAAAAATGAACAGTTTTGAAAGACTTGAGAACTCTGATGAACACAATGATCATCCATAATTCTAGAAGACCGATGATGAAACATGCTAACCACTCCTAACAAAGAGATGAAGGACAGATATGAAGAATGAGATGCACACTTTTGGACACAGTCAATATGGGAACTTGTTTTGCTTGCCTATTCATATCTGTTATGAAGTTTTTGTTCTAGTTTTTTTTTTCTTTTTAGTAGGGGAAGTTGGAAGTTAGAAAAAAATAGGGTGAGGGGCATAAGAATATGAGTGGAACCTTCTCTGATTTATTCATAGAGGGATTTATTTGTATAAGGTGCTATAGGGCCATCTAAACCTGGATGGTAAAACTTTATGTATTGGAAAAACAGAGGGAGACCTCATCTGGTTTTAGGGGTGAAAGTAAAAAAGCGAGGGGCAATTAACATTTATCAGACACATGTTAATTATATGCATGCTTTGAGAAAGGACACATCTTGTTCTCTTGAGAGAGGAATAAAATGCCTTTCTTATTTTTAAAGATGTTTTATGTTTTCTGGTGGAGGTGGGATGCCACATCTGAAATACTAATTCAAACTGCATGTGGTGATGATGGGGAAATAAACGTCCAATAAAAAAAGATCCTAACAAAAATATTTTCAGCATTACCTATTTCCCAAAACCTGTGTAGGAAGAAAATATTTGGCCAATAATTAACTTGTAGACTAGAAGTGTCCCTCAATGGCAAACCCTGGTGATTTACTTAAGGAGGTCATGGTATTTATACCCCAAATTTCTTCATATATTACTTGGAATAGGTGAAATAAGCATGTATGTAAAAAGGAGTAATTTTATCTATTTCCTTATAAACCTTTGAAAGTATTACAGGGTAATAATTAAAATATCATAATTTATCAAATTTATTTTTGTTATACATCCAAAACTCTATTTATACTTACCCATAAATCCTCCTTATTTCCAAAAATATCATATAAAATCCTTTTAAAGGAAATGGTCCAATTCTTTTGGAAATAGCCAACTAAAGAGCCAGTTTTGGAGAAATATTTTTTTAGCAGGATTGTAAACTGTTTTGAATCACAGTTTTTTTTTTTTTCACATCAAGAATGTGGTTGGTGGATTTTTTCTTCTTCATTAGCACGATCAGGTTTGATAGATGTCTTTCTTTGGGGACTCAAACCTTTTTCTCCAAAATGGTTTTCTTAATACATAAAATTTAGCTTGGATTTATCACAATGCCATCAAACAATTCAATTTCATTTTTAAAGCTAAAGTGTGAAGTAAACTTTTCTTTTAAATCTAAATCTTCTTTTTTTGCCCTTTTAGGAAGCACAGATAAAACACAGTAAAGCCCTCAACAACCAGTATGCTCAGAGAATTGAAATATGCTAGTTAAAGCAATTTCTGATAGTTTGAGAATGAATCAGAAAATTCTCATCATTGCAAGCCTTGCTGCCAAGACGCTTTCTCAAATGTATTAGCATCTTAAACTGCCTTACTAAGTATAGTACTGTTGTTCAGTTGTGTCTGACTCTTCATGACCCCGTCAACCATAGGGAAAGATACTGGAGTGGTTTGCCATTTCCTTCTTCAGTAGATTAAGTCAAACAGAGGTTAAATGGCTTACCCAGGGTTTACATAGCTAGTAAGGTTTCTTGACTCCAGGCTAGGTGCTCTATCCAGAGGGCTACCTAGCTGCCTCCTAAGTCTAGTATAACAAAGATAATTTCATTTTTTCCTTGATGACTAAGGACCTTATCACAGGGTCATCGTTCAGAACATCAGTGGTCATTGTATGATGCCATTAGAAGTGACATAGAAGGTACAGGAGACCAATATAAAATCCACGCTTGAGCCCCAGACATCCCAAAGGAGTTGGACTTTGAAATAAAACCTATATATATATATATATATATATATATATATATATATATATATATATATATATATGGACTTTTTCATTTGTTTGTTTGCTTTTGATTTGCTTTCCCCTCCTCTTCCCCACAAAAGTCAAGTGCAACAAAAAGACTTTTAATACATTAAGGGTTCCAGTTATCTGATCTCCAGGTCATGTTGAAAAATGTTAGGAGGGAGGAGAAAAAGCCCTTTTTCTTCCTCAGGTCCAACTAAGAGAAATATAAATAGGATTGACTCTCATTGTGTCATGAAAGGACAAATGACTGAAGGAGCCAGTTCCCACAAGAACTGCATGTAGTCCAACACCCAAAAATTTGGCTGAAGGATACATTGGAGCAGCTTCAAGAACCAAAGCTCTGCCTCTATCTTTGTGGAGATGGACAAAAGGGGGTCTCATAGTTCCTTTCTATTTATTATTTCTAGATAATTTTCAATCAACTAAGAAAAAATGTAGTCAATTTACCTACTTGTCAATGCCATTTCTTCTAAAGACCTATTCAACTAATTTTCAAGCACTGCAAAAAAATTAAGGCATGTGTCACAGCATTCACCTAATGATTATGTAAAAATATGATAGAAACAAAAGGAATTTATATCTGACCCACTTTCAATTCTTCCTGGGAATGCAGAGAAGACACTGAAATAATGGGCAGCTGAAATGCAGAGATTTCTATTAAAACTTTGGTTTAGGGGCAGCTAGGTGGTACAGTGAGTAGAGCGCTGGCCCTGGATCAGAAGGACCTGAGCTTGGATCCGGTCTCAGACACTTAACGCACACAAACAAAAACCTAGCCGTGTGACCTTGGGCAAGTTACTTAACCCCAATTGCCCTCCAAAAAGCAAAACAAAAACACAAAAAAACTTTGGTTTAGCAAAAATAAACCCCCCCCCAAAAAAAACAACAACCAACCACCAATGTGGGATTGGAAAGTGTCAAAGAGAATTGGTTGTACAACAGGATGCAAAGAGAATTGATTAGGAGATCAGTGTCAAATGGGAAGAAAGTTTCTAACAAAATGACACAACGCTTTGTCCTAATCAGGAATGATATACTTAACAAATACACCATTGACATGAACATGGAAGTGATGGCTCACACATTGGGGCAACAAAATTATGTCCAAAATGATCCCAACAAAAATGTAAATTATAATGACTCTAAGGTTTATCTTAGAAAAGTGGCAAAGATGATAAAAGACAAAATCAGAGTTGAAGAGGCTCTATGCACGTAGTTACTGGAATTGTAAATTGGTTCAAATTGTTCTGAAAGACCACTCGGAATGATGTGTGAAAAGTAATGAATCTGTTTATTCCCTTTAACCCAGCAATCCCACTTCTGGGCATCTGGGCATACATGTCAAACAGGCTAAAGACAGAAAGAGTGACTTTACATAAACCAAAATGGTTAGTGAGCATCCATCAATTAGATAACAGAAAAACAAATTCTGGTGTATGACTATAAGGAAATATTACGATATACTAAGAAATGACAAAATGTGACAAATGCGGACAAACACAGAAAGATTTGTATGAACATATTCGGAATGGCCAGCATGATGACACACACATATGAATTCTGACACTAGGGAGGATGAGGCTTGTGGATTGCTGGAGTATGGGAATTGTAATCTGCAGGAGAGTTAAAGCGGATTGGACGTCAGTACAAAGTACAGCACTAATATGGGAGCTGGAGGTTATCAGACAGCCGCAGGAAGAGCAAACTGACTCAGGTCAGAAATGGAACTGGGCAAAGCTCTCATGCTGATCACTGTTAAGATCAGGCCTGTGAGTGGCTGCCACACTTCCAGCCTGGGCAAGCTAGGGAGTACCAGTCTCAAAATAAATAGATAAACAAAAAATGAGTATATGCAGAATGAAGTAAGCAGAACCAGTAGAATAACAGACAAATTAACTAAAATGATGAAAAAAGAGGCCAAATTTTTGTTATTTTTTTAATGACTTGTCTTGGTTCTGGAGAGATGATCATGAATATATATCTCCTTTCTCTCGGCATAGAGGTACAGAATGCTAGGGTTGGGATATTGCATATATTATCGAAATGGTCATTGTATAGGTTATTTTAGCTTAGCTATTTTTCTTCATTACAAGGAAAGGTTCAGAGCTGGTGAGGGTAACATAAAAATGACTGTGATATTTAGAAAAAGTCATCAATAAATTTTTCTGGAGATTCCAAAAGGCTAGAATTATAGGTCTCTCTCACACATAATAAAGAAGCAACAGGAATAAATGTAAAGTCCTACAATTAGGTTCAAAAAATCAGTTATACAAATATAGAACAAGCATGACATCACTATATACCACACACATTCATGTGAAAAAGACCTGGGGATTTAATAAGCTAGATATAAATTCAATATGAATCAGTACTATGGCATGGCAGATAAGAAAGCTAATGTGACTGGTTGGTTGGTTGGTTGGTTGTTGTCCTTCGTTCTCAAAGAGGACCAAGATGACATCACTATTTTGGGGTCAAGGTACAGTGTGTCCGACTGTGGCTGATCAGACCAAGGTGAGCTTAGAAGGCTCTTCCACAGGTCAGGCACAAATAGTCCATATGAACCTTGAGAGTGGAAATGGTGCTAAATTTGTGCATCTCACGTTTCTTTTGAGCTATTGCAATTCTGCAATGTGATCTGGTACTGAATTAGCAGAAGCATAGTGTCCAGAATCAGGGAAATGACAGGTCTGCTTCCACCCCATTTTGACTATTGTTTTCTATTCTCAGAGCTACATTTAAGAAAGGACATTTACAAACCCGAGTGCATTAGGCAGATGCTCAGTGAAGAATTTATGGCAAAGATCTTAACAAGAATTCCACAAGTTGAGGAGTTATGGATGAGGAACAAATTTTACCTACCATCAATTCACAGAATGAAGAGAGAGCCCACATTAATAAGATCCCAGATCCACTGAATTAGTAAAGTTTTCTCAAGCTAGAGCAGGTCTAAAGGACAGCAACCAAGATGGTGACAGTACTCTAAACCAGTGGTTCTCAAATTTAGTGGATCCCTTTGCCTTCTTTGAAATTGAAGACTGCACCCTCTCCCTTCCATAGAGCTTTTTATGTGGGCTATGTCTATCAATATTTATAATATTAGAAATTAAAACATCTTGGTATTATTATGAGAAAACTTTGATCTCAGGACCCACTGAAGGAGTTTTGGGGACCCCTGAGGTCCCCAGACCACACCTGGAAAAACTCTGCTCTAGACTGACATACAATGATCATTTGTATGATATTTAGCCTGAAAAGACAACTGAGGGTGAGAGTTGGGAAGAAGAGGGACGATAACTTACATTCAATACCTGATGGACCATCCCATAGAAAAGAGTTTAGATTTGTTCTGCTTGATTTCAGAGGCAGAATTAAAATTAACATTACAGAAAAAAATGTTTGCAGACTCTAAATTTTAAAAGTTCCTAACAATTAGAGCTATCTAAAAGTGGAATGAGGTGTTTTAAGAAATAGGGAAGAAGTATCCAAGAGCAGACTATAGGAGCACTCACTGGAGATAATGTCCAGGATGTTTTTGTTCAGAAAGACACTGAACTGGACGACCTCTGAGATGCTGCAATTCCAAAGTTCTAAAGCCATGCATATTTTGAAGGAAGCACCTGATTTTCTAAGAGGGAGAGGTGGAAGCTGGGTATGTCATTGCACAACTGGCTTTTGACTACATGATAACAATAAAATTAGCAGAGAAGTGGGGGGCGGAGAATAAAACCCTTAATGAGTGGGATATGAAAAGAAAGACAATACCTTTTAAAGCAATTGTTTCAAATGCCTTTATTTGGTTAGAATTTCTAAATTTGAAATCACTTATCAAACATTTTTGAGATCTCTGTACATTGCCTGCTTTTGAGACAGCACCTGATTTGGGTTTTTTTATTTTGCATTTTAAGTGCACTTAATGACTTTTTCAAGGTTAATAGGTTCACATTTTCCAGTCTGTCTCAATTTCTAAAGGGTTAACCTTTAGAGCTCGACATAGAGCAGCATTATATGTAAGCTGGTTGCTAAGCAACAAGGTTGTTTTATAACTATAATCCACAGAACCACAGAGAGTAGATGAGGAATATTTTGGAAAGACTGACATTTTATAATTTTTCTGATTTTCTTGATTAATTATAATCATAAAATCATTCAATTTATCTTATTCTATGCAATATTCCTTTTGGGGTCCTCTTTTTTTTCAAAAGCATTTTAGATATATTAGTGAAGAGGACTTGAAAGTGAATTCTATATTGTTAATAAACTTCAAAATGCACAAAAACTTTCCATTTAAATTAAATTGTATTTTTTATTCTGAGTTTAATGAACACCTCCCCCATGTCCATATATGGGAATATAAAAGTTCTGCGATAATAATAATAGCTAGTATTTATTATTATTTCTATTAGATATAATTCTTTTTATACTCTACTTGTATGTGGAAATTTATTAAACACAGTTCACTCTTTTAAAGTTATATAATACCTTCAAAACATATCTTCATTATAGCCACATCTGTTATCATATGGGATTGATTTCCTTAGTATTACCACTTCTTCTGAATGTTACTGGAGTACAGAATGGTTATATCACAACTTTTTTATAAATGTTGAAAAAAAACTATTGCAAAATTCAGCAAAATGAAGTAAAATAGATGTATCCAAAGTAAAACATCTGGACTATGCAGAATCAGTACCAAAAAAAAAGCAACAACAACAAACCAGCAGCCTTTCCCTAATCTTTCAGTGTATCTACACTACCAGTGCAAATGAAGTATGTAAAAGTGGGACAGAAATGACTTCCTTATGAATTGCCATCTGTAAATATTGATGTATATATCAATCCAGATCTTGGCTTGAGAACTGAATTTTCAAATGAATTAAACTTCAGGTAGGGAAATAATATTCTTCCTCACTTCCTCCCACCCCCCAACTTGAAAGATTTCAGTAAGAGGCAAAATGAAAATATTAATATTAAAGAGCCTTTTGCCATTCATTAGGAAACTTGCTGACCCTCTGAGTGAGGTGATTTAGAATCTAAAGGATATAAAGATAGGAACCGCAATGAAAAATAGATGCACGGGTCACAAATTCCACCCTTCAAAGTAAGCAACTTTCCTTTGTAGGTGAATGAATTGACACCTCAATGTTTCTAAATGGAGACTAGGAAAAAGGTTGGCTCAATCCTTTCATTGAAAGAGGAGGAAACTTCCTCTACCAATGCAGATTTGTGCCTTCTCTGCAGCTCAGAGTCTTGGAGAATTTCCTAGAGCACTGAGAAATCACACAAATTGCCCGTGGTCATAGAATAAGTGTATGTTGGAGTTATGACTTGAACCAGATCTTTTGGGCTCTGAGACCAGCCCTTTATCTACTATACCACTTTGATGCACTGGAGAATGGCAAGCCAAAAATAAAAACTCACTGTCAAGGGAAGACTGGAATTCAATCTATTCTCATCATGAGGAGAGATAAACCCCAACATTTGGACTTTACTACCCAAGAACTGATATGCTATGTGGGGAAGTGGGAATGACCCTTTAATAGATGGAATTGGGGAAAAATTACTTGATCTGACCAAATTATATATATATATATATATATATATATATATATATAAAACATTTGGGCTGGAGGCAATACAATTTTAAAGTCACATAGGGGTTGTTTTTTCAAGATATCTCAAGTTGGGGAAGATTCCTAAAGAAAACAAGAATTCACAGACTGTGTTAATTAGTGCCTATAAGAAGCTATCAGGATGACATAAGTAATCATTGATCCATGGGTTTATTATATAAGTGTACTAAAATCTTTGTGAGAATCATTTCTGCATGCACTGAGAGTATCCTTGATGAAAACCATAGTGAAGATAGACTTTCATAGATGATTTCTTAGAGTAGACTACAATTACATAGTCATACCACTAATTGAGAAGTATAGAAAATACAAGATCCCACTGTTTTTATTACAAAAAAAGCACAAGAGCAAAATTTACCCTTCACAGCCCTCCTATATCACTTGCGTAAACGTTAAGATCAAACCTGTTCCCTTGAAAAAGCAACCACATATATGAATGTAATGGAATACTACTGTGCTATAAGAAATGATGAGCAGGATGATTTCAGAAAAACCTGGAAAGAGTTTCCTGAAGTGATGCAAAGTGAAGTGAGCAGAATCATGAGAACATTGTACACAGCTTCAACTATTAATGACTTTGCTATTCTCAGCAAAATAATGATCTAAGACAATTACAATGTACCTATAATGAAAATGCTATCTGCATCCAGAGAAAGAGCTGATGGATTCCGAATGCAGATCAGAGCATACTATTTTCACCTTCTTTATTGTCTTATCTTTTTTTCTTTTGGTCTATTTCTTCTTTCACAACGTGACCAATGTGGAAATATGTTTTACAGGATTGCAGATATATAACTTATATCAAATTTCTTATTGTAAGGAGAGAAAAAATTTGGAACTCATTTTTAAAATGACTGTTAAAATTTGTCTTTACATGTAATTGAAAAATAAAATATTTTTAAATGGAACCACAGAGATAATACTGTTCAATGATCATCTTAGTATCAATATCAAGCACTTCACAAAAAATGAGAAATGCTTGCCAAAGACGTCCATTGCAGTCATGTTTAATTTCCTAAGTAAAGCCCAAATATGGGGAGTTCTGAAGATCCTCACATTTGCAGGTGGCATTATGTTGATTGCACTGAATCCCAGAATCCTATGTGTCCTTCTCAATGACACAATCATACAGAAGAAATACACCTAGCAAACCATGCAGGTAAAACCAAAGGGATAAAGCATGCATCATTACCCAAGTTAGAAGGGCAACTCCTGAAGTTAGTCCATCAATTTATACATCTTAGACAGATGTGGTATATGGGCAATGAACTAAACTCAGAATTAAATTGAAGGAGGGAAACAATTTAGATTAAATTCTTTTGGAAATGCTTAGCACAGTACCCAGTACACAGTAGGCACTTAATAAATGTCTCTTGACATTTCTGTCCCAGTGATGCCTCTATGGCTATGAATCATATAATGAAATGTAATTAGAATAATCTGACCCAAAGGACAATAAAAAGATTCATGGAGGACAAAACTAGGCTTTAAGTTATGATTTACATGAGAAAAGGGGCATAAAAGACATCATTCTAGTACCTGTATAACCAGAACAGGAGGTACCTCCAGTCAGAGTGGGAATAAGTGACCTACTTATGGCAATCCAAATGCTCAGAATGCCTTCAGCACTTTGGACAGACCTTCCTTCATGGGAAGAGAAGTAAAGGGTGAAAAATGGGGGTGGGAGAATGGGGGGCAGTGTCTGGGTCATAGATTAGAATAGCACAAGATGAGAAGGCATTAACAGGAATGGATGGGTTGTCTTCTGTACCAATGAAGAACATAGCCTGACCAGTGACAGTGCTGAAGGACTGATATTTAAAATTTTTTCTAATAAAGTTGAGGCCTGCTATTTATCTGAGACAATTAAGGGTCTAAAGCAAGTGTTCTTAACTTTATTTATGTCATGAACCCCTATATCAATCTGATGAATCCTGGTAACCCTTTCTCAGAATCATGTTTTTAAATAGGTAAAATAAAATGCATAGGATAACAAAGAAACCAATTATATTGAAATAAAGTCATAATTTTTTTTTTAAAAAGCTTACAGACCTCAGGTTAAGAATCCATGATCTAAATGATTTAAAGATTATAAGGTTTTTGACTTTATTGATGTCTTTTGTTTTTACATTGTCTAGATGTCCTCCTTCCCTCTCCTAGAAAGCCATTTCTTTTGTTGTTGTTGTTGTTGTTTGTTTGTTTTGCTTTTTGGAGGGCAACTGGGGTTAAGTAACTTGCCCAAGGTCACACGGCTAGGTTTTTGTTTGTGTGTGCGTTAAGTGTCTGAGGCTAGATCCGAACTCAGGTCCTTCTCGCTCCAGGACTGGCACTCTACTCACTGCACCACCTAGCCGCCCTTACAGAAAGCCATTTCTTATAAACAAAGAATTTTTAGAGGGAGAAAAAGTCATCAAAACCAATCAGCACATTACCAAAAAAAAAAAAAATGACATGCTATACATGTTCCACATCCATGTATCATGATCTCTACCAAGGAATATAGGAAGGTATCACTCTCATATCTCTTCTTTGGGATTAAGCTTTGTCTTTATAATTTTATAGTATTTAGTTTTGATTGTTTTGTGATTGTTGTTCATTTCATTTACATTACAAGTAGTCCCTGTGTATGTTGTTTGTAAAGGTAAAAATTGTTAAGAAAAGTGTGTCTCTGAGCCTTAAACTCCACCTCTCAAAGTTAGCAACTTTTCTTTTTAAACACACAAATTAAGACCAAGATTCTGATTTCCAAAGAGGAAGGCCCAAATGACCAATAAAGTAAAGTGGAAGGACTTGACTTTTCAACACATTGCAAGAGTCTTCGATTTTCAAGTGCTTCCCAAAATCATAACAATCCTTTTTTACACTCACACCTACTCATATCAGAAACATATTTCCATTAAATATGTTTACAAAAATTCCTAAGATGTTTGTTTTCTTTGTCATGGTTTTTAGGTTTTAATGTAAGTCTTGAACAAAAGATACACATCGGAAATCATAGATCCTTTGTGTTTTAATGGATGTGACTTGGGGTAGTGACGGCTCTATAACAAGCTAGACAAGACTTAAATAAAAGTAATGATTACCTTTTATAAAGTGTGTATACATTACTTCGATGGGTTTTGTAAGGCTTTTTTTCAACTGTGGCCCCTCTTTTCCTGTTTATTAAAGAAATTGATCCTACCACACAGATTTACACTGAAATCGCTTGTCATACTTTTTTCTTTAAAAGTAGAATGTTTTCCCTTATAAGAAGATGTGATAAAATAATCAGACAACTGAACGTCAGGCCCTGTCCTAAAAGGAAGTGCTGAAATGGAGAAAGGACTAGCCAAATGTTTTCACCATGGTAACAGGAATTAATGGAAAATGTTGACTAGGAATGACCCACTTTTCTTCTGTCAAATCATGTATTTCCTTCCTTTCAAAGAGCATTTCGCCGTTCAAAGTCTACCTTTGCCCAGGAAGAGGTGAAATACTGTGTGCTCTAAGGCATGACTATTGGTCCCCACGTACGAAGGCCCTCCTTCATAAAAAGGAAAGCAATGAACATGTGTATATCAGATCAAGAAAATGACAGGAAGAGGCACCACAACTCATTACCTGCCTCAAATCAGGATGAAATCGTAACAAGGGAGCTGCTAACTTTTTTGGAGTAGCATGGTTAGTCTAGAGTCATAGATAGGACCTTTGAGAACCTTTAGTCATTGAACATTTAGTCATGAAATCATAGACAAAGTTGGAAGGGACCATAAAGACCATTAAGTCAAACCTCCTTATTTGACAGATAAGGAAACTCGGATACAAAGTGCTTAAGGCACTTGTCCAGATCACATAGCTAGTAGGTATCTGATTGATGCAGGATTTAAATCCGAGTCTTCCTGATACTAAGTTTGATATCAGGTATAATTGAGTATATTATAATCCAAAGAAACTGCCCAGTAACTTGACCCACATCATAGTCAGTTAATGTAGAATCCAGGTGAAATTAGAATCTAGGTCTCTACATTTTCTGACCTGGCATTCTTTTCCCTCTACTATATTGACTCACCATTCAATTCAAATAAATACAAGATAGTTTTTATAAAACTATAGTTTTTATAAAACAAAATAAACACTCGTTAAGTAATTAATATGCTCAGAGTCCTATGGTTGGCATGAGGGGAGATACAAAGATAAATACAATATGAGCACTACTTTAATGAGTTTGCAGCCTGGCAAGGGAGCTATAACATACACACATTAATTCTTTGAAAGAACAGGACAGGTACTCCCTCTGTTATCCAAAAGGGACAGCACAATGCTAAGTGGCATCAGCTATTTATACTTGTTTCATGAATTGTTATGACCAAATAAATCATTACCTCACAACTATCCTTCCATGGCAGTGAATCTTTACAAGTAGGTATGCTGGTTCTTTAAGAGATTTCTACATGCCAGACATTGTACTAAGCACGGGAGACACAAAAAGAGACCATGCAACAAGTTTATGATCCCAAAGTTCTTGAACAAAAGGCATGCAACCCATACTCAGGTCCATATGCACCTGGGTGCCATAGTAGATAAAATGCTAGATTTGCAGTGAAGAAGATCTGAGTTCAAATCCAGCCTCAGATACTGATTAGCTGTGTGACACCACACAAATCATGCTCTCAGCATCAGTTTTTTCTTCTGTAAAGTAGGGATAATAGTAGTGCCTTCTTCACAGGGGTTATACCGAGGATTAAATTTTTTAAAAATGTATTGTTGTTATACACTAAACATTTCCAGTTTAATAGCATCTCCCTGAGAAGGGTCCTTTTCTGGCATAAAATCAAGAAACCAGTATCACCTCCATACCAAGAATGGAGGAGGACTTCAGTATAGGATCCCATTCACAAATGACTACAATGCAAAATAGATTGTGCTGAAAGCATGAGAAATACTAAGTTCTATTAGAGGTTCAAAAAGGATCATATCATTTCTGTCTCATGGAGATTTTGCTCAAACTTGGTCTTAAAAGACAGCTGAGAGGCAGCTAGGTGGCGCAGTGAATACAGCACCAGTCTTGGAGTCAGGAGGACCTGAGTTCAAATCTGAACTCAGACACTTAACACTTACTAGCTCTGTGACCTTGGGCAAGTCACTTAACCCCAACTGCCCTGCCTTCCCCCCTCCAATAAGACAAAAAAAATATTAAGATAGATAGGAATTAGGGGGCGGCTAGGTGGCACAGTGAGTAGAGAGTCGGCCCTGGAGTCAGAAGGACCTGAGTTCTGATCCGACCTCAGACACTTAACGCACACACAAACAAAAACCTAATTGTGTGACCTTGGGCAAGTTACTTAACCCCAATTGCCCTCCAAAAAGCAAAAAAAAAAGATAGATAGGAATTCAACAGAACAAAATGAGAGTTGTAGGAATGACGGCCATAGAGAACAGCATAAGAAGAAGCAAAGGGTCAGAAACAGTTAGTAATCCAGTCTGGTTATGGAGAAAGGACTGGTGTCTGGTAACAGTGGAAAGATGTGGTGGTGCTGCAATGTGAATGGCCTTGAATGCCAGCCTGAGGATCTCAAAGATTTTTGAACAAACAATTCCTGAAGAAATTGAGCAGGGAGAACATGATCAATTTTTGTGCACAAAGAAGAATAATCCAGCAATGGTAGAAAGTGTGAATTGGGGATAAGGGGAGGGAAAGTATTGGTGAGGAGAAATTGAGTTAGATTACTGCAGTGGACTAGGTGGATAACGTCAGAGGAGAACACAGATGTCAGAAATCTTGAAAATGTTGAAGTAACAGGACATGGTGACTAATTAAATATGGCAGTTGAAGAAAAGAAAGTCAGAGACAAAACTAAAGCTCCCAATATGGGTGACTGGATAAATGATAGTGATATTGTCAGAAACAGAGTGTGAAAAGAGGAATGGTGGGATGGGGGTGGAGGGAGTTAGTCTGATTTTGAAGTGGAGACCCAAGGTAGATAGCTAATAATATGGGTCTGGAGCTTGTTGAGAAAGATCTGGATTAGGGATATTGTTTTGGGAATCATGTAATAGAGGTAATAGTTGAAGCCTTGGGAGTAGATGAGAAAAAAAATTACAGATATATGCTACATTATGTATACCTATAGTATTATGACCCAGTATTATGGCTGTATACCTATAGTAAAATGACCCAGTATTATGGCTGGTTAATGTCCATTATAAAGTACAATACTTATATAGGAACTATTTGAGATGTAAATATGTCTTCAGTTTAGTAACTTTATTTTTTATGACAATCTTAATAAAGTATACTCATTTAAAGAAGGGACTTTTGTGCTTTGGTTGTAGAACTATAGCAGTAGCTAATATATTATGCTAAATACACACACACACACATACACACACACACACACACACCAGGAAGTGTGTAGACATCACACAGTTGTTGAATATTACATAAACTAAATAAAAATCCTGGCTAATGTCCAGAACTGCATAACATAAAAAATTATCCACGGACTCTAGATATGAAGCTAAGGATTGGCTAAGACACATTATAGCTAAACTATAGCAGTATAGTTCCCTATGCAGTCAGTGACAATATAGCTCAGTTACATTATGCTTTAAATAGACATTATTAATAAATCACATTTACATAGTACTTAAAAGTTTACAAATCACTTAACATACATAATCTCATTTGTTTTCTTACAACAATCCCATAAAATAGGTAGAGGAAATAATATTTTGCTCACACTCATAAACTAGTATGTGTCAGAGCCAAGATTTGAAATTCGATCTCTCTGAACTACAGGTCCTGTACTCTTTTTGCCATAGGACTGACTCTTTCTTGGAAAATTAAGTAGGATTGCTAATAGCCACACACAAAGATAGTTATAGCTTTAATCTTGCCACCAGTGACAAGGACCACTTCTAGTATTCATGAACTCTGAAATTCCCTGATCTGATCACAATCTGTTGCCATTCCACCTCTCCCATTGTTCTTGCAACTCCAAACTTTTTTCATCATTCCACTTTCTTATTCATTTATTTACACATTGGCCTCCAGTCTCTTAACCCCTCAGTTCTTTCCCAGGCTCACTCTTGCTCCAGCTACACTCTCCCTCCTTTCCCCTTTTTGATCCTTTGGTGAGCCAGTTCAACCCAACACGGTCTTTTTCTCTTAATTATCTTATTCCCTTATCCGAATGCCAGTCTGGTCCTTATTCTCACCATCCGCTGCTTTCATTCCTACTCCTGTGCTTCCACGCAGAGCTGCAGAAAATCACAAAAAACAAGCTGACTAGGTTCACTTTATGATATATAATTTCAATAGGGCCCTCACTGCAGCAGTGTTATCCTTTTACACCTTCCTAATCAAATCACTATCCCACTTAACTACACACCTTTTCCAGACTCTTCAACCCTCTTCAAATCCCCCATAGCTCCCCTCTCCCCACCCTCTCAGCTGAGAACTTTGCCCATTTCATAGAAAAAACTGAGGTCACTCTCCAAGATCTCCCTCTTTCTCTAGCCCACCCCCATCTTACATTATTCATGTGCCTTCCCCCTCTATCTCCTCCCTCACCTCTCTCTCACAAGAAAAGGTGGCTCTTCTCATTGCCAAGGAAACCCCTTTACATGCACAAGTGATCCATCTTCTCCAACAAACTGTCCTATCTTTCTTACTTTCTCACTTATCTTCAATCTTTGTCTGTCCATTGGATGCTTCCCTGTTACCTATAAATATGTCCACGTCTTCCCCACTCTCAAAAAACAGTCACTTGGGGGGTGGAGCCAAGATGGTGGAATAAAAACAGGACCTCCATGCAGATCCGGCTCCAACCACCTCCAATACATGTAAAAAATGACTCTAAGGGGCGGCTAGGTGGCTCAGTGAGTGGAGCGTAGGCCCTGGAGTCAGAAGGACCTGAGTTCGGATCCGGCCTCAGACACTTAATGCACACACAAACAAAAACCTAGCCGTGTGACCTTGGGCAAGTTACTTAACCCCAATTGCCTCCAAAAAGCAAAAAAAAAAAAATGACTCTAAACAAATATTAGGGCTATAGAACCCACAAAGTGAAAGAGAAACAAATCTCCCACTGAAGGCAGCCTGGCAGGGCAATGGAAAGGGTCTATCACATCGAACTCAGTCCCATGTGAGCCACGTGGTTCTGGCCCAATGGCGCCCCAACCAGCGGCAGCCTTGGCAGACTTCAGAGTAGTGAATCAACAGTAGCTGTGGTGGTTTCCAGACTTCTCAACACATAAACACCAAAGACAAAATAAAAAGTCAGTGGGGAACTCTGTCAGAACAGGGGGACGGAAGAGCACAGTCCAGCCCCTGCTCCCAGGGTGAGAATTGGTGGAAGCAAGGCAGGAGCAGCCCCAAAGCTGCCTCCAAAATTCCTGGCCTGCAGATTGTATGGGGACCAAGTGACCACTCAGAGGGTAATTGTTCTTGCTTTAACCTGCTTGGATCTGGATCATGGCCTTGGGTGGTGGTCCTGGGGTGTGTGGCCAGTGTGACAGAGCTTGTGTGTCTGTGGAGAGTGTGCCATCCTAATAGCTCTGGAAGCTGTGAAAACCCCAGTGAGTTGGCACAAAGCTCTCTCCATTCTGGAAGTAGAGTTCTACTGTGGCAAAGAGCTCAAAAGTCAAGTAATCGGCTGGCAATATAAGCAAGGAAAGGAAGCACAATAAGACCATAGAATCGTTTTGGGGGGGGGGGGCGGAGCCAAGATGGCGGAGTAGAAACAGCTCATCCAAGCCACTCTGCCACCAGATTCCCCCCAAACTATGTAAAAGGGGACTCTGAACAACTTCTGGAGCCCCAGCACCCACAGAATGGCACAGAGAAGCTAACCTCCTGCTGAGGACAGCCCAGCAGCCCTGCAGGGAGCGGCCAGCACAGCGCTCTGAGAGCAGGCAGCACAGCACGCTGGGAACCGACAGCTCAGCGAGCAGAGCTGAGCCCAGGTCCACAGTTTTAGTCCCAGGGCGGCCGGGCCTTCACCCAGCTGGAGGGACCCCAGAACACCAGCAATTGTGGCGATTCCAGAATTATCAGCACAGATATGCCTAGAACAAAGTGAGAGGTTAGTGCCCTATGGACTTTGGGACCAGTATTTGGGGAACACGTGGCTTCCTCCCCTGGGGGCAAAAAGCTGCTGAAGAAACACAGCACAGAAGCCATTTTGCAGCGTCAGTAGTGGCTCTAGCTCCTGGTCTGTGAACTGTAGGGAGATCCAGCAATCAGTCTGGGGGTTAATCACTTTTGCTTTAAACTGCCTGGATCTGGATTGTGGTCTGGGGGGGAAGTTTGGGGTGGGTATCCAACTTGCCAGAGTGGGTGGAGGCTTTACAGAGGCCACCCAGCTGGCAGAAGTTGTGAAGACCCCACGTTTGGGCAGAAGCTCCCCTGTCTGGTGGCAGAGTCCTACTGTGGCAACAAGCCCCCAAAATCAAGTAATTAAGTGGCAACATGCCTAGGCAAATGAAACAAAATAAACAGAAAAGTTCAACATTGGACTCCTATTTTAGGAGCAAAGAGGCTCAAAGCATGGAGGAGGACTGTGAGGTCAGAACTCCTGCACCAAAAGCCCCAAATGAAAATACAAACTGGCTACAGGCCATAGAGGACCTTAAGAAGCAGATAAGAGAAGTGGGGGAAAATTTGGGAAGAGAAATGAAAAAGATGCAAGAAAAGTATGAAATGACAGTCAACAGCCTGACTGAGGAAAATAACACCTTAAAATAGACTAACTCAAATGGCAAAAGAGGCTCAGAAAGGCAATGAGGAGAAGAATGCCTTAAAAAGTCGAATTTGCCAGATGGAAAAAGAATCTCAAAAGCTCACTGAGGAGATTCACTCCTTCAGAGTTAGACTGGAGCAAATGGAAGCTAGTGACTTTATGAGAAATCAAGATACTATTAAACAGATCCAAACAAATGAAAGAATAGAAGGCAATGTGAAATATCTCATGGGAAAAACCATTGACCTGGAAAATAGATCTAGGAGAGATAATTTAAAAATTATTGGACTACCTGATAGCCATGATCAAAGAAAGAACCTAGAAATCACCCTTCAAGAAATTCTAAAGGAAAACTGACCTGATGTTTTAGACCCAGTGGGGGAAATAGAGGTTGAAAGAATCCACCAATCGCCTCCTGAAAAAGATTCCTAAAAGAAAATTCCTAGCAATATTATAGCCAGGTTCCAGAACTCCCAGATCAAGGGGAAAATACTACAAGCAGGCAGGAAGAAACAATTCCAATATTGTGGAAACACAATCAGAATAGCCCAGGACCTGGCAGCTTCTACACTGAGGGATCGAAAGGCATGGAATATGATATTCCAGAGGGCAAAAGAACTGGGACTGAACCCAAGGGTCACCTATCCAGCAAAACTGAGTATTTTGTTTCAGGGGAAAATATGGTCATTCAGTGGAATAGAGGACTTTCAAGCATTCTTGGTGAAAAAACCAGAGTTGAATAGAAAATTTGACATTCAGACACAAGAAGCAAGAGATGCTTGAGAAGGTAATCAAGGAAAGAAATCAAAAGGAACTTATCAAAGTTGGACTATTTACATTCCTACATGGAAAAACAATAACTGTGTTTGATGAAACCTTTCTCATTATGAAAATAATTGAAGAAGGGTACATGGCATATGTTCACAGGTATACATGGATAGAGGGCACAGCTTGAATTTGATGGGAAGGGATGATTCTTTTTTTTTTTTTTTTGGAGGGCAATTGGGGTTGGGTGACTTGCCCGGGGTCACTCGGCTGGGTTTTTGTTTGTGTGTTGGGTGTCTGGGGCCGGATCCGAGCTTGGGTCCTTCTGGCTCCGGGGCCGGAGCTCTGCTCGCTGCGCCACCTAGCCGCCCCAAGGAAGGGATGATTCTTAGGAGGTGAAGTCAAGAGGTGAGAGAGGAAATCGGCTAGAGGAGATGGATAGAGACAGGGTAGGGTAAACTATCTCATGTAGAAGAGGCAAGGGGAAGTAGTTGCAGGGGAGGGGAAGAACGGGAAGGCAAAAAGGCAAAAGCATATTCTCATTGAAGTTGGCTCAAGGAGAGAATCACATACATACTAAATGGAATATCTTACCCTCACTCACGTTCCCGAGTAGGGGAAAGGGGGATGAGAGGGGGGATGATGGAGGGGAGGACATTCTAGGGGGAGGGGAGGTTGGAAGTACCCACTATCAAAGAGGGACAGGATCAAAGTAGGGAATGGACCAGGTGGGAGGTGAGACAGGTGGGAGGGAAATATAAGCAGTCTTTTACAATATATCTACTATGGTAATGTTTTTGCATAGATATACATGTACAACACATACTGAATTGCTTATCTTCTCAGAGGGAGTGGGTGACAAGGGAGGAAGGGAATGGATCTGAAAAACGAAGTTTTAAAATTAAATGTTTCATAAGATGTCCAGGCATTGGGGCTCAGAGATTCACCTTGCCCTAATGGCAAAATCGAAGGGGATATGGGAGAAGATATGGGAGAGAGCAGATTGGATAAGGGGATATCTAGTGGGACTGCTATTCTGAGGTGGTGGGTAGGGAAAAAATGGGGGGAAAATGTCATAATCTGGTGGAAATGAATGATGTAAACCCGAAGTTAATAAAGCATTTGTTTAATTAAAAAAATAAATAAATAAATGAAATGGGAAAAAAAAAAACACAGTCACTTGGGCCATCCATCCCCCTTAACTATGATGCCCTATCTCTCCTCCCTTTTCTGACTTAATTCAGTGAGACTGGCTACAAAAAGTACCTCTACTTCCTTTCACTCAACTGAAACCACTCTCTCCAAAGTTAATGATCTTTTAATTGCCGAATCTAATGACTTTTTCTCTTTTTGAGATACAACTGGGGTTGAGTCAGGGTCATCACACAGCTAGTAGGTGTCATGTAGCTGAGGCTGGATTTGAACTCAGGTCCTCCTGACTTCAGGGCCCATGCTCTATCCACTGCACCACCTAGCTGCCCCATGACTTTTTCTTAGTCCTCAACCTTCTTGACCTCCCAGAAGCTTTTGCCACTGTCAATCACTTTCTCCTTTAATATACTATTCTGTCTAAATTTCTGTGATGCTGTTCGTTCCTGTTTCTCCCCTTACCTGTCTGACCACTCCTTCTCAGTCTCTTTTGCTAGATTTTCATCCAGGTTGTGACCATTAACCATGAGTATCCCCTAATGCTCTGTCCTTGGCCCTCTTCTCTTCTCTCCCTAGACTATCTTTTTTGCTGATCTCATCAACTCTTATGTACTAAAATATTATCTCTATGCAGTTGATTCTCAGATTTATTTATTCAACCATAACCTCTCTCCTGACCTACAATCCCACATCTCCAGCTGCCTAGTAAACATATCCAAGTGGATGTTCTATAAACATCTTAAAGAGAACATATCCCTAACTGACTTTATCTTTCTCCCCAAACTCTCGCCTCTTCGTAGTTTTCATGTTTCTTTTGAGGATATCACCATTTTCCCAGTCACCTTGGCTCACAATGATATGCGTTGTCCTCAATTTTTCAATCTCTCACCACCCATAGCCAATTTGTTGCCAAATTCTATCCTATCTACCTTCATAACCTGTCCCAAATATTCCTACTTCTCTCATCTGATAGTGCCACTAGCCTGTTGCAAGCCCTCATTATCTCACAGCTAGACCACTGCAATAGCCTTCTGGTTGGTCTCTCTGTCACATGCCTCTCCCCACTCTAGACCATCCTTTCCTCAGCTGTCACACATATATATTTCCTTCATCTATCCTCATACTGAGAAAAGTCTTACGATTTACAATTATCATTTTCCATGTAGGAATATAAATAGTTCAACTTTAATAAAGCACAGGGTTGACCATGTAACCCTTTGCACCCACCTCCATTCAATAAACACTAGTGAGTCCCTATCAATTCCATAATGAAATATAAAACCCTCTGTTCATAACCTGACCCCTTCCTAACTTTCCACCTTACACTATTGCCCCATCCCACCCCCACATACTTGGCAAACCAATGACACTGGCCTCCTTGCTTTTCCTCACATAAAATAGTTCATCTCCTGACTCCAAGCATTTTCACAACCTTTCCCCCATGGCTGGAATTCTTGTCCTTCTCATCTCTGTCTCCTGGCCTCTCTGGCTTCCTTCAAATCCCAGCTTAAATCCCACCTTCTACAAGAAGCCTTTCCAGATCTCCCTTAATGCTGGTACCTTCTCTCTAATGATTATCTCCAAAATATTCTGAGCATATCTTGTTAGTTGTTTGTATGTTGTCTCCCCCATTGGAATGTGAGTTCCTTGAGAGCAGGAACTTTTTTTTGTTCTTCTTTATATTCCTAAAGATTCATACTGTGTTATACAGTAGGCACTTAATAAAAGTTTGATGACTGACTGAGGGAGATCTGTGATAACCCATCACTTCTGACATAAGAGCATAGTGTTTAGAGAGCAAGAAACCTTAGGGATTATCTAATCCAAGGTTTCTTAACCTTTTTGAATCATGGCCCCATTGGTCAATCTGGTGAAGCCTATGGTTCCCTTCTCAGAATAATGTTTTTAAATGCAAGCTTTACAAAGGCAAGTAATTATATTGAAATAGTTATCAAAATATTTAAAAACAAATTTGTGATGTGGCAATATGTGCTTATTAATATAGTTAGATTTTTTTAAGATGCAATACGAAATCTATTCAGTGGTCTTTGACAAGACAACATGTCATTTTTTGACGTCCAACTGATTTTCAACTGTAATGTGATATAAAAATATATGTGATTTTTATTGATGACAAAATAACATGTATTGTTAGTACTGTGGTTTATTACCTATATTCATAATTGAAGGAAATGATTATTTTCAGTTAGAGGCTAATAAAAACAAAGATGTCACTTTTTCTCCACCCAATATCATGAACTCCTTGAAATGCATCTATATGGACCCTGTGGAGGTCCTTGGATCTCAGGTTAAGAACACCTAACCTAATCCAACCACTTTATTTTACAGATGAAGACCTGGGTCCATAGAGGTCATAAGAAACCTAGACAGGATTTCAATTTAGGTCTTTTGATTACACATTCACTCTATAATTCTTCTTCTGCTCTGCAGTGCTGGTAGGATGGGCTCACCACGGGGCATTGGAAGATGCAATAGCCAATTTTCACATTTTCTTTTGGGTTCAAGGAGAAGTGTTCTTTTCTCATTCAAAGAGAGCCAGGCTTATTAAATGAACGACCAAGGACTTATTAAGAGCTTACTACATTGTGCTAAAAATACCAGGGATACAAATATTAAAGTGAAGCAGTGCCTATTATCATTCTAATTGGTGAAAACAACAGATACAAGGAGGATCTGATGCAGAGTGAATGGGAAGGCCCAGGGATCTTTAGAGTATGTGGCCAAGTCAAACTGCAATGTCTAAGATTCTGGAGGGTATAATGGTGTGCCGGTAAGGCCCTGCAGACCTTAGGAACAATGGCAAGGCAAATGGTAAGGACCCAAGATCCACCATTTAATGAAAGGTTTGTAGTTGAAAATTCCCTATTCATTCTAGCAAGTAGCTAATAGACAGAATGCTAGGCCTGGAATCAGAAGACCTGAATTCAAATCCAGCCTTGGGCACTTACTGTGTAACCCTGAGCAAGTCACTTCACCTTTGTTTGCTTCAGCTTCCTTAACTGCAAAATGGGATGAATAACAACAGAAACCTTCATAGGGTTGTGAGTCTCAAATGAGACCTTTGTAAAACATTTAGCACAGTTATTGGCACTCAGTAGTGCTATGTAAATGCTTTTTTCCCATCCCTTAGTAACCCTGTCCCTCTGGCAAAGGAGAGAGAAGCTCAGCACATCACCTTTGGAAAGGGGAAAAACAATTCTTTCCTGAAAGCAATTAAATACCTGAGAAAGGAGTAAGCTACCATTTGATTCAATAATACCACTACTAGGCCTGTCTCTGAAGAGATAAAAGAGTGATGAAAAGGATACAAATCTACAAAAGTATAGCGGCTCCTTTTGTAGTGCCAAAAAAATGGAAACTAAAGGGAGTGCCTATCAATTGGAGAATGACTGAACAAATTATGATGTATGAATGTACTTGAACACTATACGCAATAAGAAATAATAAAAGAGATGGTTTCAGAGAGACCTGAGAAGCTTTGTATGAACTGATGCAAAGTGAAGCCAGCAAAACCAAGAGAACAATCTATATGGTAATACAACATGGTAAAGACAAATACATTCGAAAAACTTAAGTGTTGTGATCAACTCGTTGTCAGGCCAGGATTCCAGAAGACCCATGATGATACATTCTGGCCACCTTGTGACAGAGAGGTGATAGATCCAAGGTCCAGAATGAGACATATATTTTCAGACATGAGTAGGAACTTTTTTTTTTTGCTTAACTATGTCAATTTGTTATAAGGTCATTTTTCCCCCAATTAGAGTGAGGTGAAAGAGACAGAGACAAGTAGAGACAGGGAGAAGGGAGGGAAGAAAAAGAGAGAGAGACAGAGAGAGAGAAAGAGAGAGAGAGAGAGAGAGAGAGAGAGAGAGAGAGAGAGAGGAGAAAGAGCAAGCATTTTTGTTCGTTTAAAACATAAAACTTTTTTTTTAATTTTAAAAGAAGGGAAGGCTAGGTGGCATAGTGAATAGAGTACCAGACTTGACTTAGGAGGACCTGAGTTCAAATCCAGTCTCAGGCACTTGACATACTGACTAGCCATGTGACCTTGGGCAAGTCACTTAACCACAATTGCCCTGCCTTTCCCCCTCCAAAAAGCAAAAAAAAAAAAAAAAAAAAATTAAAAGAAGGATATATGCCAAGAACTTTGAGGAGGCTTCCTCTGGCATAGCAATATAGAAATTCTTCTACCCAATAGTCCTAGCACTTTGGAAGGATGTACCTGGCTGATGGTTGACACATGTTTCTCTGCTTTTTTCCAACAACATAGCCAAAGGACTTGGCTCAGAGCAGTAAAGCTCACCCTTTTGCCCTGGCACCACCACAGAGGTATACAATTAGCTCTTGAGCTCCAAGGACTGAACTGAGCCAAGAGCTTATTTTAAAAGAGCAGGTAAATAGATCTAAAATACCAAATATGTACCTAGCTTGATAAGGAAGAAGCAATCTCTGCAGATTTAAACACTATGCAAGAGACAGCACAGAGGCTGTGCAAAGAACACTTCATTTGGAGTCAGAATTCCTAAAATCCAACAAGCCTTTATTACGTCCTTGCTATGCTCCAGATGTTTTACTAAATGGCTAGGGACACAAAGAAAGACCCACATGTGAATCCTGGCACTGCTGCTTACTACCTCTGTGACCTTGAATACTGATTCATCTCTCTCCACCTTGGCTTGCTCATCTACAAAATAAGTAGGCTGAATTAGATGCTCTCTTAGGTCTCTTCCAGCTCTGATGTTTGTTCTGTGATTCATCAAAAGTGCTTTTTCCCCCGCTTTAGACGTTTGTTTTCATTGAGTTGTTTATGGTAATTTTTCTTCTTAAAATGGAAACAACTGAGAAAACAGTAATGTCGTCATTCTGCAACAAAGATCTCAGCTTAAATACTCAAGAGTGGAGAAAGGCTGTGTATAAATAAATATCTGATTATAATGAGCTTTCAGTTATAGGCCTCAGTCCTTTGGTGAAGCTGAGATCTCACCTGTGTGGATGCTCCCTCCAATTGTGCAGTTTGGGACCCATCCAGACCGAGTCCTGTGAGACTCTAACACTGGTCCTTCAGCAATACAATGATAATGGTTAGCATTTTTACAGAGAGCTTTAAGCATCACAGAGTACTTTACAAATATCATCTCATGTTATATTCATAAAAACCCTGAGAGGTAGATGCTATCACTATACCCATTTTCCAGATGAGGAAATTGAAGCAAACAGAGATAAAATTATTTGCCCAGGGTTACCCAGCTAGTAAGTGTTTGAACTTCCTGACTCCTGGCCCAGCAGCGAATCCATCATGCCATCCAGCTGCCTCTGCAGCAACATGCAGACAGCCTTCCTCTCTAGATCACTTAACATGACATGGGGATCAAAACAACACGTGGTCCTCATGAACACAGCCACCATTCTAACTCAGACCCTTGTCACCTCTTGCTTGTTCTATTACAATTGGTCTATTTAATTAATTTTTATTTATTTACATTATATATAATTATTATATATTAGATATAATTATTATGCATGTATTATATAATATAGTATATGTATTATTATTATAATAATACATTAATTTAATTGCAATTGGTCTATTTAATTGATCTGTCTGAAGTCTCTTCCCTTTCCAATCCATCCTATTTGCAGCTATTAAAAGGTAATTTCTAAAGCCCAGGTCTAAAGCACTTTTTACTCTCCTCAATAGTTCCCATAGGTCACTCAATGGCCCCAACTTATCTTTCTAATAAAAAGAAAGCAGCTCTTTCTTTATTACTTTGATTTATTTTTAGTTTGATTATAGGATTAGGCTCCCTTCTTTAGCAAGAGCTTGCTCTAAACTAAGCCAGACATAGATAGTCTCTTGGGTTTAGGTTACCTATAGATTACATGAATAGATCATTGAGAAGACCTTATCATTTAGCAGCAGATAACCTAGAAGAATAAAATAATCATAAGATTATAAGGTTTTTCAAAAGGCTAAATTTCCCTTGCTAGCAGAAAGGGTATTGACCAGAGGATAACTCCCCGTTTCTGGCAGCTGGAGAAAGATTAGCCAGAGGTTAAGTTAAGGGCCTTTTTTCTTATACTAGAGTCTAAGGTGAGTAATGGACTATTCTAGGGAAGATGTGGGGGGGTGGGGCAGGTGACTGCTACCCACTGACCACAAGTTCCTTTTTCCCAGTACACTTTCTGGTTTCAAAAGGTATCACTTAGAGGAAAGGACATCTCGTATAGGATTAAGAAAGTCTGGGAGAAGCTAACTACTCAGGTGACCTGCTTTGTTCAATTGAATTATGTTCAATACAAGTTTCTGTCACCATTTTATTCCTCTTTTTTGTTATAAAAATCACCTCTATAAGTCATTCCTTGTCAATGACCTCTGGGGAGTTAGGTGACCTGATTTGGGATGCAAATGTTCCTTTTGCAAATTAAATCATAGATGGGTTTGGTAACTTTGTCCTTAGTTTCCTTTTTACACATATATTCTTTCCTCTGATCAATTATGAGCTTCTTGTAAACAGATTGCTTCCTGTTTATTTTTATATCTCCCACAACAGTGCCTAACACATGGTAGATGCTGAATAAATGCTTATTGATTAATCATTAAGTGATTCTTCTCGCCATATGTCTGGCCCACCTCCTTTTCTATTTGTTTCTCTGTCTCAGAATATTTTTTACCCTGATTCTTTTTTTGCAACCCATCATGGTTAACCCATTATAATCTGTTTACACCCACTTTACATCTCTCCATTGGCTTTTTTGCGGTACCTGCAACTTTGATTTTTTTGGATATTACACTGTTATATGGTTTACAATCCTATCACTACTGGAAGAGCATTGCTGCTAGGAAAAGTTTTTGTTTCAAAGAGAAGCTTGAAGCTATTCAAAGAACTATTTAAGTTCCCAAATACAATTTAGTCTGTTCTTTATCCCCCATTTAATTCTGGTCCATGTTTATTATCTATCTGTAGTATTTGTACACAGAAGTACCAAAGGTCCAGTTTAATGTCAAGTTGTATTGTTTTATTTGTTTGTTTGTTTGTTTTGCTTTTTAAGAAATACTTCTACATAACTTAAGGTTTTTTACAGAATCAAACCAGAATGTAAACACTTCAGCCATATATCTTATTCAGATCACATTCTATAAAATTCAGTTTCTCAAGTTGTCATCAAATAGAAGTGAAATGCTTTTAGAGTGGTATACTTCAGGTGAACAAGAAAACACAATTTCGACAATGAATTAGAAGCCACCACTCTCACTAATTCTTCTAATTCTGCTTAGTAATTGCTACAAATATGGCATGTTACATCCCACACATTTCTGAGGCAAATTAATCCCCTAACCAAATGTTTTGAAGCAAATTAAGGACAAAGAAGAAACCTTAGTTATAAAAATGTCCTGACTTCTCACAAGTCAATTTCAAGGCTTAAGCATTTTGCTTTAAAAATTTCACCTTGTGGTTGACAAAGTCCTTAATAATGGTTGAATTATCTAAGTTCTGTCCTTGGTTCAAAGAGAGATGTGCCAAAGTTAATATCCCATTGTCTCTCTCTGAAAAATGTGGGTGATGATGATGCTTACCTGCTACATTTACAAGACTTCGTAGATCATATTTGCATAACTGGGAATTCTTATCACATTGCTGAGAACAGACATTATATAGACCATAAAAGTAGCAGTCCATGGTTGATTTACTAACCTCCACATAGACTTTCTGTAAGAAAATCAACGCTACACACATACACACACACACACACACACACACACACACACACACACACACACACACACTATCCTTTGGATAAGAAATAAAGTTCCTGACTTTTCAGTGGTGAGTAGATACTGAAATGTTTTCCAACATTGTTTTAGCAATGGATTGCGCCAGAGACAAGGGACCTTTATTTAAAACCAAAGGTCGCTCCTTTTTCATGCCTCATTACCAGCCTCTACCTTAACCTTAGCTGCTACTCAATCAAATCCAATAAACATTTATTAAGTGCCAGTTACCTGCTGGGCACTGTGCTGAGTACTGGGGATACAATTAATAAAAAGTCAGTTCCTGCTCTCAAGGAGCTTACAATCTAATACCCACTACAGGATGCCATCCAAGAATCTAATCCAGTCCATCCAAATTTTAGAGTAAAAAAAAATGCCACCACTAGCACTTTGTAATAGAATCAATCACTGGTAATGGGCTAAGCAAGGAGATTAGGGGACCATTGGAGATGCTTGAGCCTCACACCCTGCAGAAGATGCTGACTCCTTGGGTACACCATATTTCATTAACAACAAGTAATTTAATGAATATAAGCACAGCAGAATGTTTGCCTCCTCTTCTACCCCTACTCCAGCCAGCTGAGATCCCATCTATGGGGTCCAGCAGGAGGAGTCACTGTGGGAATCTCTCCCTCTTGACCTTCCTACTAATAATCTCCTCCTTTAAGAAATTTCACCTCTTTGCTGGACACTGATTCCCATCTCCACCTCTACCGAAGGAAATTCAGAGACCCCACTCTACTTTATCCTTGGGGCCAACTGCCCCTTCCCAACTGTTTTCTCTCCTCCCACCTCCTCCTTGCCGGTGAATACTGCCACTCACATTGCTTGGATGAGCAAGGAGACAACATATGCCACATTATCATCTTTCCTGCTACTGTGCCCTTGGCATTGCACTCTCACCTGCTGATGCATCCTCAGGACCCCCGGGCCTTGCCATCTACCCTGCAGATAAACCCTCCTATATATGTTGTTTTTCCCAATTAGAATGCAAGCTCCTTGAAGACAGGTTCTGCCTCACTTTACTTTTTGTAGCCTTAACACGTCTTTAGCTCCTCATAAACACATAATAAATGTTTTTTTTAATTCACTCATTCATACATTTATGTAAGCTAGGGAATATGATGAATAGTCTATAAATGGATTCAACTCCCTTTTGTTCTGAACCCCATGTCTTATCTGCATAGTCCTGGAGCATGCATAGGTATATTGGTAGTTGGCCTTTTTATCCTGCCCCGCTCTGCTCTCAGCTGCCCTATCCATTTTTATTGATCATAATATTTTGTCTAGATGAGGATTTTGGAGGTAGTTTTTGGGGGGAAGAGGAAAGAAAGAGGAAGGCACACAAAGACAATGCTTTGTACTGACATTCCTGTATTGTCCTGTCTCTCAAGCACTGCTAGTAATGTGAGAGGATGATAGCACGTGAAAATGAAATCATCTCAACTTCCTTCTAACTGAAGTGTTTACTGGGGTTCTAACAAATAACGTTCAATCTGCTTGAATTTCACCTTCCGTTCATCCTCTGCTGGAGATTCTAAGAAATATGAAAATAGCTCAGTAGAGACAGGCATCTGGGGAAGAAAAAGAAGGAGATGCAAGAATGGTGAGAGTTTATGCTTTATTGTCCTGCATTCTTAATTTACTTTGGTCCAAGCTGAAGCCTACTAACTGATTCCTCTTACAAGCTAATTCTAGGATTAGGCAGTTATTTAATCAAGTTGAAGACATGGTAATAATTATAACAGAGGGTTTCTTGTGGGGGGGAGATATTAAGTGTGAATATCTTTTTGGGGGGTGGTTTAGATCTATGATTTCATCAAGGTGGGGAAATCCTATTGCAGAAACTTCTACCACCAATGAACATGAGCATTGCTCTGTAACTCAGATTCTTAGAGTCACCAAGAGCACTTAAGTAAATGGCCCAAGGTCAACAGACACTAGTATATACTAGATGCAGGACTTAAATCCAGGCCTTCCTAATTCCAGTATCCCATATCCAACATACCACACTGTCTCTCATTATTAGCATTAACAATAAAACTCCTTTAAAATTTTTTATTTTAAATTTAAATACAAAATGAGAAAAGAAAAAAGAATCCCTTGCGATGTACACAGCAGAGCATCAGAGAGGATTCAATATGAAACAAGAAAACCTATATAGAGTGAAATTAGGAACCCAACCAGAATCAAAGACATTTCCAATCAATTAGTTGAGAAACTGTATATTTACCTCTTCCAATTCATGTAAAAAATGACTCAAGACAAAAACTTTGAAGCTACAGAACCCACAAAATGACAGAGAGAAACTAACCTCCCTCAGAAGACAGCCCAGCAGGCTGGCAGGAAGGGGCCAGAGCAGTGCTCTAGGAACCTAGACCAGCCCTGCCTAGCCTGAGGTTTTAGCCTCAAGGCAGCCTGACCATCCACTAGCTGGAGGGATTTCAGATCACCAGCAGCTGTGGCAGTTTCCAGAATTATCAACCCATAAATGCCAAAGACAAAGTGAGAAGTCAATGTAGACTTTGCTGGAACAGGGAGTTTGGGAGTGCAATCTGGCCATTGCCCCTGGGGTGAGAAGCAGCTGACGATCTGCTGGCCCTTTAGTCAGGAGGACCTGAGTTCAAATCTGGCCTCAGACACTTAACATTTACTAGCTGTGAGACCTTTAGCAAGTCACTTAATCCTAATTGCCCTGCCTTCCTCACCTCCAAAAAGGCCAAAAAAAAAAAAAAAGAACCAGCTCATCATTTCCTACAACACCACCCAATCATATGCTATCTGAGATTGTCTATGAAAATGTTTCCCCAATTTTATGCATTCCTTATGTTCTTAGCTACATAGTTTTTATTTATACAAGAAAATGTTCATTTAAAATAATCAAAATTATCTTTTTTACACTTCAACAAGTTCTCCCCTTATAATATAGTTTAAGGTTTAATACTGCTGAATATACTTCCTTTACATCTTTTCCCCCAGTTTCTTTGAAGTTCCTGAGCTTTTGTTCTTCCAAATGAATTTTGTTATTATTTTTTCTCAGTGAAATAATTTTTAGTAATTTAATTGGAATGACATTAAAAAACAGATTAGGTAAAATTGTCATTTTAAAATTTATATTGGCTTTATCTACCCAAGAACAATAATGATTATTTTAATTATTTAGATCTGAGTTTATTTTTATAAAAATGTTTTTATATTTAATGTTTATGTTCACATAGTTCCTTTGTTTTGGCAGATATATGCTCAAGTATTCGATATTTTAAATGGTCTAAAACAATACTGAATAATATTGCTGACACATTGAGTAGTTTCTCTTTTATCACTTTTGATTAAATCTGTTTTAACTTTGACTTTGAGATCATAATTACTATCCCTGCTGTTTTTTTACATATAAATTCTACTCTTGCCCTTTAGTTTATCTTTGTGTGTATCTCTCATTTTTATAATGTTTCCTGAAAGCAACATATTGTTGGATTCAAGTTTTTAATCTGCTATTCATTTCTGTTTTATGGGTAAATTCATCTCATTCTAAACTACGATAAGTTGATGTGTCTATTCCTTCTTCCTATTTTTCCTCACTATCCTTCTCACTATTGTTTGCCATATCCCTCCTCACTCCTCTGCTTTACTGTTACCTGCTACCTTGCCCTCCTATTCCTTAACCTACCCACCCTCTCTAAGAATACCTCCCTTATTCTCTCCCTCCCCCATCCCCTTGCCCTCTTCATTCTTTCAGAATTTAGAAGACTTTTACACCCTTCTAGAATCATATGTTGTTCCCTCTTTAACCCATTCCCAAGGAGAGTAAGACCCTAGCACTACCCGCCCTCCCCCTACTAGCTTCTTCGGTATCATTTTTCTTCCTTTTATGCCTCATTTGTATGAGATAATTACTCCTTTTTATCTCTTCCTACACAGTTTTATGTTTTTAGAACCACCCCATCATATTCAGCTCAGCCCATGCCTTTCTTTCAAACTGCCCAAACAATGTTGACAATCATAAGAGTATTGCTAATGTTTTCATATATACAAAGTAAACATTTTAACCTTGAGTACCTTACAATTAGTCTTTAATGTTTACCTTATATTTCTCCTGGATGTTATTTATATATCAAATTTTCTCGTAATTTCTGGGGGTTTTGTCAGAAAAACCCTAAAGTCTTGTTTGTTAAATGTCCTCTTTTTTCATTCAGTGTTATACTTAACTTTGCTGGGTAAGGTTACCCTTGGTCATAATCCCAGCTCTTCTGCCCCATGGAATATAGTATTCCAAGACTTAATGGTCCTTTAACATAGCAGCTGCTAGGTTTTGTGTAATCTTTATTGCAGCTCCATATTATTGGAATTGTTTATTTTCTTGTTCCTTACAATGTTTTCTCCTTAACCTGGGAGCTTTGAAATTTGGCTGATATTCCTGTAAGTTTTCCTCCAGGGATCTCTTTTTTCTCTTTCTACTTTGCCTTCTTGTTCTAGAACTTCAGGGCAATTTTCCTCTATAATTTCTTGTAATATTGTATCAAGATTTTTTTAATCATGATTTTCAGGTAGTCCAACTATTCCTCAATCTGTTCTCCAGATTGGTTATTGTTCTGATGAGCTGTTTCACTTTCTCTTCTATTTCTTTATTCCTTTGATTTTGTTTTATGATTTCTTGGTATCTTAGAATGTCACTACATTCCCCTTGCTCAATTCTAGTTTTCAAGGACTTATTTTTCTTCCTTAAGTTTTTGATTCTCTATTTCAAGCTGGTTGACTTTCTTTTCATAATTATCTTGATTTTCTTGGATTGCTCTGTTTTTTTCCCAATTTTTTTTTTCTCAGTCTCTCTTATTCGGATTTTAAAATGCAACTTTTTTTTTTTAAGCAATTGGGGTTAAGTAACTTGCTCAAGGTTACACGGCTAGTCATTATTTATGCGTGGGTGCTCGTTTTCTGAGGCCGGATCTGATCTCGGGTCATCCCAACTCCGAGGCCAGCGCTCTTACTCACTGTGCCACCTAGCCGCCCCTTTAGGGCAATTGGGGTTAAGTAACTTGCCCAAGGTTACACGGCTAGGTTTTTGTTTGTATGGATTAAGTGTCTGAGGCACTCAGGTCCTTCTGACTCCTGGGCCGGCGCTCTATTCACTGCGCCACCTAGCCGCCCCTAAAAATGCAACTTTTTAAATCCTCCCAAGAACTCTTTTTATGCTTGGGACCATTTGATGTTTCTCATTGAAAAAGGAGTCACTTTTTTTAGCTCCATTATCTTCCTCTGAATACGAACCCAGATCTTCTCTATCCCCATAGTAACTATCTGCAGTTGGATTCTTTTTCCTTTGTTTACTCGTTTTTATTTATTTATTTTTTTGGTTTTATTTTGTTTTTAGCAGTTGTTAGCATAATCAAGCTGTAGTCCTAAGGTATGGAGACTGATGCCCCAAGCATTAGGTCTGTTTCAGGGCCATTCCTAAACCACAGCTAGGGCCCCTAGCAAATGATCTTGCTCCCTGTGGTCCCTCTGGTGGCTGCAAACTATAGATGTCCTCTCTGCCCTAGAACTGAAACCAGGGACTCTGCTCTCCTGCAAGTGCCAACAGCCAGCAGGGTCCCTGCCCCTTGCTACTGCACTGGCCAGAAGGGTGCTAACTCCTCTTTGCAGCCACAGTATGGGACACTTCTGGTTAGCACTACTGTGCTGGGCATCCCTCAACAGTGGAAGGTCTTTCAATCTTCACCTATTCAGCCATCAGACCCCACATACTGTCAGTGAGATGACAGTTCATAAGGCTGAGGATGCTTCTCAACCCAGCTGCCCCCAGGGCTTGTTGTGCCTTGTTTCTACAGAGTTGGCCTGCAGGTGTTTGCACTTCGCTCAGGCCAAACCTTACTGCTGAAGGTCTGGTCTTTCCTGGGGTCTTCTCAAATTGTCTTAGGGAAACAAGTACTTCACCGTGTGTCTATTTCTGCTGTTCTGAGGCAATGTTCTGTCTTTTATTGCGGAGGAAATTTGGAGAGCTTAAAGTTTTCTGACATATTCTGCCATCTCCCCAGAATCCTCTTTTTTTTGTTGTTTTAAGATTTACAAAATGCTTTCCTCACAATATCCTATGAGATAGGTAATGCAATTGGTATTATCCCTATTCTCCAGGTAAGGAAACTCAGACATAATAAGTGACTTACCCACAGTCACATGGCTGGTGAGTTCTCCACCACCTTTGTTCTTTCCACTAGAATAGAATTTTCTACCTGAAAGGGATCTTGGGGAACATTTAAATATAGCCCATTCATTTGGAAAATGAATGACCTAAATGTTTTTTCTTGTTGCATCCTAAATCAAATTCATATTGTAAAAATTAAGATAACCATTAAAAATCTTCAAGATTTCACAAATATATATGCATATGTATTAACACACATATGTGTGTTGTGTGTGTGTGTGTGTGTGCATCATGGCCACTATAATAAATAATTTTAAGTAAAACAGTTCCTGATCACTCACCAATATATACAACCATATATAACATGCATAACATACATAGGAATGCAAACTTCAGTTACTGAGTGTTACATAGTTTGTCCTTCAACAAAAATTCATAAGTTATCAAAAATATATTAAACTTTTGGGGCAGCTAGGTGGCAAAGTGGATAGAGCACTGACCCTGGAGTCAGGAGGACCCGAATTTCAAATGTGACACTAGATGTGTGACCCTGGGTAAGTCACTTAACCCTTATTGACTTCCCCCAAAAATATATTAAACTTTTTAAATTATTTTAGCATAAATATGCATATATTCATATGTTCTTAGTATGAATGACAATGATAAATGGTATGGCTTAATGGATAGAGAGTTGAAAAGACCTGAATTCAAGTTTCACCTTCTATACATGCTGTCTGGGTGACCCTGGGCAGGTCATTTAACCTCTTTGTGCCCTAGACAAGTCTTTAGGACTATAAGTTGAAGCCAAGATGCCAACCTTTTCTATATTGGTCCAGGGATTTTCTTTACTGGGGAGTTCCCAATACCATTGAAATCATAGATTTGCTCCCTATCTCTGTCTCTGAAATAATATTTGAAAACTTTTCCAGTTTCAGAGATTTGTTAGCACAATACCCCCACCTGCTGAGGCCAGCGAGTGATCCCTGGAGGGACGGCCCTTGTGATCTGCTTGCTGTGTACATGGAAGGAGTTGTTTCTCTTGCTAAGAGATCCCTCCAACCCAATGTGCTGGGTAAGATGTCCACTGCAGAAAGAAAGTCAAGGTGGGCAAACATGACCCTTTGAATGGTGGGATGGAGAAACCACTTGAGCTGAAGGCACATAGGGAAGCTAGTCTCTGTCATGTTCCATCATCCCCAGACCCTGTGAGCCTAGACACGGCTAAGAGTGGACAATACCCTGGGGGAGACTATTCTCTTCTTGGATTCGTCTTGTCCTCAAGTCAAAGTGCTCATTTACTCAGGTCCTTATTCATCTGCTCTAACTGATTTATTTTATTTTAATTATATATAATTATTATAAATAATCTACTGATTATCTTATTAGAGAGCTATGCCACTTAGTCATGATGGTCTTTTATCTAACCAGCATTTAGTGGAATGCAACTGAGCTAGAGAAAACAAGCTAAGTGTTACTGTCCTTTTAAGAGTGATCATGGAGGGGTGGCTAGGTGGCACAGTGAATGGAGCACCAGCCCTGGAGTCAGGAGGACCTGAGTTCAAATTTGACCTTAGACACTCAACACTAGCTGTGTGACCCTAGGCAAGTCTCTTAACCTTAATTACCTCAGCAAAAAAAAAAAGTGACCAGGAAAGTACCTTTTATTTTGAATTGTACCTCTCCACCAGCGGTGTCATAGATCTTTGACTTAGAAAACCACAAATTAGCATTATCTCTATTTTGTACTGTATTTTTATTACATTTTAATCTAGTTCCCATTGGCACTGGGAGCTCTGGGTTGAGCTTGACCTCTCTGTTCTAGACTACATGTATTCATCTGGTTGATAAATAGAATTCTAACCTGATAATCCTCTTGAAGATATAGGAGTGAAGGAGAAAAAGCTTGGCAGGCCTAGATCCTGCCTGCCTCTCCCTCACTAGGCTACTGGTATTTCTTAAATGACCCTCTCCTTACTCTGCACAAAGGCAGAAATTGCAATCTCTGTTGGGGAAAACACAGGTGAGACCCCAGTTCAAAAAGCTATCCATGTTACATGTAGGTCAACTGTGCATGTACAGTCACCAATAATGTGGCTCTGCACTAACTTAAGAGTGATCAGGGAATGTGCCATGAGAGCAGCAAGGTGGCACAGTGGATAGACTGCCAGATCTGGAGTCAGGAAGACCTGAGTTCAAATCTCTCCTCACTCACTAGCTCTATGACCCTGGGCAAATCACCTCACCCTGTTTGCCTCAGTTTCCTCATCTGTAAAATGAGCTGAAGAAGGAAATGGCAAACCACTCCAGTATCTTGGCCAAGAAAAGTCCAAATGGGATGGTGAAGAGTCAGACATGAGTGAAGAAAAAAACAGCAACATTAATTTTTATGCTGCCTTCACAAAGCCTTCAGTGACCCAGAGTTCTCTCCTATCGCAAAATAGGATAGCAAAAAATGATTTTGAAAAGATGGCAAAGAATCACATACACTTCAGACCATTTCTTCCAAAGTGGGCCTGCCTCTGGTCAGTCTCCTGGTAGTTTCAGTTCAATAATGGAGCAAAAAGAGGCACCTGCAGGTCATTCCACAGTTAATTAAAAGACATTTACTCAGCCATCACAGTAGAATCAAGAGCATGTAGGCAGGGGAGATACCTTGAACTGACTGAGCTGAGAAAAGCTCCCTTACTTGACTTGCCTACTGTGAATACAAAAGCCAAGCATTATACCAACCCAAAATTTCCCCTGGCTGCTTGTATTCAAGTGATGAGGGAATGAAGTCATGATGGTAAGCTTTTAGTTTCCTGAGCCAAGACTAATATCAATATTTTTTAATGAAAAAAATAGTCTGAACTGCTTGGAAGGATGGATTGGATCTTACCACACAATCCAGAAATATTAACCTAACTTGGTTTCCTTAATGTGAACTCTTTGTCTGATGACCACTGAGTATTACTAAAAGAACTGAATCTTAACAGTATTGACATTCTCGATATAAATAAAACCATGAGTCTGCCAAGGGGAGAGATATGGTGGCCATGGGCAACACCAGTTTAGAATAGAAACTCATTCATGAAGTCTTATGGAGGAGGATAATGGAAGATTATGAGCAATACTCCCATAAAAGAGTGAAAAGTAGTGAAAGGCAAAATAAGTTTTCAAAAAACTTGGTAAGAGACCCAATTAAATAAGATTAGCTCAAGAGCATTTAAAAATGAGCCTGGAAGGAAGACAACAAGCAGAACAAAAAATGTAAAAGATTTGTCAACATTTCTATAACAAACTCTTCTCTCCAACAAACTTTTCTAAAAAAATTTAAATAGTATTTGTCCCCAGTTACATATCAAGACAATTTTTAGCATTCAGTTTTACAAGATTTTGAGTTCCAGTTTTTCTTGTTCCTTCCCTTCTCTCCCCTCTTCTGAAAATGGTAGGCAGTTATATCGAACTGCTGTATACACATGCTATCATGTAAAAATATTTCCATATTACAGTTGTGGAAGAAAAAACAGATCAAAAGTAAATAAAACCAGGAAAAAGAATAAAGTAAGTGAAAAAATATACTTTGATTTACATTCTGAGTCCATCAGTTCTCACTTTGGATATGGATAGCATGTTCCTTCACAAGGCCTTTTGTATTTCTCTTGGATCATTATGTTACTGAGAAGAGATCATCATGAGATGTTGCTGAAACTGTGTATAATGTTCTCTTGGTTCTGCTCATTTCACTTTGCATCAGTTTGTACAAATCTTTCCAGGTTTTTCTGAAATCTGCCCATTCATCATTTCTTATAGCACAATAGTATTGCACTACATTCATATACCACAGCTTTTTCAGCCATTCCCCAACTGATAGGCATCACCTCAGTTTCGAGTATTTTGCACCACAAAAAGGGATGCTATAAATATTTTTGCACATAGCTACCCGGTTTTGCTATAGGAGAGAGCTCTGGGTCACTGAAGCCTTTGTGAGGGCAGTGTAATAACTACTGTTGTTTTGCTCTTGAAATGTTTCAATCGTGTCTGACTCTTCACGACCTCATTTGGGGTTTTCTTGGCAAAGATATTGGAGTGGCTTGCCATTTTGCCATTAAAAGATTGACAAATTTTTTACATTTTTTGTTCTGCTTGTTGTCTTCCTTCCAGGCTCATTTTTAAATGCTCTTGAGCTAATCTTATTTAACTGGGCCTCCTACCAAGTTTTCTGACACCTATGTTCTATTAAAACAAAAAAAATCAGTCCCCTTTTTTATGATCTCTTCCAACAAACTTTTTAAAAGACAATAATAAAATAAACAGAATCTTAACAGTTCTTTCAGAACATTGTGGGAAATGAATCGAAAGAAAAACTTTTTTTCAATGATTTTATTAGCAGAAAATTTTAGGACTGTAATCCATCTTTTGAGGAATAGCATTCCTAGGATGTTATGCCTCAGAAGGGATGCTACCTTCATATACATTCTGCATATCAGTATGACATTTTTATAATATGTGCTTATTTTTATTACTTACCCACAACGTGGAATAACTACCAGGAAAATGAAGTCCTATTCCTTTAGGAATTTACAATTCAGAGGACAAACAGACTTTTTTTGTCACTGTTCCCCTTCTGTTTTTACCTCTTTCTTAATTGAAGGGAAAAGGCTTTTATGTCTCTATGTATGTCATATATTTATATCATTCAAAAAATAGAAAAACCACAGCCTGAAAGCTAGATATGACCTTCAGCTATTTTTTCCTGACTAGCAGGAAAATATATATGTCAAGAATTTGTAATTCCCATTAATATAGATTTGGATATGAATTCTTCCCATATCCGTGAACAAATCTTTACTCTGTTTTCTTTTTCTGTCTTGGCTGTTTCACATAAAACATCCTTATGTGAAGGATATAAAATTTCACTCAGAATGAAGCTACTTGATTATTATTAAAAGGGTGTGATTAATTTCAGTCACTAATTTCACTGCAAATTCAGATTATTTGTTGACCACCATCAGAAATGGAATGAATGTTTTGTAGCTTGTGTGAGAAAAAAATATAAACAATCCATGTTAGGCATTTCATGCAATATGAGTGCAAAATGTAATATTTGAAATGAGTTTTACTGATTTTTTAAAAAGGAAAACTTATAACCAAGATAATTGCTTTAGATTAGAATGGCAGAATCTATGACCTAAGAATTTAAGAGTTGCAAGGGACTTCAACGGTCATCCAGGGTAACCCCTGCCTGGACAGTAATCCCCTCTAATAAGATCCATAATAAATCAATATCCAGACTTGAAGACCTCCAGCTTCCCAGTGACATTTGGATCACATGGTCAGAAAGTTTTTCAATCTATTAAACAAAAATCTTCTCTTAAATCTCTACTCGGTGTTTCGAAGTCTTCTTTATAAATTCAAACAGAAAATTTGAATCTCTTTTTCATATACCAGCCTTCCACATACTTGAAGACAAACATCATAGACCTTGAGTCATCACTTCCCTAAATGAATATCTCTAGTTCCTTCAAACATACAGTCCACAGTCCTCTCACCACCCTGGTACACCTCATCTGGATGCACTTCCTAAAATGTTGCTCCAAGAAATGGAGAGAATAAATAACATGATGACAACAGCAAGTAGTCCCTCTCTCTGGACATGATGCGCCTCTTATTCTGGCTAAAATTGCTTTAGGCATGGGGAGGGAAGGAGAGGCTATCACTTTACATTATCAAAACCATTTTGAGTTTGCAATCTACTAAAAACTCAGTGGTGCCTTCTCCTCATAATATAATAGCTGAAGAACAATGCTAACTTTGATTCCTGGATCTTGTGTTTGCTGCTGTTCAGTTGTTTTTCAATCATATCTGACTCTTTGTGACACCATTTGGGATTTTCTTGGCAAAGACACTGTAGTGGTTTGCTATTCCTTCTCCAATTCATTTGACAGATGAGGAAATTGAGACAAACAGGGTTAAGGGACTCATCCATGGTCTCATTGCTAGTACGTGTCTGAAGCCAGATTTGAACTCAGAAAAATGAGTCTTCTTAACTCCAGGTCCAGCATTCTATACACTATACTACCTACCTGCCCTGGATCTCTTTTACCCTGGATAGACCAAGTTGGATATACATCTTGTTTCTTTTAATAGTTCAGTTGTCAGTCTAAATTCAAGGTCACTAACTCTTATTTATGTTGAGAGCAGGCTGTTAACTCCTTCATGCTATTCCAGTATACAACTTTTTTCCTGCAAAGGAAAGAGTTTTCCATAACTAGAGGGCTCAGCCACAGATTTATAAATATAGAACTTGACCATCTAAGTAAAACCAACAGTGTCATATATGTTCTTGTGATGAACTGCAAATGGTTCATTCTGCCCCATACTTTTTACCTTGGAGATAAATCAATGACCTGCTTCTCTGTGTAGTAGTCCAAGATGCAAGATATGTATCTCCATTTAATTACAATGAATTGTCTTGAGATGACAAATGAAGCAATTTATCAGAGATGGGAAGAAAAGTGATGGCTAGACAGTTTAAGTTCTTAGCCAGCTGATACGCCTTAAATCATTTTCTTCTTTACCCCATATGCAAAGAGAAGACACCATAGGAAAGGCACATCATGCATCACTGTAACAAGGACCAGGAGAAGGGCTAACGTAAGGGCAGAGCTGGGCTTCTCCTTATGCACATCTGGAGGAAAAGACCCATGAATGGCATGTAGTCTGAGTAAAGGAGCAGGGAAAGGGGATCCGCCACAAGGCAGTCATACAATGCCACTATCTCATATATCTTGGTGGCTCGCCGTTATCATGACTTTCATCTTATTGCCAGTCTCTAGGATTGCCTGGGGCAAGCTGGGCCAAGCTCTGTGACAAGACCAAGTCAATAAGAACTCAGCGGCCTGCCTCTCAGCACCGTGAGGTCAACATGCCCCCTTTGCTACCAGTGTCTAACTGAGAGTCCCTCTGGCTGACTTACTGTCAGAGGTGGTCCAGCCCTCACCTCGGATTCCTACCCTTGGCCTCTTGCCTCAGACGAAATCTCTCTCCTGGGGTCTCTCCATGTTGAACTAGTCTCTCTAGCCACATTGGTATCCTGTCATATACCTGCCTATTCATTTATCCATTCACCCAACACAGACTTTAAATGACCACAATTATCCCTTTCACACTGCAGTTTTTCCCATCACCGGTTTCACTGCATTGCAGATTGGTATAAGAAATTAAATGGTGATTTTGGGGGAGTTTTGTGGAAGCCACAGATGACACACAAAGGTCAGCAGATGACGCAGGGCCTATGGATCAACTATTTAATCCAAATTTTACAATAAGATACTGTCAACACCCCTAAAAAAAAAAGAAAAAATATCAGATTTCTTCTCTGATATAAACAGAGGGTCAAAAATATTATGCAGATGTTTCCAGATCGAAGGGGTGCCAAGCTCCCTAACCCCGAAATATGGAAGGGATAACTGTACTAAGTGTCCATCAGAGTGCTGGAACTGAGGGGGATACAACAAGAAACATAAGTCACCATCTTTGTGCCTTCTAGGAGCTTCTGATCAACTTCAGTGGACAAAATGTGCATAGTCAAATCATAGCACAAGGCAGCCTATGACTAAATGTTCTGAAGAATGGCGCATTCAGCTAAGCCTGCTTGGACTGGAGCAGATTGGAGAGGTCTTTGCACTAAGAAGGGACTTGAACAGTACTTTGATGAATGAGTAAGATTTGAATAGGCAGAGAGGAAAGAGAAAAAGGGCCATCCAGACCTGAGCACCACGTGCTTAGAAAGAATTCCAAGAACCGGGAGTGAGCATGGTGTTTACGGAATAGTCATGGATAGAGGAAAGGACTTGTATGGGAGAGAGTGAGATCAGATTGAAAAGATTTTATAATAATGGCCTGAGGAGTTTGGACATCATCCTGTCCTCAATGGAAAATCATTAAAGTATTTGAGTTGGGAAATGATATGGTGCCATGGTCCTCTAGAATAATTATGAAGGGTAGCAGTAGTTAGTATAACTTGGGGGGAGGGCAAAACTGAAGAGAGGGAAACCAGGCAGGTAACAAGTGAGGCAACAAGCAACTAGCCTGGGATGCCAACAATATGAAAGTAGAAGAAAAGGTCTATATGAGAGAACCCACTCTAATATTGGCTAGAATTTGTATAGTGCTTCCCATATGGAAACCCATTTGTTCCTCAAAACACCCCTATGTAGTAGGTGCTATTATTATTCCCATTTTATAGATGAGAAAACTTGGGCGGAGCTTAAGCAACTTGTCCAGGGTCACATATTTAGTAATTGTCTGAGATAGGATTTAAACTCTGGTCGTCTTGACTCCAGGTCCAAGACCCTACAAGTTACACATCCCCACTGCTTCTTTACCAACCTACCTGGAGTTCCCAAGACATTGTCCTCTTGCCTAGACAGGCAAAATCTCTATCATCCCTCCTCATCTGATATGTTCACCAGGTGGATTTTAATATTAGCTTCATTATTTATTCATCATATGATCCTTGACAATTCCCCGAAGTTCCCTGAGTCTCCGTTTTCTCATCTATGGAATGAGGATTATAGACTATAATTATTATAGGATATCTTCTTTATAGGGTTGTCTTGAGGATCAAATGAAATAATACACGTGAAAACATTTCAAGATAATAAAGCTCCATATACAAGTAAGAAATCATTATTAATATATGTGCTTCCTTGAAATTGCTACTAGGGGGACCAGGCACATCAACTGACTCAAAAAACTATAATTTTACTTTAAAATAAAAATGTTCATTCTCTTATCTGCATTTTCATTGTACGGATTTTTTAAAAAATGCACTTTGTCAACTGAGGAAGAAGCTTGATCCTTCAAAGTTTTCTTAAATTCTAGAACTCTTAGTGTTAAATTCCAACTCCAAGCAGTTCATGCCTTCCCAGAATCTCTAAGTTCATTTAACAGTATCCAGTTTCATTCCTTGAAAAATAATTTGGATGTAATGCCTGTTTTCACTTATACTTTCTTTCTTGTTTACAACAATCTACCCAGGAGGAGTGTAAACAGACAAAAGGAAGAAACTACCATCCTGAATACATTAGAGATTTGTTATTTTATAATGAAAAATTATGACTGCATTAGTTCAGGTGATCTGTGTTTGATTTAATGCTTGGCTAAATACCCTCAAGGTGTACTAAATTGTCATCAAGCATTTTAGCAAACTCTGCTAATAAATCATCTCTGTACACACCTTTTTGAAAAAATCCCTTTGATAATGTTAGTTATTAACCTACTAAAGAACATATTCCAGATTTTCATGTTTTGTTTTGCTTTGTATTTTCATCTTTCAGAGAATTTTGCTTTTGAGAGACTCATTAAATTTTCTCACAATAATGTCTACATGGTTACTGGTTATGGCTCAGTAGCTTTTTGACAGCTGTCCTTGAGGGCCTATCATAAATGCTGTGGAATTGGAATTATTAAGAAAACCCACGAAGTATCCAGCCTCAGCTTTATTTCAGAAGATTTCTTGTCAGGTTCAACAGCAATTCCTCCTCTAGCCTTCTTCCTAATTAGGGCACAAGTTGTCTCTTCCAAATTTCCTTGTAATGGAGGACTTGGTGGCCTTTAAAAATGTTTCTGCTTCTCCCTGCCATGCTTACCTGATCTTCTAGGTACACACTGTTTAGTGTGAGGTCCTTAAGTGGAGGAACACGACCAAAGGATTTCTCTGCTGGCCCCACCTAATTCATCAAAAGTGTAAATGCTCTCCCTTATCCCCCAGGACTTTGGATACTACCCATACTTCTCTATAAAGAGCATCTGTGACACAGCTCAACAAAAAAAAATTTAATAAACCAGTCTTCATATTCTCTTTTAATCATTCAAATAAAAGCTGTTAAAAGTGTGGTTTAATTTTTAATGAGAATTTGGCCCTTATAGGAGACGGTAGACTGAACACTGAAGCTGCTTACTAATGTGCTTCAGAGTGTGGTCCTTCAGGAACTGCTCCTGTGAGGACGGGGAAGGGAAGGAGTGAAGGGGCTCTTGGGCTCTCTCTCTGCAACAGAAGACTGATTATTTAAGCATCCTTGGTAAAATGTCCAGAACATCAACAAATTGGATGACCCCACTGGAATAGTAACAATGAGAGCCTCGGTCTGGTGGGTCCTCCCTCCCATTGGTGAGCTCTTCTCAGACCCTCTGTTTTACAGAAGGGCCCCAGTCCTGCCAGCCCCAGTCTCTAGGCAGCCACCATGACTCAGCTGCCTCCTGAAAACATCCCTATGGGCCCCTTCTCCCTCTGGTGAGTTCTTCCCAGACCCTTTGTTTTGCTCTAGACCAGCCTTCTCTCATTCTCTAAACTATGCAACCATGCCCCAGCAGAGTACCTCCTCTACCTTTCTCTCCTCAAGCTCTCCCATTAGAATGTAATTTAGGATAGGGTTTTGGTTTGGGTTTTTTTTTTTTTTTGCCTTTCTTTATATCCCTAAGCTTGGCACATGTTGTTGTTATTCAGTCATGCCTGACTCTTTGTGATCCCATTTGGGGTTTTCTTAGTAAAGAGACCTGAGTAGTTTGCCATGTCCTTCTCCAGCTCATTTTACAGATAAGGAACCTGAGGCAAACAGGGTGGAGTGACTTGTCCAAGGTCACACAGCTAGTAAGTATCTGTGAGGCCAAATTTGAACTCAGGAAGATGAATCTTCCTGACTCCAGGCCCAGCACTCTATCCACTGGGCCATCTAGTTGCCCTCTTGATGCATAACAGGTACTTAATAAAGGCCTGTTGAATGACAAGAAAATCCACAGAAATTCTGTTATTGCAAAGCACATTGTGAGGTGCTACATATGTTTGTTGAGTAGAATTTTGTGAAGCATTTTCTCTCTCAAATTTGGAAGAAATAAGAAAATACCTTTTAAAGGAAAGCAGATTTAGATCAAGGTCTAGGATATACTCTAGAAATTCAATGAATATGGCTACCAACCAACTTATTCACAAAACTTGGACCCCTGACCAAATCAAAAATTCACAATGCTGGATAAGCAGCTGGGTGGGCAGCGAAATGACTCAGTGGGCTGAGTATGGGGCCTGGAGTCAGGAAGACCTGAGTTTCAATTTAGTCTCATATACTTGCAAGCTATGTGACCATGGGCAAGTCACTTAATTTCTGTTTACCTCAGTTTCTTCCACTGTAAAATGGGGATCATAATAGCACCTCCCTCAAAGGGTCAACTGACCCACAACTGAGGGTCAAATGGAATCATATCTGAAAAGCACTTAGCACAGTACCTGATATATAGTAGGTATATAATAAGTGTTTATTTCCTTCTCTCTGTAACATAAGGGTGATCAGATATACCAAAATTAAGTCTAAATGGGTGTGTGATCTAGGTATAAAGGATGAGACTGTAAGCAATCTGGGAAAGCAAGGAGTAATTTACCTGTCAGATTTATGGAGAGGGGAAGATTTCATGACCAAACAAGAATTAGAGAGCATTATAAAATGCAAAATGGATAACTTTGATTACATGAAATTGAAAAGCTTCTGTACAAACAAAGCCAATGTAACCAAAATTAAGAGGGAAGTAGGAAATTGGGAAAGAATTTTTACAACTTATGTCTCTGATAAAGGCCTCATTTCTAAAATATACAGAGGATTGAGTCAAGTCTATAAGAATACAAGTCATTCCCCAGTTGATAAATGGTCAAAGGATATGAACAGACAGTTCTCAGAGGAAGAAATTCAAGATATCTATAAGCATATGAAAAAAATGCTCTATATCACTATTGATTAGAGAAATGCAAATCAAAATAACTCTGAGGTACCACATCTCACCTGTCAGATTGGCTAACATGACAAAACAGGAAAATGATAAATGCTGGAGAGGATGTGGAAAAATTGGAACACTAATATATTGCTGGTGGAGTTGTGAACTGATCCAACCATTCTGGAAAGCAATCTGGAACTATGCCCAAAGGGCATACCTTTTCATACCCTTTGACCCAAAAATACCACTTCTGGGGTTGTATCCCAAAGAGATCATAGAAGTGGGAGGAAGACCCATATGTACAAAAATATTTATAGCAGCTCTTTTTGTGGTGGCAAAGAATTGGAAAATAAGGGGATGCCCGTCAATTGGGGAATGGCTAAACAAGTTATAGCATATGAATGTAATGGAATACTATTGCACCATAAGAAACAAAGAGCAGATGGACTTCAAATCTACCTGGAGAGGCTTCTACGAACTGATGATGAGTGAGAAGAGCAGAACCAGAAAAAATTTGTACACAATTACAGATACAACATATGTGTGACAACCAACTTTGATAGACTGAACTCTTCTCAGAAATGCAGGGCTACAATTAAACTACAAAAGACTCACGATGGAGAGAGATGTCTACATTCAGAGAAAGAACCAGAAAGAACAGAGTTTGAGTGCAGACTGAAGCAAACTACCTGCTCTCTTTCTCTTTCTTGTTTGATTTGGTTTCTTCTTTCCCATTATTCATTGCATCTGTTACAATCCTTCTTTATAACCTGACCAATGTCTAATGTGAAAGTATCTGCAGATCCCATACCTGATTGTATGCCACCATGGTGGGGGTGGGGTAGGGAGGGGAAGAAAATTTGAAACTCAAAGAATTGGGGAACTGAATCTTGTAAACCCAAAGTAAACAAACAAATTAATAAAGAAATTTTTTTTTAAAAAATATAAAGGTGATCAGAACAGAATTAGATGGCTCCAGGCCAGGATAAAAAGGAGAAAATGACATACCCTGCAACGGGTATCTTTGATAGATAACTATATAATAAAAGAATTCTGAATAACTATTAACAGAATACCAGATAACTATTACAAGAATCCTAAAGTCCTGACTTGAGTCCATGTGCTTGTTCTAACATTCTAAGGAAGCACTGAAATATATTCATCCTCATTTTTTAAAATGTATAGTTTCACAATGTATGGCTGGGTGAGTTAGAATATAAGGAAATCTGAGTGGCATAGAATCAATGATTTCTAATTAAAGTGCTATACAAGACTTTTGAGAGTCCCTTGGAAGGCAAGGAGATCAGAAGTGGATAGTGAGACGACAGATTTAGAGACAGAGAATACTTTGGAGGTCACCTAGACCAATCACTTTATTTTACAGTTGAGGAAACTGAGGCCTAGAAAGACGAAGGGGCCCATCCAAAGTCACACAAGTAGCAAGGAGCAGAGTCTGGATTTGTACCAGTTTCCTCTGAGTCCAAATGCAACCTTGCTTCTTCTGTTCCAAACCAATACCCCATTTCAAATTAAATGTCATAGTTTAAAATATCTTGCCCTCTGTAATCTCATAAAAAGTCTCAGAGATGTTTATAGCTAATTGAAACATCAGCAAAATCTAAACATTGGATTGGGTCCCATGATATTTATGTAAGTCACAAATGCTCTGGAGTATTTTAGGCAGAAATAGGCCTAATCATTTTATGGAGGATATGAGTATTCAATCAATCATTTAACAAACAAGCTTTTATTACCATGTGCCAGGTTTTTGTCCTAGGCTTGGAATACAAAGGGAAAAGGGGAAAAGTCCCTGTCCTCAAGAATCTTACATTCTATCAGAGAAGAAATTGTGTTTTATATGAGTATATATACAAACATATAAACATTTTTCTCTTGCCAATGTATGGTTATGCTCAGCTAGTAATGCAGCGGATAGAGCATCAGACCTGGAGTCAGGAAGACTCATCTGTCTGAGTTCATATCTGGCCTCAGAGGTGTACTAGCTGTGTGACTCTGAGCAGGTCACTTCATCCTGTTTGCCTCAGTTTCCTCATCTGTAAAATGAGCTGGAAAAGGAAATGGCACTCCAGTATCTTTGCCAAGAAAATCCTAAATGGAGTCCTGAAGAGTCAAATATTCCTGAAATGACCCAATAACAAATACAATGCATGACTGTGGGAGTCAGAATACAAGGAAAGATGAGTGCTTTAGGGTCGAAGCTTTCTAACTGAGGTGCTGGACAAGACTTTTGAGAGTCCCTTGGATGGCAAGGAGAACAGAAATTAACTCTTGACTATTCATTGGAAGGACAAATACTGAAACTGAAGCTTAAATATTTTGGCCACATAATGAGAAGACAGGACTCATTTGAAAAGACCCTGATGATGGGAAAGACTGTAGGCAAATAGAGAAGGGGATGGCAGAGGATGAGATGGATGGATAATGTTATGGAAGCCACAAACATGAGCTTAGACAGATTTTGAAACATAGTGGAGAGCAGAAGGGCCCAGCATGCTCTGGTCTATGGGGTCACAAAGAGTCAGACATGGCTGAACTGAACAACAACTGAACAACAAAATAAATACAAGATAATTTTTGTTGGGGTGGGAGGGTACCTGCACACTGGTAGGAGACCAGAGAAGTTCTCAGGAAGAAAGTGGTGCTTGAGATGAATTTTGAGAGAAACAAGGGCTCCCAAGAGGCAGAAGTGAGGAGGAAGACTAAGGCATTGGGAACAGCCAGTGCTAAGACAGGAGATGGAGTTTAATGTGTGAAGAAAAACAAGAAGTCCAGTTTGACTGGACTGGCAAATGAAAGGAAGTGATGTACAATAAAGATGGAAAAGTGGGTTGGAGTTAGGGCATGAAGGGCTTGAAATGACAAACAGCATAGTTTGTGTTTGGTTCTAGAGGTCCATAGAAAGCCAATAAAGTATATGACATAAGAGAGTGACACGGTCAGGTCTGGCTAAAGGATATTGTTTTGTCAGCTGTGTTGAAGGATTGATTGTAGAGGGGGAGAGGCCTGAGGCCTAGAAACTCATTAGGTGGTTATTACAATAGTATAGGAAAGAAGGAGTCAGCTATGAGAAACATTGCCTTGATGACAAGACTTAATAATCAATTGGCAATGTTGGGTGGGGGACAGTGAGGAGTCAAGAACGGCATAGAGTTTATATACCTAGGTGACCAGAAGGATGGTAACCTCAAAAGGAATAAGGAAATTTGGAAGAGGGATGAGTTTGTAGGCAAAGATGAGTTCTGCTTTGGATATGTTGAACTTGAGGTGCAGATGAGGCATTGAGTTCAAAAGGACCAGTAAGCAAGTATTTTCAAATCGTAGTTGATTATTTTTTAAAATGTCAGAACAATTACTTAACTAGGACAGGGCATCTGGGGCTTTGCTCCAGAGCTCCAAAATTAAGAGAGTGTAGGAATCACTTGTAATCTCTGAGCAGTATACAAACAACTGACTGTAGCCCCTAGAGGATGAGAGAATAAACTAAAAATGAAGCTTTCTTCCCCAATCCCTTCCCCATCATAGTCCCCCCAAAAGTATATTTCTCCCCGCTCTGTTCCCATCCCCTGTGCCACACCCCACCACCACTGCCCCCGCAACTGCATCCTTCTCAGTGGTAATTTTATGCTGTCCTGCTTCCCCTTCCCACCTCATATGTTGAAAACCTGCTAGTTACAGCTCCATGGCCAACTTCATGTTCTAATTAAAAAGTCATAATCCTCTATTATCACTAGCTGAGAGAAGATTTAAGGCATGCATACTTTAAACTAGCATATGTTAAAAGTCCAAAAATGTCCATTTTAGAAACACAGCTTCAAGTCCTAATCTGACACCTCACTGTGATTGTGGAAGGTCTAAACAGTTGCACCAGAACAAGCAAGGTCTGTCTTGATGCTCAGGGATGGACTGACTATAGGCCAGTGGGCCAACCCCCTTCAGACTGGTGTGAATTCATTGTCCGAGCTAAGCATACAGAGAGTCATCTTTAGGTTGGCGACAGCATGTTAAAATTTTCAGCCGCAGGAACTCATAAAGGGCATTGATGAATGTATATAAAATGTATGTATATAAAATGCATATTTAAAAGGCACTTTATGTCATCTTTAAAAGGCACTTTATATCATCTGACCCTTAAAACAACCTTGTGTGGTTTTTATGCTATCATTGTCCCCATTTCACAGATGAGGGAACTGAGGCTGAGAAGAGCTGCGTGCCTTGTGAGGCTCACACAACCGAAACATATGGATTCATCAAGTTCTATCAGAGATGTCAAATCAGCAGGGAAAAGGGTGAACAAAATCCTGAAGCCTTGAACTAAGGCAGTAAGCTGAAAAAGGTTCTATAGAGAATCATGGCTCATACAAATGCATCCTTACCTACCTAGGCTTATGACCACAGAGAACAGGTATGAGTCCCAATACTCTTTAACTTTCCGTATCTGGTCCTAACACCTTGGAATGCTTAGCCCATTCCCAAAAGGGCCATTCATCTGATTTGTGCTCTGGCAGCAGCACAAGGGAATAGTACTTCAAAAATCTGTTTCACATAGAGAGCATGTGCTGTGGCAGCAAGGTGGCATGGCAAATAGAGAACCAGACCCAAAGTCAGGAAGACCTGGGTTCAAATCTAGCCTTGGACACTTATTGGACACTTACTTGGACACTTAGGTGTATGGCCTGGAGAAAGTCACAACCTCTGTTTGCCTCAGTTTTCTTCATCTGCAAAATGGGGATAAAAATTGTACCTATCTCTTAGAATTGTTGTGAGGTAAAAATGAAATAATATCCCTAAAATTATATTTGTCCCTTCTTTCTCATTGTTCACTCCATTGGTTATAATTTTTCTTTACAAGTTGACTAATATTTAATGTGAAGGCATTTGTAGAACCTATATTGGATTGCACGCTGCCATGGGGAAGAGGGGAAGGAGAGAGAGGGGGAGAAAATTTGGAACTCAAGGGATTGTGGAACTGAATGTTGCAGACTAAAAATAAATAAGTAAAATTAAAAAAATAAACAATTACTAAAAATTAGATAATATTTGTAAAGTACTTTGCAAATTCTAATGCACTATATAAAGACAAACTATTACTATTTATGACCATCAATATTATTACTCACCAACATTTGTCAGCTTTCAAAAGGTGGGTAGAGTACTAGACAGACTTGGAATTAGGAAGACCTGAACTCTAATCCTACCTTAGATACTTCTTAGCAATGTGACCTTGGGCAAGTCACTTAAATGCCATCTGCCTCAGTTTCCTTATTTGTAAAATGGGGATAATATTAGCACCTGCCTCCCAGGATTGTCATAAGAATAAAGTAAAATAACATTTATAAGGTTGTTTGCAGACTTCAGGGGGCTATGTAAATGCTAGCCAGTATTAGGATGACATAAGGTATCTGTGGAACTTCAGTACTTCTCCCTCCTGAAAGAAGGAACCCGTAGTATAATGGAAAGATCTAAGGGCTGGTAGTTAGAGGCTATGGGTTTAAGCCTTGGCTCTGATATTTGAAATCTGTCCAATCCCATGCAAGTTCCTTATGCCTGCTGGGTCTGAATTTCCTTACCCATAGAATGAGAGGCTGGTACTAGATGGCCTCACAGGTTCCTTTCAGCTCTAGATCTCCTTAGATCCCTTTCAAACTATCAGCCTAAGTCAATTCTTTAAAACTGACTTCTTCTGGTTAGTTTCACTAGGATAGAAAAAGTTCTAGCTCCTTAAGTGCCCAAAGCATAGCAGAACTACTAAAAATACACGAACAAAAAGCAAAATGCCTCAAATGCATAATTTAACTATAACAGAGGCATTTCTTGCCAAGAAACTCTCAATATTTTCATGCCAAACCAAAGTAGTTATGAAACTGATGGAATATTGTTCGCTTGACCCTGTTGGCTTATTTCTTGTGATTGGTAGGTAAGAATGTACTTTTGAAGAGGAAGATATATTAAAAGTTCAGGAAAGGTGCATGCCATCAATTCCCCACATAAAGAACCTAATGTCTCACGTGCAGCCCCATTAAATGAAGTATTCTCTGAGGTATTTATTTTGGCCAGTTTCTGACTCTTGTCTCTGGTATGAATATCATGGCATGATCTACACATGACTACGATTCATCCCCCACTAAGGGGAATCAAAGTAAATAGCATTGAAGGACTGGCCCCAAAGAAAATGGTCTAGACCCAAATGCTAAGAAATATTCCAATATGGAGGATGAGGGGCCTGGACATCTCTTGGTTGCTCATTGATCAACCTGCCTCTCTTCTGGTCATCTAGGTTATCTTTTATGATAGGAACACTGTCTGGCAGGATTTCCCTCTGCCTGCCCAAAAACATTCTTAAAAGATGATGAGGCCTGAGTTCCCTGGGACTCAGCTGGTTCAGGGGGCTAAGGCTCTAGCTGCACCTCCCTTGATACAGCTTCCTGATAGCTTCTGGCCATGCCGCAGCTTGGTCATCTAAGGCTATAAAGGGCCCAGTGACACATAGTCAGGGTCTTTTCGACTTGGTGGCTGTCCTGAGGCCATGTGAATCACCATACCCTGCCCTTCTGACCAGACCTGTTTCCATATTGAGACAAGAAGAGACATAACTACCCAAGTTAATTGCTGAGACTCATGGAATATCCTTTCTATGCTAGTGCTAAGTAAACCTATTTTTTAACTACTCAATGACCTAACTGGCCTCATTTCATTTTAACATCAAACTTTATCCTATAGGGTATGTGGCCTGAGTCTGGTCCACTTTAATGGCCTCCAAGGTAATTTTGAGCTCTAAACTCCTCTGAACTTTAAAATTCAGATAACATTTATAGTACCTACCTCAAAGGATTATTGGGAGATAACGTATGTAAAGAAGCAGCTAGGTGGAATGGGCAACTATGTGGTACAGTAGATATAGAGTGCTGGGCCTGGAGTCAGGAAGATCTGAGTTCAAATCTGACCTCTGACACCTACTAGATGTGTGACCTTGGGCAAGTCACTTAATCCTATTTGCCTCAGTTTCCTCATCTGGAAGTGGAACTGGAAAAGGAAATGGCAAACCACTCCAGTATCTTTGCCAAAAAAAAACCCAAGTGGGATCAAAAAGAATTGGACATGACTGAAATGACTGAATGACAACTAGGTGGTATAGTGAAACAGGTTCTGGGCCTGGAATTAGAAAGACCTGAGTTGGAATCCAGCCTCAGATATTTACTTGCTGTGTCACCCTGGGCATGTCAGTTAGCCTCTCTCTCCCTCAGTTTCCACAACTACAAAATGAGGATAATAGCACCAATCTCAGAAGATCAGATGAGATAATGTTTGTAAAGTACTTATCCACAGAGCGTGGCACATAGTACGTGTTAAACAAATGTTTATTCCTTTCCCTCTATAAACCTTAAAGAACTACATAGATGTTAGTTATCGTTATTACCATTAGGTTATATGTGCTAATATAACTTCTAGAAGCCTCCAGAAAATCCCCCTTTGCACACTTATTAGTAATTACGGATGACACCATGCATTTAGAACTAGAGGGAGCACTAGCAAATATTTACTAGAACCCTTATATTTTACAGGTGGGGAAACTGAGGCCTGAGAGAAGGTAAAGTGACTTGCCCAGTGTCAAACAGGTAGCAGAGTTTGGATGAACGCAGAGCCTCACATGCCATAGCCACGATGCCCTTCAGGTAGGCAAGGGGAGGCTATTACAAAAGCCCTCAGAACCTTCTCTATTTGGTCATGAGGTCTTGGGCAATTTTCATGAAACTGTACACAAGAAGCAAAACTCCATTTTGCAACATGGCAATCTAGGCTCCGGTGAGCCTGCACCATCCCCCCCTACTCCCTCTCTCCCTGTCCCCATCACCACCGACTTTGCCAACACAGACTAAAGGAAACCCATTTATTCTCATCATAAGCAACATGGAATGACTAATTCAGTTAACATATGACATCTACCAAGCTGTTTTTTTGTTGTTTTTTTTTTTTTTATAGCTGAAATAAATAGAGCGTAGGTAGGGGGAGAAGGCAGGCTCTGCTGAATATTCCCAGGCTTAGGTATTAAGAAATTTCTGCACATGTGTACATGGAACAGAAGGACAAACTCCCACACAGACTGCATCTATTTGTATTGATGAGCCCACTGCTTAAAAAACTCAGGATATTGGCATCCATGTGCAAAGCACAGAGGGTCGGGGTATTCCCCTGACTCAGGCACAGATGGGAGTGAGGAAGTCACCCACCCACGGCTGCACATATGCACAGATGTAGCAGGATGTCTGTACATTAGTATGGGGGCGGGGGGAGAGGTAGCAAAGATACGAGCAAGAGAGAGAATACAGGGAGAACACAACACTGCTCTTGCAAAGGAAATGATAGATTAGAATTTTCTATTTCTTTCCAGACCCTAACACGTCATTCTTTTCAACTGTCAAATCATTCCTTTCAATGAGTGGTGACTTTGATAACAGGAATATATTTTATTAAGCGTGTTCTCCGTTTTCTGTTCTTCACATGCAAGTCCAGACTGACGAGGTAACAGATGCTGTATGTTTTTGATCTGTTTATAGCTTTTGCACCTCCTAAAACTATCAAGGACTGAAGTCCTAATCCAAGGAGGTTCATCAATTTCACGGTTATTATGATGCCACTTTTAAACAGATCTACCAAGCCAGAAAGGCTTTAAGCATAGCCCAGTTATGAACTATATATCTGTTTTATGGATGCTGATGCTATTTCTCCCAGTTGAATGTCAAATCCTTGAGACTAGGGGTTGGGTTCTTTGTTTGTTTGTCTTTGCATCTCTGACACCTGGCACAGTGCCTGACACATGACCATCTTGTCATATACCCTGCCAACTGGAATGACCCACTTGAAAAGGTCACCCTCCAAAACCAAACTCAGTAGACCATGCGTAAACCTCCCTCCCCATACCACCCCAGGGAAATGAATCTGTTCAGCTATGGAACCTTATCCTAGGGTTGAGGTGTTCTGATCGGGGGTTAAGTGAGAACAAACTTCCACCATATCAAGCCTAATCTATACTACCTGTTCTGTCTAGTCTATTCATCACATATGACACTATTTTCTACCAGGAAACCTCAGAGAATAATAATTATATCAATAATACTATTGTTACTGGGATAGGCATGACAATGCACGAACTGTGCTTTGGCACCATTCATAATTCCTGTAACTATCCAAACAAGAACTCCCTTCCCTGGTCACTACACACCTGCATGGGTTGTCTCCTATTAGAACGTAAACTGCTTTAGCACAAGGACTGATTCAGAAGTACACGTTACATTTTGTATTTGTATTTCCACAATGCAGAGCAATGCCTGGATCATAAATGTGCTCTCCTTCCCTCAATTCATTTGCTCACATAGCAGGCACTTAATAAATGTTTGCTGATTCATTCATCTGAGGACCTAGACTAGCTAAATTCTGAGAGGCTCATCAATAAAAAGTTGGCCACCAGATGATGGCAGCTCCACAAGTCTGCACTGGAAGGTATAGAGAGGCTGCTATCTGCACCAGCAAAAGATACTGACCTTGGAGAAATTTTTGAAAATCTTTTTAAAGTACGCATTTTATAGCACTAAAAATAAATTCCAGTCAATAGCCATGGAACAATGAAATACAAGTCTGAGTTTTATTTTGTTTCATTTAAGACTGGGTATCCTTATCTAGCTCAGGCTGGCATTACAGGGGCCCCTCACTGGCCCAGTCTTTTCTTATGGGCACGAGAGCTTGACCAGTGCTCAGTTTCCTACCTGTGCCCTTCCCCTCATTCCCCTAATTGCTCCTTAGGTCTCATCCTCTTAATGACAAAGTTAATCTAGATGCTGATTGGCCTTGCCCACTGCAGCTCAGAATCTGGGAGTTCCAGAGATCCATCAGCCTCAGCATCCCTAGGAGCAAGGATTATAGGTATGCCACCATGCCTGACTCTCCTCTGAGGTCTTAGTAGAGAGATCACATGATCACAAAGGAAATTTGGTAGGATTGTTATGTTTTGTGACTTTATTAATAATCATATTAATATAGAAAGCTGAAATTTATAAAGCACTCTGATGACTGTCACATTATTTGATTCTAACAACAACCCACTGTGATGGGCTATTATTATCCCCATTTTACAGATGAGGAGGTTTACCTTACCTGACTTATCCAAGATCATAAAGCTAATAAGTGGCAGAGCTTTCCTTCTCTAGCTACTGGCCCCTTCCCTCTGCTTACAAACATGTCCAGGTCTCCCTCATGCTGAAGAAAAGTCTTCCGCTGACCCTTCCTTCCATCTCTTCAAGCTGTGTTCCTACATGTCACCTAACTTTCACTGCCAAACTCCTAGAAAGCCATCTATAGTCACTGTTTCCACATCCTTACCACCCCCTCACTGCTCAACCCTTTGAAATCTGGATCCAGATCCCATAATTCTACTGAAATTGCTCTCTCTAAAGTGATCGATGATCTTTTAACTGCTGAACCTAATGGCCCTTTCTCAGCCTTCACCCTCCCTGGTCACTTGGCAGCTCCTGACAGTTGGCCACTCATTCTGCCTCGATACTCCTCTGGTTTCCATGACATTACTCTCTCCACATTCTCCTTCTCTTCTCTGACTGCTTTGTCTCATTCTCCTCATTTGGATCGGGTATCCATTTCCACCCCCTCATCCCCACTCAGAGTGCAAACTTTCCCCCAAAGGTCATTCCAAGGACTTCTCTGTCCTGTTTCTGTCTCTCTTTTTCTCTCCTCTCTTTCTTGATAATATCATCAACTTCTATTGGTTCAATGATCATCTCTGCCCTCATGACTAACAGTCAATTATATATGCATATACACATACACATATACATATATACACATGTATATGTGTATGTATGTTGTTGTATTGTTCGGTTCTTTTAGTTATGTCTGACTTTTTGTGACCCCATTTTGGGTTTTCTTGGTAGAGATTCTGGAGTGCCATTTGCTTCTCCAGTTCATTTTACAGATAAGGAAACTGAGGCAAATAGGGTTAAATAATTTGTTCAGGACCATACAGCTAGTAAGTGTCTAAGGCCACATTTGAACTGTTCCTGATACCAGACCCAGCGCTCTATTTATTCCACCACCTAGCTGCCTGTGTGTACTATATAAGTACATAAATATATTTATATATATACACATGTACATACTTTGTAGTATACATACACATATGTGTGTATATTATATATACATATAAATATATGTGTGTGTGCATGTATATTTAATCCTATTCTCACATTTCAGTAATAACTTCAACCCCACATTTCTAACTGCCTGCTATACATCTCCAACTGGATGGCTTAATGGCATGCCAAATTCAATACTTCCAAAAACGTCCTGAACATTTTCCCCCCTAAATATACCCATTTCTGCAAGTTGTGGTAGTATATGCCTGTATTTCTGACACTGAAGAGGCTGGCATTAGTAGGTTGCTTGAGCTAAGGAGTTCTGAGTTTTAGAGAGTAAGACCAATCAGGTGTCTGGTACAAATATGGTAAGATCATGGAAAAAGGGAGGCATGGACTGCTGAAGGAGGAGCAAAGTGACCCAGGTTGGAGACTTAGCAAGTCAAAGCTCTTGTACTGCTCAGTAGTGGTATTGAGTCTGTAATGGCTGCTGGACTTCTAGCTTGAGAGAAACAGAGGGCGAGGAGGAGGAGAAGAAAGTAAAAGAGAGGAGGGGAGGGGAGGGGAAGAGAGGGGAGAGGAGAGTAAAGTAGATGAGAGGAGGGGAAGGGAGGAGAAGAGGGGAGGGGAAGGGAGGGGAGAACAGAGGAGAGGAGAGAAGAGGAGAGGGGAGGGGAGGGGAGTGAAGGGGAGAGGAGGAGAAGGGAGGGGAGGGGAGGGGAGGGAAGGGGAAGGAAGGGAAGGAGATGATAGGGAAGGAGAGGATAGGGGAGGAGAGGGGAGGAGAGGAGGGAAAAGAAAAGAAACAAAATTCTCCTATCTTTCTCCTATCCTTTGGGTATCCAAAGAACTATACCTATCCATAAGGGCATGTTTTTCCCTAGAAGGTTGAGGTGAAAGTTGAAAGAGTTCCAAGGCAAAGTCTGGGAGAAAGATCTGCTTATGGACAGGAGTTGAACTCTGTAGTACCACCCCTGATAACAATAGTCACCAATGTTCATATTGAGCACTAAGGTTTGCAAAGCACTTCATGCACATTATTTCATTTTTTATATCTGATACAACATTCTGTGAGGTAGTACTACTACCAATGAAGAAACTGATGTTTAAGGGTAAGTGACTTGCTGAAGACATACAGGATAGTAAGTGTCTGCTCCAAGTCCAGAATTCTACCTGCCACCTCTTCATACTGGATGGTAGAGCAGTTAGGGAAGGTGTTCAAGGTGTTCCTCTATGTGATCATAATAGAGAAAAATCAGGGGCTTATCTCCCATTACATTCCAGAAAATATTGACAATTATTATCCCAAGAACTTTAGCTCTTCTTGAAACTAAAATAATTCATTCATTCATTCATTCAACAAACATTTGCTAAACACCTACTATTTGTAGCAATCCTGTACTAGTTGGTGTAAGAGGAGGACACTTAGATAAAACATATTTCCTGACCTCATGAAGCTTATAGCCAAGTAAAGGAAATACATGCGAGCCTAGCCAACTGTAATAATGTACAATGTTACCTGGTTAACATATCAGAAAACTGAAAAATAAAGTACTACATAAAGTCTAAGGAGGAACATTATTCCAGAAAGAAAGGATCAAAGAAACCTTCAGAGAAAATCATAGTGTCTAAGTGGGGTTCAGAAAGTGGGGACTATGGCCTGACCCCAAGGGGGTGTGTGATCAAGCAATACAGGGATGTGAAGACAGGTTGAATCCCACCCTACTCACCATGGTTAATACTGGCGCCCAGTGTACATCAAAACCATCCTCACCCATTTTTCAATCCTCTTCCACTCTGCTCTTTCCCTCACTCTACAAGTGTTCAACCTCACTGCTTACAATCCTCCTGTGCTCCCTTTAGGGCAGTCATATGCTAAAAAACCTATGAGGGAACCTAGAGCAGTAGCCACATGGATGCCATTGGGAAAATGACTACCCTATTACCAAGTATATTCACTCTTAGCTCTCCAGATCACCTTGTGATTGCAGTAGGCTCTTCTAACCCCATCTCCTTTTGTTGAAGGTGAAACAGAATGAGTCATGAAGAATGAACAGGCATGGATGGATTGCTATCTGTATCACAGATCCCATTGCATTATCTTCCCTTTCCCCACTCCCATCCTACCAATCTTACAAATTTCTCTATTCCTGTTAAGTGCATTACCATCCTTTCAATTACTCAGTGCTATGGGTCGGTCTGATGCTTGCACCTTTTTAGTTCAGGTTTAATGTTGAAATGAAATAAGATACCTAAATATCATTGAACAGTAGAAGAAAGGAGATTTAGCCCTAAAACAGTAAAGAAATACAGTAGCACTTAGATAAAGTAGGTCTAATCCACCTGTCCTCATATGGAAATTTGTCACACGTGGTGACTCTCATGGTCTCTGGGCATACACTGCGTCTAAAGAACACCAACTTCATGTGAGTAAAATATGTTATATCTCTGGATAATCACCCATCAACCCAAGCCAGAAGCCATCAGGAAGATGCATCGAGAGAGGTAAGGCTTGAGAGAAAACCTAGCCTAATCCACATATGAAGGGAAGTGATGGAGAAGGGAGAACCCTGGTAAGATACTAATTGGTCTAATCACACCAAGGTTCAGCACCAGAGTGTCATTCTGGACTTATCACTTTCCCTCACTTCATATATCCAATCAGTTGACAAATTTCATAATTTCTACCTTCACGACATTTCTTGTACCTGTCTGCTTCTGTCTACTCTACTCTCCCCTACCCACATAGTTCAGACCTTTATCAATTTTCACCTGGACTAGAACAAGAGCCTCCTTGCCTCAGATCTCTCCCTTCTCCCATTCATGTACCACCAACTGCCAAAGTGGTTTTCCTAAAGCAGAGGTCTGGCCATGTTACTTCCCAACTCAATAAACATAAATGGCTCCCCTTAGGGCTCTAGAGGTCAAAAATTATTCTGTTTTTATCTCATCCCTTTACATTTTGCATTTTCATAAAAAGTTTCATAATAATTTTTCATAAGTTCATTTTCATAATGTTTTCATAATAAGTTTCATAATGTATGTAATTATTAGAACAGTTATACCTTTATATAAGCTATAAATAAATATACACATTGGGGGTTCATGCTCCAATAAATTTTTAAAACTATTACTAGACTACACAATCAAAAACTCTAGAGACCATTGTTTTAAATGGTGGGTAAGAAATCAGCAAATGAATTCTCTTATCACCTTACTTTTTCCAAAAAAATAAACCAATCTGTTAATCTTGTCAGAGCTATAAGTAAAACTGATTTCTTGTGCCCCCTTCCACAACTTCAACTTCATGCACTGATTAGAGTTGGACACTAATAAAATATCATATGAAAAAGTCAGTGGGGTGAATTTAAAATTTTTCTACTCCACATACAGGAAAAATAAAGCGAACTGATAAATTTCAACCAGTTTCTCCAGATAATCCCTTTGCCAATATGAATCTTAGTTTGCTTCTGATTTTAGCACAGTTAAATGTTCCTACGGCAAAAGATGTATTAGTTCCACTCTTCTTCCCTATGAGGCTGCTGGGTCTCTTTATTATACTCCTGCTAACCCTGGGTTATTTTTTTTTATTAAAAAGAAAAATTAGTCAGACCAGGAAATGATGCACTTGGTTTCCATGACAATGCTTAAAAAAAAAGTTCAATCTGCTGCACGATGAAGCATTTGAAAACCATTCCCTAGCAACCCCATAGGTGCACAGAGACACAGACCTATCATGGGCTCTTCACTCTTCCACAGTCAGGAAAGCCATACGGAGAGATTCACTTGAATTCTACAGGTCTTAGATTTGCTGAACACATTTTGATTTAGGATTTAATTATACTAACATACCATGCAAAATAAGACACAGGCATATCTGCAGTGAAGTTGGATGCTTTTCGATGCAGATCTCTTAATGTCTCAAAACAAAATGCATTTTTGTCCTCCCAGTACCATGGGTATTAACTTAGTAAGCAGCATTCCAAATTCTTCCAGTTTGACTATTCATTTGACATTGAGTGATGCTTTTGGAATCTTGAATAATTCATTAATATTTTCTAAAATGATCTGAAAAGAATTTAAGAAATACTCTTTACCCATCAGTAAGGCATAAGGGCTTTCCATGTTAAGCCATACAATATTATACATTGACTACACAGTAATTATGTGGTCTGACAGTGTGATTATAGGAAATAGCCAGAAATGAGGTTTCATCACAAGCTATCCTGATGGTAATATGTGTGTGTGTGTGTGTGTGTGTGTGTGTTTAAAGAAATGGAAAAGGTCAAAGGATCAAGTACAGAGGAATTAGAGTGAAGAGTAATGGAAAGTTTTAGACACCAGTAAGATATTCTATGGTTCACCAAAATGTCTATTAAAGATGGAAGAGAAAAGGGGTTTTAGAATGATTATAGTAAAATAGCTGATTCTGAAATTATGTACTTCATCCAAGCAAGCTGAAATGCATGAATGACTGGTAAGTATTATGACAATTACAATGAATTCCTAATTATCCCCAGCAAAATATACTTCCACAACTTCATGGATTACAGTGCAATGCTCAGGCTCAGTTAGTTATCCCCTAGCTCTGGCTACGTGACCTGCCCACCTCCTTTTCATAAGAATCCCCAATGGCCTTTGTGCTACATTTTGTGCTAGTATTTGTAGAGAATCATAAGGTTTGCAAGCATTTTACTTGTTATCTCATTTGTTCTTCACAAGCCTATGAATAGGTGCTATTCCCCATTTTACAAATGAGGGAACAGAAGGGAAGAAAGGTTATATGACTTGGTCCAGGGTCATAAAATTAGTATCTGAGGCAAGATTTGAACTCAGGTCTTCCTGACTCCAAGTCTGACACCTACCTGCTAAAAAGTCATCACTATGCTGTCCTTATGCCCACCTGTTCTTAGCTGCTAAAATAAATATTTGGTGGGAATTAAGTAATTTATTGTGTGAGAGATGCCAAGGTAGCAGGAAGAACACTAAAACGGGAATCAAAAGACCTATCCTAGTTCCACTATTTCAAAGCTGTATGTCTCTGTGCAGTCAAATCGTTTTAACATCTCCAAGTTTCCTTCTCTATCAAATGGAGGCAGTAATGCCCACACTACATACCTCAAAGAAACCTGGTTTTATATGTTGTAAATTCAATTCAATAAAAGAAGTTTTTATTAAGCTCTTAATATGTGCAGAGATCAATCTGCTAATTGCTAGAAGAATAACAACATTTAGACAAGACACAGTCTCCAGTTTCATGAAATTCCTCATAGCAGGAAAACCATTCTACAAAAATCTCCTTTTTTCCCCTCCATCCTTATATCAGAAACATCATGGGCTCCTATATTTCTCTCCTGTCTTTCACCACTGACAGTTCACTTAGCTTCACTTAAGAGCAATCACATTCACACATAACATGTATCCGCCTTTTCTACTTCCTCCAGTCTCTCTGCTTTGAGCCTTGCTCAGCTGCCTCTGGAAAATCTCTGTATCTTTTCCTCTCTGTTCCACTTGTAAGTCTCTCTATATTTGTCTCTGTCTCTGTCTCTTCTCTCTCCTTTCCTCCCTCCCTCCTCCCTTTCCCTCTTTTCTCGCTTGCTTATACATACATACATACATACATATATATATATATACATATATATATGCACACAGATAGATATGTGTGTATAAATATATATGTATGTGTATATCATATAAGCCTAATTGGGGATGAAAAAGCAAGGGTTTTCTAAGTTATGTACCTATTCTGGGCAAAAGGAAATCCAGTAAGTTTTATGAGAAATTAAACATAATAAATCATTCAGGGAAAGAAGGAGAGCATTGCTTTAAATCAGACTGGGTATGTACTTGGCTTAATTATACTATTAAAATGAATTTTTTTAATATGAAGAACCACCCAATCCATGTCAAAGGAGACTTTGAACAAACTTTGAGCTACAGAACCCACAAAGCGACACAGAGAAGCTAACCTTCCACTGAGGACAACATGTCAGGCCAGCAGGAACTGGCCGGCACAGTGCTCTGGGAGCTGACCCCAGCCCCACAGGAGCTGGAGGTTTTAGCACCCAGGCAGACCTGACCAACAGCCAGCTGGAGGGACTCCAGAGCACCAGGAGTTGTGGTGTTTCCAGAATTATCAACATATAGATGGTAAGGACAAATTGAGAGGTCAGTGCAGTTTGGACTTTGGTGTCCAGTAGTTGGGAGTGTGTCAGCTGCTTCCCCCAGGGGGAGAAGCCATTGAGGATCCATGGTGTGTAGACACCGCCATGTGGCAGCTTAAGCTCCTGGCCTGCAGACTGTAGGGGGACCAAGCAACCAGTCTGAGGGGTAATCACTCTTGCTTTAACCTGCTTGGATCTGGGCTACGGTCAAGGGTGGAGGTCCTGGGTGTGTGACCACCTTGCCAGAGTGTGTAGAGTCTTCAGAGAGGGCACCCAATTAATACCTCCGGTAGCTGAGAAAACCCCAGCGTTTGGGATGGAAGCTCCCCTGACTGGTGGCAGAGTCCTACTGTAGCAAAAAGGCCAAAAGTCAAGTAATTGAGTGGCAACATGACCAGGCAAAGGAAGCAAAACAAACAGAAGAACCCAACATTAGACTCCTATTTTGGGGAATAAAAGGATCAAAGCATGGAACAGGAGGAAGACAGTAAAGTCAGAACTTCTGCACCAAAAGCTTCAAAGGAAAATACGAGCTGGTTACAGGCCACAGAGGACCTTAAGAAGCAGATGAGAGAAGTGGAGGAAAAATTGGGAAGAGAAATGAGAAGGATGCAGGAAAAGTATGAAATGAGAGTCAACAGCCTGACTGAGGAAAATAACACCTTAAAAAATAGACTAAATCAAATGGCAAAAGAGGCTCAAAAAGGCAACGAGGAGAAGAATGCCTTAAAAAGCTGAATTTGCCAGATGGAAAAAGAATCTCAAAAGTTCACTGAGGAGAATCATTCCTTCAGAATTAGATTGGAGCAAATGGAAGCTAGTGACTTTATGAGAAATCAAGATGCTGTTAAACAGATCCAAACAAATGAAAGAATAGAAGGCAATATGAAATATCTCATGGGAAAAACCACTGGCCCTGAAAATAGATACAGGAGAGAGAATGTAAAAATTATTGGACTACCTGAAAGCCATGATCAAAGAAAGAATGTAGAAATCATCCTTCAAGAAATTGTCAAGGAAAATGTCAAAATAGAGGTCAAAATAGAGGTTGAAAGAATCTACCAATCACCTCCAGAAAAAGATCCCCAAAAGAAAACTCCTAGGAATATTATAGCCAGGTTCGAAAATTCCCAGATCAAGGAAAGAATATTATAAGCAGCCAGGAAGAAACTATTTAAATATTGTGGAAACACAATCAGGACAGCACAGGATCTGGCAGCTTTTACACTGAGGGATCAAAGGGCCTGGAATATGATATTCCAGAGGTCAAAGGAGCTGGGATTAAAACCAAGAATCACCTACCCAACAAAACTGAGTATCATGTTTCGGGGGAAAATATGGTCATTTAATGGAGGACTTTCAAGTATTCTTGATGAAAAAACCAGAGTTGAATAGAAAATTTGACATTGAGATACAAGAAGCAAGAGAAGCATGAGAAGGTAAACAGGGAAAAGTAATCATAAGGAACTTATCAGAGTTGAACTATTTACATTCCTACATGGAAAAACAATAATTATAACTGATGAAACTTTTCTCAGTATGAAAATAGTTGAAGGGAATAGAAATATAGATATATTACATCGGAGGGTATATGGGCATATGAATACATTTGTGAATGTGTGTATACATGTTTACAGGTATACAGAGATAGAGGGCACAGGACCAATTTAATAGGAAGGGATGATACTTAAAAGGTGAAATTAAGAGGTGAGAGAGGAATATAATGAGAGGAGATGGGGAAAGACAAAATGGGGTAAATGATCTCACATAGAAAAGGCAAGGGAAAATGGTTACAATGGAGGGGAAGAACAGGAAGCCAAAGGGGAATGGGTCAACTTTATTCTCATTGAATCTGGCTCAGGGAGGGAATGATATACACACTAAATAGGGTATCTCACCCTACAGGAGAGTAGGGGGAAAGGGGATGAGAGGGGGGATGATGGAAGAGAGGGCAGGCTGGGGTGGGGAGGGAAGTTGGAAGCAGGCACTTTTGAAAAGGGACACGACCAAAGTAGAGAATAGAACAAGTGGGAGGTGAGATAGGTGGAAGAGAAATATAATCATATTACTATGGTAATGTTTTGTATTGGCTACACATGTACAACCTATATTGAATTGCTTATCTTCCCAGTAAGGGTGGGTGACAAGGGAGGAAGGGAATGAATCTGGAAAATGTTTAAATATACATATATATATATATATATATATGTACTATTATTAATGCTATTTTGCATGTAATTGGGAAACAAGATATACAGGCACTGGGGCATAGGGATCCACCAGGCCCTACTGGAAAAGTTGAAGGGGGTATGGGAAAAGATATGGGAGAGAGCCAATTGGAGGAGGGGGTATCCTGTGGGACTGCTATTTTGGGGCGGTGGGTAGGGAAAAAACGGGGAGAAAATTTGTAACTCAAAATCTGGCAGAAATGAATGATGTTAACCAGAAGTTAATAAAGCATTTAAAAAAATAAAATAAAATATGAAGAACCTACATCCATAAAAATCAACCATAATATTAAAAAAGTGTTATTACTTCTGACACAGAAAAATTGTTGGTTGTATACCTGGAAGATCACCATTAGGGTAAGATGCTGATTCAAGAAAAAGTCCTTAGTCTAAACGAAGATTTAAAATTAGGTAAAGTCACAAAATGATTTTGCAACATATCGTAGGTGGTGTGATAGCTGAAAGCCAGAGCACTTTTACATGACATTAAGGTGAGTGGGGAAATTGCTAATGCTGACAAAAAACAACTTCTGGTTTTCTTGAGACATTTGTTGCAATAACTGAGGAGAAACCTATGGTGTTTCTTCAAATGTTTAGGATGGATAAAACTGAGATCTTCTGCAAGGAAAAAAAAAGTGCCTGGTAGTTACTACATGCTAGGGAAAGACATTTCCCATACCTGAGCCAGGAGAGACCACTTGACTGGTTTGGAGAGAAAGCTACTCATTTACCTTTCTGTGTATCTCAGATGGTGAATAAAATTAGATGAAATGAATTTTTTTTCATCATTTTGGCCTTGAACCATATTCCCTTCAAAAATGTGCTTTTATGAGACAATGCACCAGGAGAACACTTAGGTTACAAAATCATTTTCATTCTAACATCAAGGAGTGTTTCTCTTTCCTAATGTAAGCTATTTGTTGTAGACAATGGATCAAAGGGTTAAAAAAAAGGTTACTTAACACTTACTATGCCACTTATATAATCTTTATCCAATAGGGGTACAGAACGGAGGAAATACCTAACTTCAGAGATTTCTGACAAAATAGCGTGTGTGTGTGTATACATATAATTTATACACAAACATATATATGCTGTAAAAACACCACTGAAGAATGTTATAATGAAATCATGGAGACCATATGGATGGGGTTTTAGGAAGAAAAATTCTAAAAACCTTTGTTCTTAGTTTGTTCATTATTTGAAGAAGTCTGAGAAAATTCTAAAGAATGTCAGTAAAAGGAAATTCAACAAAGAAAGTAACTTGATTCTAATCTGGAGGTATATGGCATAGAGGAACTGTTAGACTCACATTTAGAGAATCTCTCTAATAATGGTCTCATACAATTGGGCAAACAAAAGGTTGCAGATAATACAAAGAGGCTGCCTGAGATGCTTGTCTCCAAAACACTACAATTTCTCTCGTGTCTTAAAAAGTAATTTTCCTAGATTAAAAAAAAAGCCAGAAGTTCAGATTTTCCCACAAACTTTTTCAAGTGCCTCAGAAAAACCAGTGTCATGAAACTTTGTACCCTGAAGTAGAGTTCCCCTTCTGAAGCTCCACAAAGGTTTTCCTCTCATTTCTTATCTAGGTATCTAGGAGATGGTGCAGTAGATACAATGCTACACCCAGGAGGCAGCTAGGTGGAGCAGTGAATAGAGCACCAGTCCTGGAGTCAGGAGGGCCTGAGTTCAAATCCAGCCTCAGACACTTGACACACTTACTAGCTATATGACCTTGAGCAGGTCACTTAACCCCAATTGCCTTGCATTACCCCCTCCAGAAAAAAATGCTAGACCTGGACTCAGGAAAATCTGAGTTCAAATCCAGTCTAGGACATTTATAAGCTCTGTGACTCTGGGGTTAGTCACTTAACTTCTGTCTGCCTCAGCTCCTCCATTTATAAAAATGGAGATAATAACAGCACCTACCATGTCATAACAATAAAATGAGGTAATGTTTGTAAAATGCTCGGTAGACTTTGAAGCAGGATAGAAATGCTAGCTCTTGTTACTCTCATCTTCACATTAAGCTTTCTATTCCTCAAGCACCAACATTGTGGATAAATAATAAAATTGATTCTCACTCAATTTTGTTGACTTTCCGTTTTGTGCAATTAACACTATCACAAACTGATTTTCTGTATTTTCATTACGAGTCTTTTTCAGTTTAAGTAGGCTTTTGTCAGTTGGCCTGGGAACCTAGCCACCATGAAGAACGTGGTTTCTAAGATAAATCATGTTCTAAATTCAAAGCACCAACTTACAAATAGCAGCAGCCATGACAAGGTTGCTAGAGCTGGCCGCCCTCAGAGCCACAAAGTCCTGGGTTCAAGTCCCACGTGGGATGCGTACCAGCTGAGTGATCTTGGACAAGGTATTCAACTTCTCAACATTTTAAACAATTCTCTAGACTCTAAGTTGCAGAGAAGGCACAAACCTGCATTAGTAGCGGAGTTTCCTCACCTGGCAGTTCCTTGTATCAGTGAAATCATATAAACAGCCTCTGTCCCTGTAAATTTAATAAATGAACCTCAAGACTTACATGGGTCTCTGATCTCATTTGGTGTAGGAGCTTCTGCCACCTCTGAAGGTCTTAACTCATTCCTCCTCTGTCATCTTGTCCATATTTCTCCATAGAAGAACTACCTAGATCAAGTAAGGCCACATGATAGACACACCCCTGATAGACCAATTGGTATCTTCCTTGGCTTTTTTCACTACTTCCTGGATACCAGCGAAGGACCTAAGCTGTCCATCTATAAAAACTTAAATAGGCCACCCTTTTCCCCAAGTATATACATGCCTGATGATGCCTCTTATCCTACTTCTTTTTTTTCCTTGCTTTTTGGAGGGGGGAAGGCAAGGCAATTGGGATTAAGTGACTTGACCAAGGTCACACAGCTAGTAAGTGTTAAGTGTCTGGGGTCGGATTTGAACTGAGGTCCTCCTGACTCCAAAGTCAATGCTCTATTCACTGCCACCTGGCTGCCCCTTGTATTCTACTTCTAACAAGCAAATCTTCATGGGGAATGTCCTTCATTCTATGATAGCTTTCCATTGCTCTTTGGGTCATTTGCAATTGCATTTTTTTCTCAGGCTGTAGGTATGATTCATAGCCATATAGCATCATCAGGAAAAATACCACTATTTAAAAAAAGATGGACTATTTGGAAGCAGGGAACAGCTTGAGGTCATTTGACTCTATGGTTTCCCAGACATGATTTCTCCTATGCAATTCTGTGCTTTGTTCAATGTCCATTTCCTACTGATGAACTTTTTTTTACTAAATAAATGAATTCATGGAATTGAATTTTCTTATACATTGGGGCCTACCCATACATAAATGAGTTGTTAATTTAAAATAAATTTTCAAGATTCAAAAATAAACTACTGGATGCAGTTCCCCTCTCTGGTGTACAAAAGAGCTTCTTTAGACACAAAGAGGCCATGGGGAAAATGCCTAAAATATTCTCACCTCTTGGCCCATTACACGCTTTCTGAGCTCCAGAGTTGCTGTTCTGAGGGGAGTGTTGGCAGCAAAATGGATGTTTCAGCCTTCACACAGACTTCAAAGCCACTACCAGAGAGGCAGGGAAGGAGGCAGAACAAATGTGACAAATGCCATCCAGGGAGGCATCTACCAGGTCCAAGACATGCACAGGGGATACAGACAGGAGAAAGCGCTTCCATTCTGCCCTACTTTGAAAGTATATTACTCCTCTTCCTCTTTCAATGGCTGCTTTTTTTTTCTTTCTTTTAAGATTGGGCCTCCCAAGGGGCTGCTAGGTGGCGCAGTGAGTAGAGCGTCGGCCCTGGAGTCAGAAGGACTTGAGTTTGAATCCAGCCTCAGACACTTAACGCACATACAAACAAAAACCTAGCCATGTGACCTTGGGCAAGTTACTTAACCCCAATTGCCCTCCAAAAAGCAAAAAAAAAAAAGAATTTCTAGGGGCGGCTAGGTGGCGCAGTGAGCAAGAGTGCTGGCCTCAGAGGTGGGATGACCCGACATCAAAACTGGCCTCAGAAAATGAGTACCCACACATAAATAATGACTAGCCGTGTAACCTTGATCAAGTTACTTAACCCCAATTGCTTTAAAAAAAAAAAAAAAGATTGGGCCTCCCTATGTTGGCTCATCCTGGAAGTACAGGTTCTGGTAGTCCTACTCTGACCAAGACAAGAATGTTAACCCGCTTATTAATGCTGACTTTAATACAGACACACATTTCAGCTCAGCGTCTCCAAGCTCCAAAGGTTCACCAGCCTCAGCCTCCTTGGTAGCAGGAGTTGCAGGTATGCAACATCACCTCTGGTTCCCTAGCTTTTTTTTTCTCTCAAACTCCTCTCTGAACCATTTCTCATTTTAGGGAAAAGAGTCCTTCCTTCACATGTTCAATAATAGAACATATTACCTTGAACAAAGTAGTAACAAAATCGTCCTTTCAAAAAAAATGTCTCCTACTATGCTTTTTCCTCTGTGTTCTTATAGACTGTTACCCACTAATGATCATAAACTGCATTTTGCTGCTTTAGTCCTGATTTCTTTCCTCTGTAAGACTTCATATATTTCTTTCTGTTTGTCATGTTTCATATCACTAATGCACATCAGTCTTCTAGGGAAGGGAAGGAAAAGAACAGGTATTTATTAAGTACCTATCATGCACCAGGCATCTACAGCAACCTTGGGAGATAGATATTATTATTATCCCCATTTTACAGTTGAGGAAACTGAGGCAAACAGAGGTTAAGTGACTTGCTCAGTGTCACACAGCTAGTAAGTATCTGAGACCAGATTTGAACTCAGGTTTTCCTGATTCCAGAGGTAGTGCTCCAAACACTAGCTGCCCAACTGCATTCATATGCCAGAATTAGTTTAAATATTCCCCAATCATTGAACAAACATACTATTTCCAGTTTACTACTATTATGAAAAATGCTGCTATGAATATTCCTGTGAAGTTGGCCCATGAGGCGTTGGTAGCACGTGTACACTATAGTCCTAGTATTGGAATCAGTGAGTTATAAATGGTATGATTTATGGATGTTTGTAGTTGTAGTTCTAGCTGATTAACGTTATCCAAAGCAGATACATGGACCCACCAGTAGTGTGCCCATTTCTTCACAGACTCACCAGCCCTGAATTTTATAATTTTTAATTATCTTTGTCAATGTAGTTGATGTGGGTGGTCTAACTTAGAATTTTTGAAATGTCTATTTCTTTGATAGAGTCTGGTAGTTAATCAGTTTCTAAACTATAAGAATATAAATATAAAATACAGGGAGAAGCCATGTGTGGTGGCAAACATGTTCCCTGCTATTAGGCTGAGGCTACTGGATTGCCTGAATTGAGGAGTTCTGAGCTGCAGCAGACCTAAGCTAATCAGATGCCCACACTAAATCTAGCACCAATATGATGAGCCCCCAGGAGAGAAGGGTTACTGGGTTGCCTAAGGAGGGGTAAACCAGCATAGACTGGAAAAACAAAACAGATGAAAGCTTCTCTACTCATCAGTATTGGAACTGGGCCCAAGAGTTGCTGTTTTACCTCCAGTCTGGTAAGATATGAAGACTCAGTGTAGGAGAGGAGAAGAGAGGAGAGGAAAAGAGAGGCAAGGGAAGGGGAGGGGAGGGGAGGGTCATTGTTTACAGGTGGACTGAGCAGTAAAATAAGGATGACAATACTTCATGAATTAATTTACTTCATATAAACTTTTTCAGGTGCTTCCCTACCAATTTTTTCATTGCCAAAGGATTACTTTACAGAGCTAGAAAAAATAATAATGGGTTCTTCTAGAACAAAAAATCATGAATCTCAAGGGATATAATGGGGGGAAAGGAGGGGAGGAAAGAGGGCCTAGTAATACCAGGTCTCAAAATATACTACAAAATAGTAATCATCAAAATTTTGATGGACCCTAAAAATAGAGATCTGCAAGTGGAATAGAGTAATACAGTGACCAACCATGACTCCAGAGGCTCCATGATGACCAGTGAAACCTGCTACCCATCTCCTGACAGAGAAATGATGAACTCAAGGTAGAGAAACATATGTATGTATACATATATACACACAGAGACATGTATACATGTACATGTGTATATATCCATACAGACACAAACATATATATTAACATGATCACTGTAGGGATTTGTCTAGCTTGACTACGCATGTTTGTTATATGGGTTTTTTCCCCCCAGTGGGCATTGGGGAGTTGGGGAGAGGTGGATGGGACAGGAAAGTTAATGATAAGAATTCCAAAAAAATATGAGAAGAGAACAAGAAGGAGACAAGAAGAGAGCACAGACAAGGACAGCTTCAAGCTCTACATAATAGAGAGCCACTGTCAGTGTATGATCGTCTCCTTCTGTTCTCTAATGTATATGGACGTGATTATTTGGGGGGTATTTGTTACGTCTTGAATTTTAAATGTAAATATGCTTCTTTGTAAAAACTACCTATTTATATTTGTTGGCTACTCACATACTAGATAACGGATGCTTTACCATTCCTTAAAGTTCTTTATTTCAAAGGCGATTATGCATTTTTTATAGTTTACTGTATATAATGGACTAATTAAGGGACCTTCGTGATTTTGACTATCTAAATCTTCCAAAAGTTCAGTTCTTCTCAAGCTTATGGCTCACACAAAAAGTCAAACTCCCATGGAATGTATGATGACATTTTTCACTATGAGAAAATAAGTTCTTATCTTTAAAGTGTAACATTTTTCTAATAATGCATTAAAATTGATAAGAACTACAACACAACAGCATAACAAAGTTCAAAGTGGTTTTAAATCTACACATTCTTAATATCCTAAGAGAATGACAAAACTTTAAGGATGGATAAAAACCAGTGATCTACAAGCTAACAATACTCAGTTTATTAGTCAAATAAATTTATTTGGAATTTTAGTATATATTTACAAATTTAAAATCTTGGCATTTCTTAAATATCAAGATCAGAAATATGAATGTTACCAACCCATCTAGATTTCCTTATATGTAGAACGAATATGATGTAATATATATATATATATATATATATATATACATATATATATATATATATATGAAACTGTCAGTATTTTTTGAGTTCCTTACTCAGCTCAGAATATTATTACAGATAAAGGCTGAAGCACAAAAGCTGAGGTAGGAAGTTATGGGAGTGGGAGGGGGGAGTGAAAGGGTATGAAACTCAATATGTCCCTTTCCTTTTCATCTGGAATGACTGTCATTGCTATACTACTAATGTCTCTTCCTGACTGCTACCAGCTAAACTTAGGGGGCCCCTGCATTCTCAGCCTTTCCTTACTCACCTCTGAAAGTCTCTATGAGATCATCTTCCCCATATAATTTAGTGTGTTTTTGCCTAGTATGAAAAATAGCCCGTGAGTACTGTTGTACAGACTAGATAGTAAAATAAATTAATAAATAGGTAGATAAAATATTTCTTTCATTGGATGATAGTTTTAGAACCAGAAGGGACCTTAAGTTAGAAGTCATGGAATCTAACCATCTCATTTTAGAGATGAGGAAACTGAAGTCCATAGAGTGAAGTGACTTGTATAGGATCACACAGGTGGTTAAGTGTCTGCAGTAAAATTTGAACACAAGTCTTGACTCTAAGTTCATTACTGACCATTTACTCCACTGTTCTACTTCTCCAAGGATCTTACCAAGTTCCATTTTAAGAAAATGGTGTTGTCCTACCACCACACAAATATAAAACTACTTTATTTTTAAAGGCAAAATTCCAGAACATTTTTTAAAAAGATTTCTGAGGAAGAACAGAACAGTACATTGATAGCAGAGAGAAGAACATCAAAATTGTACCACAGAGATGGCCTTGCAGAGTGGAAGGAGTTTCAGAGTAGAAGTAATGAGACCCAGCTTTAAATCTACTATCTGCCATGATAGAGTGAGAAGACAGTCATATTCAATATCAGAAAACCTAGGTCTGAATTCTGGTTTGGCCACTTGTTGACAATAAAGCTACCTATATTTATAAAATAAAGTAAAATAAATGCAAAGTTGATTACTAAGGCACACATAAATACAGAATTTTAAAAATGAAAAAACTCCCTTAAGTAATATTTTCCAATAAGGCTGTAAAAGAAGAAAATTATAAATTTCAGGGAAGTTTAAATTAAGAGAAACTTAACAAACAGATCAGAGGTTCCCAAATTTTGTATGGACAAAGTTTTTTGTTTATCTGTTTTTTACTTGTCCCTCAAAGACCTTACTTAGATCATTGGGGTGAAGGAAAAGATAATGCTGGTAGTGGAATCCCTAAGAGGAATGGGGTAGAGAGCTCTCCTTCCTTCCTCAACTTTGACCACCAGGAATCCCCAGAAACAAAAGAGAGAGGAATATGACAAAGAGGAACAAACTAGTGGTAGTCACCAGCTTAAAGATGGACTGATGCGAACCACTAAATTAGCTGACATTAGTGCACCAAATCATCGGCGTTGTTTTCAGGGTATACTTAAATGTGGGCATTGGCAGATTGAAGGGAAAAAGGAGAATATTGACATGGTTAGGGAAAAAGAACATGGGGAACATGCCTAAGACTGTATTAGGTCTGGGGAATGCTTATGAGCAGTCAGGAGTCAAGTACCAGAGACTTTTGAAAGATAACAAATTGGTCAAAAATTAGACAAACTTTTAGATACCAGGCAAAAGACAGCTTCCAGAGGTCAAGATAAGGGAGCAGAGTCGGGAACGGGGCAAATCATCAGAATTTATATAAAACAGAACAAAGACATCTTGAAACTTGAGACAACTTCTGCCTCAATCTGAAAGACTTGTATATGCTTCTCTCTGGACTAGAGCCAACTCAAGGTCAAGGTAGTGAGGAAGATGGAAATTCAGAGTTGCAGAAATGAAAGAAGGTGAAAGCAAGGAACAAATGGGATGTATTGGAGAATCCTTTGAAGAGTCTTCATGCTGGAGCTACACAGGTGTGTAGCTACACTGGGCTCAGGTGTAGTCCAGTTTCACTGTCTTACAGTTGGGTAAAATACTCAAAGAAAGAAGACAGAGGGAAGGTTGCTACAATGTTTTTTTTCTCAGTGAAGTCATTATTTTCATGAGTCTGTGGGCTAAAGTAAAATTAAGGAGTCAGACAGGCATAGCTAGGCAGTTTAGACCCATCGACTAAGACCTGGAGATACATTCTCCCATGGCTGAGGTTTACATGGTCACTCTCCTTTGAAAAGCAGCATCAGAGACTCATGATGTCTGTGCCCTTGTATGTATGCTTCTGACCCATACTGCCTACACACAGGAGCTGGTATGACTGTACTTGAGGGGGAAAGGCCACAAAAACAGGACAAGACCAGGGGATGTTTTATAGCTGAAAACAAATTCTCTCAGCCACTTTTCCATCTTAAGGGCAAGTCAGTACCAGGGGTCAATGGCCCCTGGCCATTGCACTCAAGCATTCAAGTGAATTAAAATGAGATTACATTAGGGAGATGGTAAATAGATTAAAATAGTTAGGCCAGATAGTGTAGAGCCAAAATTAAAGACAGTCTAGGCAGACTCTGACATTGAGGGAAACCAGATGCTATGGTGGGCGGTTAATCCTCAGATCCTAGTTATATACCTATGCTGTAAAAATACGGAGAACCCTTTAATCCCCCACAAGCAAAATCTTGCTAACATTTTCTCTCTAAAAGTAATTTTTCAAGGCAACTACTTTGAGGAAAAATCCTGTCCTGAACTAGTCAACAGACTAAAGATTACAGAACTCTCACAAAATCCTAGTCTTTCCTTTCCCTTTGCCTAAGTCATTTCCTTCTGTATAAAAAATGTCAAATGCCAATTCTAACCACTGAAGTCCTTTCCCACTAGCATCACCTTGCTGTGAATGTCATCTTTGGGTTTTCAAAGGTTATGTAAAAAAAAAGCACAAGCTCAGGAAGGCCATAACAATCTAGAAGCATTTAGTAAGTGCCATCCAAAGAGGAGCCTAATTTAGGTGTAAAGGAGCTCAATGAAGGTAAGTTTTGGGGGCATGGAAACAATGTATCCTCTACATAGACAAACAGAATTCCCACACTAATGAAATCACAAATATTTATTCTACAACATAAATATTATAAAATTGAACAGCTTTAAGGACTTTTATAAACTAATGAAGATTGAAATAAGCAGAAACCAGGACAACAAGTTAGATAATAATCACACTGTAAAAAACAAACTTTGAAAGTTGTAAGAACTTTGATCAATACAATGCCCATTCATGATTCCAAAGGACAAATGATGAAACATACTATCCATTATAGGAAGGAGATTGATTTAGGGCATGAAATGAAACATATTTTGGCATTCAGCAATCAGGGAATTTGTTTTGCTTGACTATCCATATTTGTTACAAGAAATATGTTTTTTCTTTTTTTCCTCAGGGGAATTCAAGGGTGGGTAGGAGGGAGAGAAAATGGATTATTTGCTTTTTAAAATATAGACAGGGGGGATGCTAAAGATGTGAAATGCATGCACTTTCAGATTAAGTCACTACATTATTAATTTTACTTAATTGTTTTACTTTGTTACAAGAGACCTCACAGAGTGGGAGTAATCTATAAATGGCTGTAATAGAAAAAACACATCAATAAAACTTAAATAAAAAAAGAAATGCTGAATACAAGACAGATATTGATTGACCTACCTCACAGTGCTGTTTTGAAAAGGAACTACAAATTATAGTATATTTAGCAATTCTTCAAACTAACCCTCAGTGTTAACTCAATTTAATCACTGAGCAATATGTTAATGCCAGTGCCTTTAGACAGATGTTGTCAAGTCAAATCAGACAAATGAATTCACCCTATGCTGTGGTTCTTGTCCATACTTTTCCATAAATCCTCCCTAGAGAACCCATTCAATATGTTGAAAGTCTTCCTCAGATTCTTTTAATATTCCAAGGATACTACTGCAACACTCTCGATTTCCATCTGTTATCCCTCACTTTCATTGCATAACTGCCCCATCTTCCTCTCTGGTCATGTGCACTGTCTTTTATGCCACTTCCTGCATTCAAGTCATGGTGGATAATATGCTACAATCTACTTCCATTCACTGTTCATCTTTCCACTGCCCTTTGACTCACTTGCAAATGAAATTCTTCTGAACTAATGGTATTCCATGACTCATAGCCATAAAGCATCACTGGGAGAATATTCTTCTTTAAAAGATAGGCTTAACTTGGAATCACTGAAAGTGTTGGTTTCTTAAACATGATCCCAAGTGATAAAGAAATGGCTGATAAATTCATTTTCTATAAATGTAAGCAGAATTGATCATCAAAAAAGTAAAAGTTCTCTCCCCAGCATCACCACAATTCTACTGAAACTATTTTCCTGAAGGTCACTAATGGCATAATTACCAAAAACAATTACTTCTCTCCAAACTTCGCTGGAACATTCAACTCTGCTTATATCCTTGAAATTTTTCTCCCTTTATTTCCATTACAATCCATTTTCCTATTTCTTCTCTTAGCTTTCTAATCAATACTTCTAGTATCCTTTTTTTGGGGTCCTCTTCTTTCTCTTTCTTCTTCCCTTTCTATAGATGTTCCCCTCCCATAAGACTTACTACTTTCATCTTCTATCTAAATACTCCCTCCCTTAGAAAGTTCTGAGTCCAGAGGCCATTCAGTTTTCAAATTTTCACCAAGCTTTGGTACATAGTTGTCACTTAATAAATAGCTATTCATTCAACAGCAGACCATTAAATATGTTGGATGAAAGAACTGAGATTTTGAAAGGCTGTACATAGTAGGTGGTTTAAAAATGTGCATTGACTGACTTTTTTAAATGGACAAAATCAATAAAATGAAACTCAACAGGGAGCATTTTAGTTTTTTAATACTTATTTAATACTTTGAACATATTTCAATGGATAGATTTAGTTTAATTTTGAATTAACATTTAATTTTAAATGTGAAGCCTTATACACTTAGGTTCAGAAACCTTAACCATTCACTTATTATATAATGAGAAAAACTCACTTTAAAGTAGTTGTTCTGGGGGCAGGTAAGTGGTGCAGTGAGTAAAGCACCGGCCCTGGAGTCAGGAAGACTGAGTTCAAATCCGGCCTCAGACACAACACAAAAACTAGCCATGTGACCTTGGGCAAGTCACTTAACCCCAATCGTCCTCAAAAAAAGTAGTTGTTCTGAAGAATGCCGGGAGCGGGGAGGTTGGTATCAACTGATTTCAAGATAAGTATGGGCCAGTAGTGGATGGTGGCATGGCTACCAAAGGAGTTAACATGTTATCATACTTTGTACAAAAGTAATGCCCAGAATAAAGAAGGAGAGAATCCCACTATACACTGAACTGGCTTCATCTCATCTGGAGGACTACATTCAGCTTTGGACTCCACATTTTAAGTAGGATGCTGACAAAATGTTCCACTGCAGTACAACTCGGATGCCTCATGGAAGGGTGGAAATGATCCTAGGTTCTCAAAGACTATTCCAATCAGAATACAAGTTCTAGCAGGTCCTACCAAGCTGGGAATAAAACTGAAGATGGACTATACAACTGGCAAAGCTAAATCGGAAAGACTTGCCATGAGAAAGCTGCCTACCAGGTAATAATGAATTGTGTAGTTTTTTTGTTTGTTTGTTTGTTTGTTTTGGTTTGGTTTTGGCCAAAACAATCCATGAAACAGCCTAGTTTAAGTGCTGTCATTTTCATCAGTGGAGTTATTGGAACAATGATTTAGATCAATGCAAATAAAAAGTCTCTAAAAGTTGAAAAATGGAATGTTACCTTATGAAGTAGTGAGCTCCCTATCCCTAGAAGTGTTTGAGGTGAAGCTGAATGATCCCCATCTCAGAGATGTTGTCATGGTAACTCATGCATAAGGCAGGAGACTGGACTAGATAGCATCTGGGTTTCAAAGCATCAGAGCACCAACAACCTACTACAGAGTTCAAGGGATAAAAAGCATCTGTTGCCTAAAATTCAGTTCTACTAGGGTACCCTTTGTATGTCATTCCACAGGGTCATGGGAACTCATGACAGACAGTGATGAGAGGGTAGGGAAGGAAGGGGAGAAAATACAGTATAGCAAGAAAAGCACTGAATTGGAAATCAGGAGACCTGGATTCTTGTTCCTGTTAAGCCACTCACAAAGATTTGGGGCATATTACTTAGACTCCTTGGGACTGCCATCTCTCAAATGGTGATAATAATATGATCTCGGCTGCATTAAGGTGGAGTGTCCATGACCAGCAAGGGGATGGTGTCACTGTACACAATCTCCAGCAGCATGCTGAACTCTGCATCTCACACTGAGGAAGGGTATTGAGGGGGAAGGGAAACAGGTTGGCAAAGGGTCTTTTACAGTCATGCTACAGGAAGATCAATTAGAGGAACTGAGGCAGTTTAGTCTGGGAAAGAGAAGACTTACTAATAGAAGATATAACAGCAGTCTGAGTATTTGAAGGCTATCATGGAGAAGTGTTAGCTATGTTCTACTTGCCATCAAGGGCAGAACAAGAAGCAAATGGGTAAAAATTATAGAAAGGCAGAATTAGGAAAAAATTTCCTAAAAATTTAGATCTCTCCAAAAGTGTATTGGGCTGATGAAGAAAATAACATCTTTATTAAGCTGATTAATAACAATAACAATAATAATAACGACTCATTTATGTAGTACCTACTATGTGCCAGGCATTGTGCTAAGTGTTTCATAAACATTTTCTCACTTGATCCTCAAAACAACCCTGAAAGGTAGGTGCTATTATCATCCCTATTTTACAGATTGGGAAACTGAGGTATAGAGAGGTTAAGTGACTTGCCCAGGGTCACACATCTATTAAATATCTGAGGCTGGATATGAACTCAGGTCCTTCTGACTCTGAGTCCAGCCAGCACTCTATCTAGTACACCAACTAGCACCAATTTGATGCCCTTTGGGTTAGGATGTCCACTTGGGTAGGTTCTGGAAGCTGTACAGGTGCAGATAGAACAAGGTGGCCTCTGAGATGCTAGATCTTAAAATCTAGAGTTCTGTCTGGCAGAGATCAACTCAGAGGAGCTGAAGCAATCAGGAGCTCCAAACATGATGAGGTGATTTGGGTGGGAGCAGGGAAGAGAGAGCACTTTCAGAGAAGAGGAATGGAATTTCGGGGCACAGCAAGCACAACAGATGGGGAAGCACTCCTCAAACACAATAAGGCAAATAACATCAGGCGCTTCCAAGATCTGTTTTCTGTGGCAGCAGAAAGAGCAGCAGTCAAGGGAAAGCATGCTGGAAAGTGGCAGTCGAATAGAGGGCAATGACAAATAGAAACCCCAATATAGGGCAGTGTGGGAAAGGGTGTAGACCTGCCTCTTAGGATGCTGCAACCCCCCTGAAAAGCAAGAGGTCAGGGCCAAGGTACATCTGTCAGGGTCCTGTGACCTCTGACACAGCCCTCTCCCTCCTTCCCATCCCTTCCCCCAACAAAAGTTAGGGATGACTCAGAAGGTGTTGCAGCTGTCACAAATCTTGTGGCTCAAACTCATCACAGCCAAACCCTTCAGTGTTCTCTGTGCCCAAGAATCCAAATAACACAGCAACATGACCCAGGGCACAAGTCACCCCCAGGAACAAACAACACAAGGCTACATGGAACAGCATTCAGGAATACCAAATCCAAACAGTTGATCCAAAGTATACCAGGAAGAGCAGGAAGAGGTCTCACCTGGCTCACACACATGTTCTCTTCCTCTCCCCTCCTCTCCTTTCCCCTTTCCTCCTCTTTTCTTCTCTCCCCTCTCCTCATCTCCTCTCCTTATTTCATCCTCCTCCTTCCTCCTCCTCTTCCTCCTTCCTCTTCTTTCTTTCTTCTCTCTCTCTCATTATCCCCCATGTCTCTCCTTTCTTTTCCTCTCTCCTTCCCCACTTCCTCTCTCCTCCTCCTACCTCCTCCCTTCTTCCTCCTCCTTTAAGAATAACCAATCCTACAACTGAAGTATCACAATTATTATGAAACAGCAGGGAACACCAGCCCAGAGGTCCTACCTTGTGTTGATATATGATCAGCAGAAGACCTAGGGGCTGAATGAACTATTGGAAACAATTTTTGCCTTCCTTTTACCACCTCTCAATTTGTATATGTGTTTTACTACTCCTACTATGTTGTAAACTCCAAGGGGGCAAGGATTATGTCATTTATTTTTATATCACCCTAAATGCCTAGAAGAGTACACATACTAGGTATTTAATAAGTACTTGTTGGATTAATTAATAAATTATCTATACGTACAATCCATTCAAAATGCATTATGTAATTTCTTTTGTAGATGATTTAACATCCTAATTTTGTTTTTTATTAAATATAATTCATGTTCTCTGAGTACATATGGAGGCAGGTGGCCTCAAATCTTCTATGTGACAGCAGGAAACCATTTGTGAGTGTAAGTCCAAATATGTTCCACCATGGTTAATCCTTATTTAGATAATCATGAGCTGACTGAGTTTTTTTAAAAAAAAATTTCTATACTATTGGGTTTTATCAGCAGCTAAAGCAAGAAAGTAATGAAACTCAAAGGAATCACAGCTTCTTTACGGGGTGAGCTACACCCTTCCTCTGGGAATTTCTGAACAGAAATTACTAAATTGGAGTACTGGCACATTCCCAGGAGTGAGCATTCTGTGGGATTCTCCTGTCTGAGTAATATTTTTTTTAAGAAAAAAAATCAAATTGCTGGGAAAATGTAACATTACAACAATAATGAAGTGGAAAAAGTATTTCATACCAGAAGTGGAAACCCCAGTGATATCATTGTACTGCACATGAATTGTTAATGTGTAGAATCTATTCTTTTTTTTTTTTTTTTTTTTTTTTTTTTTTTAGCAAATGAGATATTCAGAAGTGGTTTGCTTTGCCTCACTTTTTGACATCAGAATGTCTCATGATTCTAAAAGCTTTAATGAGATGATCCTGTATGAAAAAAAGAGCTTTTGAACACTGGGGAATAAGACAGACCAACTGAATAATAAGGGGATGGTTTATAATTAATGTAGAATGACAGAAAAACGATGCTAACTCATCAACACAGAAATTGTACCCTATCATAAAAGCTTCACATATGCACCTGTCCACTTTGACTATTTTAAAATTAGAAAGAAATTTAGTGTGATGGAAAATATGCTGGTTTTGGAACCAAATGGCCTATGTTCAGATCCTAACTCTAGTACTTATTACCTGTGTGACCATGGATCAGGGTGCTTAATATCTCTGGGCCTCAGTTTCCTCATCAGTAAAATAAAGGGATTGAGTTAAATAAATCTCTAGGAGCCCTTCCAGCTCTAAATCTATAATCCCATGATACTTAAAGATGATAATAAAAAAAATCTGTCTGTATCACTTCACCCCAAATAATCTATAATGTGAATTATGAAATGATTAAGAAAAGTATACATGGAAATATACTAAGCTAAATATTCCAAGGGCATTAATGTACTTGAGTGTTTTGACTGAATAATGCTGTAACTTCAAGTTACTTATAACAATTTTTGAGCTTTTTCTATCTTCATTTTCTATCTTCATTCAAGCCCATATCTGAGTTACATGTCCTTTGATCCAGTTGTAGTTGGTATGTCTACAAGTCTGCTTCTTTATGTCTTTCCAAATTTCTGTGCATACCTTGTATTTATCAATTTGAGTTGCATAGAGAGGTTCCTATACAAAACAATAAAGGAAATATTCATTCTAACAAGATCATGTATTCAATTATAATTGGAACAAATATCTATCTTAATTGCATTAGTGGGCTGCTCTATTACATTTCCATATCACAATTTACTCAACAACACATCCGATTCTTGAACAACTAGCTTATTTCCAGTTTGGGGCAATTACAAATAATGCTGCTGCAAGTTATCGATCTACCTATATGATTGGGTAGTTCTTTTTTTGTTTTTGACAATGCTTTTAGAATAGCTTTCCAATAACAAGATTATTTCATGAATGATCACAATTATTTTTAAACCCTTGACACCTGTAAACTTTTGAATTACCTTTGTAATGTGTAAAAGTGTAACATTTAGTCACATGACCCTGCAACAAGTAGGTACTAGCAAGTTTAATTATGTCACCTTACACCCAGATACCTTTTCCCTGGGCATTCTCTCATTTTCAATAGGAAAATCTAGAATGAAAAATTTTCAAACTATTCATCACAACTACAAATCAATGACAGCTGGACTTTATACTGCAATATGAAATGTTATTTCTACACACTACATTTATTTCAGAAATTTTCAAGCTTCTACATTTGAAGCTGCTGCATTTGGCCTTTTCCCCACCCCCTCTAGGGAAGAGCTGATGATGACTTAGGCCATTGAAGTGAACAAGCTATAAGTCCTCACACTAGGCCAATTGTTGGACTACTTTCCTGACTTCGTCAATACACAATTGTGCCTTTGCCAGAAGTCTTAAGATACACTGGAACAGGTTCCTGGTCATGTACTTCTGACTAAAAATGCAATAATTGCAATTAATGTGAAGGGTTCCCTAGAGATAAGAAAATTATTTTTCCTTCTACCTATTGTGATTTGCCATCATTGTTCTGTTTATTGAGGGAAAACAAAATCCCGCAGTGCCCATTCCTACACAATTCAAGCTGACCTTCAAATGTTCTCAAGTTCTTTGAAAGAATACAGTAGAACACTGTTAAAAAAAATAATAAATAACTTTCCTCCTATCATAATAAGAAACAATGTTAGGTGTACTGGCAGCAAGCAGTGGCTTTAGGCTACCCTTGAGTGAGGAGCTGTTTTAAACCTTCAACATTTTCTACTTCTTAGAAGAAGAAAAACCTTTCCTTGAATCATCAAGTACTCAGTATCTTGATTTTTATGTCTTTAAGCAGTATCCCAGACATACTCAACTGGCTGCACACCATATCAACTCCATATGGTCCAAGTATTAACTGACCACGGGGAACAGGCCCTGTGTGGCCAGGTCCTCAGCTTCTAATTTCCAGGACTCGAACAATAAATAGAAGGGGGCTAAAGTAAGACACCAAACAAAATTATTCAAGTTTCCACTCTGATGCTACCCCGACTCCTTTCCCACATTTCTCCCCAGACCACTATACACTATATATTCATTCACAAATCCACTCTCGCTGTGTCCCTCAAATTGAGGCTGCAGCACTGTGTGTGCTCTTCCCCAAGAGATAAGCTCATCAATATGGGACACAAACCACACTCTGGTATACTACCTCCATCTTATTCATTTACAGGGCATAGAAAAACCACGGTATAAGCTTCAACCAATTGGGGCAGCTTGGCCCTCATTCACTCAGATTGCGCTGAATTCCTCTCAATGACACCAATCCCTTGTCCTCTTCTTCTGAATAAACAGAGCCATAGTCTTCTGCCCCTTTCCCTCAATGAAGGCGGAGCCTGCCCATCTCTTTCTCCCAGGGCTCCCTCCTCCAGCCGTCCCTACCAATAAACACATCCACATCATGAATGAGCTTAAGGAGAACCCCCACCTATCCCAGTCTTTTTTTTTTTTCTGTCCGAACTCTTTGGTACCCTATCACCTTACTCTTTCTCCGTTCACCCCCCAACGCCATCCCCTTGATGAAAAGTGAAGAGCTTGCTGGTTTCGCCTCCCTTGTGCTTGCGTCCTTAACTTCTACTCACCCCAAACCAGTAGTCTGACCCTTCCACTCTAGACGACCCCCTATTTAGCTCTAGGAATACCCTGCTGCATGGATAGGTGTCGGGGTGGCGGAGTGCCCTGATAGTCACCCAGAGGTCCCTCCTTCCCCTCTAGCTCCGCGGACCTGGACATTTACCTTGACGCTGGTGTAGCTGGTCTGGGTCTCGGCCTCAGCGCTGCTGCAGCAGTAATGGGTGCGCACCCTGCAGGTGGTCGGGGCAGAGGATGCGGTGCCCGCGCTGCTGCTGCTGCCGCTCCCCAGCTCCCTCCGCTCCCGGCGAGCGCCCGGGGCCCCGGCCTGGCGGCTCTGGTAGGCTAGCACCGAGGGGATGGCGTCGGCGGCGTCTGTCTTGATGAAGAGGCCGTGTAAGGTGGTCGCCGTGCCCTGCGACAGGGTAGTGGTCTGGTGGGGGGAATTGGACTCGTCCGAGTCTCGGCAGTAGATCACGCCGCTCTGCGAAACGTGGATGCTGGGAGCGCAGCCCATCCCTCTCCCTCCCGCCTCTCTTCCTCCTCCTCCTCCTCCTCCTCTGGCCAGCAGAGGCTGGGGGGCCACCGGGCACCACCACCGCGCCCCGCTCCGCCCTCTCAACCCCACCTCCCGTCTTCGGTGTCTGACGAAGGCAAAGCAGATCCCAGGGCGCGGGGAGGAAGGAACGTTGGCCACCACCTGCAGCAGAAAGGGATGAAGCGAGCGCCGCCACCGAGGATGCTGCCGCCTCTGCCGCCGCCTCGGCTGCGCCCCGCGCAGTCAGTTTGTGGCTAGCCACCAGCGGGTGGCAGCGGCCCCCCTCTCCCCAGCGGAGCCACCCCCTGTCCTGCCTGGCTGCCAGTCCGTCTGTCTGTCAATTCTGTCTCACTGCGGTTCTCCCCAGAGCCTTCCGCAGTCGTTCCAGATCATCCCAACTTTCCCTTCTGGGCTAAGAGGCGCCCTGACCATCTTTCTGGAGACAACCTCAGGCGTGTAGGGACAATACGCACGCATAGACACCCCTCTCGCCCTCGCCCCCGCCACACACGCACTAGTGTTCAGGCAAGACGCCTGCCTCTGCCTCTTCCCCCCCACCTCCCCGTTAGATGCTGTGGCTCCCCCGCAGTACCCCTCCCTTCTCGCCTTCTCCTCTTCCCTACTTCATCTCCGCCCCAAGCACCTGCCGGGCGTCCCAGTCCCCTGGCACAACCCGCCCCGCCCCGCCAACCCCTCTGCAGTCTGCCTAGACCTCCTCTGCCTCCCCGAGACCCCTCGCTCCCAGTCTCCTTTCGGAAGCCTCTGAGGAAGCGTAGGGTCACCTGCTTTTGGGGGCCACCTCGGGTTTAGCAAAACAAAACAAACCAGTCCCAAACTTCCCCGCCAGTGCCCCCTAGCTTACTCCCCTTCTCCCACCGCTACCCCTCGCGCATCCGTGGGGAAGGAAGTCCGTGGATCACCCTACCCCGAGGGCTGGACTCAGCTGCGCTCATCAGCTGGCAGCAATCTTGCCACCTCCCCTCCCTTCCCCAAGTGCCGGCCCTGTGGGTACCAGGAAGCTACGGCCTTGGGCTGGGGGAGGGGGTAAATTCAGGAGATAACAATTACCAAGAGACTTTGTTCATTCTCTAACCTAACCCATCCCCACCCCAACTCCTGGCCCTGGGGCTTCTAAAAGCCGTGGTCAGCCCGAAAGGAAGGGGGTAGGGAAGCTAAAAGCTGGTCCACATCCCTGAAATAACCGGCCTCTTCACCCCTACGGATGCACACCATGTACAGTCCAAATCAGCTATTGCTTCTTTAATGCGGCCTCAGAGGAACTATCCATCTGCTTCACGGTTTGATTACTGGAAAGCCACCCTTCCTTAGTGAAATCTGTTCTCTTATATAGGACTTAGAGGCACTGAGACCCCCAACAAGAGAGTCCATCCCGCAGAATTCTCAGCAGATTACAGGATTCTCTCTTCGGATCATGTTGTTTATCACTGGGCATAGTTTAGACAGAGATGAAAACGATCTCCGGGTCAGCTAATCAAATCCCCCATTTTACAGATGAGTAAACTGCCCCAGAAAAGTTGTGACTTGCATAAGGTCACTTCAAAGAGATGACTCCAAATTCAGTGTTTCCCCACTGCATTACTCTGCCCTATTCCTCCATATTCTCCCCAGACCCTGAGGGACATCTTTTGAGACTATCAGGGACCCTGTCTTAATTCTCCTACCTCACATGGTGTCTGAAGGATACTAAGTGTGGAATTCAAATAATAAGGTACTAGACAGAACTTGGATCTAGAGAAGATGAAGGAATCAAGAACTAAAAGGCATCTAGGCCAACCAGCTCGTTTATAAAATGAGACAGGGAAACAGAAGCTCAGTAGGACAAAGTTATATTGTTTGAAGTTACAGCTAGCAAGTAGCAGAACCAGGATTTTAATGCAGGCCTTCTAACTCCATAATCCTCATTCTTGCCACTACAGGACACTGCCAGACCTCCCCCATCTTTCCTTCTTTTAAAAATTTACAGAGATTTTTCAGTCCTTCCTTTCCCTCTCCACCTCCCCGCTCCCATCTAAATTTTTATGTATTTCTAACCGTGATGGAAGTCTACACTGTATTTCCCAAAGTATAGGGAAATCCCCTATATACTTAATCTACTAAAGTGCCTTAATTCCATGCAACATCCCTTATTCTACTACATTAAATGGGTGAGGCTGAAAAATTATAATATTCCTTTGTTGAAATATGATGGAGATTATCTATCATACTTCCTACCACTAAGGACCAAAATAAAGGATGTTATCATTCCAATTACAGCGATCCTGATCTCTATACCAATACCAGACATAATATTAATAGCAGGAGTTAATTATTCCTCAGGTTTATCAATAGTTCTATATCTACACCCACCTCAGTCATTATTCTTTATGAAACTCACCACAGCAGCCTGGAAATTGCAACACAAAGTACGAGAACAGTGTTAACACTCACATATACATACCGTCTATCTACTCTTGAGCACTATTCTGTCTAAGAATGACATGAGTGACTAATAACACCAGAAGATTAAAAGCACTCTTTGTGCTTGTGGCTAGCACCGACACCCTTCTTGAAAAGACTGTTACATTTATTCTCTACTTTCCTTGTGGAGTAGGGAGCAGGACAAGTATTATGCTCCCCATTCATAAGGAAATTGAAGCCCCAAAGAAGTTAATTGACTTGCCCATGACAGTGTAATTGATTAGTGGAACCCAAGTTTTCCAAGTACCTGAATGGTACTCCTTTGATGGTATCAGTAATCAATCAATAACATTTATTAAACATTTATTGCATGTCAGGCACTGTGCTGAGTACTGGTGATACAAAACGAGGCAAAAAATTAGTTCTTGCTCTCAAAGAGCTTATAATCTAATAGAAACAGAATTCACAGACCAGACTTGTAGGGCTGAACCTTGGGCCTGTGAATGATCCAGGAACATTTTACAGACTCAACTCCTTTTGTTTGGGAAAATTAGAATGTAGACTCCCTTCAAGGAGGCCATGGAAAACAATGAGGCAAATCTGGTGGATTAAATTGTTAAATTTTGTTACCTAGCTTTCATGTTGCACTTTGACAAGGACTGTGTTGAAAACTGCCTGAGGTCTCAGAGCAGAATGTACCAAAGGGTTAGGCAGTGAAGATTCTATGACACAAGGTCAGTGACAACTGTATCCTTAGAAGTACATTCTAAGGCCTCACCTGTCTTCTCAGTAGACCCATGTCAGTGATTTATAGTTTACAAAGTACTTTCCTCATAATAACCATAAAAAGCAGATGGTGCCAATATTGTTATTACCTTACAGACCAAATTCATAGTCACAGAACTAGTGAAAGGACCTATCCAATTCAAATCCAACAAATGGTTATAAAGACAAAGCAATGTAGACTCTGCCATCAGGAGCTTACAGTCTATAAGCATATATATATGCATATATGTGCATACACGCGCGCACACACACACACACACACACACACACACACACACACACATATATATATACATATATATGCTTATTCCCTTTCCCCCTTTACTGTCAAAATGAGTGGCTTTTATTCCATCCTAGAGGCAATAGGAATCCAGCAAAAGACTAATTCTAAGTCCAAACCTCTACCTGCTGTCCCACACAACCACATTATAGATAAATTCAAATTCTAACACATGGCCAAGCTCAATAAAACTCCATTAACAAAACCCTAAATTAGTATTAGCATTAGTTCTCTACTGTCTTCCTTTCAGCTATGGCTCAAGAAATTTGCTTTGCAACTAGAAGCCATCTCTCAAATTTAGAAGCCAAATTCATTTTTAGGCTTTCAAGAGAAAAAAAACACCACAATGGCAAGGGGGTGGGGAGCAGATGGGAAAAGAGGAAGAGATAGGTAGCATGAAACAGTCTAACAAGGGTCCAATGAGTCCTTGTTACTACAGTATGACAATGAATGTCCTATATACACTTTAAACTCAGTATGTTCAAAATTGAACCCATTATTTTTCCCTGAAAGCCCTCCTTTCTTCCTAGCTTTCTTGTTATTGTAGAGGACACTAGCAATCTCCCAGTCATCTAGGCTTGCAACTTCGGGGTCATTCTTCACTCTCCCCTGCCTGTAGTCAATGTATTGATGACTCCTATGGATTCTACCTTTGTAACAGCTCATGTAACACATCCTATTTTCTCCTCTAACTCTGCTACTACCCCGTCTCTGTCATCCTCGTACTCAAAAAACTCCAGTGGTTTCCTATTGCCTCTGGGATCAAATATAAAATCCTCTGTTTGGCTTTTGAAACCCTTTATAAGCTGGCCTCTTCCTATCTTTCTCATCTTTTTATACCTTACTCCTCACAGCAAGGACACTGGCCTCCTTGTGATTCTTTGAGAAAACATTTAATCTCTCAACTTGAGGCATTATCACTGCCTGTCCCCTATAACGAATTCCATCCTTCCTCATCTCCATCTATTAGCTTCTTTGGCTTTTTCCATGTCCCAACTAAAATTCCACGTTCTACAAAAAGCCTTTCCCAATTCTGCTTAGTGCTAGTGCCTTGCCTCTGTTGATTAATCTGTCTATATCTTGTTTGTATATAGTTATTTGTATATTGTCTCCCTCATTAGACTATGAGCTCCTTGAGAGCACAGGCTGTCTTTTGCATTTCTTTGTATTCCCAGGGAATACTTTGTAATTCCCAGGGAATTGTGCCTGAAGCATAGCAGGTGTTCAGTAAATGCTTGTATATTAAATATGATCCTGCTGTAACAAGATGGAAAAGGGGATGTAGGTACCAGAACTAGGAGCCCTAGGGTCAGTGGTAGGAGTAGAAGTGTGAAGAAGAAATAGAAACTCTGTGAATGGTTATGTCATGCCCACGAATCCTGAGAACCAAAGTGATTCAGGGACCCTGAAGGTCGAGATCTGTGCCTTAAGACACAAAAATCAGCCAACTTTAAAATATAGTAAGAAATGGGATATTTGTATATACAGGAATATATACAGGAATATTTGTGTAGAAATGGAAGGGACCTCAGAAGTCATTCAGTCCAAAATGAAGCAAATTGAGAGCAAAATGAAACCTGAAAAACTGAAGTCATATATCCAAGGTCATGTGGGTAGTAAGTAGCAGAGGTTAGATTGAAACCCAGATCCTCTGAGTCAAATCCAGCATGCCCTTTTCCACACCCCATAATGTCATTTCAGAGGGAAGATCAAGGACAAGAGGAGCTGATTTTCTGGGAAACAGAGGTCCTCTCTGAGCCCTATGCCATCAAGAATGAATCTTTAAAAGGAAAGGGAGCCCAACTATGATCTGAACCAGGTCCTCTAGGGGATTCCCCTTTGTTGTCCCTGATGAAATGTTCAGTCAATTGCTGGAGACTTCTTTTCAACTTACTGTGATCTCTCTACGTTTGTCTCTGCTTATGTCTTTGTCTGTCTGTCTCCAATTTGAATAAGGTTACACCAAAAATAGTAGGCACCATGATGAAATGCAAGGTGCCATGATGACTTGGAGTTTAGGATGTATTATGGTTCCTTTATATTAAAAAACTCTTCTAGATTTGCTCTATTCCTGGCTCTATTGCTTACCAGCAATGGACCCATAAGGCAAGTAACTTCTCTCTGAGCCTCAGTTTACTCATCTATAAAATGGAGATAAGGATGTTTGCACAATTTGCTTCATAAAAATTTTGAATGAAAAATGTGAAATATCGTGTAAATACAAACTTTTATTATTTTATTATTTATGACAAGAAAAGTGACTAATACATGTGGAGTGATTTTCAACAACAAAAGTTTTCTGTTATCCTTCAGTTAATCCAAAACTCAATAAACTAGTATATTCCATTCCCCTAATATTCAGTTAAAGGATTTAATGTTCAGTTCCCAAATATATCCCCATCTGCTGTAGTTAAGTCTCGAAAATATTACTAAGTCATATTTTACTGGAAAGTTAAGGATTTTTCAATAAAACATATTTAAATCAATATAATATATTTAAAAATTGAAGAGATATAACAGATATATATCCATACAAATTTTCATTAAAAAATAAGAACATGAAAGTTCTAAAATTGGTAAGATTATCCTCTGAGACTGAAAAGTATTTATGAAAATATATAGCATATAAATATATAGATATAGACATAGCTCCTGGGGAACACTCTCTTGCCTATGAATCCCCTAAAAAAGTTACCACAATTCCCAATTACTCTCTCAGTCAGCAGTTCCACAAAACCATAGCTCTTGAGCTCCCATGAATGTGTTTATTTTTATCAGCCAGAGGACATATGAGAAATTTAATCAGACAATAGGATAAATAAAGAGGTAAGAGATTTCCTTCCTATACTTGAGTTATACTCTCACAAGTTATCATATTAGTAAGGGAGGGTATGCCAGAGAGAATGTGTGACCAAGGTCCTCCTGGGAAGGACACATGCAGAAGGAACACATTTAGCTAGGGAACATGCCAGAAACATATGTGGCTAGGATAACACATATAATGATGCTATTCCTCAACTCAAGAAGATTCCATGGTCTCCCCCCTTGCCTTTAGGATAAAATACCTCTGTTTGACATCTAGAGTCTCAAAATCTCACTCAGTCTACCTTTTGTAGTTGGTTATTTTTGTCACTCCCCTTTATACACTCTACACTATAGTCAAACTGGACTACTTGCTGTTCTAAATACAAATAATTTAATTTTCCACTTTTGTGTCATATATAACAACTTGAGATCAATTTCTGACTGTGATTTCCCAAATGAGATCCAGTTTGTTCTCTTATTTAATTCTCAATTTGTGTAATTTTGTTCCCAATTATTAAATTCATTGTCCATCTATAGTGTTTGTCAAAGATATATATGTAATAATAAATTAATAGTTGAGCTGCCCATCTAGCTGGATGTCATAATCTGGGAAATGTGCTTTCTTTATCTACCTTTGATTTTTCTTTGGTGCAGATCTGGGTGTCTTCTGGGGGTTGCTGGATATCACTTAGAAGGTCCCTGTAGCCCTTCAGAGATCTAGGCAGTCAGCACAATGTCATCTGAGGCCATGACACTGGCAAACACTTTTGACAATCATGTCTCCTATGTTATGGCTCACTTCATATGGATATTCAGAAGATCACTGGACAAAGTTATTTCTGTGGTTTTTCTGTCTCAAAGAGTCTTGAACAATTTTTCCCCTTAAAGACTATGCTTCTCTCCTTGCCAAGGCTGGTAGTATGGAGGTCATTCACAAGTCCATCTCACTGCTGACCATCATAGAAGCTTTGATCCAATATGTTTTATACCTATTCCAATTTACCTCTCCTTAGGCAACTTGGAGACTCCCCACTCTCAGGGGTTTACCATATTAGTGCTGAACTTAGTGTGGATACCTGATCAGCTTTAGTCCAACTGTATCTCAAATTCAAGCAATCCCCCAGCCTCCTCCAGTAGCAAGGATTAAAAGCATGTACCCATACATTTGTCTTATATTTTTTAAAAAATAATTTTTCTCAATTACATGCAACGTTTAAATATTTTATTTTTCCAATTATATGTAAAAAGACAATTTTTAACATTTGTTTTTAAATTTTTGAGTTTTAAATTCCTTCCCTTCCCCCGACAACTTGAGAAGGCAAGCAATTTGATATAGGTTACATATGTGAAGTCATGCAGAACATATTTCCTTATTAGCCATATTGCAAAAGGAAGAGAGAGAAAGAGAGAGAGAGAGAGAGAGAGAGAGAGAGAGAGAGAGAGAGAGAGAGAGAGAGAGAGAGAGAGAAAGGGAGGGAGGGAGGAAGGAAGGAAGGGAGGAAGGAAGGAAGGAAGGAAGGGAGGAAGGAAGGAAGGGAGGAAGGAAGGAAGGAAGGAAGGAAGGAAGGAAGGAAGGAAGGAAGGAAGGAAGGAAGGAAGGAAGGAAGGAAGGAAAGATGTTTCAATCTGCATTCATACTCCATTAGCTCTTTCCCTGGAGGTAGATAACAGTTTTTCACCACAAGTCCATCAAAATTGTCTTGGATTATTATATTATTGAGAATATCTAACTCATTCATAGTTGATTGTTGTTAATGTACAATGTTCTCCTGGCTCTGTTCACTTCACCCTGTATCAGTTCATATAATTTTTTCCAGATTTTTCTGAAACTATCCTGCTGGTCATTTATTTTAGCACAATTGTATTCCATGACAATCATATATCACAACTTGTCTAGCCAATCCCCAATTCATGGTTTTCCCCTCAATTTCCAAGTCTATTTCACCACAAAAGAGCTGTTATAAATATTTTTATACACACAGATCCTTTCCCTCTTCCTTTAATTTCTTTGGGATACAGACCTGGTAGTGGTATTGCACAGTTCCAAATGGTGGTTTTGCACATAGTTCCAAGTTGCTCTCCAGAATGGCTGTATCAGTTTACAACTCCACTAACAGTGCATTGTCTCAATTTTTCTACATTCCCCCCAACATTTGTCTTTTTCCTTTTCTGTTGTATGAGCAATCTCATAGATGTAAGGTGGTTTCTCAGAGTTGTTTTAATTTGCATTTCTCTAATCAAGAGTGATTTAGTGCATTTTTTTCAAGTATATAGCTTTGATTTCTCTTTCTGAAAGCTGCTTGTTCATATCCTTTGACCATTTATTAACTGAGGGATGACTTGTATTCTTATAAATTTTACTCATTTCTCTCTATATATTTGAAAACTGAGGCCTTTAGAGAAACTTGCTATAACAACTTTTTCCCAGGGAAGGAAAGGGAAGGGAAAGGAAGAGGGAAAGAGAAAGAAAAAGGCAAAGGGAAATTAAAAAGTGGCAGTGAAGGATAACCAATGGACAGCCCACATATCTCACACTATCCAGTGTCAAGAGAACCAAAGAAAGACTTCCTTCATGGCAGTCATACAAGTAGACATGGACCAGAGCCATGAAAGACAAGAGCATGGAGGGATTGCAAGTTGCTTCACTGGAGGGAGGACCCATGGCTACCACAGATCCATTGGAGATCAAAGATCAATTATTTGAAGGCCGAGGAGTTTTCTGGTGTCTTTTAACCTCCTCATCACAGAGACTGATGTATTCTATTGGACTTCTCTAGAACTTTACTTTTATCCATTTCTTATTTTTCACAGTTAATATCTTTTTTTAAAAAAATAGGTCAGAATAGACAAAGCATGCAGTCAATTCATCTTACCTTCATTCTAATTTGTTGTTGATCTTAATGTCTAACTATTTAGAAATCCAAAGGGATTTATATATCTAACTAGTTGATGTCTGACTGCATAGAGAGCTGATTCTGAATTACTGCCCATATTGGTTGGTAGCCACTTTCTGTCTATTAGTTTTATTTTTGCTATGCTGTTTGGTGCTCAAAAAGCCAGTTCCTTCCTTCTTTTCTTTTTGAAAATAACAAAAACATATTCATGAACAGCATATAGAATGTTATACTTTCAATCAGGAAGACCTGACTTCAAATCCTACTTCACACATTCTTCGAGAGAGACTATAGGCAGGTCACTTAATCGGCCTCAGTTAACTCATCTGCAAAATGGGAATAGTTCTAGCCCCTGCCTCACAAGGACTGTTTTGAGGATAACCTCTGTAAAGGGCTTTCCAAAACTTAAAGCACTATATAAAAGTTAATTTATATTATTGCAGGCATGAAATCTGAGTGTCAAAAAAATCTTTGCCCTCTTTGATTCCTTATTTCTCAACTATATTTTCCAACATATTTTTGTTGCCCTCCCTTATGTCCACCTTCTCATTCCCAGAATTTATACTATACTTGATTTGGATCAGACATTCTTACCCTTTTTTTGCATCTGGCAATCTGATGATGCCTATGGACCCTTTTTCAGAAGAATATTTTAAAATGTATAAAAATACATGGGATTACAAAGGAAACAATTATATTGAAATAGAATTATCAAAACACTTTTTTAAAAAAAGTGTTAAGATCCGAGCTTAAGAATCCCTGGTTTGGAGGAGTTTGACAAGTTCTCACAGAGTTTCTCTATTTCTTCTTCCTCTTCTGCAAGTGTAAGCTACAATTACATTCACATAGCACTGTAAGATAAGGTGGCCAAATGCCTCTTGAAATGATTTTTATTTCCTTTGAGTATAAAATAAAACCAGTTCTGCAACTTCTTCATTCATATCATTGAGAAAAATCTATTAGATGTAACTTCTTTATATCTTCATATTCATGTTCATTGCAAAAAAGAAAAAAAAAATCCATTTTCTGCCATTTTATCACCATAAAGTTGGAAATGGAATAAGACCACACAGGACTGTCTTTTTTTTTTTCACTTCTGTCATGTGTAGTCACAGTCAAAGAATTCATGACCTTATGGACAATCTTCTGGTGATAAGTATATTTAGCTAGCCTGAGCTTCACACTGTAGACAGTACATTGCTGGGACTTACTCAAAAGTTTTTTCAGCATTCTTTTTGAGAACCCAATATCACTTCTACGTCATATTAAAGAGTGAATCTCTCAATTTTGCCCAGGCTGGAAGCACAGTGGCTTTCATGGGCCCGATCCCAACACTGATTGGCACAGAAGCTTTGACCTGCTCCATCAAATCTTTGACCCACTTCCCAACTTGGGCCAGTTTCACACACATACATATACACACATACTGTAATGGGAAAAATCAATAATTAATGTCTTGAGAGGTTTGCTTTCAGATAGTCATTTATTAGTTACAATTATTTTAATATGATAAAAATAATTGTGTGATTTATAGTAAGAGTATAGAACTGAGTGAAAACATGTGTAACTGAAACCATGATATATTCCCAAGGGAATATATATACCTGTGTATGTATATATATATATATATATATATATATATATATATATATATATATATATATACCTATGTCAGTTAACCTTAGGAGTATGACTATAATTATTATAAAGTGTGTGTTAAGTATGTAGCCATAATAATCGTACAAATATATTAATCTTTATATTAAAATGATGAAATAAGAAAACCCTCTGAAAGGGTAAAGAGGCTTAATGAAGTAAGAGAGCCCTGTAAAAGGTTAATTCAGACATCATGGAAAGAACAAAGTTAGGACATAAAGACCTGCAAAATGTCATCTTGCGTCATACATGAATCAGTTTCTAGAGGACTTTGTTGCACCATACTTGAATCAAGAGACCTATAAATAACTGTGAATTTTGTATCTCATGGTCTCAGACCACACTGGGTGGACTGCAAACAACCACCTTTGTTTTTCTTAACAAAGATTAGTTTCTTTGCCCAGAAAGGCTTCCCAGTTTCTTTTTAGTAATACAACACACTTTTTGGGGGGTAGGTAAAAGAGGCTATTCTCTGCTTCATTTCTTACCTAGCCTTAATCACTGAATGGGTGTTGCCTCAGTCAAATTGAGACCTGTTAAAGACCTTAGCTTAAAACAGCCAGGGTCTCTCACTGCATCCAGGGCCATCTTCATCATCCTGATCTATATCTTGCCACTGGACCCAGACGGCTCCAGGAGCAAAAAGTGAGTTTGGTGACCATGCACAGCCTTCCCTCACTTAAATCCAATTCACTTGCATGTCAGGGCATCACCTCCCTAATGTCATGGTCCTCTTTGAGAACAAAGGACAAACAACAACAACATGTATGTGTATACATATTTACATACACACACACACACACACACACACACACACACACACACACACACACCCATATTTGGATGGATGGATGGACAGCTGTATTAAAGACTGAATCTCTCAATTTTGCCCGGGCTGGAAGCACAGTGGCTTTCATGGGCCCGATCCCAACACTGACTGACACAGAAGCTTTGACCTTTTCCATCAAAGCTTTGACCCACTTCCCAACTTGGGCCAGTTTCACCTCCCTTAGGCAGCCCAGAGGTCCTCTGTTCCTGAGGGCTCACCGTATGTGTCAGATACAAATCAGCTTTAGCCCTACTGCATCACAGAACCCCCAAGCTCAAATGATCCACTAGCCTCCCCTCCTTAGCAGTCGATACCATCACACCCACCAACTATGCCATAAGAATAGGGTTTCTGTGGGCATAAGAAATTAAACTCAATTAATTTAAACAAAAATATGTGTTAAGTATTTACTGTGTTCTAAGTGCACCTGAGCAACTCTAAGAATTATTATTGTTTAGCCATGTCTGATTCTTGGGGGTTCTCTGGCAAAGATACTGTAGTGATTTGTGATTTTCTCTTCTCTAAAAACATAAGTTATAAATGAACTATAGATCTACATCGGTAGAGGAATTTTCACACCAAAATCTCATTCTACCAATAAAATCACAAATTTAGACAACAAACAAACAACTATGGTTAGTATTGTAATGGCAACTGTGGAGCATATCAATGAAATCTAATACATTTTGCCCTGCTTACAGAGAGCTTACAGGCTATATGGAAAGATGAAACAGAGGCTTAAAACAAGAGAGAAGGAAAAAGAGAGAAAAATAAGATAGTCAATAGTTCCATACCAAATAGGGTTCTGCCCTATTAAAACCTAAGCTTTGGGGCAAGATTTTGCCCTTTGTTTTGAATTGTTTTTCATTTTTGGCTATTAAGATTACATCTTTTTATACCACTGTTAACCTTTGAGAGAGTAATTTCAATAAATAGTTGGGGTCAGAAGACAGAGAATATAAGGAACTGAGAAGTGAGTTGGTGAAGAAGTTGTGGCAGTAAATATAGATGACTATAAAAGAGAAAATTAAGATGGTAATTTGTGAGTTAAATAAAGGTTTTTAATATTAGGAAGGGGGTGACCTGAGCACGTTTATATGCAACAGACAGAGAGCCAGAAAGTAAGGATTTCTTGATAAGAGAAAGTAAAGAGCAAGAGAGGGAATGAACAAGGGAAGGAGGAGGGAAAGAGAGAGAGAAGCCTCACTGGATCAAGCTGTCAGAAAAGATGGTAATGATGATGATGATAGTTTTGATGATAGCTGACATATGGCACTTTAAAGCTTAAAAAGTGCTTTACATATATTATCTCATTTGATCTGCAAACAACTCTGCTAAGTAGGTGCTATCATTATCTCAATTTTAAATGAGGAGGAGAGAATCCAGAACATAATAGTGGTACTTTTACAGTGCTTTTAAGATTTGAAAAATTCAATATTACACATTATGTCATTTGATGAAGTAAAAAGTTTACATTGGTGGGCACAATATATTACATATGAGGAATTACATAGAAGAAGGAGCATAAAGTATTGTCACCTGAGAAATATATAACTGGAAAGAGCCAGTTACACAGTGAGAGTGAAGGATAATCAATGGACAGCCCACATGATTCACTGGCATCCACTGTCAAGAGAGCCAATGAAGCAAAAGAGTAAAGGATGAGTAAAGCTATAGGGAGGGAAGTTTTGAAGTATAGAGTAAGGAAATTAGGAAGCTCATAAGAGACTGCCTCATTTGTTAAAAGTAAATCAGGTAGCAAAATCAGATTTGGGGAGGGAAGAAGATTTAGAACAGCCACTGGAGGAGTGCAAGAAAAAATCAGTCAGGGAAGATTGAAAAGATTGCCCTGCAGCTGTGAGGGCCCAGTTGAGACAGAAACTCACTAGTTTGTAGTGGACCCAGATGTCAGGCTTACATGACAATTTACAATGACTTTCAGTAGAGCTGGAGCAAGAATAGGAGTAGAAGAGGTATACAGTGGGAGTGGATATTAGCAGAGTATGAATAATATAATTTCGATGGGGTAAGGAATGCAAGGGTAGAACCATGGAGTCAAGGTTATGAAATGAGGACAAAGGACTGAGAGATGGTGGGGATGGTGGCAGCAGTGGGAATGAAAGGAAGAGAGAGATGCAAAGGGGATTATGAAGACAACATCGACAAGACAGTGGCCTCTGGAATATCTATGAATAAGGGAAGAGGAGAAGTCAAAGTTGACTCAAGTTTCAAGCTGAGTTGATGGAGGGAAAGGTCAAAATAGGGAGTCAAAGTTAACTCTGGGGTTTCAAGCTTGGGTGACAGAAGGGAAGGTGATAACCTTACCCAAAAGAGGGCTATTGAGAAACAGGGATAGTATAAGGGGAAGAGAATGAATGCATTTTTGGCCATGTCAAGATATCAGGGGGAGACTTAGTTTGGAGATACAGTAAGGGAGGAATTCTGAGGAGAGATCAAGAGTAGATATTGCTAGAGACATCAATAGTAATATCTAAATGAAGGTACTAATTGAAGCCATGGGAATAGAGAAGAATGACAAAAAGAGGAACATCAGAAGGAATGGTTGGCTTCAGTGAGTAAGACAATAAGATTTGCTCCCAAGACCCCACTGCTTTAGAGTTGCCTGGGACGTTTCATTTCTCCATGCTTGAATCCCTTACCATACAAAACAAATGTTCAACAAGTCTACCATATGACAATCTAGGAAACCAAAACTGGATTGGAATTTCATTTTGACACAGCAATGAGGCCCTAAGTTAGACCCCTAATGGCAGGAGTGTCTCTAAAAGCAATCAAAGTGATGTATTTCTAAGACAAGCTCCCTGGAGCTGGAGGTCACTTTTAGTGACCACTTTGGTTTGAATATAATCAGGGAGAACAATGAGTCTCTACTACTTGATATTTTCTCTCTAAAAGATGAGGTCCAATTCTAGAAGAAATTCTTGAAGGTTTATTCACATCTGGCATCAATGAATGAAGTTCTGAAAAGATAAGATGCACAGACAGGTACTTCATCCAAAACAGAGTGCCACCTGGGTACGCCTACGTTTGAATCTTTTGTTTCTTTTCTTTTTTATTCTCCTATAAACTAATTTTAACAACAAGCTCCAATCTCTTTGTTTACGGGCAACCTGAACTTCCTTTTCCTGGGCTATTTACTATCTCCTAAGCACAAGCCATCAGGATTCTCTAAGAAATTGGGTCCATCTGACTTTGATAGACTTGGCTCTTCTCAGCAATGCAAGGTTCTAAGACAACTCCAAAAGACTCATGATGGGAGATGCCCTCCACAGCCAGAGAAGGAAACGGAGCCTGAAGGCAGACCGCAGCAGACTATTTGCTCCCTTTTCCTTTTTTTCTTTCTCGTGGCTTCTCTCATTTCTTTCTAATTCTTCTATACACTATGATTCATGTGAAAACATGTTTAATGCGAATGTTTATGTAGAGCCTAGATCACATTGCACACAGTCTTGGGGAGATAGGAGGGGAGGGAGGTGGAAAAAATTTAAAACTTATGGAAGTGAATGTTGAAAACTAAAATTAAATTAATTTAATTTATTAAAAAAAGAAATTGGGTCCATGTGAATTGTAATCTTCATTCCATTATGGAATATAAGTGTCACAAACTCTTTTTTTTTTTTGGGGGGGGGGACAGAAGGAAGTAGGGAACCGAACCTGTGATTTCATTGCTATGGTTAAGTCCCAGTGAGGGAATTCTTTATCATTATAGATTGGCACCTGCTCTGCAGTTTATAGTCTTAGAGAATTGCCAGACCACTGAAAAGTGAATAGACTTGTCCAGGACTCCCCAGGATGTATCAATAGGCAGACTTTGAAACTAGGTCTCGGTGACTTTGAAAATGGCTCTCTATTCTCTGTACCTATTGCTCTGCCCCTTTCTTTAATGGAGCACTAAAAACTTGCCAACAGGGGTGGCTAGGTGGCGCAGTGCATAGAGCACAGGCCCCAGAGTCAGGAGGACCTGAGTTCAAATATGACTTCAGACACTTAACACAAAAACTAGCTGTGTGACCTTGGGCAAGTCACTTAACCCCAATTACCCTCCAAAAGAAAAAGCAAAAAAAATGTTTGTTTGGGGATGGCTAGGTGGCACAGTGAATAAGAGTCGGGATGACCTGGGATCAGTCCTGGCTTCAGAAAATGAGCACCCACACATCAATAATGACTGGCCATGTAACCTTGAGCAAGTTGCTTAACCCCAATTGCTTTAAAAAAAAACAAACAAACTTGCCAACATAAAATCTTTCAAAAATGAGGGACCATAGGGGTGGCTAGGTGGCGCAGTGAGTAGAGCGTCGGCCCTGGAGTCAGAAGGACCTGAGTTCGGATCTGGCCTCAGACACTTAACGTACACACAAACAAAAACCTGGCCGTGTGACCTTGGGCAAGTTACTTAATCCCAATTGCCCTCCAAAAAAAAAAGGCAAAAAAAAAAATGAGGGACCATTTTCCTAGGCCTTCCAAACCCCATTGGCATGATGGGAAATGTGCAGCTGTGAGGATTTAGCCCCAGCATTCAAATTAAGAAACCACCAATAGTTAACACATTTCTCCTTTAACACCTTAGTGGGATACGGAGCCAAGCTTCAATTTCTTCAAGCACAGAAGAAACTTTCAGGGCCAAATTATAGGAAGTCATATGAGAAATTCTCAACATAATGTTATCCAAGCCAGAGTTCTTCCTCCCCAAAATTTTACTTTTAATTAGATACAGCACAGAGTGGAGGAAAGATCAGTGACCTGCCTGAGAGTCAGGAGACCTACATTTGAGTCCTAACTAATTTCTTACTATGTAGCTTTGGGTGCACACAAACATACACTAACATGGACACACACATATCAATAATCAACCATCAATAAAGATTTATTACACATCTATTATAGCTCTGTGCTAAGGATCAGGGACACAAATATCAAAAAAGACAGTTCCTACCCTCAAGGAGCTTACAATCCAATGGGGGCAAACGACATACAAAAAGAAGCTGGGAAAGGGAGGTACAGTATTCTACTCTGGGGCATGGTGAAGAAGTCAGAGAACTGCCAAAATAGTAAAGTGAAGTGAAAAATGAGATGTTTGAGCTGAGATGGAGATTTGGGGATTCATCTCCCTACCCTACAATCATAGAAGAGAGAAAAGTAGAGTACCAGGTAGTAGAGTGTCAAGGCTGATGAGACCTTATAGAATAAGGTTATCCCAGTAATGAACTTCCTAGGACCTGATACAGGGTAGCTAGTTGGCATAGTGGATAGACCACCAGGCCTGGAGTCAGGAAGTCAGTTCAAATCTGGCCTCAGCCACTTCCTAGCTGTGTGACCCTAAGCAAGTCATTTAACTTTGCCTCAATTTCTTCAACAATAAAATGAGCTAGAGAAGGAAATGTCAAATGACTTCAGTATGTCTATTTTAAAAAACCAGAAATGGAGAAATTAAGAGTTTGACATGATTGAAATGGCTCCACAACAACAAAGGGCATAGTAGAGGTCACTCAGAAAAGTCCCAAAGTCTCTCTCTCTCTCTCTCTCTCTCTCTCTCTCTCTCTCTCCCTCTCTTACATATACACCCCTATTATTACTACTACTATTACCATTACCATTACTAGTACTACTACCACTACTACTGAATTACAATGGAGTTCTGAAATTAAAATCCTAAGTGACTGATGGAATATTGATTGCCCAAACTCCAGGATTATCCAGTTTAAAAAGAAAAATTATGTCAGCCATTTTCAATAGAAATATGGTCAAAGGATATGAGCAAACAGTTCTCAAAAAAAGAAATGTGAACTGTTAAGAACCATATGAAAGTTTGTTGCAAATAACTAATAGTGAGAAATGTACATTCATGTTTGTACTTTATACAATGCAAATTATTAAAGATAGCAAAAAATGGAAACCGTCAAGGTTAGAGGTGTTGCTTAAAGTCAGATATATTGATTTGAAGTTATAGTTAATCCAACTATTCAAGAAAGAATTTGGAACTTTAGTAAAAAAGTGATGACAACCTCTGTGCCCTTTGATCCGGAGAGCCTACTGCTAAGGCATAAGGGCCAAGGAGGTCAAAGACAGATAAGCTTCTATACACACCAAAATGTTCATGGTAGCACTTTTGTTCAAACAAAACAAAGAACTGGAAACAGAGTAAGTGCCCTTCAGTTTGGGAAAGGAAAAATAAATGTTGTTACCTTGATGTAATAGAAGTAGCTGACCGATGCTTATTGGCAGTGTGACTCAGACCAAGTCATTTTACCTTTGCCTGAAGTTTCCTCATCTGTAAAATGGGGATAATAATGATATTTGTCTCACAAGATTGTCATAAGGACAAAACGGATTAATATTTGTAGAGTGATTTGCAAACTTTAAAGCAGTGTACGAGTGCCCTTAAAGTCTGGCCTCATAGGAAATCTCATTAACTATACATATATTCAAGAAATGAAATGAATGAAATTTTCAACAGCATTTTATTAAATTAGCATAAGTTTTAGCCATGACAATTTCATATGGAACAAAAGTTTTCATTAGCTATTGGGGACTATTTTCCATATTAATTAGATTAATTTAATTAATGAGATTTCCTATGTGTCTCCCATGTCTTCCTTTGTCTTCCTATGAAATCTCACTTATGCTAATTAAATAAAATGTTGTTTAAAATTTCATTCATTTCATTTCTTGAAAATATGCATAGTTAATGAGATTTCTGTGTCTGGACTTTAGGGACACCCTTGTATAAATCCTAGGTATTGTTATTATTCTGTATTGAGAGACCGTGTTCAGTCATTTTCAATTATGTCCAACTCTTTGTGACCCTCATTTGGGGATTTCTTGGCATAGATACTAGAGTAGTTTGCCATGTCTTTTTTCCAGCTCATTTTACAGATTAGGAAACTGAGGCAAACAGAGTAAAGTGACTTGCCCAGGGTCACACAGCTAGTAAGTGTCTGAGGCCAGGTTTGAACTCAAGAATGAGTTTTCCTGATTTTAGGCCTGGCACTCCATCCACTGAGCCATCTCATTGCTCCATTGAGAGACTAGTAATTCTTTTGCTCTGGAATAGGTTCATCACAGAATATCAGAACTTAAAGGGCCTATTGGTGATTACATAGTCCAAACTCTCATTTTACAGCTGAGGTTATTGAGACTAAAAGAAATAAAATTACTCGACCAAGCTCCCATATCTTGGCAATGGTGATGCCCCAACAGGAACTCTGGTGGTCCTCACTCCAAGTTTGGTGCTTTTTCCACTCTGCCACAGTGCTATTGTATGGGAACCAAAGAGAGCAATGGGAATAAATCTTTTAGACCTATGGACAACAGACAACAGACATTTATCAAGTGCATACTAGGCTCCAGTCACTATTCAGAGCAGACCGAAGCTAAGAACTCTAAAAATGGATACTGACATCAGCAAGTTTTGCTGCCGGTTTATTTCTGACACAAGTACATAGACTAGAAACTCCAGGAGATTAGGACCATGGTTTAGTCTTCTCTGCCGATTCTGTAGGGCCTAACACATAGGAATCACCAAGTAAACACCTGTAGAATGATACAGAAGAATAGCTAGAGGGATGCATCGCTTCATAACCAGAGGGGCTCCCACAATGTTGGATATGAAGGGAAGTTTGGTAAGTAAAGTCACCTTCCCACAGATGCATGTTGTCATTCCAATGTCATCTTTACCTCTGATCAATGTTCAGTTGGCGATGATGCCCAACACTGAGGCTCACATTTCTTAGTCCTATCATGTCCTGCTATGAGAAGTACTCAAATCCATAATAAATCCATTTGAAAAATCAAAGAATGCCTTGGCAATGAGCAGACAGGTGGTGATGCAGTAGAGAGAGCATTGGGCCTGGAGTCAGGAAGACTCATCTTCCTGAGTTCAAATCTGAACTCATATACTTACTAATTGTGTGACCCTGGGCAAGTCACTTCACCTTGTTTGTCTCAGTTTCCTCATCTGTAAAATGAGCTGAAGAAGGAAATGGCAAAGCACTCCAGTATCTTTGCCAAGACAGCCCCAAATGGGGTCCCACAAGGAGTTGGACATAAATGAAACGACTAAGCACCACCAACAGTAATCTGAAAACGGGAATATAGGGAGTCTCCCCCCTTCCCATGAGCAGTCTCTTTCTACCAATACATGTGGTGGCTTTCAATGCCACCTAGAGATATGCCTGGGGGCATTTAGAGGATAAATAATATGTCAAGGGCCACACAGTTTGGGTCAGAAGTAGGACTTGAGCCCATGCTTTCATGGCTGTAAGGCTATGACTATGCCAAGCTGTCTGTCTCTCTACACAGGACATCCCAAAAGTCCTAATGAAGTTTTGAGCTATTAAAGCTTTAATCGTATTTTAGTAGCTTTTTGAGCCAGATGAGCAACTCAGCTCTTCCTCTCCCTCTCCTTCTCCCTCTCTTCCTCTCCAAAGGAAGGTAAATATTGATGTCTAGAAGCTGCCCAGTTATCTTGGGGTTTACTGGCTAAATTCCTTCCTTCCTTTCTTCCTACTTTGTCTTTCTCTCTCTCTTTCTTTCTTTCCTTCTCTTCCTTTCTCCTTTTCTTTCTTTCTTTTTCTTTCTTTCTTTCTCTTTCTTCCTTCCTTTCTTTCCTTTCCTTCTTTCATCAAATCTTAAACCCATTTTACTCTGGAGCTCATAGATTGGTCCCTGCCCAAGCACCATTTAATGGCTATATTTTGGGCCCTCCTGGTTCAGAGTGAATGTCACCTGTAACTATTTCTCTTTTCATCAGCAACTCTGAAGGTCTTCCCCTCCTAGTTTGATATTTTCCCCTCTTTTTAAAATTAAAGGGGTCATACCTAGCCTCGCTTCTTTAAGAGGCCTATTCCATGAATGGGGGTTACCTCACTCAAAGTGAGAACCTGAACAGGCCTTAGGCTAAAAGGGTCAGGGTCTCCCATTGCATCCTGGGCCATCTCCAGTTGTCCTGATGAATATCAGGCCCCTGACCCGAATGACTCTGGAGGGGAAAGTGAGGTTGGTGACCTTGCACAGCCCTCACTCACTCAAATCAAAGTCAACTCCAAATCATGTCATCATCTCTCTTGATGTCATGGTCCCCTTCGAGAATGAAGGACAAACAGAACTTAAAATTGCTCTGAGACTTTTGGAATATCCTGTCTAAAATAACATAGAAAACTAATCATCAATAATCTGTTTTTGTAAGTTCAGAACTTATTGAATTTTCTGAAAGAAGGCCACATTAGCATTGTGAAAAGCAACATTTAGAAAAGCAGCAGAGCTCAAGACTGAGACAAACAGCACCAGTTCCTTTCTCTGCATCTCAGTATACATACATCCAAATCATGCTAAAGAGAACTTCTAACTCCTCTCCTAGGGCAACATCAATATGACACTTTATGGCTTACAAAGCATCTTCCTCAGAGCAACTCCAGGAGTTATTACCTCCTCTTTATGAAAAGGAATGCTTTAGTTCACAGGAGATAATTGGTGTGCTCACAGTCTCAGAACTAGTGAGTGGTCAGGCCAAGACTTGAGACCCAGTTCTTCTAACTGTGAGCTGTGTGCCCTGTGAATAATGCTTGTGCTGTCCTTTGGTACCTCTTGGAATCCCACAAGGCTCTCCCCACTCTAGTCACTCAGCTGTTCGCCTGATAGCTCTGATCATATCAAACTCTATGGCCACCATTCAATAAACAGTGGCTCCCTATTCCAGTATCAAATATAAAATCTTGTTTGGCATTTATTTCCCATCCAGATGACCTAGATTTCACTATCTCCAGAAACTCATTCTCCAAAATGAAATCAGCTGAAACTCAGACCTCCTCAGATCATTTCCTACTCTTCATCATGCCCATTCATGGGACAACTGCTCCATCCCCCATTTCTGCTTTTTTATGTGTTATCTTTCCCTATTAGTTTGTGAGATCCTTGAGGGCAGGGACTGTCTTTTACCTCCTTTGTATCCCTGGCATTTAGCATAGAGCCAGGCAGGTGCATAATAAATGTTGATCGATTGATTGAATAAAATTGACTGACTGAATAAAATTAATAATGGAGATTTTTCAACTATACAGACACAGGTTCATGTGACCAACAGAAAATACAAATGTGGCAATGCAGTAGAGGAAGACTGTAAATGTAACATAGAATTGAGCAGAAGAAGAGAAATCTCTTAGAACATGACTGCTCCAAGTGACAGTTTCAAGTTAGCTATTATTTTTGTCTGTATTCTCATGTGTCCAGCATAGTACCTTGCAGAAAGTAGATGCCCTGATAATTTTTTTTTCTTTTTGGAGAAGGGAAGGCAGGACAATTGTGGTTAAGTGACTTGCCCAAGGTCACACAGCTAGTTTTGTGTTGTGTTTAAGGCAGGATTTGAACTCAGGTCCTCTATTCACTGCGCCACCTGGCCGCCCTGACTGAATTAAATTAAATTTTTGACTGAATTAAAGTAAACTACTGTCAAGTTCCTATCAAACTTCTAGCTGTTTTTCTGGACCTATAAATAAACTTTTACTCCTTTGAGCTTTGAACACTCCTGCTTCACTGGCTTAAGTCACTGACAATACATTTGATGCTGCCATATAGTAAATTTCTCAGATTTTCTAGGTAGGGACAATAAGACAGAAAGGTGAGAAATCTCCCAAAGTGTACCCTAGCCCTTTGAGTCACAGGAGACTCAAACTCAGTAGAACTGAATTGAATAGGCATTTGAAAGATAAACACTGACAACTCGTTTATCACATTGACCTCCTTTTAAACCTATTATTACATGGACTTTGATTTCTTCACTTTCTATGTATTAAAACTGATCTAAACTATTATTTTTTTAAATTATGAACTTTCACACTCCTCTCTAGCCCCTAAAATTATCCTTCAACCTCCCCAGGCAGGGTAATATGAAAGCATTCCACAGAATACTACATGAAACGGTAAGGTATTCTGGAGGTGATTTTGATTTAACCATAATCTAGAATGACCATATGATACTTACCATCTGTGTGACCCTGGGCAAGTCACTTAACCCTCTTTGATTCAGTGTCCTCATCTGCAAAATGAGCAGGAGAAAAAAATAACAAAGCACCCTAGTATCTTGGCCAAGAAAAGCCCAAAATGGGATCATGAAGATTTGGATGCAATTGAAATGACTGAATAACAACAGAATGACCATTGAGAATTAGCATTGCCATGGTCTGGCCTCAGTTGCCATGTTTTGTAACTTGAAACCCTGAATTTTGCTTCCAGCTCTCTTGTTAATTAGTCTTTCATGCTCCTGTTTCTTAGTGGTGTTTTCCTTTTTTGGGAACTTCACCCCAAACAGAATATTCTCAAAGGAAGAGAAAAGGAAAGCAGGTGAAACATCAAGGTGTTAAAAGAGGCAGGAGATGTTGAGGCTCAAGGTGAACTTTACAAAGATGTAACATATGAAGGCACCCTCTAATTCATAGGTCAGGATCCCCACAGAGAAGGCTCAAGGTTGTCTGTGAGTCCACATACCCTAAAGTTCATGAGCCCCAACCAGTGTGTCTATCTTTAATACTCATTAAGAGTGTACAATTGATTCAAAGCAAAGGAATTCAATGAAATGGCCTAGTAATAAAAGAACAAATAAAAGATTTCTCCTATAAACCTGATGCACATTCTTTTACAAATATACACACCATCATTGGGAAGAGTTGACATATGGAGAGAAGAAATGTAAAAAGACACATTGGTTAGGAATACATGGCCAAGGCATGCAAGTCAAGAAGCACTGCATGCCACCAAGCTGCAAAGCTATTGCTATTTTCTTGGGATGCCATAATGCTGCTCCCACCAGGTGTGCTCCCCATTGTGGTCTAGCAGACAGGGAGATAGACTACCAGATACTCTTCCAGCAGTGCAGAGTCCCAACCAGACACTCTCTACTGCACTAGACATTGCCTTGCTGCACAGCCCACTAGATACATGACTGTGGGGCTTCCGACTTCAAATCTTGGCTCTAGTAACATCTATTCCTCATCAGAAAAGTAGCTTCAAGCCATGTTCTTCTAGTTCAAAAGCAAGAGGCTTTTTAATAGAACCTTTAGAAAAACTGCCAGCCTTACCTCAGCCATAGAATAAGCAATAGCTCTAAGGAAAAACAGTCAAACAAAAACTCTTCTTGACTCTTTTTTGGTGTTAGGCTTTGTTTGACTGTTTTATGGAGCTGCCTGTCTGTTCCTTAACAGAATACTGCTTTCGTGTCCAGCAGGAAATTATTTACACCATGTGCTGAGCTTGTTATGACACAGAGCTAATGTTAGCTAATGCCTTAAGGCTTAATCTTCCTTTCAACTGAATCTCCTACTTATAAGACCATGTCTCATTGGGTAACCTCATTCTAACCTATGACAAGCATTCTGTATGTCTATCAATGTTAATCTTTAAAAGATAGACTGTTGATATTTAAGATAGACTGTTGATATACACCATATCATCATCTATAATATTCTATATAATGACTATTCACCCCAAAACTAGGGTGTTAGATGGGGTAGTGGATAGAACATTGGACCTGGAGTCAGAAAGACCTGAATTCAAATCCTGCCTCACTTACTAGCTATGTGACCATACAGAAGTAAGTCATATATTACCAGACATGACTGAGAACCACAAAGGCTTTAGTGACCACATAAGTTACTTTGTAAAGAAAGAGAGTTTCTACCCTGAAGACATTAAAATCAGTTACTGCAAAGGGATGCTCCTCTAAAACAAAGGTGCCATTTGCCAGCTTTTTCAGTCTTACAGAATTCCTATCAAACCCTTGATTACAAACATGATTTCATAACCAATCCTGCTGCCATTATTCCATCACCAGTTAGTTGGTCTCTGGAATTCCTCCACTTTTTAAAGTGCTCTCGTGTTGCTAAGAGGGTCTTTTGTTCAGTTCTCAAAACAGAAGGGGTTTGATGAAAGCTCCCTAAGGAAGCTAATTTTCCTTCTCATGCATTCCATCCAGCTACAGAGGGGTATTCTTGGATTTTTTTCCAAAACACACATGCACATAAACTGTGAAGTCATCAATGAAACACCTAAAATACTGGTCCTTTAGAATAAGGGAATTTGTTTGTTTTTCTGTTATTTCATCATCCAGGGTATCCCCCCCTTCTCCCACCTAATATGTTTATTACTTTCTGGGGGTATGTCAAGCCCTATGGGAGTGCAGTAACTCATTCGGTTCACTAAGGTTCTGTTCAGTGTCCTAGGGAAGTAATTTGCCAGGCAATAAGTACCCCACAAGAGTCAGTGGAAGAACAAGGAAGGCAGCTAAAAGTATTTAACTTGGAGTGATATTTACACTGGATCCTGTGTTGAATAACTATAGACTGGGTAGTGTTTCTATGCATTTCATATTTCAATCTGCCAATAGCAGGAGTTAACTTTTTTTATGTCATACATCCCTTTGGTAGACTGATAAAGCTTATGGCCCTTTCCTCAGAATAATGTTTCTAAATTGACAAAATAAAGTACATGGGATTGCAAAGAAATCTTACGATCCTTTTTACAATGCAAAATAAACAGATTTTCACTCAAAAGGGCTTGCTTGTCCTTTCACAGTCTTCCTTTCATCTCTTGGGTAGCAGCTACAACTGTCAGTACTAAGTCATCTCAGTTATATACTGTGCTGTTGCTAGGATGCACTCCTCTGGGCTTCTCTGACATTCCCCAGCATCAGCAGCAGCCTCTTCATTATGGAAGATTACCTCAGCCCTAGAATTCCTACCTTACAAGGATTCTTCGCCCCTGGGGCCCCTCCCTCTCAGAATCTCCATTTGAAGAGCTAGCTCCCTCTTCATTCTCCACCATCGTGCCCCCTCTGCAGCTTTTCAGTTCCCCTCATCACATATGTGCTGTCTTCTCTTTTAGAATGTAAACTCCTGGGGGGCAGGGACTATATTTTTGCTTATACAGTATTCATAATTCTCAGACTGATTGACAGACTAAATGAAACAAGGATATCATTTTTCTCATTCAAGGTCATGGATCCCCTGGAATCTATCCAAGGACTCCTTTTGTATCTGTGCATCCCAGGTTAAGAACCCTTAGCCTATAGCATCATCTCATGATAATGTTCAAACATTTTTCCAGACATGTCTGATTCTTTGTAACCCCATTTGGGATTTTCTTGGCAAAGATACTAGAATGGTTTGCCATTTCCTTCTCCAGGTCATTTACAGACAAGGAGAAACTGAGGCAAACAGGATTAGGTGTCTTGTCTAGAGTAACACAGCTACTATGTATCTGAGCCTGGATTTGAACTCACAAAGATGAGTCTTTCTGACTCCAGGCCTGGCACTCTATTCACTGCATCACCTACCTGCCCTGTGACCACTCATAAAAAAATTGCAAATATGAAGAATTTGAAGAAACATGGGAAGACTTCTTATATTAACTGATGCAAAGAACAGGAAGTGGAAGGAAAAGAACCTGTACAATAATAGTTTAACATGCAACAACAGCTTAAATGCAACAAAGGACAATTTAAAAATGGTCATAGTAATTATAATGATTAAGTTTGGCCTGGGAGAAGAGCCAAGGGAAGCATCTCCCTTCTTTGCATGGAGATATAGGGTTTTGTGGGTATAGAATGTTACATATGCCAGTCAACCAACACTTATTCAGCAGCTGCTACTGCCAGGCACTGTGCCTGATTTGTTTAATTCTAACTTTCTTCTTCACTCACTTCTCCCCTTTCTCTTCTGCTTCCCTACTCCTTTGGTTTTACATCTATCTTTTGGACTCCTTAAGTTTTCATCTTCATCAGTGGCACTCACCTTGGCACCGCCCCACCCACCGATTACACTAAGGAGGTTGCTGATTCCTGGCACCCAGAACTTGCCCACACTGGCATAATAGAAAGGATGCTGGCACTGGAGTCACAGCTCCAGCACTAACTATCTCAGCAGCCCCTTTGCTCCTTAGTGCTCTCACTTATAGAATGGCAGCAATAATGCTTTTCTTCTAGAATAGCTGTGAGGTCTTTAATTTGCAAAGTACAAAGTGTCACATAAAGGTGAGCTAGCATGCCACCAGCAGCAAGCAATTATGGCCACTTGTTATGTGCAAGGCACCATGCTACCCTCCATGGGTGATGCAATCATGGGCAAGCCTCAGGCTTGGCCTTCAATCATGAAGTTAGGGAAATAGAACATGCTATAAAATGATGACTAACAATTATAATAACTAAGAGCAACAATATCGGTACAACGTGCTAGGTGTCAAATAAAAGGTACAAGTAAACAGTGTTACAGAAATTCAAACAAATGAGATCCTTATGGACTGGCCAAGTTGGGGAGGCCTTGCCAGAGGAGGTAATGGATGATCTATGTCTTGAAGGGCAGGTACAAGTACAGAGAAGCTGGGCGAACATCCCAAGCCAAGAACAGAGATAGGAGGGATGATGGTGTTTCAGGGGAGCTAGAATGAAGATCAGTTTGTTGGAGCAGAAGTTTCCTGTTAGGAAGTAGTAAGAGATTTAAGAAAAAAGAAAATATCAGATTGTGGAGGGCATTGATCGATAGGTTTAGATTATGAAGAACTAACTATACCAGGAAGCCAAAGAACTGAGTTCTAGTCCCTTCATTATCACTTGAGTCCTTCCAAAGAAGGACTGTTTTTGTTCTTTGTATTTGTGTCCCCAGCACCTAAGACAGTGCCTAGCACATAGAAGGCATTTAAATAAATATTTATTAATTGATTAACAAGTTAATATTTAAGTTTCTTGATGGCAGATTGTTTTGTTTTTGTCTTTGGAACTTCCTTGTCTAGTGTGGTGTTGATACACAGTAGGCATTTAATAGATGGTTTTTGAATTGGATATTATGGTCTTGAACAAAAGCAAGGACCACAGATCCAGGAACCTTAGAGGCCATTTAGCCCAACACCCTCATATTACAGATAAGGAAAGTGGAGTCAGAGATTAAGTGACCTGCACAAGGTCACAGAGGCAATATGTCAGAGGTAGGATTGGAATCTAGGTCCTCTGACTTCACAGCCAGTCATCTCTGTAGTATGTTGTTATTGTTCAATTGTTCAGTCATGTCTGACCCCTACATTACTCCACTGACAATGTCCATGTATTCCTGGCAAAGATACCTGTCCTTCTCCAGTGTGGACAAGATGAGGAACCCAAGCAAAAAGGGTTAAGTGATTTGCCCAGGGTCACACAGTTAGTAAATGTCTAAGGTCAAATTTGAACTCGGATCTTCCTGACTCCAGGAGTGGTGGTCTATCCACTACACCACCTAGCTGCCTATACCAGAGTTGGTTTTCTTCCTCACACCCCAACCCCCTCCATCTCCTTAGGCCTCTTCCAGCTATAAGATCCATGATTCTATTTAGTAGTTCCTGGCTAAAGCTAAATAAAATATTTTTGACTTCTGTAATCATTCACAAATAAATACATGCCTTCAAGGCATTCTATGAAAGCCCATGTGCACTCATTAGCTGTAAGAATCTTAAGCCTCTTAGCCCTAAAGGCTCTAGGGAGCTGTCCCTGATGTGAGCAACGATTTAAGCGGGAACACAGCTACATTCTTCAAGTTGCACAACTGTGAAGGATTCCTAAATCACTATGCATAAGGTTCAGATCCCACAATGGAAACAGGATCTTTAGGAAGGTGGGTGTTTATGGGCACCAAGAGAAAAATGATGTGTGTGCCCATATTTCTCAATTTAGGGAGCTGAGAATATAACACTGGACTTAGAGGTCAAAGTCAATGGCGATGGCATTGCAAGAAGAGCACTGAACCAGGCAATCTGCTAAAGCCTATGAACTCCCCAGAATAACGATTTTTAGAGGCATAAAAAAACTGCATCATAACACAAAGGAAATTATTTTGCAATAAAAAAGAGAAGAGGGGTGGGTAGGTGGCGCAGTGAGTAGAGCACTGGCCCCGGAGTCAGGAGGACTTGAGTTCAGATCCAGCCTCAGATACTTAACACACACACACACACACACACACACACACACACACACACACACACACACACAGTAGCCATGTGACCTTGGGCAAGTTGCTTGACCCCAATTGCCCTCCAAAAAAAAAAAAGAAAGAAAGAAAAAGAAGAGAAGGGAAGGAAAGGAAAGGGGAGGGAACTTTTACATTCTTAGAAATTATTTAGGAGCCCTCCCTCCAAAGAGCTTTTGTGTAATATGTCTAATATTTACTGCATTTAAAATTAAAATGTCTTAGTATTATTATAATTTTTTACCTCAAGAACATGTTGAAAGGATATAGAGGACCCCCAGGGATCCCCAGACCTCACTTTTAGAACCAATGATCTAGTCCAACTTTCTCATCTCCCACCCAAGGAAACTCAGTCTAAGAGAGAGACATAAAGTTGCCCAGAGCAACACAATGAGTCCAAGACAAAGCTAGGACTAGAACCTGTGACTCAGACTTTCCATACCCCTGCTTTTCCCACTATCTATGGCACTTGAAACAGTAAGTTGTACATAGAGTTAATATAAGGTGCTGGAGTAGAATCTATTTTGCTCCAGCTGAAGCAAAAAAGGCAAGGGTGAAAATAATAATCTCAGACAAAACAAATGCAAAAATAGGCCTAATTAAAAGAGATGAACAGAGAAACTACATTTTACTAAGAGGAACCATAGACAATGTGTACACCAGATGCTGTATCATCTAAATTCTTAAAGGAAAAGTTAAATGGCTATATTAATGGGGAACCAATTTGCCCCCTCTAAGACCTAGACAAATCCAATCATAAATGAGAAAAACATTTCGGAGAGGAATAGGTTTAGAAAAGTTAAATATGATAGGCCTCTGCAGAAAACTGAATGGAAACAGAAAGATGTACATTTATTTCTTCAATTGAGCATAACACCTTCATAAAAATTAAGTATATATTAGGGCATAAAAATCTCACAAATAAATGCAGAAAAGCAAAAATATTAATTGTATCTTCTGACTACAATGCAATAAAAATTACATTCAGTATGTGTAGATTAAAAATTAATTGGAAACTATATAAACTAAGGCTAAAGGACCAGTGAATCCAAGAACAAATAATAGAAACAATAAATAACCTCATTAAAAATAATGACAACTTGGGGCAGCTAGGTAGCACAGTGAATACAGCACTGGCCCTGGAGTCAGGAGGACTTGAGTTCAAATCCAGCCTCACACACTTGTTGTACTTAGCTGTGTGACCTTGGACAAGTCACTTAACTCAATTGCTTTGCCCTCCTCCCTCCAAAAAAAGTAAATAAATAAAATGACAACAATGATGTTACATACCAATATTTGTGGGATTCAGCCAAGTCAGTACTCAGGAAAAAATTTCTATTTCTAACTGCTTATATTCAGATAAAAAACCAACAACAAAATAGATAAATCATTTGTCAATTTGATTTTTATTTTTTTTTATTTTCAGTTATAAATTCTCTCCCTCCTTTCCACTTCTCCCCTACCCACTGAGAAGGCAACAAATACTCATTATACAAATGAAGTCATGCAAAACATTTCTGACTAAGTCTTTCACAGCTGATTATCTTAACAATATTGCTTTTACTGGGTAGATTGTTTTCCTTGTTCTGTTCACATCACTTTGTATCAATTCATATAATTCTTGCCAGGTTTTTCTGAAACCATTCCCCTCATAATTTTTTACAGCACAATAGTTTTCCATCACATTCCTATACCATAAATTGTTAATTCATTCCCAATTGATGGGCATCCCTTCAGTTTCCAATTCTTTGCCACCTCAAAAAGAGCTGCTATAAATACTTTTGTAAATATGGATGATTTTTCTTTTTCTTTGATCTTCTTGGTAGTGGTATGGTATTGCTGGGTCAAAGGGTAGGCAAAATTTTATGGCCCTTTGAGCATAGTTTCAAATTGCTCTGTAGGATGGTTGGACTAATTCCCAGCTCCAGTAACAGTGCATTAGAGTACCTATTTAGGCTACTTTTATTTAGAACAAGAAAAATATCCAAAGTACTGGAATAAAAATGAAAAAGGTGAATTCATAACCAATGAATAGGAAATAATAGCAATTGTTATTAAGTAATTATAATAATTATTGAGTATTTTGCTCAACTACATACCAATAAAATTGATTCTCTAAATAAAGTGTATAAATATTTACAAAAGACAGAAATTACAAAAGAGAGAGATTTTGTTTTTGGCAGAGGGGAAGTCAGGGCAATTGGGGTTAAGTGACTTGCCCAAGGTCACACAGCTATTAAGTGTTAAGTTTCTTAGGTTGGATTTGAAGCCAGGTTCTCCTGACTCCAGGGCCGGTGCTCTATTCACTGCACCACCTAGCCACCCCTAAAGGGAGACATTTTAAAAGATAGAATATAAAAAAGAGAAAGAGTACATCAATGAATTGGACAGACAACTAAAAAACCAGAAAAACAAATTTAAAGCCCAAACTCAATACCAAAATAGACATTTTGAAAATCAAAGGAGAGAATAACAAAAAGTAAATTTAAAAACCCTGTTCAGCAGCTAAATAAAACTAGAAGCTGGTTTGGGAGGAAAGAAATAAACATTAGCTAATTTTATTTAAAAAAAGAAAAAAGTCAAATTATCAGTATCAAAAATTAAAAAGATATATTGAAAATCAATGAGGGGGGGGAGCAATTTTATTAGGAGTCATGTTGACAAACTACATGCCAATAAAACTGGCAATCTAAATGAAAAGTATGAATATTTACAAAAATATAAACTCTCCAAATCAAAAAAGTCATGAACGACCTTCCTACTGGGGGAAAAAAACAGAACCAAATGCATTTAATAAGCAAATCCTACCAAAATTCAAAGAACAGTTAACTGAAATATTTCAAAAACTCTATGTAGAAATAGATAAAGGAGTCTTACCAAATCCCTTCTATTACATAAACATCTTGATTCCTAAATTATGGAGAAACAAAACAGAGAAACAAAACCATACACTTATTTCCCTCATGAATATTGATGTAAGAAAATTAAGTGAAATAATAGGAAGGCGATTACAACACTATATCACAAATATCATACACTATAACCAGGCTGCATTTATACTGAAATCCAGAACTGGTTGAATATTAGCAAAACAATTAACATAATTGACCATCATTAACAAAATGACAAAAATCACATGATTATTTCAATAGATATAGGAAAAACTTTTGAAAAAATACAAACCCATTCATGTGAAAACACTAAAGTCCAAGAAAATATGGAACTTTCCTTAAAATGATAAATAGTATCTATCTTAAACACAGAGCAAGCATTATGTGTAAAGGGAATAAACTAGAAATCTTTCCACTGAGATCAGGAGTGAAGCAAGGATGTTCATTACCATTATTACTATTTAATATCATACTAGAAATGCTAACTGTAGCAATAAGACTAGAAAAAAAAGAACTGAAGGAATAAGCATATGCAATGAGGAAACAAAACCATCATTCTTTGTATATGATATGATAGTATATTTAAATAACTCTAGAAAGTCAACTAAAAAATAACTGAAACAATTAATATCTTCAACAAAATGGCAGGATATTAAGTAAATCCACACAAATCATTAGCATTTTTTTTAACATTCCCAACAAGATGTGGCAGGAAGAAATAGGAGAAAGTCCATTTAAAATAACTATAGAGAAGATAAAATACTTGGGAGTCTAACTGCCAAGACACACAAGAACTATATGAAAACAATTACAAAACACTTTTCACACAAATAAAGGTCTAATAATTGGAGAAATATTCATTGCTCATAGGTAGGTGGAGTCAATATAATAAAATAATATAAAATGCCTAAATTAATTCACTTATTCAATGTAATATTAATCAAACTACTAAAGAATTACTTTATCAAGCTAGAAAAAATAATAGCATAATTTATCTGGCAGAACAAAAGGCCAAGAATATCAAAGAAATCCATGGAAAAAGAAAAAAGGGAAGGAAGGGGGCCTACCAGTACTAGATCTCAAACTCTATCACAAAGCTGTAACCATCAAAATAGTTAGGTACTGGGTAAGAAATGGAGAGGTTGATCAGTAGAACAGGTCAGTTATATAATATAGTTATAGTTATATAATATACAGAAGCAAATGAACACAGTAACCTAGGACTGGATAAACGCAAAGATCCCAGTTATCGGGGCAAGAACTTATTATATGAGTAAAATTGTTGGAAAATTTGGAAAGTATTCTGCCAAAAACTATATATAGACCAGTTTCTCACATTGTATACCAAAATAAGCTCAAAATGAGTACAATATTTAGACATAAAGGAATACATCATTAGTGGAGCAGAGATTGCTTTATTGCATCTATGGGTAGGGGAAGAGTTTATGACCAAACAAAAGAGAGGCAAAAAAGATTGTTTTGATTATATAAAATTTAAAAGTTTTTCCACACAAAAAAAAATCAATGCACTAAAATTAAAATAAAAGCAAGAAACTGGGGGGAGGGTCTTTACTGCAAGTCTCTCTGATAAAGGTCTCATTTCTAAATATAAAGTGAACTAATTTAAATCTACAAGAATAAGAGTCATTCCCCAACTGAAAAATGGTCAAAGGATATGAATAGGTAGTTTTCAGAAGAAGAACTCAAACCTATACAAATAGGCATATAAAAAATGTAATAATAAAAGAAATACAAATAAAAACTACTCTGAAGTATCATCACATCAGCAGATTGGCTAGGGTGACAGAAAAGGAAAAAAGACAAATGCTAGAAGGGATGTGGGAAAACAGGTACATTAATGCACTGTTGGTGGAACTGTGAATGAATCCAACCATTCTGGAAAGCAATTTGGAGTTATGTTCAAAAGGCTATTAAACTGTGTATATCCTTTGACCTCACAACACCACTGCTAGGACTATACCTAAGCTATCAATGAAGGAGGAAAAGGACCCATAAATACAAAAATATTTATAGCAGCTCTTTTTTTGTAGTAGCAAAGAATTGGAAACTAAGGAGATGTCCATTAATTAGAAAATGGATGAACAAGTTATAGAATATTAATGTAAAGGAATACTATTGTGCTATAAGAAATGGTGAAGGGAATGGTTTCAGAAGACCTGGGAAGACTTCCATGAACTGATGCAAAGTAAAGTAGGAAGAACCAGAACAATCTATATGATGAACAGCATGAACAGCAATCTTGTAAATATAATAATTATAATAATAATGATAGCATAAAGAAAAAACTTTGAGAGACTTAGGAACTCTAATCAACACAATGAGTGACCACAATTCCAAAGGACTCATAAAGAAACATGCTATCTACCTCCAGAGAGAGAACTGATGGACTCAGTGTGCAGATTGAAGTGTGTGTGTGTGTGTGTGTGTGTGTGTGTGTGTGTGTGTGAATGTATACATATATATATAGTCATGGTTAATATGAACACTTGTTTTGCATGACTATACATATTTGTTACAGATTTTGTTTTTCTTGCCTCTTCATTTGATAGGAAAGGGAATCAGAGGAGGGAGATAATTTGGAACTGAAAAAAAAAAGTCTGTGCTTTAAAAAAAAAAGCAAACTTTTTAAAATAACAATATAAAATAAGGAAATTAGACTAGCTGACCACTGAGGTCCTTTCTAGCTTTAGATTAATGATATCTTTAACAAGTAAACAAGGTGCTACATTTTAAGCTGTGCTTACTTTAGAAGAATCAGGAAATATTTTATATTTAGTGAAGCCCCAGGAGACCTCTTTATTTTTTCATTATCAAACTGGTCAATTGCTACCATGACAAGTTACCATTAACTAAGACATTCCCTGATAAATAAGTACAGTATACTGGATTCAATTAATTCAATCAAACTGGGATTGGACTGAGATTGTTGAGCTTTTTCCCCCTGCACAGAGAGGCAGCATGCCATGGTGGATGGAACACTAACCTTGGAGTCAGAAAGACCTTTGGGTTCCAATCCTGCCTTTGACACACACTAGTTTAACCTCTCAGTGCTTTAAGCCACTCTCTAAGATTTATAAATTGCAAGTAAGTTGGTGGTGGAAGGAGTTTCCATCCTGGCAATTCACAAATTTTCTCACTTCATAACATGGAAACAACATATTAGGCTGTTGTGATCATATTACATCCTTTATCTTTTCCTAATTTTTCATGAATTCAGTGACCATGAAATACACTCTGCTGCTTGCCCCCTACTTATTCCTGTGACAAGCTGGTTAAAAAAAGGAATGAGTTTTCCATCAGCACTAACTCAGAAGAGATTCTGATTCCTTTGCTGGTTAGAAAATGGCACTCTGTTCTTAAATGGGACCCTTTATCTTGGGCCCTCAGTATGTGCAGGCAAAAGTACTATCAGTATTAACTGAATGCTGCAAACATTTTTAACCCAGATCCATAGTCCCAGAGCCTGAAAGAACTTCAATAGACCTAAAACAATCTGATTTCAATGTGGAAGAATTTCGATAAAAACAAATCATCCCACAGTTCTTATCCAGACTTTCTTCAGTTTAACTCTTTTAACAGATACATTGCATTATAAAGCCAATAAATGTATAAAGACATTAAAAAAATTTTCAGGTTGATTAATATATTCATTCATTTGATCAACAATCATTTACTAATTACCTACTTTTTGCAAGACCACGGCACTTATAGAGCTTATAGTCTAGTAGGAGGATCTGGTATAAATAACAGGTAACTACAATATGTAATATCACTTAAGTGCAAAACAATTTTTGCCAAACTAGGTATCACGGTACATAGAGGACTGGGCCTTGGAGTCAGAAGACCTGAGTTCAACTCTGCCCTCTGATACATGCTAGCTGTGTGACCCTAGGTAAGTCACTTAACTGTCTTGCTATAGGAAAAGACCCTTAATATAGTGCCTGGCACATGTTGTTGTTGTTGAGTTCTTTCAGTAGCATCTGATTCTTTGTATTTTCTTTGCAAAAATACTGGAGTGGTTTGCCATTTCCTTCTCTCAATCATTTTACAGTTGAGGAAATGGAGGCAAACAGGGGTGTGACTTTGCCTGGAACATACCAAATGTTTAATAAATGCTCATCCCCTGTTTCCCCTATTTCTAAGATGGAATCTTATCCTAAGTGAATTCTTAACCTTTTTTTTTTTTTTTTTGCTTTTTGGAGGGGGGAAGGCAGGGCAATTGGGGTTAAGTGACTTGGCCAAGGTCACATGGCTAGTAAGTGTTAAGTATCTGAGGCCAAATTTGAACTCCGGTCTTCCTGACTCACTGCACCACCTAGCCACCCCTTCATCGCCTCTTTTTGATTAATAGAAAATCTATAAAGTCAAATGGACTAGACCCATATGTAGCAGAACTGCTGACCTGGGCTCCTTCTAGAAAACTGGTAATACAGTTATTTAGTTCTCAGTTACACCCCTTACTTACAGGTGTTTTGATTAAGCCCCAGGAAAGACAACATCAACCTAAGATCTTTCCTTTTTCTTCACAGTCACTGTAGATTTGTTAAATAATTTCAGGGCTCCTACTACTTCCTGAAGAAAAAAAAACAACCTATAAAATCTTCAAAATATCTGCAATGTCTTGACATGAGTGTTAGAAATATCGCTGGAGCAAGTGTGTACACTTGAACACACACACACACAGACACACACAGACACACACACACACACACACACTTTGTCCAGTGTGAGTACTCCAGTGAAACAAGAATTCCAAGTGGCAACCCTGGTAACTCAGGCCTGCTCATTCATTCAATCATGAGTTCCTTCTTAAGACTGCCAACATGGAGAGGTAAATTAATATCAGGCTCCGCAGGCTCAAAAACAACCTGCAGTCGAAAACTGGATCAACCGAACTGCTAAGGCTGAGGCTTTACAGAGGAGATTTGGAAAGATTAAGACAACTATCTTTGTATTTGTAAAGGTTAAGTAAAGTATTAAGATTTCCTGTCCTGGCCTCAGCCCTCCAAACCCAAAGACAATCGCAACTTTCCCCTACTGCCCGGAGCAATCGGAGAGCAGAACACAGGATCCCCAAACCCCGAGAATCCAGGAGCTCTGATCCACAAGCCGATCCACCCCCTCCTGCAGCCTTGCTTCGAAAGGCAATCAATCCGCCTCTCCTCCTATCACTGCAGACAGTTCTAAGAGTAAACGTCTTCAATTTGGAGGAGACCCTTTTTTCAATCCCGACCACTCCTTTCTCCCAAACCCTCCACCCTGTACAACTTCCCACTAGGCAACTGTTAAAATCAATACACTTCTTCTGTTTGCCCAGTAAATACCGCCCTAGGTGGTGGCTGCTTAGGAAAGCAGTCTCAAGTCCTTTGGGTAACCTGGGCTGTAGGAGAGGTGATAGACTGTAAGGGGCTCTAAGGGATGCGTGTGACTATGTGTGTGTGTGTGTGTGTGCATGTGTGTGTATGTCTGTGTGTGTGTCTGTGTGCGTGCGTGTGTGTGTGTATGTCTGTGTGTGCGTGTGTCTGTGTGTGTGTGCGCGCGTGTGTGTGTGTGTGTGTGTGTGCGTGTGTGTGGTGTAGTGGGAGGCCAAGGAAGGGACCTGGGAGGCTGTAGCCTTGAGCCTTCAGCTGATCCAAGCAAGAGAGGCCGGCAACAGGGTCTCAAGCAGCAAGGCTGTGAGAAGCAGCTTTCCCCTAGAAAAAGAAAGCAGCTACGCAGCGAGACAGGGTGAGGAGGAGAAGGCACACACACACACACACACACACACACACACACACACACACACACACACGGGTATCTGAGGAAGGGTGCTAGCAGGGAGAAAAAGAGAAAAAAAAAGAGGGATCTGAGTGTGGGAAAAGTGAGGCGCAACAGGAGAAAGAAAGTCAAGTCGGCCAGAACATCCACTCGCGGGGAGGGAGGGCACCGTCCCCTAGGAAGAGAGCAGGTAGCTTTTATAAGAAAGAAGCGTCTGAGGTCCTCCTGGGGCTGGGGAAGGAAGCTGAGCATGGGGAAAGCACCAAGACGACCTAGCTACCCCTTCCTGGGGAAGCGATCTAAGGAATCCCTCAATGATGCAGCCTGATATAGATGGGGGAGCCCCTCTCCTCGCCTACTCCAGTAGAACCAGAGAGCGGGCCCACTGCAACCCTGGTGTTGATCTGAGGGGGGCTGGCTTCCCCCTCTACTTAGAAGAGTCAGAGTTCGAGTGACATGCCCTGGAGGCTGTGTTTTGCCAACGTGACTTGGTGATCCTGGCGCTGGAAGCTGCCTGCCTCCCCCTCCCCCGGCTTCAGTTGCGCCCCCAGTCCCGGGGCTCACCTCTTTGCGGCTGTACCGCTGTCCCTCGCGAGCCCCTGGCTCATGCATCCCGGCGGAGGCAGGAGAGCCCAGCGCCGATCGCAGCGCGGGTGAGGAGATCCCTTCCCCCGGGATGGTCCTGGGCTGTGGACTGCTTGGACTCCCCGGAGCAGCTCCGCGGCAGCTTGACGCTGCTGCAGTATCCGCGCCTCCCGCCCGGGACCTGGACCCGCACCCCCGCATCCTGACTGTGGCCAAGTGTCTAGGACGCACCCGCACGTGCAAGGGGCTGGATTTCTCCAAGAGGCTTTTCCTGGGGCGCTAAAGCTTCCCTAGCCCTCCTCCCGACACGTCCCCAGGCTGCCCAATGTCAGGGTCCTAGCGCCCCACCGCGCGCCTGAAGCGCAGATTTAGCGCCCAGTTATTTCGTCTAATCACTGCATGTAGGGTTTTGGAGCAAGAGACCTGCTCTAGACCACTTTCCTCATTTTTACATTGGTAGGAAATAGACTCTTGGAGGTGAAGTGGCTTGGCAGTGCTCACAGAGGTACTAAATTTTAGCAGTGCATGGAGTCAAGTCTTCTGATTCCAGATTCTGCTCTTGGGCTCTTCTTTCCCTGACCCTCTGAAGATAAAGAGTTCAGGACTTGTCTTTTAGAGCGATTAAATTTCTTTCTTTGTGACTCAGTATCCCACCGTGTGGCTTAGACTGGATTGTATAGAATATAACCTCCATAGGATAGTTTCACTGGAGTGTTTGGATTCCTCCAGCACCTAGCACAGTGTTTGGCACATAGTAAGTAGGTTCTTAATAAATGCTGATTGTTGATAGTGTTCTAAGGATTCTTTATCTATCCATTGGGAGGGTTTAGGGCCTGCTCTGCCAGCTTCCAGCAACCCAAAAATGTTTAAATTATATGAGAATATATAGTTATGCTTCCACTTAAGGGTATTGTAATTTGGGGCTGTAAGGTAAGATACCATTGTCAATAAAAAAACTTTTGCTTTTAAAGGAATAACACAGAAAAATCCAATTGTGAGAAAAATCAGTGTTAATTATATATAAAACAATTAACAAACCTAAGTCAAACACAAATGGATTGAAACATTCTGGATGTCTTTCCTTTCCTCACTCCCTTCTCAAACCCTCTCTTTGAGATGCTTGAAAGAGGTTTTTGTGAAAATCATCAGGCTTCCAAAATTCCACCTTGAGTGGAGGCCAATCTACCCAATTAAATATTATAACTGTAAATAAGTCGCAGACATTTAGGCTGTCATTATTGCCACAATTGCCATAACTTCAGTAGAGTCCCAGGACTCCACAGGATAGCTAGTCCTCTGGGGAATGGAGGAATTAGCAACAAAAATGCTCAAGACATTTGAAATCACCACTTTCCCTTTGGCTGCCCACATGGCTTGAGTCAGCCCAGAACAAGGACCAACAACAGCTTTCATGCCTGCTGCGTTTCTCATCTAGAAATAATGATGAAAAATAAGACTTCTTATGGATGAAAAGGAAACCACAGCAAGTTGTTTTTAAGTACGATTCATTTCAGAGGGAATAGGGAGAAAAAAAGAAAGAAAAGAAGGACATAATCCTTCTGACAGCTGGTCTAGTGGCTAGGGGACTGGACCTGGGGTCACTGAGACTTGGATTCAAAACCTGCTGTAATATGTCCTAGCTGTGTGACCACAAGCAAATAATGTAACTACTCTGAGTAGTTCCTTGATCCATAAAGTAACAAAAATAATGTTATCGGGGCAGCTAGGTGGTGCAGTGTATAGAGAGCATCAGCCCTGGAGTCAGGAGGACCTCAGACCTTGACATTTACCACCTGTGTAACCTTGGGCAAGTCACTTAAGCCCAATTGCCCTTCGTTCCCACCCCCCAAAAAAAGTCATCATTACTTATCTTACCCGTTGTTGTGGGACAAAAAGGTATGCTTAGAAATGTACAAATATTAATTACTGTTATACAGCTCATAAATTACACACATATATAGAATATTAATAGAATAATTAATAATTAATAGAATAATAATAAAGAATAATAGAATTAATAATAGAATAATAATTAATAGAATATTCTATTAATAGAATTAACAGAATAACTTCTATTATCTTTTTAAGAGACCTTAGAGATCATCTAATCCAACCCCTTTACTGTTCAGATGAAGGAGCCAAGGCCTACAAGGTTAAGAGAATTTTCCATGGTTAAATTGTTAGAAGATGGCAAAACAGGGATTTGAATCCAGTGTTCTCTAACCTATATCATTTCAGGGTATCTGTTTTATCATTTCCACCTGCCCAGGGAGACAGAATGCATTATTTTCTCATTTTAGAGATAAAAAAAAATAACTAAAACTCAAAGAGGTTAGGGTCCATAGCTGATAACAAAATCAGGGAAGAAAGGAAGGAGGGAAGAAAGGAAAGAAAGGAAGGAAGGAAGGAAAGAAGGAAGGAAGACAACTCTAATTTGGGATTTTTGTCTTTCTTTACATACACACTCCTTTGCTACTCTCATTAACCTTCACAGATTCAATTAGCTTCTCTACACAAATGACTCCCAAATCTAAGGAATATTAATGTCTTTCCTGAGCTCCAGTCCACATCACCAACTACCTAATAAGCCTCTTCAATTTGATATCCCATTTGTTGTTGAGTCTTTTTAGGCCTGTCTGACTCTCCTTAGTTCCATTTGGGGTTTTCTTGGGAAAGATACAGGAGTAGTTTGCTGTTTCCTTCCCCAGCTTACTTTATAAATGAGGAAACTGAGGCAAACATAATTAAATGACTTGCCCAGGGTCACACAGATAAGCTGGATTTGAATTCAGGTCTTCCTGACTCCAGGTCTGGCACTATCCATTGTGCCACCTATGTGCTTGATATCTTATAGGCTCGGTATGATATCCCATAGACATTTCAAAATCCACATGTTCCCTAATCACCCCTTTTTCTAACTATTTCTATTGAGGGCACAAAAAACCCTTCCTTCCAAGCCCCTGGGTTTGCAATTTCATAGACTTCCTAAACTCTCCTAACTCCCTAGTCTACCAGCCTAACCAGTCAGTTGCCAAGTTCTCTCAGTTCTGCCTCCAGGGTCAGCTTGGATGCTGATTGTAGAAGCACATCTGGGGATTTGTAATGACTTCAGAGGTCAGCAAGGTCAAGTCCCCCAGATAAGGAAACAGGTTTAGAGAGGTGAACTGAGTCACATAAAAGTTAAGAAGTAGGACCAATATTTAAAGTATGTTCTAAGCCTTTATTGTTGTTATGGTTGTTATGATTATTATTTTTTACATGAAGAGAAATCTATTTTCTCTCCTTCCCACTCCATGGAAAAGAAGAAAAACAAAGTCACGGTAGAGACAAGATGTCCAAGTAGAAGCAGGAAATTCCCTGAGCTCCCACCACAACCACCTCCAATACCTGTAAAATATGACTCTAAACAAATTTTAGAGCTGTAAAACCCACAGAGTGACAGAGAGAAATAATCTCCCACTGAAGGCATCCTGGCAGGCCTACAGGAAGGGTCTATCACACTGAGCTTCGAGCTGAGCGCAGTCCGGCGTGAGTCCTGTGGGTTCCGACCAGGGGCACAGACTGGCCAGAGCAGACCTCAGGAGAGTGAATCACCAGCAGCTGTGGCAGTTTTCAGACTTCTCAACCCATGAACACCAAAGAGAAAGTAAAAGGTCAGTGGGGAACTCTGTCTGAACCAGGTGATGGAAGAGTATGGTCTGGCTCCTGCCCCCAGGGGTGAGAAGTACATAGTGGCATGGTGGCTGCAGCTGCTGCCACGTGGCTGTCTCTGGAGCTTCTGGCCTACAGATCATAGGGGGACCAAGCAACCGTTCAGACAGTAATAGTTCTTGCTTTGACCTGCTTGGAACTGGGTCCAAGTCTTGGGTGGTGGTCCTGGGATAAGGAACACCAGTCTTCCAGAGCTTGTGGTGGCTACAGAGAGGGTGCCCTCCTCAGACCTCTGACAACATTTGTGAAAACCCCAGCTATTTGGGACAAAGCTCTCTCCACAATGGAAGCAGAGTTCTACCCTGGCAAAGAACTCAAAAGTCAAATAATTGGCTGGCAAGATAAGGAAAGTACAATCAGGAGAGTGAATCACCAGCAGCAGTGGCAGTTTTCAGACTTTCATAGAATCCTTTTTTGGGGACAAAAAAGATCAAAACATGGAAACAGAAGAAGTCAACATAGGCAAAACTCCTTGATCAAAAGCTTCCAAGAAAAATATGAACTGCTTACAGGACATGGAAGAGTTCAAGAAGGATTTTGAAAATCAAGTAAGAGAAGTGGAGCAAAAATTGGGAAGAGAAATGAGAATGATGCAAGAAAATCATGAAAATGAGTCAACGGCCCGCTAAAGGAGACCCCCCAAAAAAATACTGAAGAAGATAACACCTTAATAAATACACTAACTCAAATGGCAAAAGAGGTCCAAAAAGCCAATGAGGAGAAGAATGCCTTAAAAAGCCAAATTTGCCAGATGGAAAAGGAACTTCAAAAACTCACTGAAGAGAATAATTCCTTCAAAATAGGTTGGAGCAAATGGAAGCTAATGACTTTATGAGAAATCAAGATACTATAAAGCAGATCCAAACAAATGAAAAATAGAAGGCAATGTGAAATATCTCATTAGAAAAACCACTGACCTGGAAAACAGGTCCAGGAGAGATCATTTAAAAATTATTGGACTAAGAAAAAAAAATTATTGGACTACCTAAAAGCCATGATCAAAAAAAGAACCTAGAAATCATCCTTCAAGAAATTCTCAAGGAAAATTGCCCTGACATTCTAGGAACAGAGGGCAAAATAGAAATTGAAAGAATTCACCAATACCCTCTTGGAAAAGATCCCAAAAAGAAAACTCCTAGGTATATTATAGCCAAATTCCAGAGTTCCCAGGTCAAAGGAGAAAATATTACAAACAGCCAGGAAGAAACAATTTGAGTAATGTGGGAAAATGATCAGGATAACACAAGATCTAGCAGCTTCTACATTAAGGGATCAAATGGCTTGGAATATGATATTCTGGAGGTCAAAGGAGCTAGGATTAAAACCAAGAACCACCTACCCAGCAAAACTAAGTATAATGCTTCATGGGAAAATATGGTCATTCAATGAAATAGAGGACTTTCAAGTATTCTTGCTGAAAAAAAAAACCAGAGCTGAACAGAAAATTTTACTTTCAAATACAAGAAGCAGGAGAATCAGGAGAAGCAGGAGAAGGTAAACAGGAAAAAGAAATCATAAGAAACTTACTAAAATTGAACTATTTACATTCCTACATGGAAAAACTATCATTGTAAATCATGAGACTTTTCTCAGTACAAGGATAGTTGAAGGGAATATTTATGTTTATATAGGAAGTGTTTGTGTGTATAAATACATATATGAGTGTGTGTATATATGTGTACATGTATACATAGAGGGCACAGGATCAGTTGAATAGGAAAGGATGATATCTAAAAAATAAAATTAGGAAGTGAGAGAGGAATATAATGAGAGAAGGGGATGGGGAGAGATAGAATAGGGTATATTATCTCATATAGAAGAGGCAAGAGGGGCGGCTAGGTGGAGCAGTGAGTAGAGTGCCGGCCCTGGAGTCAGAAGGACCTGAGTTCGGATCTGGCCTCAGATACTTAACGCACACACAAATAAAAACCTAGCCGTGTGACCTTGGGCAAGTTACTTAACCCCAATTGCCCTCCAAAAAAAAAAAGCAAAAATAAAATTAAAAAAAAAAAAGAAGAGGCAAGAGAAAACTATTACAATGGAGGGGAAGAGCAGGAAGGTAAAAGGGAATGATTCAACCTTACACTCATTGAATTTGGCTTAAGAAGGGAATAACATACATACTCAATTGGGTATCTTACCCTACAGGAAAGTAGGGGGGAAGGGGATAAGAGGGAGGATGATAGTAGGGAGGGCAAATTGGGGGAGAGGGTAGTTAGAAGCACACATTTTTGAAAAGGGAAAGGGTCAAAGTAGAAAATAGAATAAGTGGGGGGTGGGATAGGATGGAGGGAAATAGAGTTAGTCTTTCACAATATAACTACTATGGAAACATTTTGCGTAACTAAGCATGTACAACCTATATTGAATTGCTTATCTTCCAAGTGGGGGGTGGGTAGGAGGGAAGAAGGGGAAAAAATCTGGAAATCAAAGTTTTAAAACAAAATGTTAAAAAATTGTTTTTTACATGCAACTGGGAAATAAGATATACAGGCACTCGGGTATAGAAATCCATCTTGCCCTACTAGAAGGTTAGAGAGGGCAGGGAGGAGGATATAAGAGAGAACAGATTGGGGGAAGGGGGATTCAGTAGGCTCATTATCTTGGGATGGGGAGTAGCAGAAAGATGGGGAGAAAACTTGTAACTCAAAATCTTGTGGAAATGAATGTTGAAAACTAAAAATAAACAAATTAAAAAAAAAAGAAAAACAAAGTCATTCTAACAAATATGCATAATCAAGCAGAACAAATTTCCTTATTGGCTATGTCTAAAAAATATATGTTTCGTTCTGCACCTCTCTCTCAGGAGGTGGATTGCCAGCTTCATCATGAATCCTCTGGAGTCATGGATGGTCATTGTGTCTTCAAAATCGTTTGTTTTTATGAATGTAACCCAGCTTTGGCACATGCTCAGATCACCTAAGGTGGAGTCATGCAAGCCAAAGATGCCTTGCTTCCAGCAAAAGACATCCTGTTCCCCTGTGACTTGGGTGGGAAGCTAGAACAGGCAGTATCTTTAAAACTGCCAGAATGGGACATTTTCTTTCTCTTTCTGGCTATGTCCAGGAGGTGAAGGTTCACCCACAGCACAGGCACTATAAACTAAGCTGCCAGGGTAGAAGAGCTACCTTCACATTCTATGCTCCACCTGGCCATTTTCCTTTTAGACCCTGAGAAATGGGCTTGGAGTTTGGGTCTTTTTTGCTTTCCCTTTTGATTCCAGATACAGCCAATGCACTCCCCAGACAGAGGAGATTGAACCATGGTGACCTTGGATCCAGGATTCCAAGCCCAATATTGTTGTCCACCCAGTAGGGAAGCTCTAAGAAGTCTGAATGGTGAAACATTAACCCAAGGGAGCTTTCCACTTAGAAAACTTGATGTGACCATGCTGTATAGAAACTCAATTTAGCTCTGAACCCAGATTCCTTCCTCCTTCCTTCCTTCTTTCTTTCCTTCCCTTCCTTCCTTCTTTCCTTTTCTTTCTCTTTCTTTCTTTGTCTTTCTTTCTTTCTTCCTATCTTCCTTCCTTCCTTCCTTTCTTTCTTTCTCTCTCTTCTTCCTTCCTTCCTTTTCTTTCTTCCTATCTTCCTTCCTTCCTTTCTTTCTTTCTTTCTCTTCTTCCTTCCTTCCTTCCTTCCTTCCTTCCTTCCTTCCTTCCTTCCTTCCTTTCTCTCTTTCTTTCTTTCTTTCTTTCTTTCTTTCTTTCTTTCTTTCTTTCTTTCTTTCTTTCTTTCTTTCTTTCTTTCTTTCCTTCCTGATTTTGTTAGCAGCTATTTAGCTCCCCTCCACCAGAGACTGAACCTGGTAGCACAGTGTATTGCCCCTATGTGTATCCCTGCAGGTGTTGGGGGGCAATGTTTGTATGTTTGTTTTTGCTATGACTTTCAAGTAAACATTCCTTTGTAAGAGTTATCTGACTGTTAAGTGGTTAAATGGAACTGAGGGTTCAAGGGAACCTTAAAGAGAGCACCATCTGTGGAAGCTGGAGCCAATGACAGAGAGAGTAGACACTCCCAAATCTCCTTAAAGGTACTGGAAACCCCTGGAGGAGGGGTGAATGACAACATATCAGGCCTTCAGGAAGTGGGGGGTGAGGGTGGGGCAGAGTATTCAATGTTACAGAATATTGATGTTATAATACACATTTTCCTTCTTCTGCTCACTTCAATGTATTGGTTTGTACACATCTTTCTATATCCCTTTGAAATCGTCTTTTTTCCTCAGCACAACAGCACACCAGTATTTCATTATATTCATATGTCACAATTTGTTCAGCCATTCTCCAACTAATGGACATCCTTTTAATCTCCAATTTTTTTGACACCACACAAAGAGTTGCTAGAAATATTTGTGTACAGGTATACCACGGCTAGGCCCATATCCAGCACACCACTCACTGTACCCCAACATCTGTCCTTATCTTTTGATGAACCCAGGCCATCATGACATTAGGCCCTCATTACCTATCACCCTGTGTTTATTCATTTGGGCACAAATTGTATCCTCCGCCATAGAATGTAAGTTTGTTGAGGGCAGAGGCTGTTTTTTATTTTATCCATGTAGCCTTACCTCCTAGCAAAGTTCCTGTGACGGAGTAAGGGCTTACTCAGAGTCATAATTAATCATTCTGGTACTTGGAGCAAACACCCCAAAACGTGTTGGAACAAGCATCACAAAGGTGTTCCAAAATGTCATTTTAAGATAAATTCAGCTGAAGTGGGGGGATACATAGAAACCTCAGGAGATACTCCAGAAACTGGTCATGTGGGAGAATCTAAAATGTAGGGTGGTATGATGTGCTAGAGTGAATGTGAACTGGCCATCAAGAGCAGGTTGTTAAATGTTCAGTGTGAGGATTTACATCTCAGGAATTCTCACACACTGCAAATTGGTGCTTGAGTTATTGCTTTGGTGATCGGTCTAGTTAAAGAAAATGATGGAGGAAAATGTTAATGATGCATATTTATTTATTTATTTATTTATTTATTTATTTATTGCTTTTTGGAAGGCAGTTGGGGTTAAGTGACCTGCCCAAGGTCACATGGCTAGTAAGTATTAAGTGTCTGAGACTGGATTTGAACTCAGGTCCTCCTGACTCCAGGGCAAGTGCTCTATTCACTGTACCACATAGCCACCCCAATAATGCAAATTTAAAAGGTGTTGTGGATTGGTCATTTTTTTTCCTCCAGAGAGCAGGTTGTTAAACATTTACCAGCACACTACTGGCTGACCCCCAAGTAATAAACAAGGCGAGGATGATCCGTTGAAGAGTTGAGGTGAGTAGGAAAAGAAAGAAAGATAAAAGATCCATCCAGTGAATTCCTATTTTGGATCATCATTCTTGCTCACTAGGGGATAACTTAGGTATTTCTATCTGCTGCTAGAGTCAGTACAAGTACACTCATTACCCTTGAGATTTCAGCATCTTAAGGCAAAGACCCCAGCATCTTTGCCTTAGTAATAATAGCTCTGTGTTAAATAAATGCTTGTTAAATTGAACTGAATGACTGGAACCCTTCTCCTCTATTCTCCATACTAAATCTTGGAGCTTCTGAGGTATTTGAATGAAAAATAAAACCTTCACTAATAATTGTAAAAGGTCAGAAAGAAATTTGGTAGTAGAGAAATTACAGAGAGCTGAACCTCAAGGAGAAAAGAAAATATGTAAGGGAGATGAGCATGGTTTGGGAATTTAAGATAAGGTTATACATGCCAAAGCCAAAATACAGAAGTTTCAGGAAGAAATTAGTTGAACTGAAAAAAAAAAGAGTAAGAAACACTGAAGAAAAGGAATCAACACATCAAATCAACTGAATTGCTTTTCTAGTTTGTGAAACATAAGCTTCATTTTCCAGAAGGGCCCTATAGAAATACTTAGGAGAACATGTACACAATACATGCCTCAGGCAGTCATCGGGCCAACTGTTCCTGAGATTCTGCCTGACAACAGACAATATTGAGAAACTATTAACAAGAGTTTTCTGCATCTGTACAAATTTATTAAGTTTTATGGGTTTTTACACACTCCATATTTTACGTTTTTCTTCTGAGTCAATATTATTGTTCAAAATTTCAGTCATGCCCAACTCTTCATGACCCCATTTGGGGTTTTCTTGGCAAAGATATTGGTGTCATTTGCCATTTCCTCCTCCAGTTCATTTTAGAGGTAAGGAACTGTGTTCAGGGTCACACAGCTAATAAGTGTCTGAGGCTGAATTTGAACTCAAGTCTTCCCAACTCCAGGTCTACTCTGTCCATTACACCACCCAGGTGCCCCATACTCTCCCGAAAAATGTATCCCAACAGCCAGTCAGCTAACATTTAATACTGTACCTACATTGGTCTCTCCACAATGAACTGTGGGAGAGTGGATGATAAAAGGAACAGGATAGAAATTGGACCTATGATTTCTTTGGTATAGGGAATTCTGAAAGGAGGAAATTCCCTCCACTAATGCAGGTCAGAAGCTTCTTTGCAATTTATAGTCTTAGTTGCCTAGAACAGTGGTATCAAAGTAAAGTAGAAACAGGATCACTAATGTGTAGCTAGGGATCCCTGTGGGCCATAAAGCAACTTTGTTTTAAAATGTGTTTATCTATGTTTTATTGTATTTTTATTTATTTTGTTTAAAATATCCCAATTAAATTTTAATCTGATTCAGGGCACTTCTTAGGGTTGTGGGAGATGGTGTATTTGACACCTCTGGACTAGAGTGCTCAGAAGTTAAATGATTTGTCCAGGGTCATACTGCCAGTATCTGTCAAAGGCAGGATTTGAATCCAGGTCTTTCTGGCTTCATGGCTATTTCTCTACCATTATTCCAGCAATTATTAAAAAAATAAATAAAAGACACGCTCACTCTTTAAAGGATCTTACAATCTTGCTAACACATATATGAAATTCCAGGAGCCTATGATCTTCACCTGCAGGCTAGATTTAAATATCCCTCCCTCTATTACTTCAACCCACTTAAAATCAAACAAACCTAGCACATATTAGATACTTAAAGGGTTTACTTACCTGAATTGTTCATCTTCACCATGCCTTGCATGGAGTAAGTACTTAAGAAATGTTTATTCAATTGAATTGGATTCTTGCTATCACTTCCATTACTAAGCTGGTTCCTGATTTCCTCTTTCTGCCCTTGGCCCTACATCTTTCTCCCAGTGCCCCATGTAGAGCTGTGTCTTACAATTCTGGCACTTTAGGCTGGACAGAGCTTGGGAAGACATGAACCAGACTGAGCTAACTCTATGAGAAAAAGGTCTAAGATATGTATAAGCATTCCTTTTCAGGGTTGAGGTAGAATGAAGGCAGAGCTCATGAGGTTGAGGAGCCTGAGGAACTGGGACACCAGGGTGATTGAAAGGAGCAGAGGTTTGAGTGGAGAAGGAAGCTATGAGCCTGGCTTTAAGCTTAATTGAAGAAGAGGGAAATAACCTAGGAGTCTGCATATAACAGCAATAAGGATCTGAAAAGGATGGAGAGAACTTTAAAGAAGAGAATGAATGAATGAAACATTTATCAAGAATTTATTATGTGTTATACTCTAGGGTCACAAATAGAAAAGTATTTCACATTGTAATGGAGGAGAAAACACATATGGAAGGTTCCATCTGCAAGTCAGATGGAAAACTCCCATGGCCTTTAGAGTATAGCAGCAAAGATATTTCTTCTTTAATGTCATTTCTCCAATAATAAATTATATAATGATTTAATAATTTATAATAATAAAATTATATTCATTTCTGTGATTATAACAAACTGAAATAATTTTATATTTTTCCCTCTCTGTTGTATCAGTCCCTAAGGCCTTTACATTTTTTTTCCACCTAGGACTGATTCAGACCAGGCTAGTTAGCTCAGGTTCAGGAAGAGAGTGAAATGAGATCCACACGCCATCCAACACTTAACAAAAAGGATACAGCAAGAATACAACATTGATTCAAGGAGACACAGCTCCCCTCATTGCTATATGTAAACTTGATAAGAAGGATGAGTTGAGTTAGAAGAGTTTGATAAGTGAAACAGAAATAGGATAGCTGCCAAATCTGAGGTCACTTACTCCTTATAGTCTAGTCTGTTTGTGTCCTACACAACTGGGAAGCTGCATCAATAGATTAAGCCTTAGCTCCCTAGATGCATCAAATCTCAGGATCAGATTCCCTGCCTGGGAGGGAAACAAAACAAAACAAAACACACACACACACGACTTGCTCATACAGCAGGAGTGTTCCTACCACATCCCACCCCTTGGTGGCAAGATCCTAAAGGTCTTCTAAAGTTCCTTCCACGGGATGGCTAGGTGGTGCAGTGAGTAGAGCGTCGGCCCTGGAGTCAGAAGGACTTGAGTTCTGATCTGGTCTCAGACACTTAACGCACACACAAACAAAAACCTAGCCATGTGACCTTGGGCAAGTTACTTAATCCCAATTGCCCTCCAAAAAGCAAAAAAAAAAATACCAAAACCTATCAAATTCTGGGGCGGCTAGGTGGCGCAGTGAGTAGAGCACCGGCCCTGGAGTCAGAAGGACTTGAGTTCGTATCCAGCCTCAGACACTTAATGCACACGTAAACAGAAACCTAGCTGTGTGACCTTGGGCAAGTTAACCCCAATTGCCCTCCAAAAAGCAAAAAATAAATAAAAAATAAAAATAAAGTTCCTTCCACACTTAAATGGTTTTATAGGGTTGTTTCTGGGCAGCCCTGACATTGAGAACGTGAGAAACATGGAATAGGTATCACTGGATGAAGAACTTTGCTCAGGTAAAAGAAAAACAAAACTAGAAAGACTAGGGTTTAGGGGAAGAAGTAAACGGATGGACTTCCACTCTGCTGACCTTATATGGAAGAGAAGGAAGACCAGAGACCCCAGACTGAATCTTACACCTTTGGAAGGACTGAATCTCAGAGGTGTCATGCAGTAGGTGATGTTTGAGGTCATTTCACAACAAGTCACTCAATGCAAAGCTATGATGATGAGTAGGAACCACTTCAAGAATCATCAGGGCAGAATCATGAGAGATACTTCTAGCACAATTATAGATGCTCATCATGGGTTAGGGTCACCTGTAATAAGATAGAGAAGAGTTCATTACTGTCTTGCATGCAGGCTGTCCTCGTGTCATGGTGGGTACTAAGGATTATGCCATATCACCACCATTTCAGGGTTCCCCGAGCCCACCAGCCAGGACCTCCCTCTCCACAGAAGCCTTGGGAAAGGGACAATACCAAATTTCTGACTCTCTAGAGACCCTGAGGGAGTGCCTGAGTAAGTGTACTAGTAAAACAACCTAATTCTCCCTAAGGAGGAAAAAATATGGTTCTGACACACTTGTAAGTTTAATTTGCATTATTAACACTTTTTAAATTCTAAACAACCAACCAAAACAAATCAACAAACAAAAGGAGCCCTGATTTGTGGCTTTGCTGATTTCTGATTTCTCAATCAGGCTCTCATGAGCCAGATTGAGCTAACTCTAGCACATCCCTAGTAAGAAGTCTCCCTTACTTTCATGCAGGGATATATTAAAGGACCCATTTTTACCAGTATATACACATTCACCATAGTTACACTGAGACAATTTCACCATTTTACCTCCCCATGTCCTTAGAGCACAAGCTGATTTAGCACCCCTCCTCACCCCCACCAACCACATTGCCAGTAATAAATTTGTACTAGCTGATCCAGTTCTTGAGTTTGAAACAAAATCCATCCCCACAACCTCGTCTCTCTCCCTTTTTCCAGTACCTGGGAGATCTGGGTCTCAGGTTGTACAAGTTTTCTGGGGCCTTAGTGTCCAGTGATGTATCCACACTCCTTCCTGCAAGAGATCTGTGCAGGGGGGCTCACTTTGAGAAGTGTTGTGTGATTTGACCAGATGAGACTCTGGTAAGCCATTGAGAGCCCCCCAGCTTTGAAAACCCAGATGTTGATGCTTCCTTCCCTGGTAACTGTGATTTGGCATTGATGTAAAGGTTGGACAGCTTAGAAGCCTGTCTGCTTGATCTGTTTGTTTCTCTGTCTTGTAAGTTCTGTCTGTACACTTTGAAGTTCAGGGTGCTGACATTTTCCCCTTGAACTAGGTAAACGATATATGTTTGATTGATTAAAGTAAGCTTGTTAACCCCCCACCCCCCAAAAAAAAGAGAGAGATCTGTGCAGGACAGCAGAGGAATGGAGCGAGAGGGAAGGACACATGTCTGGGCTTGAAATAGGGCTTAATCCTCTTCCCTGACCTTCTCCTGACCTCTGCCACTCCACCAAAGATCCAAATTTCAAACTCCACAGATCAAACCTGGCTGCAATAGCACCAGGGTTACAGTACTGGTAGGTCAGAGAACTGAGGGAATGAGACAGGACATTACATGTAATGGATTGTATAGCACCCCACTAAGTCTGAAAGAAAGATCCTAGCTTCCAGCTGAGGCCAGTTCTATCCTTCCAAAAGTCACTTGAGGCAGAGATGTAGGTTGGTGAACTATGAAGTGACCAGGTTGCAAGGAAACTGAGACACTTTGAGATCCAGCCCCTGAGAAAGCCAGTGTCAGGAGGAAGGAGTCAGAAAGCAAGCAACAGGGGGAAATAAGGGGGTAAAAGACTGAGATGACCCAAGATCTCAGAAGACAGAACAATTTGTACCCATAATTCACAAATTATTCTCAAAAATAGAGAATCCTACTGCAATCCTTTTATAAGAAAAATATCATTTCAATATGTAAATCGGGGAAGGCTAAAACACAGAAGGAAAAGTATATATCAATATCAAAATTTTTAAATAAAATCATATCAAACAGATTATAGAAATTTATCAATGAAATTATTCCTTATGACTAAGTGGGAATTATACCAGGGATGGAAGAATGATTCAATATTAGAAAACAACCAAAATAATTAAACATATTAAAAACTAAAGCATCTAAAATGACATTAATTGATTAATTAATCAATTAATGTAGAAAAAGACTTTGATGAAACACAACATTCATTTATACCTAAAAGCCTTCAAAGTATGGGCATAGGAGACATTTTTTAATCATAAAAAAATCTGTCTAAAACCAAAAACAAGCATCATATACAATGGGTATACATTGGAACTTTTTCCATTATTGGAGTAAAGCAAGGATGCTCACTCTCCCCATTATTATTTGCTATAGTTTAAGAAAGGCTAGCAACTATAATAATAAAAGAAAAATTAATTAAATGCATAAAAATAGGTAAAGAGGAGATGAAACCATCTTTATTTGATGATGAAAAGATGGTATATTTGGAAATTATCATGGAATCGGCAAAGATAATAACTGAGGGGGGGCAGAGCCAAGATGGTGGAGTAGAAAACAGCACTTCCACAGAGCTCCATCCCACACCACTTCAAAAATATGTAAAAGGGTGACTCTGAACAACCTCTGGAGCTCCAGAACCCAGAGAACAACAAAGAGAAGCTAACCACCCCCTGAGGACAGTTCAGCATCCCGGCAGGGAGTGGCCAGCACAGAGCTCTGGGAGCCAAGCCCAGGACCCCGTGAGTCAGAGGTTTTAGCCCCAGGGTAGCCAGACCAGCAACCAGCTGGAGGGACCCCAGAACACCAGCAGCTGTGGCTTTCCCAGAATTATCAACAAATAGATACCTAGGACAATGTGAGAGGTTAGTGCCCTATGGACTTTGGGACCCGTATTTGGGAATGCCTCAGCTTCTTCCCCTGGGGGTGAGAAGCTGCTGAGGAGCCGTGGCACAGCCGCCATTTTGCAGCTTCAGTTGTAGCTTCAGCTCCTGGCCTGCAAACTGTAGGGGGAATCTGGTGATCAGTCTTGGGGGAAATCTCTCTTGTTTTACCCTTCCTGGATCTGGATTGCAGTCTGGGGTGGAGGTCTTGGGGTGTGTGTCCAGCTTGCCAGAGTGTGTGGGGGCTTCAGGGAGGGCACCCAACTAATACCTCAGGCAGTTGAGAAGACCCCAATGTTTGGAATGGAAGCTCCCCTGTCTGGTGGCAGAGTCCTACTGTGGCAACAAGCCCAAAAGTCAAGTAATTAAGTGGCAATATGCCTAGGCAAAGGAAACAAAATAAACAGAAAAATTCAACATTAGACTCTTATTTGGGGGGCAAAGAGGATCAAAGCATGGAAGAGGAGGAGGACTGTGGGGTCAGAACTCTTGCACGAAAAGCCCCAAATGAAAATACGAGTGGGTTACAGGCCATAGAGGACCTTAAGAAGGATTTTAAAAACCAAATAAGAGAAGTGGAGGAAAAATTGGAAAGAGAAATGAGGAGGATGCAGGAAAAGTATGAAATGAGAGTCAACACCCTGACTGAGGAAAATAACGTCTTAAAAAAATAGACTAACTCAAGTAGCAAAAAAGGCTCAAAAAGGCAATGAGGAGAAGAATGCCTTAAAAAGCCAACTTTGCCAAATGGAAAAAGAATCTCAAAAGCTCACTGAGGACATTCATTCCTTCAGAATTAGACTGGAGCAAATGGAAGCTAGTGACTTTATGAGAAATCAAGATGCTGTTAAGCAGATCCAAGCAATTGAAAGAATAGAAGTCAATGTGAAATATCTCATGGAAAAACCACTGACCTGGAAAATAGATCCAGGAGAGATAATTTAAAAATTATTGGACTACCTGAAAGCCATGATCAAAGAAAGAACCTAGAAATCATCCTTCAAGAAATTCTCAAGGAAAATTGCCCTGATGTTTTAGATCCAGAGGGCAAAATAGAGGTTGAAAGAATCCACAGATCACCTCCTGAAAAAAGATCCCAAAAAGAAAACTCCCAGGAATATTATAGCCAGGTTCCAGAATCCCCAGATCAAGGAGAAAATACTACAAGCAGCCAAGAAGAAACAATTTCAATACTGTGGAAACACAATCAGAATAGCACAGGACCTGGCAGCTTCTACACTGAGGGATTCAAGGGCATGGAATATGATATTCCACAAGGCAAAGGGCCTGGGATTAAAACCAAGAATTACATACCCAGCAAAACTGAGTATCTTTTTTTCAGGGGGAAATATGGTCATTCAGTGGAATAGAGGACTTTCAAGCATTCTTGAGGAAAAAACCAGAGTTGAATAGAAAATTTTACATTCAGACACAAGAAGCAAGAGATGCTTGATAAGGTAATCAGGGAAAAGAAACCAAAAGGAACTTATCAAAGTTAACCTATTTACATTCCTACATGGAAAAACAATAATTGTGACTGATTAAACCTTTCTCAGTATGAAAATAATTGAAGAAGGGTATATGGGCATATGAATACATATGTGAATGTGTGTATATATATATATGTTTACACGTATACATGGATAGAGGGTACAGGTCTAATTTGGTAGGAAGGGATGATACTTAAGGGGTGAAGTTAAGAGGTGAGAGAGGAATATGGCAAGAGGAGATGGGGAGAGATGGGTGCGGGGGTAAACAATATCATGTAGAAGAGGCAAGGCGAAGTAGTTGCAGGGGAGGAGAACAGGAAGGCAAAAAGGCAAAACCATATTCTCATTGAATTTGGCTCAGGGAGAGAATGACATACATACTAAATGGGATATCTCACCCTGCAGGAGAGCAGGGGGGAGGGCGATGAGAGGGGGGAGGATGGAGGGGAGGGCATGCTGTGGGGAGGGGAGGTTGGAGGCACCCACTTTTGAAGAGGGACAGGATCAAAGTAGGGAGTGGACCAGGTGGGGGGTGGGATGGGTGGGAGGGAAATATAAGCAGTCTTTTACAATATATCTACTATGGTAATGTTTTGCATAGCTATACATGTACAACATATACTGAATTGCTTATCTTCCCAGCTGGAGTGGGTGACAAGGGATGAAGGGAATGAATCTGGAATTCGAAGTTTTAAAATTAAATGTTTCAAATATATATAAATACTATTATTAATACCATTTTGCATGTAACTGGGAGATAAGATGTGCAGGCATTGGGGCACAGAGATTCATCTTGCCCTAATGGAAAAGTCAAAGGAGGTATGGGAGAAGATATGGGAGAGAGCAGATTGGATGAGGGTATATCCTGTGGGACTGCTATTCTGGGGTGGTGGGTAGGGGAAAAATGGGGAAAAATTGTAACTTAACATCTGGAGGAAATGAATGATGTAAACCAGAAGTTAATAAAGCATTTGGGAAAAAAAAAGATAATAACTGAGACAATTAATAGTTCCAGCAAAGTTGCAGGCTACAAATTAAGTCCTCAAAAATCAACTTGTATTGCTTTGTAATAATAACAAAATCTAAGAAGCAAAAATAAAAGGGAAATTTCATTCCAAATAACTACAAAATAATAAAATATCTGGGAATTAACACACAAGCAGCAGTAATCAAACCTATCTGCCATAGATTGAAAAATAGATAGGTCAATGGAACAGATTAAGTGAGGGAAAATCAGAAACAATGGAACTCAATATTCCAGTGTTTCTTAAAATAGAAAACATAAATTACCTAGGGGGAAAAAATCTCCTTCTATAATAAAAACTGCTGGGAAAACTAGGAAGCAATCTGGCAGAAATTAGACTTATACCATCATCTTATACCATGTTTCACAATACATTCTAAGTAGGTATCATGACCTTAGTACTAAAGATCATACTATAAAAAAATTAGAAGAGGAGCCAATTATATGCCTTTTGAAGCTTTGGATAGGAGATGCATTCTTAACCAAATAAGAGAAAGAGGCAATTACAAAAGGTAAAATAGATAACTTTGATTACAAGACACTGAAGTGCTTCTGTACAGACAAAATTAATGCATCTAGGACAAGAAAGAAAGAAGTCAGATGGAAAAAAAATCTTTGCACCAAATTTATCTAATAACAATCTGATATTCAAGATATATAAACTACACATATATAAGCTACATATATATACATATGTATATGTATATGCATACATATATATTTGACTAATAGTAATCCCCCAATAGATGAGTGGTCAAAGGTTATGAACAAACAGTTTTCAGAAGAAGAATTGCAAAGTATTCACAACCATATTAAAGAATGCTCCAAATCACTAATAATACAAGAAATATACACACACACACACACACACACACACACACACACACACATATATATATATATATATATATCAAAACAACTCTGAGGTTTTACCTCACACCTTGCAAATTTGCAAAGATGATAAAAGATGACAATAGCCAACATGAAGGAATTGTGGAATGATAGACCCACTAATACATTCTTGGTGGAGCTGTGAAATGCTCCACGACCATCAGTCAAATTTGCCTGTCCAGATACTGTTGTACTGATCTCCTACTCAAATTTCACCAGTCTACCAAAGGCAATAGAGTGGTGTGCCTATGGAGTCCCATAGCTAAAATCTGATAATATTTAGCTGGTGCTTCATCCAAAAGTCAGGATCTAATTACACCTAAAAAAGGTCACTGTGTTGATTTGGGGGTTGGAGATCAGGGCAGCATAGATCCAGTCTACAAAACCCATCTCTTCCAGGAATTTTACCCATTCTTTTTCAGACCCTTATCTGGGAAATGGCTGCAACAGGAGCTCATTTTTATAGCACTACATATATACAACTCTCATTCTTAGTCACTTAAGAAGAGGCAAAGGAGAGTTGACATCTGGAATCTCTAACTAATTTAACTTCATTTTAAAAAGCGAATCTTCTGTGAGCTCCCTGAGCAGATAGAACACTGCCATAGGGAGGGACTCTGAATTGGATCATTAGACTGTGCCCTCAATAGCCATTTTTTCCAATGACTCATCAAGTTGTTGTTTAAATCTTTTTTTTACCGCAACTTCCCAAGTTCCTTGGTTGTAAAAACATGCCCACCTTCTAACACTTTGAGTCTCTAACTGGGGCAGACTTCTTGTTTTAAAACTCATCCCCACTCCCTCTAGAAGTGCTCTTTCTTCTTTCCATTAATCTGAATTCCACCCCATTGTTTAAGAGCCAACTTAAGCCCTCCTTTATCCATAAAGCTATCCCTGATTCTCCCAATCTTCCGTGATCTTTTTCTCCTCCAAACTCTTATAACACTTAAAATCTGTACAACCAAATCTCTTCTTTTCATGTGCTCCCTTGTACTTATCTTTATACATAGATAAGTTTTGTTTCCCCTAACTAGGTTAAAAGTTCGCTGAGGCAAGGGAACATATTTTCTCTATCTTGGTAGCCCCTTGTAGCAACTAGCACACTGCCCTGTGTATAACAGGTACTTACTTATTATAGAAATACGTATTGGGCACCCATTGGATGTGATATATGCAGTACTCAATTATTATTTGCTGACTGAGTGATGAAACAGACCAAATATAATATTAATATAGTACATGTAGATATACTACAAGATGGAACTTGGACTAGTGTCCATAAATAAGGTACAACTAGCAAGAGCTTCATTTATTAGGCTGTTGTGTTTCTATTGTCAAAAATAATTATAGGTACATTTATATTAAGGTCTTCATGTTATAGGCATCACTAAGAACTGTTCTTGAACTCCACAAGCAGGAGAGAACTGCATGTGTTCTTTTTCTTTTCAGTGACTTACCCTTGGTCAATATTTTCAGAGAAGGACAGTCTCAGCAAGGCACAGGGTCTTACTAATAACAAATGTCTTAGCTAACAAATCACGAGCATTCACAAGAGATTACTAGAAATTCCAGTGATTCTCAAAATATAATCTACAAGTGTCCTCCTTCCTACAGATGGTATAGAGGAAGGTGCCAAATTGAAGTTACACAAATGTTTATTATTTTTAAGAGGTGTATTTTCCACCACTGATTCAATTAGATATGGAAAAGTTCAGCTATTAACATTTCAAAAATATTACTTTAATAATACCCAAACTCCACAACATTTTTGTTATTTGTTTTGGCTATGGAAAGCATGTGTAGCAGGAAGGAGCTTTCCATCCTATTGAAGTAACCTAGTGCTGAAAGTTTAAGGACAATTTATTCAGTTGGTCTTCATGTCATGTTATGATACATCTGCCATGTCATTGCTGAAGAGTTGGGAGATGTAGTAAGCAGGTGGTCAGTCCAATATTTAGTACTTTATAGAAGCAGAGAATGTTAATGTCAGAAGGGATCTAAGTGACTATCTAATCCAGGCTGAAAGGAATTCTCTACTCTTAACATACCTGACAAGGCATTGTCCAGCTTCTACTTGAAGATATGGGGATCTCACAACATTTTTTTTGCTTTTTTGGGGGGGGGGAGGGCAATTGGGGTTAAGTGACTTGTCCAAGGTCACACAGCTAGTAAGTGTGTCAAGCGTCTGAGGCTGGATTTGAACTCAGGTCCTCCTGACTCCAGGGCCAGTGCTCTATTCACTGTGCCACCAAGCTACTCCCAGCTCACCATATCTTAAGACACTTCATTCTGCTCTGCTTGTTCTTTAGGAAGTTTTGCTTAATATCAAGCCCAAATCTGCTTCTTTCAAACTTTCACCTATTAATTCTGGTTCATCTCTTTGGAGTCAAATCTAGCCTCTCCTTCACACTTGAAGACAGATATTATGTTCTTGTGTCTTCTCTTCAGGGAAAATATCAACTGATACTTTCAACCAATCCTCATATGCCATGGACCCAAAGATCTTCCCTATCCTAATTGTCCTTCTCTGATGCTTGGCAGCTTGGTGATATAGTGTTATAATGGACAGGATATTTAACTTGATGCAGGAGGTCCTGACCTGGAATCCCACCTCAGACGTTTCTTAGTTGTGTGACCCCGGGTAAGTCACTGAACCTTTCAGCCTCAGGTTCCTCATGAATAGAATGGAGATCATAATGACATATCCCTCACAGGGTTATCATGAGAATCAAATGAGGTAATAATTATAAATGCATTTTGCAAATTTTAAGGAATTTTGTAAATGCTAGTTATTTTATTATTAACAATGTTGTTTCTCAACTATGGTGCCCACATCTAAACACAACACTCCAGAAGACAGAGCAAGACAATACCCTCCTTATTCCTATAAGCTATGCATCTCTTAATGAAGCACAAGGTTAGGGTAGCTGTAATAATCCTAACGTCTGTCAGTTTTCACTGATAAACTATGATATAAACAAGAAGATGTCACTGTTCAGATCTTGGTGACTACATTAGTAATGTCCCTCTCAGGCGAGAAGTGTTGGTCATGACAAGCTGATGCTTGGCAGGATATCCAAGCAGGAGGAGCTCGCTGCTGCTCACTTTTCCAATTTCCAATTAGGTGAGAGACAGTAATGTTACTCCATATGTCAACATCACTGCCAACACATGCATTAAAATACCCCTCAGATGATCAGCTTGTCACTTGTTGGCACTACTGTGATGAATCTGTCCAGGTGGTACATTATTATTCCATCACTAAAACCAGCCCCAGGAAGCACAAACATAGTAGCACAATTTCCATTCCAGCAAGAAGAGGAATTAAAACTCCTAGGCCATTTGGTGTGGCCTAGTACTTGCTACTGAGCTAAGTTTCAGAATTGTCCCTTAAAAAAACAAACACACTTCCCTTAGTGAATTGGAACCTTGGAAAGGATTCATGCACTAACCAATTCTACTGAGAATTTGTAGAACAGAGGTGTCAAACTTATGGCCTGTTACCAGATTAAAATGCAATTAGGAAATGTTTAACAAGATAAATTAAATACAACATAAATAATGTTAATTTGTGGTTTTCTAAGTCAATATTTGGTGGCAGGAATATGTTCCCATTTGAGTGTATACCACTGCTCTAGAACATAATCAATTTAAGCTTTCATAATTGACCTCATATGGCCTCGCTAGAGAGCAGTGAGTCCCTATTCTGTCAGGATGATTTCAGCATGGCCCAGGCTAGTGAGAAGCAGAGGTATTGAAAGTTCAGAACTTACAAGAGAAGCCCAGGTATAATGTTGTCTCTGTGCCTCTTTTATTAACCAGCAAGGGCTGGAAGAAGTAGTTCAGGGATTTCTAAAGATAAAACAGGAAATTCACAGGTTCTAGACATTAACAAACAGTACCCCAAAGAATTTTGCAAACTATTAATAACTGCTACACATTGCTGTAGTGCCAATACAATATTCACAGCACTGAAGATGACTATGAATATGCTGGCACAATTCTGAATCACAAAATGTAACAGACTCTCCATACATAAGACAGAAGTAAAACATTTATTCAGACACCAGAAAGCCAAATCCCAACACCAGAAAGTCAAATCCATCATAGCAAAAAAGAAATTAATAAACCATAACATAGCAGAGAGTCACACCATCCTTTAGCCTTCCCACAAACACTAACAAGCCTAACTGTCTACTTACCTGAATCCTCTCTCTCCCACCATACTAGCTGCTCTGACTCCCAGTTTCCTGTGGGCTCTGCTTCACCCTTCTGCAAACTCCTCCCACCACAGGCTCCATGTGATTACGTTGGACCTATTAGGGGATAGGAGAGATCTTCAAAGTCCCATTACCATTATAATCACTAATAATAAAAGAAATGCAAACCAAAATAACTCCGGACTATTGTCTCAAACACAGCAAATTGGAAAAGTTAACAAAAGATTAAAATATCTAATATTGAATACCTAATATTGAAGAAAGGCAGTCACATTAATACTATGTTGAAGGAGCTGTAAATTAGTTCTACCATTCTGAAAAGCAATTTATAAAAAGCAAACTCTTTTACCCAGAGATCTTCACTGCTCTCTCAAGAAAGTCAATGACAAAAAGGTTCTATATACATCAAAATAGTCCTATCAATGCTTTTTATGGCAGCAAAAGTACTACAGTAGATAATCATCAAGGGAATGACTAAATCAATTATGGCATGTGAATGTAACATATCACTGCTACAATCTATGATTAATATCAACTTCTGGCCAACATGGATGCTTAAACAGTGGCAGGCAACCCAACTCTTACATAACTATTTCAAAGCATATTAGAGCCAATGATACTCTAATATCCAAGACAGAAGGAGAAATGATCTCAACAACATTTTCAAGCAGAGACTCAAAGGAAAAAAAGATTTCTGCAATGATTTATGTAAATATCTAGGGAAAATTAAGCAAAATATTTAAAAAGTTAAATACAAATTCTGAAAGCATTGGAAGGAAACTAAATAGCTTAGTGTCGAAAATTACAAACTTTATCCAAGTAAGAAACTCCCTGAAAATTAGAATAGAGCATACTAAACTCAATGACTCCATAAGACAGAAAGAAATATTATAGCAAAATTTAAAACCTATAAAATAGGAGAATATGTATCTGCTATATTTTTTTTAAACTGATCTGGAAAAAAAGTCCAAGAGAGATCATTTAAGAATCATCCAATTCCCTGAAACCCATTAATTTAAAAAAATCCTGAACATTACATTTCTAAAAATTATAAATGAAAGCTGTCCAGATCTATTAGAACCAGAAGACACTAATCATCTAAAAGAAATCCAAAAGGGAAAAATCCTGGAAAAATCACAGCCAAAATCCACAGCTTCCACATAAAAAAAAATAATAATACTGCAAGCATACATAAAAAAGAGTCCAAGTATGGAGGAATCACAGTTAAGATCATTTAAGACCTAGAAGCTTTAATTATAAATGACAAGAAATCTTGGAATATGATATTCTGAAAGGCAAAAGATATAGGCTTACAACCAAGAATAACTTACCCTGCAAAGCTAAGTATTTTCTTGTTATTGAGTTGCTTCCTTTGTGTCAGACTCTTCATGACCCCATTTGAGGTTCCTTAGCAAAGATACTGCAGCTCATTTTGCAGGTGAGAGAACTGAGGCAAACAGAGTTAAGTGACTTGCCCAGGGTCAAACAACGAATAAATATCTAAGGCTAAGTTTTTTTTTTTTTTAAAGCAATTGGGGTTAAGTAAATTGCTCAAGGTTACACGGCTAGTCATTATTTATGCGTTGGTGCTCATTTTCTGAGGCCGGATCTGATCTCGGGTCATCCCAACTCCGAGGCCGGCACTCTTACTCACTGCACCACCTAGCCTCCCCTTTAGGGCAATTGGGGTTAAGTAACTTGCCCAAGGTTACACAGCTAGGTTTTTGTTTGTATGGATTAAGTATCAGAGGCCGGCTCTGAACTCAGGTCCTTCTGATTCCAGGGCCGGTGCTCTATTCACTGCGCCACCTAGACGCCCCCTAAGGCTAAATTTGAACACAGGAAGATGTCTTCCTTATTCCATACCCAGCACTCTACCCACTGTACTACCTAGCTGCCCAAAGCTAAATATAATCCTACCAAAAAGGACCTTTATTAGAAAGGAAAGAGAAGAGACATTAAAAGACATAAGGTAGAGGGGGGTGGAGCCAAGATGGCAGAGTAGAAACAGCATTTCCAATGTGCTCTGCCCCACACAAATTTCAAACAATGTGAAAGGGGACTCCAAACAACTTCTGGAGCCACGGCACCCACAGAATGGCACAGAGAAGCTAACCTCCTGCTGAGGACAGCCCAGCAGCCCTGCAGGGAGCGGCCAGCGCAGCTCTCTGAAAGCAGGCAGCACAGCAATTTGAGAGCAGGCAGCACAGCGTGCTGGGAGCCAACAGCGCAGCACACAGAGCCAAGCCCAGGTCCGCAGTTTTAGCCCCAGGGTGGCCGGGTCTTCACCCGGCTGGAGGGACCCCAAAACACCAGCAATTGTGGCGATTCCAGAATTATCAGCACAGATATGCTTAGGACAAAGTGAGAGGTTAGTGCCCCATGAACTTTGGGACCAGTATTTGGGGAACACGTGGCTTCCTCCCCTGAGGGTGAAAAGCTGCTGAAGAAACACAGCACAGAAGCCATTTTGCAGCATCAGTAGTGGCTCTAGCTCCTGGTCTGCGAACTGTAGGGAGATCCAGCAATCAGTCTGGGGGTTAATCGCTCTTGCTTTAAACTGCCTGGATCTGGATTGTGGTCTGGGGGGGAAGTTTGGGTGGGTATCCAACTTGCCAGAGTGGGTGGAGGCTTTACAGAGGCCACCCAACTGGCGGAAGTTGTGAAGACCCCACATTTGGGCGGAAGCTCCCCTGTCTTGAGTGTCCTACTGTGGCAACAAGCCCCAATAACAAGTAATTAAGTGGCAACATGCCTAGCAACAAAGAAACAACAGAAAAGTTCAACATTGGACTCCTATTTCAGGGGCAAAGAGGCTCAAAGCATGGAGGAGGACTGTGTCAGAACTCCTACACCGAAAGCCCCAAATGAAAATACAAGCTGGCTACAGGCCATGGAGGACCTTAAGAAGCAGATAAGAGAAGTGGGGGAAAATTTGGGAAGAGAAATGAAAAAGATGCAAGAAAGCCCCAAATGAAAATACAAGCTGGCTACAGGCCATGGAGGACCTTAAGAAGCAGATAAGAGAAGTGGGGGAAAATTTGGGAAGAGAAATGAAAAAGATGCAAGAAAAGTATGAAATGTACAGTCAACCCCTGACTGAGGAAAATAACACCTTAAAAGAGATGATTGAAATGGCAAAAGAGGCTCAGAAAGGTGATGAGGAGAAGAATGCCTTAAAAAGTCGAATTTGCCAGATGGAAAAAGAATCTCAAAAGCTCAATGAGGAGATTCATTCCTTCAGAGTTAGACTGGAGCAAATGGAAGCTAGTGACTTTATGAGAAATCAAGATACTATTAAACAGATCCAACAAATGAAAGAATAGAAGGCAATGTGAAATATCTCATGGGAAAAACCACTGACCTGGAAAATAGATCCAGAAGAGATAATTTAAAAATTATTGGACTACCTGAAAGCCATGATCAAAGAAAGAACCTAGAAATCATCCTTCAAGAAATTCTCAAGGAAAATTGACCTGATGTTTTAGACCCAGAGGGCAAAATAGAGGTTGAAAGAATCCACAGATCACCTCCTGAAAAAGATCCCCAAAAGAAAACTCCCAGGAATATTATAGCCAGGTTCCAGAATCCCCAGATCAAGGAGAAAATACTACAAGCAGCCAGGAAGAAACAATTTTAATATTGTGGAAACACAATCAGAATAGCCCAGGACCTGGCAGCTTCTACACTGAGGGATCGAAGAGCATGGAATATGATATTCCAGAGGGCAAAAGAGCTGGGAATGAACCCAAGGGTCACTTACCCAGCAGAACTGAGTATCTTGTTTCAGGGGAAAATATGGTCATTCAGTGGAATAGAGGACTTTCAAGCATTCTTGGTGAAAAAACCAGAGTTGAATAGAAAATTTGACATTCAGACACAAGAAGCAAGAAATGCTTGAGAAGGTAATCAAGGAAAAGAAATCAAAAGGAACTTATCAAAGTTGGACTATTTACATTCCTACATGGAAAAACAATAACTGTGTTTGATGAAACCTTTCTCATTATGAAAACAATTGAAGAAGGGTACATGGCATATGTTCACAGGTATACATGGATAGAGGGCACAGGTTGAATTTGATGGGAAGGGATGATTTTTTTTTTTTGGAGGGCAATTGGGGTTGGGTGACTTGCCCGGGGTCACGCAGCTGGGTTTTTGTTTGTGTGTTGACAGGTGTCTGGGGCCGGATCCAAGCTTGGGTCCTTCTGGCTCCAGGGCTGGTGCTCTGCTCACTGCGCAACCTAGCCGCCCCAAGGAAGGGATGAGTCTTAAGGGGTGAAGTCAAGAGGTGAGAGAGGAAAGTGGCAAGAGGAGATGGAGAGAGACAGGGTAGGGTAAACTATCTCATGTAGAAGAGGCAAGGGGAAGTAGTTGCAGGGGAGGGGAAGAACAGGAAGGCAAAAAGGCAAAAGCATATTCTCATTGAAGTTGGCTCAAGGAGAGAATCACATACATACTAAATGGAATATCTTACCCTCACTCACTCTCCTGAGTAGGGGAAAGGGGGATGAGAGGGGGGATGATGGAGGGGAGGGCATTCTGGGGGGAGGGGAGGTTGGAAGTACCCACTATCAAAGAGGGACAGGATCAAAGTAGGGAATGGACCAGGTGGGAGGTGAGATGGGTGGGAGGGAAATATAAGCAGTCTTTTACAATATATCTACTATGGTAATGTTTTGCATAGCTATACATGGACAACACATACTGAATTGCTTATCTTCTCAGAGGGAGTGGGTGACAAGGGAGGAAGGGAATGGATCTGAAAATCGAAGTTTTAAAATTAAATGCTTCATAAGATGCCCAGGCATTGGGGCTCAGAGATTCACCTTGCCCTAATGGCAAAGTCGAAGGGGGTATGGGAGAAGATATGGGAGAGAGCAGATTGGATGAGGGGATATCTAGTGGGACTGCTATTCTGGGGTGGTGGGTAGGGAAAAAATGGGGGAAATGTAACTCATAATCTGGTGGAAATGAATGATGTAAACCAGAAGTTAATAAAGCATTTGTTTAATTAGGAAAAAAAAGACATAACGTAGTGTAGAAAGAAGAAAAAAGGAGGAGGAACTTATTTCTCATATTCGGGATATGTGAGAAGAGTATACAGACAGGAAGGACTGAGGGCAGTAGAGAAAAGATAAAAACACTCCTCTCTGAAATCATCAAAGGGAGCTGAAACACTTTCTCAGACTCGGCTGTTGTTTTAGTTAATTTTACTGAAATGACTTCCTTTTTTCATTTTTATTCTTTGTTTCAGGAGATGGGCCTCTGGGTAAGAGAGGGGTATATATTCAGAGACAAAGATCATATAAAAAGAGAAAATTGTGTCTATGTGTGTGTGAAGAATGTGGGGCTGTATACATGTAAATGTGTTTTGCATGACTATACTTTTATAACCTATGTCAAATTGCTTGCTTTCTCAATGGGGGTGGTGAGGGGAAGGGAAGGGAGAGAGAAAATTTGGAACTCAAAATGTGAAAAAAAAAGAATGTTCAAAATGGTATACATCTAACTGGGGAAAGTAAAATATTAAATTATCTTTTAAAAGAATACAAGGTTATTTAAATACAGAGATAGCTTGTCTTATAGATAAATACCTCATCTGGGGTCAGACCCAACTCTTTCCAAAGGGAGATTGTGAGTTCCACTTCTGTGGGGATTTGGAGGAAGGTTGTGGCTGGGCACTTGTTTTTTCATTTGTTTACAGATTGTAAAGGGGGTATTGGGCTAGAATTAAATCTACCCACCATGCTTCAGGTATTAGTAGTCTAGGGATACAATGCTTTGGAGCCCAAGATAAATGCCACTTTCCCTGATCACTAAAGGAAAGGTAACACTTATCATACTATCACCAGAATAGCTCCCTCCCACCACACTGGTTGCTCAAAAGATCATTATGAAGAGTTATTATACCTCTCTATCAAAGTAAGAAATAAATGAAAAACAGAGAAATTCTAAAAAATCAGAATATACCCTCAAAATACAGAAAATAAAGGAGCTCTTCAGCTTGGGAACAAGTTAAAAACATCATGATTTAACCAAGAACAGAACAATCTCAGGGTGGGGGCGAGGGGATAAAAGCCTCTCCTATCAGTCACTAAGGTTGCAAGGCTAAGAAGGCAAGGCCACCATGGGGGTGAGGGACAACGGCTTCTACATATCTGAGGTTCTGAGGGCTTCTGGTAACCATTCAAAAATGCACACATCCTTCTCAACTTACCTCTTGCAAAGTCTTCCAACCACCTAAAGAGCTCCTTTTTTCACTCACACTGGTAGAAAATATCAAGGCTTATAACTGAATCAATCAAGAGTCATGCCTCCTTCATGTATACTGCACACAGTGTCACATGGTTGTCCCTCAGGAAAAACCTCCAATCCTGTGTAGTCAGAGATATTTCATATATATGCGAGAAACTATTGTGGCACCCGGACATCAATCTTTGAATTACAGAATTTGGAGCTGAAAGAGACCTTAGGTGCCATCTAGTCCAACCCTCTCATTTTATAGATAATAAGAATAAAAATAATAGCAACTCATTTGTGTAGCACTTTACAATTTACAAAACCCATTTATCAAAGCAACAATATGGTAAATTGAGTATCACAAGTGCTTTGACTCCCATTTTGCAGATGAGAATGTAGAAAGAGACTTACCAGGGACCTTTCTCAGAGCTGCAGGGAGTAAGCAGGAAAGTCAGGATTTGAACCTAATCTCTCTGACTCCTGACCAAGTGATCTTTCCACCACACCATGTAGTCTCCCTTCTTCATTGTCTGCATTATCACTATGTGACTGACATATTTTCTTTTCGAACCATACACCTTTGTTGTTATTGTTCACACCCCCTATCTAATGAGGCAGTTAGGTGAGACAGTGGACAGATCACTGAACCTTCAGTCAGGAAGACCTGAGTTCTGATCCAGCCTCAGACACTGACCAGCTGTGTGACCCTGGACAAGCCACTTCACCTTTGTCTGCCTCAGTTTCTTCATCTATAAAACGGGGGTGATAATAGCACCTTTCTCCCAAGGCTGTTGTGTGGACCAAATAAGATAATCTTTGTAAACTGCTTAGCATGGTGCCTGGCACATAGTAATTGCTATGTAAATGTTAGCCTTTATTGTAATTATTATTAAATAAATTATTATGTATTATTATGCATATTTATGCTTGCTCTGTATCTTTCTGTTGCCTTTGGATAATTTGCAATTGTGATTTTTCTAGGATCCAGGTACTCCATGATTCACAAGAATATATTTTTATTAAAGCAATGAGTTTTTGTAGAAATGAGCACTTTGAGATATTTTAAAGTATCGTACAATACTCCAAGGTCGTCCTGACTCCAAGACCTGCTCTCTTTTCACTAAGCCATATTGCTTCTCAATATATAAAGTAATATTGTGCATAGATACATACCAAATTATTCATTGGGTCATCAAATGGTAGAGTCCCAAAATGGTAGCTACACTCTGGTCACTGAAGGGGAGAAATCACCATAGAAAAGTTGGCATGGGTTTTTCACAGTAGAATTTCCCTACCTATGGCATCAGAAATTGGCCACCAATCAGATATATCTGAGTAAAAATCTACAGCTCTCTCTATAAAATCTATGTCCCTCCTTTACATTACATTGAGCTTCCTTATTATGGAGGTGACAAATGACCCAAGAGCAACAGAGAACTGGTGAAGCCACATCAGGGAGAAGATTCTCCATAGAAATACCAATGACCCCTTAATTCCTCTTGCCATGACAAAACATACATGGCACCTAGGTACCTTCACTGTATCTCTTCACTGCCCTGGTTTGAATGTGTCAAAGAGAAACCATTGCTATTTACTATTTACATTCACTCTGTGCTAAAAGGGCAAAGACCTATTGATGTCCAATATATGAGCCCCAGCTATTTCTCTTTTGGTCAGCAACTCTGAGGATCTTCCCCTCCCAGTTTGACTTTTTTTTATTATTAAGGGGCTCATCACTTGACTCATTTTTTAAAGAGGCCTAATCACTGAATAGGCATTGCCTCACTCATTCAGTGAGAACCTGAAAAGTCTTTAGCCTAAAAGGGCCAAAGTCTCCCATTGAATCCTAGGCCATCTCTAATTATCCTGATGAATATCTGGCCACTTAACCCAGATGGCTCTGGAAGACAAAGTGAGGCTGGTGACCTTGCACAGCCCTCCCTCACTCGAATCCAAGTCAACCAGAAGTCATGTCATCATTTCCCTGATGCCATGGTCCTCTTCAAGAATAAAGGACAAAAAAAAAACAAAAACAAAAACAAACAAACAAACAAAAAAAAGAATAAAGGACAAATATAACCAATCTTCAATGTGTCAGTTTATGGACCTAGAAAGGGTCAGGTCTAGCTTTTCTTCCTGAATTCATCTTCTTAAGCTCCATTGTGACTTCCTCAGATTATTCACTGGATAATGTAATGGAAATGCAGATTTGAAGATCTTCCCTGCCCCTAGGCCCTTTGATTGGCCTAAGTGACTCTGAGAACCTTCTTTAATTTGAAAATATACTCTGCCCCCTAATAGGCTGAATGTGGTCACATGGAGCCTGTGGTTAGGAGGCTTGGTTTTCAGGAATGACCACACCTTGATGCTTTGTGATTGGGCAGTGGTTCAAAAAGGTTGTTACATTCTCTGAGCCAGGAGAAGGCTATATAAACCCTGATAGGAGGCTTTGCTTTGGGGCTCACTTTGAGAAGTGTTGTGTGATTTGACCAGATGAGACTCTGGGCAGCAGTTGAGAGCCCCCTGGCTTTGAAAACCCAGATGTTGAAACTTCCCTCTCTGGTAACTGTGATTTTGGTATTGATAATGGTTGGACATTTTGGAAGCCTGTCTGTTTGATCTGTCTGTATACTCTGAAGTTTGGGGTGCTGACCTTTTCCCCCTGAAATAGGTAAATGATATATGTTTGTTTGATTAAAGTGAGCTTGTTAACCCATTTTGAGTTGCTTTCCTTTTGAAAAGCAGATCTAAGAACCTGTGTTGGCAGTCACCCTGGGGATGTTAGGGTGCTTGCTGCTACAGATAATCAGGTGGTTGAACCCCCAGATGGTAGCTACACTCTAGTTACTGAGGAGAAGCAATCAACACAGAAAGGCTGGCCGTCTTGCTCCAATTCACATCTATTTGTTGTCCTTTCCATTTAATTTGTAAACTTCCTCAATGTAATCTGGCTTAGCTGGACCTTATGCATGATCACTTCTGTTTCTTTTTCTTTACATGACTTTGATGTTTTGAGAAGTAATACCACTTATAGTTCTCTGTCATTTTCATCCATAAAGTCTCGTGAATAGATTTTGCCTTTGGCTGACATTCTCTTCGTTTTCTAAAGAGGTAAATTGATGGACCGATGGAGATATTTCTTGGCTTCGTTATTACAGTGACATCTTTTGACCAATTTAATTTTTTAAAGACATAGTAATAAAAAAGTTTCAGTTTTTATGTCTGCCTTTGTGACAAAGATGAAGAAATAGCAAAGGAGGATGAGAAGAAACAATCAGAAAGGTAGAGGAAAAGCCAAGCAAGGGTCATTTCATAAAAATCCAAAGAGAGTACAGTCTACAATAGGAAAAGGTGAACAATGATGTCAACTATTTCAGAGAGGTCAAGAAAGATAACGATTGAATATGCTATCCACATCCAAAGAAATAACTATGGAGTCTGAAGGCAGATCAAAGCATACTATTTTCACTTCTTTTTATTTTCTTTGTGGTTTCCGCCTTTTGTTCTGTTTCTTCTTTTACAACATGATTAAAGTGGAAATATGTTTCCATGCTTACACATGTATAACATACCAGATTGCTTGCTGTCTTGGGGAGGTGAGGTAGGAGAAAGAGGATAAAAAATTTGAAACTAAAAATTTTATTAAAAACAAACGTTGAGCCCTTTTCCTGCTGCTCAAGGAGCCGGCCGCCACCATGAATGACACTGTAACCATCAGAACCAGGAAGTTTATGACCAACAGACTTCTTCAGAGCAAACAGATGGTTATAGATGTCCTTCATTCTGGAAAGGCCACAGTGCCTAAGACTGAAATTCGAGAAAAACTAGCCAAGATGTACAAGACAACTCCAGATGTCATTTTTGTCTTTGGATTCAGAACCCATTTTGGTGGTGGCAAAACAACAGGCTTTGGCATGATTTATGATTCCCTTGACTATGCAAAGAAAAATGAACCAAAGCACAGACTTGCAAGGCATGGCCTGTATGAGAAGAAAAAGACATCAAGAAAGCAGCGAAAGGAACGCAAGAACAGAATTAAGAAAGTCAGGGGTACTGCAAAGGCAAATGTCGGTGCTGGCAAAAAGAAGGATTAAAAGGCACTGTGGATTATGTTTATCTGTGAAGATTATTTTTCACCTGGCCATGAATAAACTATGTAAAACTTGAAAAAAAAAACAAATGAATGTTGAAAACTATCTTTACATGTAATTGGAAAAAAAATAAAATACTATTTACAATATAAATAAATTTTTTAAAAAAGAAAGATGAGGATTGAGAAAAGACCATTAGATTTGATAATTAAATTTGATATGAAACTGGTAGGGATAATTAATATATTGTATAATATAGGCAGAATCTAAAAAAGATAACTTTAAGGTTTATAATGATGGGTTAAATTTAAATAAATATTTAGCATTTTATAAATACAAAACCCTATACTTCAGATTTTTAGAAAAAATCAAATGTGTAAATACAAGGCAAAGAAGGGATAACTAGATAAGACTTAGCAGTAAAGAAAAAATAATCTGGTTGCTATAATGGATTTTAAGCCAAATATATGTCAAGTTCAACATGGTAGCCAAAAAGAAAAAAACTCAAATCCTAATATATAATCTTTGACCTGTGAAAAGCAACATAATATAGAATGATATTGGTGATAGTCCCACTGGAATTTGTCCTGGTGGACCACATCTGGAGTATTGTGTTCAGTTTGGGGTATCATACTTTAGGAGAGACATTGAAAGTCTGAAGAACGCCTAGAGGGAGAAACGAGGCTGGTAAAAAAATGCTCAATACCATACTGTATGTTGGCAGTTAAAGAAACTGGATGTGTTTAGCCTGGAAAAGAGAAAAATTGTGGGGGGAAGGGCATTGATTGCTGTTTTAAAGTATCTGAAGCATTGTTATATGGAAGAGAGATTATACTTCTCCTTAATTCCAAAGACTGAACTAAGACTGACTGGTGGAAATTTCAGAGGGGCAAATTTAGGTTTGCTCTTCCTAAAAATTAGAACTGTTCAAAAGTGGAAGGTGCTACCTTGGAAGATTTTTAAGTTCTCCCTCACTAGAAGTCTTCATGTGAAATCTGAGTATGTTAAGGATGGATTTCTTGTACCCTGTGATCCCTTCCAACTCTGAGGTTTTATGATTCTGGGAAGAACTACCTAGAAAAGTGTTAAGGTCTTAGAAATGCAGGGTCATAGAAATCTACATATAGTCTGGGATTTCATTATTCACACCAATAATAATCTTGATTAGGGAAACTATAGCTTTGTGTAGTGGAAAATATGCTGGACTAAGTTGTCAGGAGACCTAGACAAGTAGACCTTGTCTCTGAAAGGCATTTCATATCTCTGGGCTTTGATTTCATTGTCTGTAAAATGAGGGATTTGGGTAACATAATTTTTTAGAAATCCCTTCAGTCCTAATGTTATTTGATTCTAGAATTCTAAGTTATTTTAGAAAGTACTGAAAATGAATGAAATCTTTCACTAAAAAAAGTTTGGTCTAACTGTCTAAAGATGAAAAAAAAAACCAAGTGGATAATGAATGGCAAATTTTCAAACTATGGAGTTAGACAATCTACAGAGCTCATATATATATATATATATATATATATATATAGTCATGCATATTAATATATTCTCATATATGACTACATTGTGCTACATATAGAAATATAATATATTGGCAAGTAATTTTATGATATACATAGATTTTTATATTATATAATAATATAATTATAAATTATGTGTGATTATATAATGTTATACAATGTATACATTTTTTATATTATATATAGCAACAGATACTGTACACAGACAACACCTTGGAGGAGGAAAGTAGGTTAGATTGCCTATGGAAAATTGCATAGTTCTTTTTAAAAATTCATTTTGAACTTAAATACAAAAAGACACACACATACAAAAGAACATTTCGATATACAGAGCACAACATAAAAAAGAAGATTCAATATAACACCATGAATATCCATTTCACCCTGCTTTTTTAAACTATGTAATAAATAATACTCATCATTTTCAAAGCTACCCTGCTTTTCTGTGCTTCTTTCTAAGTTTTCTTTTGTTTTGCTTTGTTTTTTGCTGTACTTTGCATCCCCCCCACCTTCATCCTACCCTAGAGAAGGCTACTATATAGACACAAATATGCATATGTATATAAAACCATACTTTGCATACTTCTATTTATCAGTTCTTTCTCTGGAGGTGGATAGCATCTTTCTTCATTGGTCCTTTGTAGTTGATTTGAGTATTTATAATGCTCAAAATGAATTAGTCATTCAAAGTTGTTCTTGAGACAATATTTCTATTACTGTGTACAACATTCATCTTGGTTTTGCTCATTTTCATTACATTATGTAAGTTTTTCCATATTTTTCTAAAATCAACCAGTTGATCATTTCTTATAGCACAATAGTATTCTATCACAATCATATGCCATAACTTCTTTAGCCATTTCCCAATATCTCTTCAATTTCCAGGTTTTTTGCCACCACATAAAGAGCTGCTATAAATATTTTAGAACATATAGGTTATTTTCCTTTTTCGCTAATCACCTTGGGAAACAGCCCTAGTGGTAGTATTGCTGGTTCAGAGGATATACACAGTTTTTAATTCTTCAAGCATAAGTCCAGATTGTTCTTCAAAACTGTTGGATTACTTCACAATTCTACCAACAGTGTATTAGTGTTCCTGTTTTTCTACATTCTCTCCAAGATTTGTTACTTTCCTCTTTTACCATTTTAAGATGATATAAAGATGATTTCTCAAAATTGTTTAAATTTGCATTTCTCTAATCAATAGCATAGTTCTTTAGTGACCATAAACTCCCTAAAACAAAAGCCTACATTTTAAATACAAATTAAAAAAAAAAACAACAGTTGGGATTAAGCAACTTGCTCAAGGTTACATGGCCAGTCATTTCTGTGTGGGCGCTAAGTCTGAGGCCGGAACTGATCCAGGGTCCTCTGGACTCCAGGGCCAGCGCTCTTACTCACTGCACCACCTAGCCACCCCTAAATACACATATTCTTGTAGTGATATTAGGAATCACAGAATACTGCACTCACCAAAAAAAAAAAAAAAAAGGTGGAAGATTACCCAAAGGGCAAAAAAATAAAAGGTCATGGTAAGCATAAGCAAGTTACAACATATGATAAACAAGGAATTGCACAGGAGAAAAGACGTAAGGATGTCATAGTGTGATCATGAGAACAATTGACATACCATCCACGTGTTCCATTGGTAGCCATCCAATGTCAAGAGAACCCAATGAAGGTCTTTAGCATTGGGGTGGAGCTCTTGAGGCAAACATGGGTGGGTATGGAGTAGAGTTACATAAGATGAGTAGCAGTGGGTGGGTTGCTTTCTGCATCAGTGGAAGCAATAATTGAAAATACACAAACCTGTGGCATCCAGTCAGAGGGTGTGGTTCACTTGTAGGTGACTATTTCAAGCCTTAATTGGTTCAAGATATGCCCAAATTTTCATTTGTCTTAAACTTCCTTAAAACTTATTTTTGTCCAGATACCACCATCTTTCCAGATACCCAAGTTCACAATCTTGCTATCATCCTCATTTCCTCAGTTTATTCACTCCAAATCTCAAATTAGTTACCAGATCTTTCCATTTCTCTTGAATCTCTTCAATTGGAATTCTTCTCTCCACTCACATAGCTGCCACCCTAGTTCAGGCCTCATCACCTTTCCCCTAAACTATTACAATTGGCTCCTAATTGACCCCCCTGTGTCTCTTTCCAATTCGTCCTCAACCTAGCTTACAAAGTGATTTTCCTAAAATACAGATCTGGGGGTGGCTAGGTGGCACAGTGAATAGAGCACTGGCCCTGGAGTCAGGAGGAACTGAGTTCAAATCGACCTCAAACACTTAACACTTACTAGCCTTGTGACCTTGAACAAGTCACTTAACCTAAATTGTCCTGCCCTCCCCCCTCCAAAAAGCAAAAATAAAATAAAATAAAATACAGATCTGACTGTGTAATCCCATTTTTTACTAACTTCTGGCAGCTCCCTATTATCTCTGGGATTAACTATGAATTCCCAAGTTTGGAATTTAAAGTTCTTTATAATCTCACCTCAACCTACTTTTATAGCTTTATTGTATATTATTACTTTCCTCCACATGAAAATAGGGCAGCTAAAACCATCATCTGTTATTTCCCATACATAGAACTTAATCTCTGTCTCCGTGGTTTTGCTCTAACCATCCCCTATTCTTGGAATGTCCTCCCTCCTGGTCTTCAACTCTGGTTTCCTTCAGGTCTCAGATCAAGTGCCGTGCCCTGTGTGGAGCCTTACCTGATCCACTCAGCTGTGAGTGACTTTTCCTCAATGATCTTGTATCTATTTTATATAGTTTGAACTTGCCTATATATGTACATATTGTCTCTTCTTGCTAGAATCTAAGTCAATTCCTAGTAGAGTGTCCTACTTTTGTCTTGGCATGTAGAAGGTACTTAATGATTACTTATTGATCCATTAATTACTTATGGTAATGAATGACTATTTTAAAGGTAGCATGCTAAGGGCAGTTAGGTGGTGCAGTAGATAGAACGCCAGCCCTGGAGTTAGGAGGACCCGAGTTCAAATCCAACCTTAGACACATACTAGTTGTGTGACCCTGGACAAGTCAAGTTGGCACAAGCCAACAAAAACAAATAGATGAAAAATTAATAAAGGTAGTATGTTGTGCTTCTCCCCCAAATAGGACCAGTATTAGTAAATAGATCTTGCTTTCCAATAAGGTTGTGTCTTTTTCTTCTTTTGTCCCTCTGTTTCTTTCTTCCCTTTTCATTTCCTTCCTTACTTGGCCATGAAATAATTTACTAAAATATAATGATACTGCTTCCTTTAAATCATCATTGGATTAATTCTTCCTTTTCAGAAAATTTGTTATAAAAACTTTTAAAATTCTTTTTTTAAATAAAATTTTTAAATTGCATTAAAAATGGAAGTATTGCAAATAAGTATTGCATTTTGGCTCATAGATTTAGCAATCAACCCATCTGATCTCTTTTATTTTCCAGATGAGGCAACTGAAGGTCTGGACTGGTTAAATATTAGGCCTCTACACAAGTAGTAAACAAAAGAGTCAGAATTCAAACCCAGGTCCTTTGATTCAAAATCCAGGATTCTTTCAATTTATATGGGCTGAGAGTGGGATGGAGAGAATACTCCAGATATGGAATAATATTGCTACCCTGTGACTTTCATAGCAGTATAGCTAGAAACTTCAAGTCAAGCTGTGATTTTACTACTACAGGCTAAAGTGGAATTATTTAACACCTTTCTCACAGACCAGATGAAATTAAGCTGAGGGCCTAAGGAAAATGACACATCACTGAGAGTCAAAGAATGTTGGAGCTGGAAGGCACATTCTAGCTACACATACTAGTTCATTAGACAGAGGAAGATACAAAGGCCCAAAAAAGTGAATTGTCTTACCCAAGGTCAGAAGTCAGTGGCAGATCAAGAACAGAAAGGAGGAAGCAAGCATTTATTAACACGTGTCAGGTACTTGCTAAGCACTTTACAAATATTACCTTATTTGATCCGCACAACTCAGGGAAGTAGGTGTTATTATTATACCCATTTTACAGATGAGGAAACTGAGGCAGACAGAGGCGTGCCTGGGGCCACATGGCTAGTAAGTATCTGAGGCTGGATTTGAACTCAGGCTCTCCTGACTCCAGGCTCAGCATTCTATTCACTGTATCATGTAGCTGCCTGGCACTAAAACACTAATCGATTGTTCTTTCCATTGTGTCACTGTCATTGAATTACCAAGTAAAATATTTATTTACTGCCCACTAGATTCAAGGCATAATAGAATACAATTTCCTGTTCCCTTAATTTATTTCCCCACCCCTATCCCCCCATTCTCAGGTCATTGGCTCAAGATAGAAAAGGTTTCCATGAATTATCCCATTGACCCTATTCCCCAAACTCCCCCAAGCTAAAGGCCAAAGTGAATTGTGAACAGGCACACTTTGGCCTTCCTCTTCCATTCTCTGAAGAGCCTTCCATAGTCCCGGTATTAAGGTAAAAGCCCTTCTTTTCCCAGAGGTTCATATGTCTGTTTTGTACCTTAGAACTGCACAGTCCCCAAAGTGCCTGGAAGGTAAACCAACTGCTCCACAAAGAGGGAAGGGAAAAAGTCTCTCAGTTTCCAAATCCAACAAGAACTAGATATTCTAAGAGTTAGAAGGGACATCAGCAGCTGCCTAGTTCTAACCTCCTCCTAAACCAGGAATCTCCTTTCCAATATCCCCAACAAGTCCATCTTTCACTTGAAGAGTTTCATTGCTCATACCTGTCATGGTGACTCCATTTCTGGAAAAGTTTGAGTGTGATAGTCTTCATTTTATTGAGCTGAAGCCTACCTCTCTGTGACTTCTCCCCACTGATCCTAGTCATACTCTTGGAGGCCAAGCAAAACAAATCTTATCCCACTACCTCACAATGTTCCTTCAAGTCCTTGAAGACTGCAACCATATCCTTTCCAAAGTCTTCTCTTCTCTAGGCAAAGCAGCTTCAGTTTCTTCTGCTGATCTATGGGCATCAGTCTGTGTGACCCTCCTCTAGATTGATAGATAGTGTCTTACTTTTCTGTTTTGATTGTATTGTTGTTGTTCAGTCATTTTTAGTTGTGTCTGACTTGCCATGACCCCCTTTGGGGTTTTCATGGCAAAGATACTGGAGTGGTTTGCCACTTCTTTCTCCAGCTCATTCTAAATACGAGGAAACTGAGGCAAACAGGATGAAGTGACTTGCCCAGGGTCACATACCTGGTAAATGTCTGAGGCCAGATTTGAACTCAGGAAGATGAGTCTTCCTGATGCTAGGCCTTGTATTCTATCCACTGTGCCAGCTAGCTGCCTTGATGGCATATATAGTGTGAATTTATATCTTTACTAATACGTGTGTGTGTTTCATTTTAATTTTTCACAGGGTGCTATTATCCATGTTCATCATGTTTTTTCAGAAATGGCAAATTAATAAAAGCAAATGGCATGCTACTCAGTCTGTATCTCAGAGATACTTTTTTTAAAAAAAGGAAAAGGACCTATATGTGCAAAAATATTTGTAGCAGCTCTTTTTGTGGTAACAAAGAGTTGGAAATTGAGGGGATGCCCATCAATTGCAGAATGGTTAAACTAATTGTGGAATATGATAGGGATGAAACACTATTGTGCTATAAGAAATGATAAACAGGATGCTTTCAGAAAAACCTGAAAAGATTTACATGAACTAATACAAAGTGAAGTGAGTAGAACCAAGAGAATATTGTACACAATAACAGCAATATTGAACAATAACTGACTTAGCTGTGAATTAGCTATTCTCAGCAACATAAAGATTCAAGACAATTCTGAAGGACCTATGATGAAAACTGCTATCAACCTTCAGAGAAAGAACTGATGGAATTTGAATGCCGATCGAAGCACATGGTTTCTTTACTCTTTTATTTTTCTTGTTTGGGTGCTTTAGTTTTTTTTCTTTTTTTGTCTGTGTTTTCTTTTAAGACATGACTAATATGGAAATACATTTTGCAGTACTGCACATGTATAAATTTTCTTGCCTTCTCAATGAAGGAGTAGAGAGTGTGGGAGATAATCTGGAACTCAAAATTAAAAAAAATACAGGTTAAAATTGTTTTTACATGTAATTGGAAAAAATAAAATATTAAAGTTTAAAAAATTTTAAAGCAAATAGCACTATTTTTGAGAAGGCTCTATTTTGAGATTGTGTACATATGTGTTTCTATCTATAACCTTTTATGCAATATCTAATTCAAGTTCAATTCCATTTGGCTTGGTTATCTTCCATATATTAACTATCCAAATGATAACTTAGGTAACAGATAAAAATAATACACCCCCAAAAGTTCTTTGGGTAGCTTCATTATTCTTTAGTCCAAAGGGGACTAACATTGTTTCAAAAACCCAACCTTCAGTTTTAACAAGTAAAATACATTAATTTAGGTGATGTAATGTGATAGAAAACATAAACCATACAACAGCTGGCTATTCTTTCTATATTCAAAATAGATATTACAAGTTTTTCTTTTAATAGTCACCACTTTTAGACAGAATCATGGCTTAGATGCCAGGGTTTCTTCCAACTCTGATTCTTTCACTCATGAATCTAGGAGGAGTATAAGAAGACCTGCTCATAAAGGTAAGCTCAGGTCCCTTCTAGGATCTAAAGTAAGAGGTTACCACAGGCCCAGAGTTAAGGTACCGGCAGAAAAACCACATGGTGTGGTTACTTTTTTGACTTAAAGAACATCCCCCTCATTTTGAAGATGAGGTAACTGAAGTGTAAGTAGGTTAAGGGAGTGGCCCAAGGCCACACAGGGAGTGAACATCAGAGTGAGAATATGAACCCAAAAAACTTTTTTCATAACACACCTTGCCAGAGTTCTCCCCTGTCCTTAAGGATCTAGGAGCAATTCCTGAGGTCACTACTAGGACAGCATTGGGACATAGAGATGAATACTGTCCATTTTCAAATCACTCATGGAATAATTGCCCAGTTTGTGAATTGATTATGACCACTATTCTCCTTTTCTTTCTCTGACCATTTTGCTACTCATGAACATATTCATTTTTGAGAGGGTATGTAATTCAAGCAATTTTGCTGCTGTTTGGGTACATGGTTTAGTTGAAATAGAGCTCAGAACTATTGGTAAAAATGAATTTTCCAGACTTTCTTTGGATTTCAATTCTCTGTACTTCCAAAAACTGAAAATTTGCATGAGGTGACTTTCTAACACCTGTACATAGGATAATCTAGTCTTCTTTAACATTTTGCATGGCAAATATATCAAAAACTCATATTATCAGTGATCTTTTTCCACGTTAGATTTATTAGACATACAAAATGGAATGTTTGGAATTCAATTTTTCTCCAGAATTTTTTTTACGTTTTTTCTTCTTTTTATTAAGTGGTCAATGGGACAGCTATAAGTTTTACTTAATAATAATGCTTCCTTGAATAGCTGAGCCATGTTCAGCGTGCCATCTGTAGTCCTCAAAGATGTCAACTCTTACCAAAAAATATGGGGCCATATTGGCAAGGGGCATTCCTATCAAGTGTTATGGTTTCAGAAAGAAAAACCCTAGACTTCTGAGGGTAGAGCCAAGAGAGTAGAATAGAGAAAGCACTGAGCTGAGCTCTCCCAACATTTACATCTGAACAATTTTAAAATAACACCTTAAATTGAATTCTGGAGTGGCAAAATGAACAAAAGTTCAGAGTGAAACATTCTTCCAGACCAAGACAACTTAGGACGTTGAAAGGAAAGATCTGTGACAGAGGGGTGGATGCTAACCTGAAGCCCATGTGGATGAAACACCAGCAGTGGTACTACATGGTAACAACCAAAGTAGCAGCAGTTTCAGGAGCCCTCAAGACAGAGATAGTAAGATGACCTGGCAAGTGGACAAAAAAAGTTTACAAGGGACGCCTGTGCTAGCACTGGATGCAGGACCTGACATTGTTAACAAAGCCATTGCCTAAGCCCACTTCTGGATCATAATTCAAGAATATAAAGGAGTACTTTTAATCAAGAGGGAAGTGGAACTGTGATGGTAAACTGCTTGGAAACTCCATTGCCTAAACTCACTTCTGAGTCACAGTTGAAGGGAGAGGAGGAGCACTTTTGGTTAACAGGGAGAAGTCCTGAAGGGCAGTATCATATTTGGTCCCCAGGAAGTAGGGGCCCTGACAATCAGTACTGATTGCAATCCCAAAGGATCAGGGGTCCTTTCTCTGTAAGGACTAAAGTGCAGACGAGGACAGCAATGATTATGCCTCTCCTCAGATCACAGCACCTTGGAATCACTGAAAATTTACAGAATTATCTCTGAAAACAGCAGTGCAAAAAAGCTTCAAGGGGGGTGGAGCCAAGATGGCGGAGTAGAAACAGCATTTCCAATGTGCTCTGCCCCACACAAATTTCAAACAATGTGAAAGGGAGCTCCGAACAACTTCTGGAGCCACAGCACCCACAGAACGGCACAGAGAAGCTAACCTCCTGCTGAGGACAGCCCAGCAGCCCTGCAGGGAGCAGCCAGCGCAGCGCTCTGAGAGGAGGCAGCACAGCGCGCTGGGAACCTACAGCGCAGCCCGCAGAGCTGAGCCCAGGTCCGCGGTTTTAGCCCCAGGGTGGCCGGGCCTTCAGCTGGCTGGTGGAACCCCAGAACACCAGCAACTGTGGCGATTCCAGAATTATCAGCACAGATATGCCTAGGACAAAGTGAGAGGTTAGAACCCTATGGACTTTGGGACCAGTATTTGGGGAACACGTGGCTTCCTCCCCTGGGGGCAAAAAGCTGCTGAAGAAACAGCTGCACAGAAGCCATTTTGCAGCGTCAGTAGTGGCTCTAGCTCCTGGTCTGCGAACTGTAGGAAGATCCAGCAATCAGTCTGGGGTTAATCGCTTTTGCTTTAAACTGCCTGGATCTGGATTGTGGTCTGGGGGGGAAGTTTGGGGTGGGTATCCAACTTGCCAGAGTGGGTGGAGGCTTTACAGAGGCCACCCAACTGGCGGAAGTTGTGAAGACCCCACGTTTGGGCGGAAGCTCCCCTGTCTGGTGGCAGAGTCCTACTGTGGCAACAAGCCCAAAAATCAAGTAATTAAGTGGCAATATGCCTAGGCAAATGAAACAAAATAAACAGAAAAGTTCAACATTGGACTCCTATTTTAGGGGCAAAGAGGCTCAAAGCATGGAGGAGGACTGTGAGGTCAGAACTCCTGCACCAAAAGCCCCAAATGAAAATACAAGCTGGCTACAGGCCATAGAGGACCTTAAGAAGCAGATAAGAGAAGTGGGGGAAAATTTGGGAAGAGAAATGAAAAAGATGCAAGAAAAGTATGAAATGACAGTCAACAGCCTGACTGAGGAAAATAACACCTTAAAAAATAGACTAACTCAAATGGCAAAGGAGGCTCAGAAAGGCAATGAGGAGAAGAATGCCTTAAAAAGTCGAATTTGCCAGATGGAAAAAGAATCTCAAAAGCTCACTGAGGAGATTCATTCCTTCAGAGTTAGACTGGAGCAAATGGAAGCTAGTGACTTTATGAGAAATCAAGATACTATTAAACAGATTCAAACAAATGAAAGAATAGAAGGCAATGTGAAATATCTCATGGGAAAAACCACTGACCTGGAAAATAGATCCAGGAGAGATAATTTAAAAATTATTGGACTACCTGAAAGCCATGATCAAAGAAAGAACCTAGAAATCATCCTTAAAGAAATTCTCAAGGAAAATTGCCCTGATGTTTTAGACCCAGAGGGCAAAATAGAGGTTGAAAGAATCCACAGATCACCTCCTGAAAAAGATCCCAAAAAGAAAACTCCCAGGAATATTATAGCCAGGTTCCAGAATCCCCAGATCAAGGAGAAAATACTACAAGCAGCCAGGAAGAAACAATTTCAATATTGTGGAAACACAATCAGAATAGCCCAGGACCTGGCAGCTTCTACACTGAGGGATTGAAGGGCATGGAATATGATATTCCAGAGGGCAAAATAGCTGGGAATGAACCCAAGGGTCACCTACCCAGCAAAACTGAGTATTTTGTTTCAGGGGAAAATATGGTCATTCAGTGGAATAGAGGACTTTCAAGCATTCTTGAGGAAAAAACCAGAGTTGAATAGAAAATTTGACATTCAGACACAAGAAGCAAGAGATGCTTGAGAAGGTAATCAAGGAAAAGAAATCAAAAGGAACTTATCAAAGTTGGACTATTTACAGTCCTACATGGAAAACAATAACTGTGTTTGATGAAACCCTTCTCATTATGAAAATAATTGAAGAAGGGTACATGGCATTTGTTCACAGGTATACATGGATAGAGGGCACAGGTTGAATTTGATGGGAAGGGATGATAATTATTTTTTTTGGAGGGCAGGTGGGGTTGGGTGACTTGCCCAGGTTCACGTGGCTGGGTTTTTGTTTGTGTGTTGGGTGTCTGGGGCCAGATCCGGGCTTGGGTCCTTCTGGCTCCAGGGCCGGCGCTCTGCTCACTGCGCCTCCTAGCCACCCCAAGGAAGGGATGACTCTTAAGGGGTGAAGTCAAGAGGTGAGGGAGGAAAGTGGCAAGAGGAGATGCAGAGAGACAGGGTAGGGCAAACTATCTCATGTAGAAGAGGCAAGGGGAAGTAGTTGCAGGGGAGGGGAAGAACAGGAAGGCAAAAAGGCAAAAGGATATTCTCACTGAAGTTGGCTCAAGGAGAGAATCACATACATACTAAATGGAATATCTTACCCTCACTCACTCTCCTGAGTAGGGGAAAGGGGGATGAGAGGGGAGATGATGGAAGGGAGGGCATTCTGGGGAGAGGGGAGGTTAGAAGTACCCACTATCAAAGAGGGACAGGATCAAAGTAGGGAATGGACCAGGTGGGAGGTGAGACAGGTGGGAGGGAAATATAAGCAGTCCTTTACAATATATCTACTATGGTAATGTTTTGCATAGATATACATGTACAACACATACTGAATTGCTTATCTTCTCCGAGGGAGTGGGTGACAAGGGAGAAAGGGAATGGATCTGAAAATCGAAGTTTTAAAATTAAATGTTTCATAAGATGTCCAGGCAGTGGGGCTCAGAGATTCACCTTGCCCTAATGGCAAAGTTGAAGGGGGTATGGGAGAAGATATGGGAGAGAGCAGATTGGATGAGGGGATAACTGGTGGGACTGCTATTCTGGGGCGGTGGGTAGGGAAAGAACGGGGGAAAAATGTAACTCACAATCTGGTGGAAATGAATGATGTAAACCAGAAGTTAATAAAGCATTTGTTCAAAAAAAAAAAAAGAATACCAAAGGAATAAATTTTTTTAAATGTGAAGGAAGGCAACCTAGCAGTTTCAGAATTCAAACTATATTGCAAAGTGGCAATCATCAAAACAATCTGGTGCTGGCTAAGAAATAAAGTGATGCATCAATGAAATAGATTAGGTACATAACCCAATAGTAAATGACCAAAGTAATCTAATGTTTGATAAATCATAAGTTCCAAACTTTTGGATCAAGAGCTAAACATTTTAAATTATTTATTTATTTTATTTTAAACTTAAAGAATAGAATAATCATTTCAATAACATAGTATTAAAAAAGATGATTGCACAGGAAACTGAATATCTATTATGTACAGCTTTCAATTTTTTTAAAAGATATAACAAAATTATAACGTATTTTTTCCCATTTTTCTTCCCCCCAGCCAAAATATGGCTATCATTAGACACAAACATGTACACACACACACACACACACACACACACACACACACACACACACACACACACAAGATCATTCTATACATTCTTCTATATAGGTTTTTTCCTCCGAATGCAAATAGCATCTACCTTCATGCATTGTTTGTAGTTAATTTGGGTATTTATAATAGTAAAAATTACTTGGTTGCTCAAAGTTGTTCTTAAAAAACATTGCAATGTCCTCTTCATTTTGTTCATTTTGCTTTTTATTGTTTCATGCAAGTCTATCCATGTTTTTCTAAGATCATCAAGCTCATCGTTTCTTATAACACAGTAAGTAGCATTGCATCATAATCATATATCACAACTTGTTCAGCCATTTTCCAATTGCATCCTTGCAATTTTCAGTTCCTTATCACCACAGAGAGTTGCTATTAGTATTTTAGGGCATTTAGTATTTCTCTCTAATCACCTAGGGATACAGACCTAGTAGTGGTATTGCAGGGTCAAAAGGAATACACAATTTAATAACTCTTTGGGCATAATTCCAGATTTCTCTCCAAAATGGTTGGAACAGTTCACAGTGTCACCAACAGTGGATTAGTGTCCTAATTTTTCTACATCTCTTCCAGCATTTGTTACATTCCCCTTTGATCATTTTATTATTTATTTTTAGTTCTAAACATTCATTTCCATAAGATTTTGAGTAACAATTTTTCTCCCCATCTTTCCCCTACACCCCACTCCAAAATAGCAAGCCCACTGAATACACCTTTCCCCAATCCATTCTCCCCTATATCCTCCCCCATCACTCCCTAACTTTCTAGCAGGGCAAGAGGGACCTCTATTTCCCAGTGCCTGTACATCTTATTTCCCAGTTGCATGTAAAAACAACAACAACAATTTTTTTAGACATTTATTTTTAAAACTTTGAGTTCCAAATTTCTTCCCTTCCTCCCTCCTCACCTGCTCCCACGGGGAAGATAAGCAGTTCAATATATGTTGTACATGTGCAGTTACTCAAATCATTTCATATTGTGAAAGACCAACTATCATTTCCTCCATCATATCCCACTCCCACTTATTCCATTTTCTCCTTTGACTCTATCCATTTTCAAAAATGTTTGCTTCTACCTTCCCTCTCCCCCAACCTGTCCTCCCTCCTATCATCCCGCCTCCTATCTCCTATCTCCCTATTTTCCTGTAGGGTAAGATACCCAATTGAATGTGTATGCTATTCTCTCCTTAAGCCAGATTCAATGAGGATAAGGTTGTTCCATTCCCTTTCACCTTCTTATTCTTCCCCTCCATTGTAACAGTTTTCTCTTGCCTCTTTTATTATTATTTTTTTTTTGTTTTTTGGAGGGCAATTTGGGGTTAAGTGACTTGCCCAAGGTCCCACGGCTAGTTTTTGTGTGTCTGAGGCTGGATTTTAACTCAGGTCCTCCTGACTCCAGGGCTGGTGCTCTATTCACTGCTCCACCTAGCCACCCCTCTTGCCTCTCTTATATGAGATAATTCACTCTAATCTATCTCCTCCTTTCTCCTTCTCCCAATAAATTCCTCTCTCACCTCTTAATTTTATTTTTTAGATATCATCCCTTTATATTAAACTCATCCTTTTGCCCTCTGTCTATATATACACGAACATACGTATGCCTACACTCACATATATATTTATATACACATACACCCTCCTATATACATATATTCCCTTCAACTATCCTCATATTGAGAGCAGTCTTGAGTTACAATTACCATTTTTCCATGTAGGAATGTAAATAGTTCAACTTTAACAAGTTCCTTATGATGTCCCCTTCCTGTTTACCTCTTTGTGCTTCTCTTGATTCTTGTATTTGAAAGTCAGATTTTCTGTTCAGCTCTGGTTTTTTCATCAAGAATGCTTGAAAATCCTCTATTTCATTGAATGACCATATTTTCCCCTGTTATACTCAGTTTTGCTGGGTAGGTGATTCTTGGTTTTAGTCCTAGCTCCTATTCCTCTGGAATGTCATATTCCAAGCCCTTCAATCCCTTAATGTAGAAGCTGCTAGGTCTTGTGTTATCCTGATTGTGTTTCCACAATACTCAAATTGTTTCTTCCTGACTGCTTGCGGTATTTTGTCCTTGACCTTGGAACTCTGGAATTTGGCTATAATATTCCTTGGAGTTTTCTTTTTGGGATCCTTTTCAAGAGACAGTGAATTCTTTCAATTTTTATTTTGCCCTCTGGTTCTAAAATATAAGGGCAATTTTGCTTGATAATTTCTTGAAAGATGGTATCTAGGTTCTTTTTTTGATCATGGCTTTCAGGTAGTCCAGTAATTTTTAAACTATCTCTCCTGGATCTATTTTCCAGGTGAGTGGTTTTTCCAGTGAGATATTTCACATTGCCTTCTATTTTTTCATTTGTTTGGATCTGTTTTATAGTATCTTGATTTCTCATAAAGTCATTAGCTTCCAGTTGCTCCCATATAATTTTGAAGGAGTTATTCTCTTCAGTAAGTTTTTGAAATTCTTTTTCCATCTGGAAAATTTGGCTTTTTTAAGGCATTCTTCTCACTGGCTTTTTGGGACTCTTTTGCCATTTGAGTTAGTCTATTTTTTAAGGTGTATTTTCTTCAGTGTATTTTTGGGTCTCCTTTAGCAGGCTGTTTATTCATTTTTCATGATTTTCTTGCATCATTCTTATTTCTCCTTCCCACTTTTTCCTCCATTTCTCTTACTTGATTTTCAAAATCCTTCTTGAGTTCCTCCATGGCCATAACCAGTTCATTCATATTTTTCTTGGATATTTTTGATGCTGGAGTTCTGACTTCACTGTCTTCCTCCTGCTCCATGCCTTGATACTTTTTGTCCCCAAAAAAGGATTCTATGGTTTGATTACATTTTCTGGGCTTGCTCATCTTGCCAGTCAATTACTTAGTTTTTGAACTCTTTGCCATGGTAGAACTCTGCTTCCAGAATGGAGAGAGCTTTGTCCCAAATCACCCGGGTTTTCGCAGCTGCTGGAGCTATTAGTTAGGCACCCTCTCCACAGACACTACAAGCTCTGGCTCACTGGTCACACACCCCAGGACCACCACCCAAAACTGCAATCCAGATCCAAGCAGGTTAAAGCAAGAGTACCCTCTGAAGGGTCACTTGGTCCCCCTACAATCTGCAAGCCACGAGCTCCTGAGACAGCCAAGCAATGGCGACTGCACAACCACCATGCCTCTGCTGCTTCTCGCCACAGGGTGAGGGGTTGCACCATGCTCTTGGTCCCCGTCTTCCCATAAAGTTCCACACTGACCTTTTACTTTCTTTTTGGCATTTATGAGTTGGTAATTCCGGAAACCGCTACAGCTGCTGGTGATTCTCTCTCCTGAAGTCTTCTATGGCCCACTGCTAGTCAGGGCCACCCTGAGGCCAGGAACCACATGGCTCACATGGGGCTGTGCTCAGCTCCCAGCCTGGTGTGATAGATCCTTCCTGTCTGCCTGCCAGGCTTCTTTCAGCAGAAGCTTTGTTTCTCTTTGTCCCTTTGTGGGTTCTGTAGCTCTAAAGTTTGTTTACCCTTCAATCATTTTAGGCAATCTGATAGGTGTAAAATGATATCTCAAAATAGCTTTGATTTGCATTTTTCTCATCAATAATGACTTAGAGCATTTTCCATGTAACTATAAATTGTTTTTTAATTTCTTCATTTAAAAGTGCTTTAAAGAATTCAACAACTGACAAAAATTGCTGGGAAAACTGGAAAACAGTTTGGCAGAAACTAGGCATAGACCAGCATCAAATGGGCACATGATTTAGACGTACACGGTGATATTGTAAGCAATTTAGGGAAGCATGGAAAACTGTACTTGTCAGCTTTATAGATAAGAGAAACATTTATGGCCAAATAATAGATACAGATGATCATGGGAAGCAAAATTGATCATTTTGACAACATAAGATTATAAAACTAAAAAGTTTTTGCTCAAACAAAACTAATGAAGTCAAAATTAGAAGGCAAGCAGGAAACTGGGGAAAAGTTATAGTAAGTTTCTCTGATAAACATCTCATTTCTCAAATATATAAAGAACTGAGCCAGATTTATAAAAATAAAAGCCGGGGGCGGCTAGGTGGCGCAGTGAGTAAGAGCGCCGGCCTCGGAGTTTGGATGACCCGAGATCAGATCCGGCCTCAGAAAATGAGCACCCACGCATAAATCAAATGACTAGCCGTATAGCCTTGAGCAAGTTATTTAACCCCAATTGCTTTAAAAAAAAAAAAAAGCCATTCCCCAGTGGATAAATGGTTAAAACAAGCAGTTTTCAGAAGAAAAAACTGAAACTATCAATAGTCACTTTTAAAAATGCTCTAAATCATTACTGATTAGAGAAATGCAAATTAAAATAACTCAGAGGTACCACTGCATACCTATCAGATCGGCCAATACATCAGAAAAGGAAAATGACAAATGCTGGAAGGGATTTGAAAAAATTGGGACTCTAATATACTATTAGTAGAAATGTAAACTAGACCAACCATTCTGGATAACAATTTGGAGCTAAGTCCCAAGGGCTATAAAATTATGCCTAACATTTGACCCAGCAAGAGATCAAAGAAAAGCAAAAGTACATATTTGTGCAAAAATATTTATAGCAGTTCTTTTTGTGGTGGCAGAGAATTGGAAATGGAGGGGATATCCATTAACTGTGGAGCAAGTTATGGTATATGATTATGATGGAATACTATTCTGCTACTAGACATTATGTAAGAAGACCTATATGAACTGACACAGAGTAAGCGAACTTAACCAAGAGAACATTGTATACACAATACCAGAAATATTGTAAAGATGGACAACTATGAAAGAATTAATTACTCTGATCAAGATTTTTGATCCAAGATATTCCCAAAGGACCCATGTTGAAAAATACTGTCTACTTCCAGAGAGAGAACTGATGAAATCTGAATGTAGACTGAAACATTTTTTTACTTTTTAAATTTAAGTTTAAATTTAAATTTTCTCATTTTATTTCTTGTCTGTGTTTTCTTTGCAACATGGCTAATATAGAAACATACTTTGTATGACTTCACATGTATAATAGACATAAAATTGCCTGCCTTTTCAAGGAGAGAATTTGGAACTTGAAATTTTTAAAAATGATAGTTTAAAAAATTACATGTAATTGGGAAATATTTATTGAAATAAATTAAAAAGATATTTTAAAAGAAAGAAAAGAAAAACTCCAAGGCATAGTTATTAGCCAACAGATTTTCACTTGCAATGCAAAGAAGACACACAGAGAAAGAAACTTCTGAGTACAAATTCAACTCAATTTTCCAGCAGAGCTTCTTGTATACAGAAAAGCAATAAAATAAAAAGAAATGCTTATCAAATTCTGATTGGTTACACTAAAAGGTATAGGATACATGGGGATAAAAAAAACCACCCTCACAGTTAAGAAACACCAGAAATACATTAGAGTTAAAACATTCTCATTATTAAGAAACTTCTGATTTGCCAAGATACAAGTGATATGTGGTACTAACAAAGCATAATACACACAGTAGAGTATAGGAGATTAGCCATATTTAAAGAACATCTTTTCAAACATAATATAGGGTATTATAAGCAGTTTTTCAGAGGCAAACATTATTATATATTTTTTGCTTTTCCACCTATCAATCGATAAGCATTTATTCATTGCTTATGATGTATAAGGCACTGTGATAAGTTCTGGGGATTCAAAGAAAATGAGAAAAAATAGTCCCTGCCTTTAAGCTTACAGCCTAATGGGGCAGATGACACAGGCAAATCAGGACATACAAGATTAATATTAAATACTGGAGTCAAGAGATGCATAAAAAGGTAAATATAAGGGAGTAGTTATAAGGGACTGAATAAGGATGAACTGCTTGCATTCTGACTTGGGAAGATGATACATGTGTTCTCTCAGATCCAGATTATCCGGGATCATAAATGGGATCTAATAAGACAGGGGGCCTTGGTGGACTGGTAAATAATTGACAGTCTTTCTGAAAACAAACAAATAAACAACTCAAGAGTCATGACACACTTAAGTTTACTCTGAATTATTAACATTTTCTCTATCACTTTCTTAAGTCTAGACAATGGACAAATATCAATCCCTTATCTGTAGCATTAGCTGATTTGAGAGGTGTAAACGTCACACTGGGAATGCAGTCAGTCATTAGTCCCAGCAGGTTTGAGATGGCTCCAGCACGACCCTGCCTCTCAGACTTAATTTCCTCATTTGTGAAATAGGGATTCTAAAAGGGCCTACCCCACAGGGTCATTATGAGGCTCAAATGAAACAAAGCCTGTTGTAGGTAAAGAAAGAGCTTTGCAAATCTCCAAGTACCACAAAAATACATTAATCATTATTATCAACCACCTCTTTTTCCACATTCCCAAGACTCTCCCCCAGAATGAATGACCTCTGATTTTTTTTCCACAGCCACCCCACTTCTGGTGATGAGCAGGGAAGGGATCCTGGCTCCCAAACGCGACCTAACATGTGCCCAGCACTGCCCCTGAATTAAAAAGCACCCAGCAGTTCTGGGTCAGGGAGCTGGAACCGGCCACTCTGTGTGCAGCAGGAGGCTGGGCCCATGCCCAGACAGTGTCAGGAGCTCAGTGCCAAGGCGCTGCTAGGCCCCTTTGACAGACAGAGCGCCTGGCCCGCCTCCAAACTTCAGAGTCCGGGAGAAATTTTCACGTCCGCCAGTAGTGAATTGGCAACCAAATTTCTTAAGCACTCACTAGCTACTTAGCCCTAATATCTAGAAGAGATTATCCCTTTGTCTCCTGGTTGCCAACTCAACGGGAGGACAGGCAGACAGACATATAGAGCACTGCTTGGCCTCTGGGCCGTAGATTAACAATATCCTTCCAGGCTCAGGCTCAAATAAACTTTTCATCACTTTGGTTCTTAACAACAAAAAATTACGATGGAAAATCAGCGCGTCACAATGTTGTGGATATAAACAAAATGAAAGGCAAACTTGGCGTCAGTACAGATCTCTCACATGCCATTCCACCACTTTCATCATCAAATATTTAGCACAATTCTCCCCTTATATGCCCCCTCCCCCTCTCCAGTGATAGGTAGCCAGTGAGTGTAACTGATTGTGTTCTCCACTCAGTTGTTCAGTCATTTCTCAGTTGTGTCCGACTTTTTGTGACCCCATTTGGAGTTTGCTTGGCAGAGATACTGGAGTGATTTGCCATTTCCTTCTCTCATTCATTTTAGGCAGGGTTAAGTGACTTGCCCAGGGTCACACAGGTAGGAAGTGTCTGAAGCCAGATTTGAACTCAGAAAGATGAGTCTTCTTGACTCCGGGCCTGGTGCTCTGTCTACTACACCACCTAGTTGCCTGTCCTCTACACAGCAGGTGATTATTTCCCATCCCCCATTATACCTGGGGGGCATTACTTAGGGGGAGTAGAGCATGTACACTGGAGGGGATTTGGACTCATTTTCCTACTTTCTGATGCCCTGTATAAACCACTTCTTATACATGTAGAGATGCCTCAGGATCCCATCTGTCAGTCATCCTTTGCAATTCAGATCCCCTCTCTCAGACATAAACAATTAAGCCTTCCCTTCACTAAGTCTAATGTTAGAGTGGGAAAAGAATTTCCACTCCACAAAGAGTGGTTTGTTAACCTGTATGAAAGGGGAAGGCAAGCGTGGTTCTAGACATTATATATACAGTGATTCAGTATGAGGAACCCCACATATAGGGGGGCCATTGTGGCCAAGACATTGTCCCTATGTGTGGCTTAAAGGGAGGCAGGCTAGACATCTCTAACCTCATCTTTCCCCACTTTGCTCCAAGAGGGACTTTCATTCTTTCCTGGAGGGGAAGCAGGAGGTTGGAACTGGAGGCCACTCTGCTTTCCTAAGAGAGAGAGAATATGGGGATAGAAGTCTACCTGTCTATCCCCTTCAATAATTGTTCATCCAAGGGGTATGATCAGTTGCTTTGTTATTTTGGGGGAAAGAGGGACCCCAAGTTTTGTATCCAAGGCCTAACCCCTTTCCCACCTAATACCAGTTCCACAGTGACTACACAGCAAATAGCAAAGAAGTCCATTTACACAAATTGTAGCAAAACAGAAATCAAAGACAGTATACATAGGGGAATATATATCAGATAATACAAAGTGAATACATATCTCTCACTAGGAGCAAAATAATTCAGCTCAACTGAGAGAGGGTCCTGGATCTCACCCAAGGGGAAATTCCCTGAAATCTCTGGGGTAGCAATCTGGGAATAGGGACATAATGGAGACTACCCACTCCTTTCATGTCTTACCTGAATCTTTTCCTTAATAATCTGAAGTGGGGTTAGCTTCTTCCCAACTCTATGCTTTGCTCTTGTTGGGGGGGGGTGGTTTGTTTTTGTGTTTTTTGGGGGTGGTTTTGTTTGTGTGTGGGGTTTTTGTGTGGGTGTTGTGGTGTTGTTGGGTTTTTTTGGGGGGTGGTGGTGTGGGGTGGTGGTGGGGGGGGTTTGTTGTGGGTGGTGTGGGGGTTCACTTGAGAGTCCCAAAGGTAGCCTCCAGCTTGCAAAGTCTCCAGATCAGGACTAGCCAATAACTGAAATTCGCTGTCTCTCAACAACTTCACCTCCACCAGTAAAGAGAAAGTCCCATATCAATGGGCCTTTGATTCAAGAGTGACATATAAGTAACCTCACTTTGTATGTAACATCAGTCTCTATCCCCTCCTCAGGGTCAGGGTAGGATATTTCAATAATCCTAGTTATGCATGTAAAGCTTGATTCCCTCCCATCCAATGCATTTTTTCTTCTGTGAGATCAAGAATGATAAGCCAAATAGCAAAGCTTTTAATTAGGACAAAATAGCAAAGTAAAGAACAAGGGGAAACTCTTCCTCCTGCACAAAGGGGTATGAGCTCCTAATAAATCCCTCCCAGCACAATTCCTCAAGAGCCATAACTCAAAGAGTAAAGTTTTTAATTAGGACAAATTAGCAAAGCAAATAACAAGGGGGAACCTCTCTCATATACCAAGAGGCACAATCTCCCACTAAATTCTTCACAGCCAGAAGAGAAAGAAAATCCTTCCTCAGACACCTCAGCATCCTGAGGTGACAGCACAGCTGGAACTTCTCTCACAACTCCATGTAGGATCTGGCTGTGCCTCTTAGCTTCCCGCTTCTCCCCACAGCTGGTCCAGTGAACCTTTGCAGCTGACATTCTCTGCCCCAGAAGTTGCAGCTGCCTGTTTTACCATTGGTTCACTGCTGCCATCTGCTGCCAGGATTCATCTAAGCTGAGGTCCTGCCATATGCCAGAGTGCTCTTGACTTGCTAAAGTTTTGTCATCTTCAGTGGGAGAAAAGATGGAGCTTGAGCAGATGACAGTTGTGAAGGTGGAGCAAGGTGTCAGGAGCCAGGTAGTATCAAGGCATGGTCAGTTACTGCAAGATGGCACTGAGAGAACCCTGGCCAGAGTTCCAACCTTTCTTTCCCATAGAACACAAGCTTCCTGGGAAATTGTTCACTCCTCCATTAGCAAGGGAGTCTGCAGGAGATTATACCCATTCATGTATAGGAGTGGGAGAAAAAGGAAGGAAACTGAGAATAGTTTATAACACTTGATTTTTCTCTATTATTTACTTTGTTGTGCTGTTCTAGATAAGCACTTTGTTTTTTGAGTTACAGTTCTTGCCTGATCTGTGGGGAGAGAATGCTCTGGGTTGCATTTTAAGTCAAATATGAACCCCTGAAACCAAGTAGTGATGTGATCCCAGAGTTGAGAGGGATGCCCATTATAACACCCTACAGATGGACAATGAGATGGGTTCAAAACTGATTAGGAGATGAGGTTGAATCACATTTCAAAGCTATTCCCTGCCACCAAAGCTCAGTTTTTGAACAGCAAAGTTTTCCTAATGATGCTTTACTTCTGTTAAAAATAGGTCACCAAGTCAGCATGATCACAATTGCAAATAACCTAGAGGCAAGGATGTGCTGGTAAATGTTTAACAAGGGGAAGAAGAATTTGTGTTATTATCATTTTCTTAAGTCTAAATAATCAACAAACCAATAAAGCAAGTTCTGATTTATATATAGCGATTGCTGGTTCCTGAGAAAAAATTAACAATGGGTCCTCACAAGTCATTAGAGTTGAATCCAGCATGCCCCTGCAGTAGAAGGACTCCTAGTGGATGCAAATAGGTTGCAGGACGTGACCATGGATGACATGAGATAAAAGATATCTCCAAGGACTGAAAAAGGAACTAAGCACCAGTCATGGAGAGGCAGCACAGGGCAGAGGACAAAGTTCTGGGCTTGCAGTCGGAAAGACTTGCATTGGAATATGCTGTCTCTGATGTTCCTTAGCTGCTGTAAATGATCACTTTAATTTCCCTGAGTATCAGTTTTCGCATCCATAAAGTATGAACTATCTATCTCATGAAGTTGTCATGAGAATCAGACTAGATAATCTATGTACAATGCCATGCAAATTTTGCAGTGCTATACTTTATTTTATGTAGGGAATTCTGTATCCTCTTTTATTTCTTTGTAAGTTTTTAAGTTTATTTTAAACATAAATACAAAATAAGAAAAAAACAACTCTGAGATATCACATCATACCTATCAGATTGGCTAACAGGACCAAACAGGAAAATGATAAATGCTGGAGAAGATGTGGGAAAATTGGAACACTGATGCATTGTTGGTGGAATTGTGAATTGATCCAACCACTCTGGAGAGCAATTTGGAACTATGCCCAAGCCCTTTGACCCAGCAATACCATTTCTAGAGCTATTTCCCAAGAGATAACAAATATGGGAAAAGGACCCACATGCACAAAAATATTTATAGTAGTTTTTTTTGTGATGACAAGGAATTGGAAATTGAGGGCATGCCCATCAGCTAGGGAATGGCTAAACAAGTTGTGGTATATGAATGTAATGGAATACCACTGTGCTATAAGAAATGAGAAGCAGGCACACTCAAGAAAAACCTAGAAATATTGAATTTATATATAGGTTCTACATATACATTCATATTGAACCTATTTTCATATTAGTCATGTTGCAAAGAATAAATTGATGCTGAGTCAGAACCAGAACAACATTGTACACGGTAACAGTCACAATGTGTGATGACTAACTTTGATAGACTTATTTCTCTCTCTCTCTCTCTCTCTCTCTCTCTCTCTCTCTCTCTCTTTCTCTCTCTCTCTCTCTCTCTCTTGATTTTTGGAGGGGGGAAAACATGGCAATTGGGGTTAAGTGACTTGCCCAAGGTCACACAGCTAGTAAATGGTAAGGGTCTGAGGCTGGATTTGAACTCAAGTCCTCCTGACTCCAGGGCAGGTGCTCTATTCACTGCACCACCTAGCTGCCCCTGGACTTAGCTATTCTTAGAAATACAAGGATCCAATACAACTCCAAAGGACTCATGATGGAAAATGCTATCCACATCCAGAAAAAGAACTATGGAGTTTGAATACAGATTGGAGCGTATTATTTGCTTTCTCTCTTTTTTCCTTTTTTGTTTCTTCTTTCTCATGGTTTCTCCCATTGGTTCTAATTCTTTTCTACAATGTGACTAATATGAAAATAGGTTCAATATGAATGTATATGTAGTACCTATATAAAATTATACTCCATCTTGGGGAAGGGAGAAGAGAAGAGATGGGGAGAAAATTTGGAATTCAAAATCTTATGAAAGTGAAACCTAAAAATAAATAAATAAATCTTAAAAATACAAAATAAGAAGAGAAAAAAAATTGCCATGTACACAGAAGAACATGAGAGAACTCAATATAAAATAAGAAATTTCAATTTCAGGAAAACCTATTTAATAAGTACTACACATTATTTTTTAAAGCTGTCTAGCTTTTCTTTGCTTCCTTGTAGGTTTTCTTTTGCTCTCTGCTGTGCACTTTTTACTTTATTTTTCCCCACCCTCCCCACCCTAAAAATGCTATAGTTAAGGATATGTAGATGCACATACACACACACACACACACACACACACACACATATAGATATATATAGATATATATAGATATATACACACAGATATACATAAATATCTATAAATATGCATATATACACATAAACACATACATACATACATACAACACCCTACTATGTTTATTTCCTCCTACCATCTGTTTTTCTGAAGATGGACAGCATCTTCCTTCATAAATCTAAATCTTGCCACTTTTTAAACATCAACTAGTTCATCATTTCCTATACCACAATAACATTCCAACCTAATCATATTCTATCTGAAAGTTTGTCTATGAAAGGTTCCCCCAATTTTCTGCATTCCTTCTATCCTTGGTTACATAGGTTTTATTTATGCAAGAAAATTTTAATTTAAAATAATCAAAATTGGGGGGCAGAGCCAAGACGGAGGAGTAGAAACAGCGAGTCCAAGCCACTCTACCCCCAGATCACCTCCAAACTATGTAAAAGGGGACCCTGAACAACTTCTGGAGCCCCAGCAGCCACAGAATGACACAGAGAAGCTAACCTCCTGCTGAGGACAGCCCAGCAGCCCTGCAGGAAGGACCAGCACAGCGCCCTGGGAGCTGGCAGTGCAGCACGCAGTGCGTGGGGAGCCGAGCACAGGTCCGCCTGAGTCATAGTTTTAGCCCCAGGGCGGCCAGGCCAGCAGCCGGCTGGAGGGAACCCCAGAACACCAGCAGCTGTGGCGATTCCAGAATAATCAACATAGACATGCCTAGCACAAAGTGAGAGGTTAGTGCCCTTTGGATTTTGGGACCAGTATTTGGGGAACGTGTCGGCTTCCTCCCCTGGGGGCTAGAAGCCGCTGAGGAGACACTCCATTTTGTAGTTTTCAGAGGCAACTCCAGCTCCTGGCCTGCGAACTGTAGGGGGATCCAGCAATCAGTCTTGGGGGGTAATTGCTCTTGCTTTAACCTCCCTGGATCTGGGGTGGAGGTCATGGGTGGATTTCCAGCTTGCCAGAAACGGAAGTTGTCCCCCCACACGTTCAGGATGAAAGTTCCCCTGTCTGGCGGCAAAGCCATAATGTGGCAACAAGCCCAAAAGTCAAGTAATTAAGTGGCAACATGCCAAGGCAAAGGAAACAAATTAAACAGAAAAATGCAACCTTAGACTGCTACTTTGGGGGCAAAGAGGATCGAAGCATAGAATAGGAGGAGGGCCGTGAGGTCAGAAATCCTGCTCCAAAAGCCCCAAAGGAAAACATGAGCAGGTTACAGGCCATAGAGGACCTTAAGAAGGACTTTAAAAATCAAATAAGAGAAGTGGAGGAAAATTTGGGAAGAGAAATGAGAAGGATGCAGGAAAAGTATGAAATGAGGGTCAACAGCCTGACTGAGGAAAACAAAACCTTAAAAAATAGACTAACTCAAATGGCAAAGGAGGCCCAAAAGGGCAATGAGGAGAAGAATGCCTTAAAAAGTCGAATTTGCCAGATGGAAAAAGAATCTCAAAAGTTCACTGAGGAGATTCATTCCTTCAGAGTTAGACTGGAGCAAATGGAAGCTAATGACTTTATGAGAAATCAAGATGCTGTTAAGCAGATCCAAACAAATGAAAGATTAGAAGGCAATGTGAAATATCTCATGGGAAAAACCACTGACCTGGAAAATAGATCCAGGAGAGACAATTTAAAAATTACTGGACTACCTGAAAGCCATGATCAAAGAAAGAACCTAGAAATCACCCTTCAAGAAATTCTCAAGGAAAATTGCCCTGATGTTTTAGATCCAGAGGGCAAAATAGAGGTTGAAAGAATCCACAGATCACCTCCTGAAAAAGATCCCAAAAAGAAAACTCCCAGGAATATTATAGCCAGGTTCCAGAATCCCCAGATCAAGGAGAAAATACTACAAGCAGCCAGGAAGAAACAATTTCAATATTGTGGAAACACAATCAGAATAGCACAGGACCTGGCAGCTTCTACACTGAGGGATCGAAGGGCATGGAATATGATATTCCAGAGGGCAAAAGAGCTGGGAATGAACCCAAGGGTCACCTACCCAGCAAAACTGAGTATTTTGTTTCAGGGGAAAATATGGTCATTCAGTGGAATAGAGGACTTTCAAGCATTCTTGAGAAAAAACCAGAATTGAATAGAAAATTTGACATCCAGACACAAGAAGGAAGAGATGCCTGAGAAGGTAATCAGGGAAAAGAAATCAAAAGGAACTTATCAAAGTTGAACTATTTACATTCCTATATGGAAAAACAATAACTGTGACTGATGAAATCTTTCTCAGTGTGAAAATAATGGAAGAAGGGTGTATGGTCATATGAATACATATGTGAATGTGTGTGTATATGGTTACAGTTATATATGGATAGAGGGCATAGGTTGAATTTGTTGGGAAGGGAGAATACTCAAGGGATGAAATTATGAGGTGAGAGAGGAAAGTGGCAAGAGGAGATGGGGAGAGACAGGGTAGGGTAAACTATCTCATGTAGAAGAAGCAAGGGGAAGTGGTTGCAAGGGAGGGGGAGAATAGGAAGGCAAAAAAGGCAAAACCACATTCTCATTGAATTTGGTTCAGGGAGAGAATGACATACATACTAAATGGGATATCTCAACCTGCAGCAGAATAGGGGGAAGGGGGATGAGAGGAGGGATGATGGATGGGAGGGCATCCTTGGGGGGAGGGGAGGTTGGAAGTACCCACTATAGAAGAGGGACAGGATCAAGTAGGGAATGGACCAGGTGGGGGGTGGGATGAGTGGGAGGGAATTATAAGCAGCCTTGTACAATATATCTACTATGGTAATGTTTTGCATAGCTAGACATGTACAACATATACTGAATTACTTATCTTCCCAGAGGGAATGGGTGACAAGGGAAGAAGGGAATGGATCTGAAATTTGAGGTCTTAAAATTAAATGTTTCAAATATATATAAATACTATTATTAATACTCTTTTGCATGTAATTGGGAGATAAGATATGCAGGCATCAGGGCACAGAGATTCACCTTCCTCTAATAGAAAAGTCGAAGGGGGTAAAGGAGAAGATATGGGAGAGAGCAGATTTGATGAGAGGGTTTCTTGTGGGACTGCTATTCTGGGATGGTGGGTAGGGGAAAAACGGGGGAAAAAATTGTTACTCAAAATCTGGCAGAAATGAATGATGTAAAACAGAAGTTAATAAAGCATTTGTTTAAAAAAAAAGAAATAAAATAATAAAAATTATCCATTTACATTTCAACAATGCTCCCACCTTAAAATATAGTTTAAGGCATGATACTACTGAATCTGCTTCCCTTATATCTTTTTTCCCCTGGTTTCTTTGAAGTTCCTGATCTTTTGTTCTTCCAAGTGGACTTTGTTTTCATTTTTTCTAACTCAGCAAATTTTTTTAGTAATTTAATTGGGATGGTATTACATAAATAGATTAGTTAAATAAAACTGTGATTTAAAAAAATTATATTGAGGGGAGGGTAGGTGATGCAGTGAATAGAGCACCGGCCCTGAAGTCAGGAGGACCTGAGTTCAAATCTGGCCTCAGACACTTCACACAAAAACTAGCCATGTGTCCTTGGGCAAGTCACTTAACCCCAATTGCCCTCCAAAATAAAAGGCAAAAAAAATTATATTGGCTTTACCTATCCATGAACAATAAATATTACTTTAATTATTTAGATCTGACTTTATTTGTTTAAAAAGTGTTCTATGTTTCTGTCCATATAGTTCCTGTGTCTACTTTGGCAGTATACTGTCAGGTATTTTATACTAGTTATTTTAAGTGGTCTACAACAATATTGAATAAAATTGCTGACAAATAGGGTCGTTTCCTTATTTTTCAGTGCTATATTTTAGTCATTTTGTCAGAGATCAAGGGATAACACATGAACACCTCAGATGTTGGGCTGATATTCATGAAATTTGTATGAAGAACCAGAGAGATTTCTTGGGAATATCCTCTGGAGAGGATTTATGGAAGAAGATGGACAAAAATCATAAAAAATGAGAACACAGAAGTGGGCTATGGCTTCCACCAGTGGAGAAAATATCTATACGTATGAGCTCTTGAATACACTGAAGAGGTACCACTGGAAAATAAAGATCATTAAAAGCTGGCCAGCTGCCCACTCACTACCTTAAACATTGTTTTTTATTATGATTGTGAAATAAACATGCTTTGGATATTGAACTGGATATTGAATTTGAACATATTTGCATACTGAATGAATACATGCTGGTTTAGGCTAGGAGAGGAACTAGCTTGGGGAAAACCATTAGGATCCTCGATAAATTGAAGAAGAATGGAAATGAGCAAAATGAAACTTGAAGGGGTGAAAGTCATCTCCTGATACATGAATAATAATTTGTTGTTGTTCAATTGTTTTTCAGGGGTTTTCTTGGCAAAAAGTCTCATTAAGTGGTGTTAACCCGAAGATGCTTTCAGTGAGCCTATAGAAGATGAACTGACATTCCAATCATTTCATTCAAGTACAAAAAGCAGTCCTTTTATCCACTGGCAGAAGAGTCTATCTCACAAGAAATATCAAAGAATCATAGGAGGACAGTGGCTTGTTCTTGGATCATTTCTTTCCTAATGCTATTAAAAAAAAAGATGAAAAGAGTAAGATGATAATCACAATAACCCTCCTTTACTAAAAAGGAAGAAGAGGTTTGATAGACTTTCTCCAGACCACAGAATCAGCATGGTGAAAACCTATAGAAATACATTGTGAGAAAGGAGACATCACTTCCCTTAGGAATAGCAGAATGAAAAAAAGTGGTAGCAGCTACATGCCATTGGTTTGTCTTATGTAAATGAAAGTGATTTGCCTTCAAATGAAGCCTGTACAATGGCTTTGATTCCATAGAAATGGAATTTAAAGGCCCTTCATGGGCGACATCTCATGCTCTCAGCAAACAATGTCAACAAAGAGGCAGCAAGTTTTTGCACCATTCAGACTTGTTCATGGTAACTGAGGGACTTAACATGTCAACTCAGGCCATGTCACTGCTGCCCAGACGTTCCAGAAGGGTTAACTTTAAGGAGCTTGGACTTAGTGATCAATAAAACTGCTAAAACTGTGCAATGTAATGCTGTACAGCATAAGGCTCAGCAAGTGATGACCTGGTGACTAGAATCATACATTAGAAGCTCACTATTTTTATTCATGGACAGTTTGGTGGTGCAGTGGATAGATGACTGGATCTGGAGTCAGGAAGAATCTTGAGTTCAAATCTGGTCTCAGACACTCATTAGCTATGTGACCCTGAGCAAGTCACTTAACTCTGTTTGCCTCAGTTTCCTCAACTGTAAAATGAACTAGAAAAGGAAATGACAAACCATTCCAGTATCTTTGCCAAGAAAACCCCAAATGTAGTCACTGAAAAACAATTGAACAACAACAAATTTTTATTCATGTACCAGCAGATAACATATGCCCATATTATAAATATATACCTCAAAATGTTTTTTGAGAATTCAACCAAAAATAACCAGAACTTCTCTAATGGTTGAACTATTATCCCAAATCTCCTGGACATAATAGTAATCCACAAAAATTTAAGGGCAACATTTTAATAGATGTTGCCATGATATCTGTGTGTAATCTCCAAGCTTTATGGAATTAAATGCTTTCAAAATGTAGAGATCTAGTAGAAGAAATCAAAATCATTTGTAATAGGATGGGATGCAGATTATGCCCATCTCTTTGTGTGCTACTGGACCTGTGTCAAAGATGTTTTTAGTGAGCATACCCTGGGTGACTTTACATTCTACTATTTTTGTTCAACTACAGAAAAGTAACTACTATGTCCACTTGTGCAAAACTCTTAAGAACATCAAATATAAAAGAATAACATTACAATAGCAATTTGTACCAGGACTGTTTTGTTTTTGTTTTTAATCTGAACTTGAAGTGGCTAAGTGGTGTAGTGGATAAGACCACTGGACTCCGAGTCAGGAAGACCTGAATTCAAATCTTGTCTCAGACATTTAAAAGCTACATGGCTCTGGGAATATCACCTAACCTCCCCTTCAGTAAATGGAAATAATAATAGCAACTCAGAGTTGTTGTGAGGACGAAATGAGATAATATATGTAGTTTTTTTTTCAAACCTTAAATTGCTATATAAATGCTAGCTATTATTATTATCATTGTTATTAATTTCATCAAGAACAATTTTTCTATATTAACAATTGACATTTATATACAGCTTTAAGTCTGCACAGTGCTTTATAGACGTATCATTAGACCCTCACAATAATGCTAAGTAGGTATTTCAAGTTATTATTACTCCCATTTTCTAGATAAAAACAATGAGATGCAAAGAGGCTTGCCTATATTTATACAATTAATAAGCATCAAGACATCTGGGATTCCAGGCCTTCCTGAGTCCAAGTTTTGGTCTTACCACTGAAAAGGACTTTAGAGATCACCTAATCAAGCAGCTTCCAACCTGAGGACCATAGATATATTCAGAGAAGGGATATGAAATATACTACACATATAATATACACACACGTGTAATTTATACATATAGTTATATATAATCTCATTAAATGATAGTATAATAAATAAACAGTCATATCCTCTATATACATAATAAATATCTTGTATATGTGTTGTTCTTTTCCAAATGTACATAGATTTAGGGGCTGCTAGGTGGTGCAGTGAATAGAGCACCAGCCCTGAAGTCAGGAGGACCTGAGTTTAAATCTGGCCTCAGATACTTAACACACTTACTAGCCATGTGACTTTGGGCAAGTCACTTAACCCCAATTGCTCTCCAAAAAGCAAAAAAAAAAAAAACCCAACCCTAAAAAACCCCCAAATGTACATAGATTTTGTTGTGATTAATTAAATGTAAATTCATTTCAAAGCATTTCATAGTAGCTCTTTGTCACCATTATAGAAGCAGCATTATGTAGTGTAAAGATTACTAGACATGGGGGGTGGCTAGGTGGCGCAGTGAGTAGAGCGTCGGCCCTGGAATCAGAAGGACCTGAGTTCTGATCTGACCTCAGACACTTAACACACACACAAACAAAAACCTAGCCGTGTGACCTTGGGCAAGTTACTTAAGCCCAATTGCCCTCCAAAAAGGAAAAAAAAAGATTACTAGACATGGAAAAAAGAAGACATGGGTTCATATCCTTCCTCGGAAACTTACCAGCTGTGTGTCTCAGAGAAATTCTCAACTTTTCTGAACCCCAGTTTCCTAATCTATAAAACGGAGATGATAATAGCATCCATCTTACCAGAGTGTTGTGAGCTATATAAAGCGTTTCTCAAACCTTAAAGCTCTGTAAGAAGTCTTAGCTAATATCACAATTGTGTGATCTCTCAATCAATGAATACTAAAGGTATAACTACAGTGGATTAGGGAACACTGGTCCATGCCAACCTCTTCATTTTACATTTGGGGAAACTGAGTCCCAGGATGGTTAAATGACTTACCCAGAATCCTACTGCACATGGGTCATCTTTCCAATCTAAGACCTCTGATTCCAAACCCAGGGTTCTTCACATTTTTCCATGACTACTTCCTGTAACTCTTCCAATATGGTACTGTTCTCTAAAATGCAAGCCTGTTATTGGGATATCCAAATGAAAATATTTAATGCAGAAAATATGAGATCATTCTTCCTCTACATTTAACTCTAATTGGACCCTAATTTGAAGTACCCTGTCCAGTCTTATACCCCTCAACTTCATAAATGTGGAGAGGTAAATGCCCAGGGGAGAATCATGAAAGATATAAAAGCTGGAAAATAAGATCGATGAGAGATCCTCAAGAGAATGTGATTTAATCAGTAAAGAGAAATCTTGAAGGGTATTTAATGACCTTTAAGTCTATGAAGAGATATTATATAGAGGAGGGTGATTAAATAACATCTTTCATTCTTGAAGGAATGAATGAATCTCAGGTGAGAGAAGGAAGAAAAGCACTAGGCAAGAGAGAATGCAGATTTGTGATGTAGTCAGGGGTCCTTCCTACTTGAAAACAGAATATTTGGAAATCTTCCCCCATTTGGGGCAGAAAGTGAAACTATAGACAGAGGCAACAAGGAGACTCAGGATAAGTGAATGGTAGAGATGCAGAGCTGGTTCATATAATACTGCCTGGTAAATCTTTACCTGTCTTCCTCCTCCTGTACTCACTCTGCCCCCCATCTCAATTCTCATTTCTTCTTCTCTCTCCTCACTAAAAGTGTGGTATAGGGGCAGAGCCAAGATGGCAGAATGGAAGCAGGAATTTTTCTAAGCTCCTCTATGAATTCCTTCACTAACCTTTAAAAAGTGAATCTGAACATATTTTAGAGTGACAGAATCCACTGGGAGACAGAGCATGGCAGGTTCCTAGTCCAGGAAAGTGCCCACTTAGGTCTGGGCAAGGGGAGCATGGAGCAAGCAGGGGCTGAACCAGTGTGGACCTGAGAGCAGACTACAGCAGAGTGAGAGTGAGCCCCAGACAGCAGGCTCACCCACACCAAGGGCTATTCGCAGACATCTCATTGCAGGACCGAGGATCAATCAGAGCTGGATAAGAGAAAGTGCAGGGTGGGCAGCAGTAACAACAGCTTCTCCTGGGGCTATCAGCCCAGAGCCTGGACATTTAAAAATCACCTATCTGAACCTTCAGGAGCCAAGATGGAGGAGTAAACTCTAGCTGCTCTGATTCCCCCTCCCTGACCCAGAAAACCCAGAGATAAATGTCCCACCCAGTATAAAATACTGAAATAGTGGGAAAACCCTCAGGCTTAGAAGACCTAGAGGAAGGGTGTAACTGAAGCAGTACAGAGTCTGAAGTGAAAGGCCTGAGGCCTCCCAACAAGCCCTACCTCAGTCAACCAGCCAGAGATCTCAAAGCCTAGAGGGATGGAGCCAACAAGCCCTAACACCAGAAACCTGGGTATGCCTTAGCACCACCAGGGGGAATCTGCAGACACCACGCTGCTGGCCACCAGCTGCTGAGCCTGTCTGAGCTGTAGCCCAGGGGCACAGAGGTGGAAACCTGAAGTGGCTAGACTACCCCTCCCCCACATGAATTAATCTGATGATAAAAAACCTTATTAAGGGGTATGAAGGGATTGTAATGGGAGAAAGGGAAAGGATGAGGCAGAAAATGGTAAATTATGCCAGACAAAGAGGCTTAAAAATATACTATAGTAGAGGGGAAGAAAGGAGGGAGATGAACATCATATGAACTTTATTCTGATTGGTTCTGGTTCAAAGAGCGATCAACATAATTAGTTAGGTTTAGGATTCTAAAGTGAAAAGATACAAAAACTCATTATAATAGAGGGACAGAAGGAAGGGATAGGAGCACTGTATGAAATTTACTCGTATTGGTTTGGGTTCAAGGAGGGAATAACATACTCCATTAAGTATAAAAATCCATTGTGCCCCAGAGGCAGTAGGACAGATGGGGGTGATAAAAGGGGGGTGGTTAGAAGGGAGGGAAATAGTAGTAAGGGGAAAGGGTAGGTAAAGGGGAGCACAGGGAGGGAATACTGAGGGAGGCAGTGGTGAAAAGTTCAGTGCAGAAAGGCAGAAATATTAAATGCATCATTCTCAGATCATGATGCAATAAAAATTATACGCAATAAAGGCCCATGGAAAGATAGACTAAAAACTAATTTGCTAGTGAATTCTATCAAACATTTAAAGAACAATTGATTCTAATACTCTACAAACTATTTGGGAAAATTGATGAAGAAGGAGTCCTACCAAATTCTTTTTATGACCCAAATATGGTATTGATACCTAAATCAGGAAGAGACAAAATGGAGAAAGAAAATTATAAACCAATTTCCCTCATTAATATAGATTCAAAAAATTTTAAATAAAATATTGGCAAAAAGACTATAACTTATGACAAGAATAATACACTTTGATCACGTAGGATTTATTCCAGGAATGCAAGGATGGTTCAATATTAGGAAAAACATCAGTATAATTGATCATATCAGCAATAAAACTAGCAGAAACCATATGATTATCTCAATAGAGTGAGGAAAGGCTTTTGACAAAATACAATATCCATTCCTATTAAAAACACTAGAAAGTATAGGAATAAATGGAGTCTTCCTTAAAATAATAAGTAGTATCTATTTAAAACCATCAGCAAACATTATATGCAATGTGGATAAGCTAGAAGCATTTCCAATAAGATCAGGAATGGAACAAGGATGTCCACCAGCATCCCTCTTATTCAGTTTGATACTAGAAATGTTAGCAGTACCAATTAAAGAAGAAAAAGAAATTGAAGGAATCAAATTAGGCAAAGAAGAGACTAAACTATCACTCTTTGCAGATGATATGATGATATAGTCAGAGAATACTAAAGAATCAAGTAAAAAACTACTTGAGATAATAAATAAATTTGGCAAAGTTGCAGGATATAAAATAAACCCACATAAATCCTCAGCATTCCTATACATTTCTAATGATTCCAACAGCAAGAAATAGAAAGGGAAATCCCATTTAAAGTTACTGTAGACATTATAAAAATATTTGGGAATCTACTTGCCAAAACAAACCCAGTATCTACTGAACATAACTATAAAACACTTTTCACACAAATAAAGTCAGATCTAACTAATTGGAGAAACATCAGTTGCTCAAGCTAACAAAATAAAAATGACAATATTACCTAAATTAAATTACATATTTAGTGCCATACCAATCACTCTATCAAAAAATTACTTTATAGAGCTAGAGAAAATAGTAACAAAATTCATTTGGAAGAACAAAAGGTCCAGAAGATCAAGGGTATTAATGAAAAGAAATGCTAGGGAAGGTAGACTAACGATACCAGATTTTAATCTGTATTATAAAGCAGAAGTCATCAAAACTACTTTGGTACTGCCTGAGGAATAAAGTAATGGATTGGGGCAGTGAGGTGGTGCAGTAAGTAAGAGTGCCGGCCTCAGAGTTGGGATGACCCGGGATCGAATCTGGCCTCAGAAAATGAGCACCCACACATAAATAATGACTAGCTGTGTAACCTTGAGCAAGTTACTTAGCCCCAATTGCTTTAAAAAAATAAATAAAGTAATGGATCAATGGAATAGATTGGATATGCAAGACTCAGCAGTCAATGACTACAGTAATCTACTGTTTGATAAAACCAAAGACCCCAGTTTTTGGGATAAGAACTCACTATTTGACAAAAACTGCTGGGAAAACTGGATTATAGTATGGCAGAAACTGGGCATAGACCAATATCTAACACCACATATCAAAATAAAGTCTAAATGGTTGCACAATCTAGGTATAAAGGCTGATAGTGTAAGCAATCTGGGAAAGCAAGGAATAGCTTACCTGTCAGATTTATGGAGAAGGGAAGATTTTATGACCAAACAAGAATTAGAGAGCATTATAAAATGCAAATGAATAATTTTGATTACATTAAATTGAAAAGTTTCCATACAAACAAAGCCAATATAACCAAGATTAAGAGGAAAGTGGAAAATTGGGAAAGAATTTTTACAACCAGTGTCTCTGATAAAGGACTCATTTCTAAAATATTCAGAGAATTGAGTCAAATCTATAAGAATACAAGTAATTCCCCAATTGATAAATGGTCAAAGGATATGAACAGGCAGTTTTCAGAGGAAGAAATTAAAGATATCTATAAGTATATGAAAAATGCTCTAAATCACTATTGATTAGAGAAATGCAAATCAAAACAACTCCGAGGTACCACATCTCACCAACCAGATTAGCTAAGATGACAAAACAGAAAAATGATAAATGCTGGAGAGGATGTGGAAAAATTAGAACACTAATACATCGGTGTGTTTTTTTTGTTTGCTTTTTGGAGGGCAATTGGGGTTAAGTGACTTGCCCAAGGTCACACAGCTAGTAAGTGTTAAGTGTCTGAGGCTGGATTTGAACTCAGGTCCTCCTGACTCCAGGGCTGGTGCTCTATTCACTGCACCACCTAGCCGCCCCTAACACTAATGCATTGTTGGTGAAGTTGTGAACTGATTCAATAAATAAGTGCATACCCTTTTACCCAGCAATAGAGATCATAGAAGTGGAAGGAAGACCTGTATATACAAAAATATTTACAGCAGCTCTTTTTGGTGGCAAAGAATTGGAAATTAAGTGGGTACCCATCAATTGGGGAATGGCTAAACAAGTTGTGGTATATGAATGCAATGGAATACTATTGTACTAAAAGAAATGAGGAGCAGATGGATTTCATATTTACCTGGAGAGACTTATACAAACTGAAGTTGAGTGAGAAGAGCAGAACCAGAAGAAATTTGTGCACAATTACAGACACAATGTATGTGTGATGACCAACTTTGATAGACTGGGCTCTTCTCGGCAATGCAAGGTTATAAGACAACTCCAAAAGGCTCATGATGGAAAGATGTCTACATTCAGAGAAAAACTACCAAGTTTGAATGCAGACTGAAGCAAACTACCTGCTGTCCTTCTTTTTTCTTGTTTGGTTTTGTTTCCTCTTTCCCAATGTTCATTCCATCATTTATAATCTTTCTTTACAACCTGACTAATGTCTAATGTGAGAGTATTTGCAGATCCTATACCTGATTGCATGCCACCATGAGGGGAGAGGGAGCAGGACGGGGAGGAAATTTGAAACTCCAGCGGTTGTAGAACTGAATCTTGTAAACTAAAAGTAAACAAACAAATAAATAAAGACAAAAAAAAAGAAAGTGTGGTACTGGACATAAAAGAAGAATGTGTTGAGGACCCAAGAAATGTCATCAGAGCCCTGGAATTTTCTTTCTCAAAATGATTGTCAATGTGAGGTTTTAGCTCTGGAGAAAAGAAGTCTACCAATAGACCAAGCAAGGCTTAATGAAATACTTCTAATGTTGGGAAGGATGGGTTAGCCTTCTCCTGTTGGTTGAGCTCCCAAGGATTTCTTCCTTTTAAAAACGTTTTATGGCAGCACCCTGATGTTGAGTACTTCGTTGTCTTCTAATGATCATATGTATCACTCTTGCCTCTTCAATTTATGGTTCTTTCATAATAATTCTTCCCTTAGAAGTATAGTTAGTCAGTGACTTGTGCTCATGCCTCCCATGAGTTGACAATGGGCTGGGGGTTGAGCTCTTAACCCTGCACTAGGAAAGGGTTCATTCTCACATGTGGCTCTCATCAAGCAGCAAAGAAAGAAAGATCAGAGAAAATAACAACAAGGTCAACCACAGATGTTTTATGAGAAATAATATTAAATCCAGCATAAACATTTAAAAGAAAAAAAATCTCAAGAGAGGGTAGACTATACCATTCATCTGATTTGATTCTCTCTGGGTTCATTCTACTAGAGAATCTGGGCAGGGAGGGGAACACACACACACACACACACACACACACACACACACAGTCATATATTGACCAGTTTGTCTACTTAGAAGTAATTTCTCATGGTCTTGAAGAAGGAAAATGCAGATGTGTCAGATGCTACCAGGTGGCTCAGGGAGGGTCCCCAAACTCCAGCTTAATCTGTAGGAAAACCTCCGCCCTCCCAATTGAGAGCTGATCTCAGTTTCCTCTCTTCCCAAACTGGGGAGAACTAAAGATCTCAGAGTTTTTATGGAAAGTCAACCACTTGCTAGGGGTTTTTACATGGGTCTACACAAAACATATATAAAGCAGATACAAGATAATTAACCCACCCATGCCTGCCTTGTGTATCTCCACTGATCTTGGGTGACCCTCAATTTTATTTCATTTGGAGATTATTATATTACATGACTCATAGTTATATAGCATCAACAGAATGTTAAATGTTAAATCAGCAGAATGTTCATTTTTTTTAAATGAGCGTTTGTTTGAGGGAGAATCTGCGGGTCAATCAAAAATCTGTGCACTTTCCCAAAGGCAATTGAGTCCAGTTTCTTTCTTCTGTTCATTTTGGGCCTTGATCACTATCTATTTTTCTTTTGTTTTTTTCTGAGATACGAATCGCTTGTCCAATTTCATGTCATCATCTGGATACTAAGCATTCTTCATCCCCCATTTTTTCCCAGTGTGCATAGTTGGGTCAAACTCTTTAGAGTGTTTATGGATGTCATTTAAGAGGCTCTTCAGTTTTGGGGGAACTTGATACAATCAGAACAACTTCATTCACAAATAGAAACATCCTGAATACTTTACCATCCCTAAGGAAGTCCCACTTTGGACTATACTCAGGACATCCTTCATAAGAGCAGCAAATATGTTTGGTTAGCATATGTCTCCCTGTTTTATGTCTCACTTGATATTAATAATCAGAGGATTGTCAGACAAAGTTATCATGGTTGTGGTGGTTTTCTTTGAGGGAATCATGTATGATTCTGATAAATGCCTTGGAGACATTTTTAAATAAGAAAGTGTTTTCTTCTATAATATATTTTTATTGTCAACAAAAAAAGCACAGAAAGATCCCATTATCTAGATCTATGCCTTTTAATCAATTGCATGAATATAAAGAGGTAGTCTCCTATAGATTATAATTTGTGAAAACCTGCCTGTTCTCTGTTCAAACCTTCATCCAGGATCCCATTACTATATGTGTAGATTATTCTCATATTTTATAGCAATGAAAGAGTAAGCAAATGGCTCAACAGTTATTTATATATTTCTTGGCTGTTTTTTTTTTAAATACTAACCACTTCTGTGATATTTTTTTCTAATTGTTTGAATCTTCTTTTCTTTCAAATATCTTAAAAACTATCATTAGTGACCTCAAAATTATATAGCCTCCTGTACAGACTTCCTCTGAATATGACTGGTCTGATCCAGCCTCTCTTCCTAACTTCATTTTCTTTAATGTCATTTCTTCTCTTTTCTTCATCAGGGACAAGGATGCTATCATCCAAGAGCTGTGATCCAACAGAGAGTCCTTTGTTGTCGATGAAACAAAGACTTTGTTATTGACATCTTTCCAGATCTTTTCCACTTTTCATCTATTTGTTGTTCCCCTTTCAGTTTAATCCCTAAAAGCCCTTGGGCTGATCTGGCTTGGTTAGTTTTCTCTGCAAGCTTTTCATTAGCTTGTTTTTCCACCTATAGCTTCTTACTGTTTTGTGAAGTGACATTTTTCATAATATTCCACCATCCTATGCCATTATATTTTACAAATATTATTTGTAAACTCTAAATTATTTGTATATTCTCAACTCACAGTATCCCTGGCTATCATCCCTCTCAGCAAGGAGATGAAGTGTTATCTGACTAAAAAAATTCTGGGCTCTTTTGGTTTCATGGCGATTGATTTAATTGGTTAAATTTACTAGGAAATGTTAGTTTACTCTAATATCTGTTCTTTTATCTATTTTCTGTTTTCTGGAAGGAAGGAAGGAAGGAAGGAAGGAAGGAAGGAAGGAAGGAGGAAGAAAGGAAGGAAGGAAGGAAGGAAGAAAGGAAGGAAGGAAGGAAGGAAGGAAGGAAGGAAGGAAGGAAGGAAGGAAGGAAGGAAGGAAGAAATGATAAGTATTAAGTACCTATCAAGGGCCAGGCACTGTGCTAAGAGCTTTATAAATATTATCTTATTTGATACTCACAACAACCCTGTGAGGTAGATGCTATTATCACCCCTATTTGATGAAACCAAAGCAAACAGGTTAAGTGACTTGCCCAGAGTCATACAGCTAGTAAGTGCCTGTTCAAATTTGAACTCAGTTCTACCTGATTGTAAACCCAATGATCCATTGTGCCACTTGGCTGCCCTAGATTGGGCAGGGAGGGGAAATGAGGTAGAATAACTGATTAGGAGGCCATGGCAATAAGACTTGGTAAGAAAGGATGAGGGCTTGAATGAAGATGCTGCCTATGTTAGTAGAGAGAAGGAATCAGTTGTAACAAATGTTGAGTAGCAGCAACTTGTTAAAATAGATCCAATTGTGATTCAAAAAAACTCACGACGGAAAATGCTATCCACATTCAGAGAAAGAACTGATGAAATCTAAATGTAGATTGAAACATACTATTTTCACTTTCTTCAGAGTTTTTTGTGTTCTTTTTCCTTCCGTTCTATTTCTTCTTCCACAACATGACGAATTACATGATTGCACATGGATAACCTGTATCATATTGCTTGCTGTCTTGGGGAGGGAAGGGGGTGGGGGAAGAGAAGGAGAAAAATTTGGAGCTCAAAATCTTATAAAAATAAATGTTGCAAATTATCCTTAGATGTAATGAGAAAAAATAAAATACTATTTAAAAAGTAAAATAGATCCAGTTGGAATTGCTTCAGTTGTATACAATACCATCTTATTGTCATTCTTCTGACTTGGTATTTCTTTTGATCATTGCTAACAAATTGGCCATCTTGTCGTTCACAAATGGTTAACTATACCAAGTTTTCCTGTATACTTCTGTTTTCATAATCCAGGAAGATCTTATTTGCTATGATTCACATCAATGTTTTATAGTAGTAAAAATATCGGACTTGGAGTCAGAAGGCTTGAGTGTAGGACATGAATCTGATCTGCTCCTCACTACTTGTGTGATCTCCAACATTCCATACAACTAATCTGAACTTCATCTTTTTATCTAAATGTAGCCTGTATTTATAGCTCTGAAGATCTGCAGCCCAACTCCCACTCACACAGATGAGTCTTGAGTCCTTGAACAAGGCTACATCCCTCCATCAGGGTTCTAGAGATAGCCTAAGGAATCAGAGGTGACTCTCCAAAACCAGGGGTTTGAGTGCCCAGTGTGTTTCCAATCTCAAGATTATAAATTAAGGATCAATTTAATCAGTCAACCCTAAGTAGCTTTTAGAAAGGGATATTTACTAAGGTGATACAATAAGAACCATTGGTGTAAAGTATTCCCTCAAAGCTCTATGACACACTTTCCAACAAGTATATACAAAATCCAAGGGAAATTGAGGTCAAGTTTGAGATCACACAGGACAAAGGGGTAACTCACAATTCCTAGTTGCTAAAAGTCATCTCCCTGCCTTCATGAGTCTTCAAGAAGTTCCACCTTAAGCATATGAATCTGCATCCACTTTTTCCTTGGCTCCTAATGCAGATACAGCTGCTGATCCAGGATACCAAGAGGAAAATGGGAAGTCCAACATCCCCCAGACCCTTTGAAATTCATAGCTCCCAAGGTACTCCTCTGGCCAAAGAGCAGAGTAGGGAGGCTTCACAGACCAGGCCAGAGTACTTGCCTCTCCCACAAGGTATTCCTCAGGGCATTTATACATAACACTCTTTCCTCATTTTCCATTTGCTAGAGTCTTTCTGAGGCCAGTTAGTTTGATGCTTTTATACAGCACAGAGAAGTATGACAAAGTCCCTCAGCCATTTGAAATAGACTACCTGTCTGATATCATTTCACTTCAAGGATTGTCAAAGACTTTAATACTTAGCCAAAAATTGACTGAAATTGTGCTATCACCTAGTTAAGATATCAAAGCTAAAATGGAGTAAGGTGGTTTTGACCCCACCCTTACAAATAAAATGGGGTTAATAAAACTTGCACTATCTATCTCACAGGGTTATGGTGAAAAAGAAACAAAATAACATCTGTAAAGCGCTTTCAAATCAAAAGTTCCACATAAAAACAATCTATTATTATTATGCATAATGCATCTGGTAAGAAATCTTATTGATAATAATAAGACATCTGCTTTTACCACAAGTGTAATGTTTTAGTGAATCAAAACTCTTAAACAAAAGCTTGTGGATTGAGTATAAATACAGGAAAAGCTTATTAGCAATTCTGACAGCATTTTGTTAAACAAAATGCAGCTGGAATTTGGAATCCACTTGCCAGATTTAAAAAAGAGAGAGAGACACTGTTGACTGCTCCAAGAAAGAACTGTATCAGACAAGGCAGCAGCCAGATGCTAATAAGTTATGTAAATAAGAATATTACATGCTCTCATAATAAATACAAAAAGGGAGACTCTGGAGTGATAAATCATCTCATTTCAATCTTCTTCAAACTCGAGGTGGAGTTCCAAATTGGCATGTTCTTTAAGAAACGCATTTTCATCTAATAACACTAATAACACGCATAGAAATTGAATCAAATGAAAAGAAACCCACACACAGTGACCGAGGGAGGCCCTGCTGAAACACAAACTCAGTCAAGATGACAAAATCTGGAGATGAAAGAGAGTCAAGTCCAGCCTCCTCATTTTTCAGAGCTGAACCCTGAGGGAGAGATGTAGCCTCATTCAGGGACTCAAGACTAGTCTGTATGAGTGGGAGTTAGGATGCAGATATCAGAGCTTATAGAAGCTACATTTAGATGAGGAAAATGAGGCTCAGAAGTTGTGTGACTTTTTGGAGGTCATACAAGTAGCTGTAGATCAGTTCTATGACTCCCAAGTCAGAAGTCCAAAGAACAAAGTCAGGATTCAAACCCAGTTTCTTCAACTCCAAATCCAATATTCTTACCACCATGCCACATAATTTGGAGCTGGAAAGTACTTCAGAGGCCAAGTATTATTCCAACTTGTACCTGACCAAGAATCTCTTCTGTGATATCTCCAATAAATGGTCATCCATCCTGTGCTTGAAGGCCTTTAGTGAGGGTGAGCCCACAAACTCCTGAGGCAGCCCATTCAACTGCTGGATCTGTTATGAGTTTTTCCTTCCTTACACTGGGGTTTATCTTCCCAGGCTGTGACCTCTTTCCTGGGTGAGGAGAGCTTCTATGGACCATAGGATCACAGGCTTAGAACCAAAAGGGAACCTTAAACTCATTAAGTCCAACCCTGTTGTTTTACAGATGAGGAAACCAAAGCTCAGAAAGGCCCAAGATCATGTGGCTAGTAAGTGTCTGAAGCCAGTTTCAAACACAGTTCTTGATGACTATTCACTGTGCCACAAACAACACACCTTTTGTCTTCTCTCTGCCCACTCACTTCTGTGCAGGTGTGGTCCTTGGTAAATATGCCTCTGCTGTGAAAGGCGATCAGAAACCAACTCCACCCCCTCTCCATCCCAAGGAGGAATACGTGGATTGCAGCCGGAAAGCTTGGCTGCTCCTCCTTTACCAGTGTCTGCTGAAACAATGGGGCTGAACATGTGTATCCATCATGATTATTTTTATGGGCAGGGCCCCCAAAAGTGTGCTGTGCCAAATGAGCTTTAGAAAACACCCTGAGAGAGTGCCTCCCCATAGAGAGGAGATTGGGAAGCAATACACAGGGATCCAAGAAGGGTTTCTGCAACTTTCCTGGCTCCTGGAAACAGCAAGAGGGAGGAGGGAGTCACTTTATCTTTGGCATGCTTCTTAGGGAGTCCAAAAGGGTGAATGGTGAGTGCTCGCATCCAAGCCCTTTACACTGAGTCCATTGTGTAAAATTTATAGGATCACAGTATGTCAGAGCTGGAAGGGACCTTGGGAGCCAGCTAGTCAAACCTCTATTATGTTAACAAATGAAGAAACTGGAGCACAGAGAGAGAGGTTAAAGACAGATTTGCACTAAGTGACCCAGGAAGATTACCTCTGTACATACCTTGTATATCCTGAGACATTTTTATGTTGGCTCCTCCATTAGAATATATGCTGCCGGAGGGCAGTGACTGTGAGTTTATTTTGTTTTGGTTTGGTTTTGGCTGGCTTTGAATTTCTAGCACTTAACACAAGGATTGGCATGTTGTAAATACTTACTTAAATGCTCATTGACTGACTGATAGTAAGCAGGGGAGACAGAAGCCAAACTCAAGTTGTTGGAGGACAGATTTAGAGCTAAAAGGGACCTTGGAAGTTGCCGGTCCAACCTTTTTATTACATAGACAACAAAACTGAGGCTAGGGGATGTAGCAGCAACCACCCCAGCATCCCCAGGGTGGCTGCCAACACAGGTTCTTAGATCTGCTTTTCTAAAGGAAAGCAACTCAAAATGGGTTAACAATCTTGCTTTAATCAATCAAACATATCATTTACCTAGTTCAGGGGGAAAAGTCAGCACCCCGAACTTCAGAGTATACAAACAGAAGTTACAAGAAGACAGAAATATTTCAAGCAGACAGGCCTCCAACTGTCCAACCGTTACATCCATACCTAGTTAGTTACCAGAGAGGGAAGCACCAACATCTGGGTTTTCAAAGGGGGGGGGGCTCTCAATGGCTGCCCAGAGCCTCGTCTGGTCAAATCACACAACACTTCTCAAAGTGAGCCCCAAAACAAGCCTCACATGAGGGATTATATAGCCTTCTCCTGGGTCAGGGAATGTCACAACCCTCTTGACCCACTGCCCAATCACAAAGCATCTCTTGAAAAACAAGCCTCCTGCCCCAGGCTCCAGGTGCACTTAAGCCAATCAAAGGGCCTAGGGTCAGGGAAGATCTTAAATTTACATTCCCATTGCAGGGGAGGGGAGCAAGTGACTAACCCAAGGTCACACAGGTAGCAAGTGACAAAAATAGAACCTGAATTCAGGCCTTCTGACTCCAGAGTTAGTACCATCCTTCCTCAAGACCTCTGACTCCCCACTCAGTCCTCTTCCCATTGCATTACCCTGACTCTATTAATGTCCTATTACATACAGATTTCAAACTGGGAGCTGGACACCAGCACCTGGCTATTCCTACTACAGGTAGAACACATTAGATAGAAAAAGAATATCAGTAAGGGCACAATGCAGGTGAGGCTGGTGCAGGGAAGTCCAGTGTTGAGTTCTGATATTTCCCCCTTTTTGCAAACACTCCATTTATCACCCTTTGTGTTCCTAATATAAAAAAAAATAGAGTCGGGAGGGACCACAACTGGTGCAATAGTCCATACTCTGCCTGAGAGACCATCTTGGGAAAGGAATAAGCATTTCTATAGAGGCTTCTAGTGCTAAATCCTAGAAAACAGTGGTCTTTGTTACACATCTCTACAAGAAGAGTCAGAGTCTCAAAGAAACTTCTGGTGGAAAGTATCTGAAATTTCATCTGGTCCAACCACCGGCCCCAGTGCAGGAATCAATTGTGCAACAGCAGCCCAGGCAAGGGGCCTGCCAGTCTGTCTGAATGCCTCCACACAGGGAAAACACCCTATTTCATAAGGAAGCCACTCTAGTTGTCACAAGCTTCTCCTTACATCTAGATAAAATACTCCTCCTTGTCATTTCCATGCATTGGTCCAAGTTCTCCCCTGCATGGACACACAAGATAGTTAACTCCTCCCATGGCCCCCTTTCAGATTATTTGAAGCCAGCTATCTCTGTCTGCATCTACATGCCCTACCTCCCCCCTTCCCAAGCTGTCTCCTTTTTTTGGATCAAACATCCCCAGATCCTTCTCTCATTCCTTATAAGGTGTGGTTTCCAGAGTCCATACCATCTTAGGCCAGTCTCTTCTGAATACACTCTGGCTAATCAATGTCCCTCTAAAATGCGGTGCCAAGAACTGAACGCAATGTCCCAGCTGTGATCAGAACAGCACAAACAGAAATAAAACTTTTACCTCTCCTTTTTTTTGGGGGGGGTGGGGGGGATCATGTTTTTATTAATGCAGCTCAAGAGTGTATTGAGAAGTAGTCTGGCATATGGGCTAGAGTGCTAGTCTTGGAATCAGGGAGACCTGAGTTCAAATCCTGCCTCTGACACATACTGACAGTCTGACTTGCAGGCAAGGCACTTAACTCAGTACACCAGGCAACTTCCTAGCACTCTGATTTGTAAGGCCAACATACAATCTGCACTGAAAGAGGGATTTCTTCAACTGGAATCTTTATACAATACTGAAATTACAAGTCCAACAGGGGAGAGAGAGAGAGACAGAGAGACAGAGAAAAGCAGCATGAAGCACTAAGTGAATAGAAAGCCAGACTTGGTGTTAGGACTTCCTGTGTTGTGTAACCAAGGACAGCAGCAGCTAGGTGGTGCCATAGTGCACAGAGTCAACTGGACTAAGGGAAAATTAGTTGATCAGGATAATTGATCAGCAGTCTCTTGATCAACTCAACCCTAGCACATATGTTTTATAAGCTGAGAGTCAGCATGATACATAGAGCATAGAGAGTAGGGTCTTGAAGCTAGATATGGGTTCAACTCCTAATGTTACCTCACATACTTACTAGTTGTATGCCCCTGGTCAATTCACTTCACCCTGTTTGCCTCAGTTTCCTCATCTGTAAAATGAGCTATAGAAGGATATGGCAAACCACTCTAGTGTCTTTGCCAAGAAAACCTCAAATGGGGTAACAAGGAGTCCTAAGGGGCAAAACCAAAGGCAAGTCCCTTAATGGGTCAGTGCCCCCAGGTGACTCTTTAGTAATCTTCAGTTATGGAAGAGTGGTTAATCTGCATCAGGAAAGAGGAATACCATTTGTGGGAGGTCCTTGCACTGATGAAGTCACTAGTTCAAAGAAACCAAAATAAAATTGAGGGGTTTTTTTGTTTTGTTTTGTTTCAGCAGATGCATCATATTGTTGACTTAAATTCTCCCTCAGAAATGTTTCTAGTGTTGGCCTCAAAGTTATCAGTTAGGAATCCTTCCTACTCTGGCTGAAGGTTACACCACTTCCTCCTTCCTTAGCAGAAACAGATAATAGCCATTTTTATGGTTCATTTTCATGCATACACAGCACCCTTTCTTACACTTCTAGAAAACCACAAAGTAGCTTTTGAACCCTTTCTTCTATGGATTTATTTTAATAAACTTGTCTATTAGCCTTTCCACATAATGTCCACTTGCTGAGCCTTTAATCATTTTCATCAATGTGTCTATTTATCCCTTCAACATCAAGGTTCTGGGATGATTGCCCACTGTTTCAGGGCTTCACCTTCATTCTAGAGTTTTGAGGGAATCTCTCTTGGTACATAACAGTCTCGTTCCCAGATAGCCTAACACCTGGAGAGAGAATAAAGGCCTCAGTTTCACTAATATTGCCTACTCCACAACATCAGTCTTCTCTTTTCCAATGAAGTTGACAGAAGTGAGAAATAAATGGCTGGTAGATCAGAGATACTAATTTGCCCCTTTACCAAAAGGATTTTCAAAAAGCATGATTTTTCTAAAAATACATTTTAATGATTTATTACAAATTATATTGAACATCAGTATGCTGGATTCTTCTTCTATAGCTGGCTATTTTCTCTGCTGCCAAGGGCATAACCCTCTGAACTCTCCTCCTTCAGTTAACTAGAAAGCTGGCAATCTTCCTTTTTAAAAGATACTAGGTTAATTTTTAATCAGCTAACATAAAGCTATCCTCTAATTTCATCAAATTCACTTACTTCTTTACTCACTCTTTACAAAGGAGTAATACAGAGTATAACTCCTTCTTTATACTTAAAAAAAACCAAACCTTAACACCTTGCTGTCTGTTACCTTCCCCTTATTTTCTGTGATTACACCACTAGACTAAGGGAAAATTAGTGGATCAGGATAATTGATCAGGAATCTCTTGATCAACTCAACCCAAGTACATATGTTTTGTAAGCTGAGCGTCAGCATGACTCATAGACCATAGAGAGTAGGGTCTTGGAGTTAGCTAGATATGGTTTCAACTCCTAATGCTAATGTGTGACCCAGAACAAGTCATTCAGCTTCTTAATATGACAGGTAACTCTTTGATTATAAGTTGCAGAGATTCTTAACCAAACAAGAGATAAATATTATTATAAATTATAAAGCGGACAACTTGTATTACCTAAAATAGAAAAAAATTGCAAAAACTAAATCAATGCAGTTAGAATTAGAAGGTTAACCTCTACTACAAATTTCTCTAATAAAAGTTTGACATCCAAGACATATAGGAAATTGATACAAATATGTAAAAATAAGAGTTTTTACTCAACAGATAATAAAAAGATATGAACATCTAGTTTTTAAAAGAAGAAAGACAAACCATCAACAACCATTTCAAAAATATTCCTTAATTCACTAATCATAAGAAGAATGCAGATGCAAACTACCCTGAAATTCTACCTCACACCCCTCAGATTGGCTAGTCATATTAGTACTTTCACCACATTACTAATAAAGGAAATGTAAATACTTGAGAAATAGGATAGTATGTTACACTATGAAGGATAATGACAATTGTTGGAGGAGTTATAGAAGGGCAAGCTTACTAATATACTATTGGTGGAGCTGCTAATTGATCCAACCATTCTGGAAAACAATTTGAAAACATAATCTAAAAGTGACTAAATTGTGCATGTCCTTTGATTCAGTGATACCACTACTAGGCATGTATAATCCCAAAGACATTGAATACAAAGGAAGGACCCATATGTACAAAATATTTATTACAAAATTTTTTTATTATGGCAATGAATTAGAAACAAAATGAATGCCTATCTATTGGGGCATGGCTGAGCAGATTATGGAATATGTAATGGAATATTGCTCTGTAAGAAATAATAAAACAGATCAGAGAAACCTGAGGAGACTTGTACAAAGTGATTCCAGGTAAAGTGATCAGAACTAGAAAAACAACTTATGTAATGCTATAATAATGTAAAAGTAAATAACTTTGGAAGATTTAAAAACTTTGATCCAAGAAATGACCAATGACAAATCCAGGTTAATGGTGCAGCATTTCTTCCCACCACTTGGCAAAGAGTTGATAAAGGACTGGGATGAAAGATAATGAAAGATACAGTAAGAAACATTCATTATCAGACATCACCAATGTATGAATTTGTAGGGGGGAATTCGTCAGGGGACTACATTTGTTAAAAAAAAGAAGTAGAATTGTGGCAGGCAAGTGTGGGTGGCATGGGGGGATGGGGCAAGGAGGAGAGATAATGATACCAGTGGGTAAAAAGAAAAAAGAAAGAAAACAACATCCGCTACATATTTAAAATTATACAAAAGAGAAAAGAAAGCCATTCAGAAGGGATATCAATAGACAGGATAGCACTGGTACTAGCATGTTAAAATTTAAACATGCATAAAGGTGCATAATAGAGACTTATGGTTTTATATATAATCTTTTTCTATTTTTTGTATATAGAAAATTTGTATGATGGTTGTCATATCCACAAAAAGACAAATTTACAAAAAAAATTACTCTAAGTTTCAGAACAAATGCCAATCTGCTTTTATAGAGGGAGATTTCACTGTACTGATAAAATCACAGGTTCTGTCCCTCCCCCCAAAAATATGCTTTATGCTTATTAGTAGCCTTTATTGTTTGCAGAAATGAACCAAATTCAGATGTTTCCAAAGAAAGAGATTTCTGAGTGGGAGCAAACAGAAATCATACTAGTGTTAATGGAGAGAAATCTCCATGACTGAGTCTTGTGTGACTGCCAAGAGTCCAAAGGCACCACTTCAACCTTGTGTTACATGTCAACAAAGAAGGAAGGCAGGAAGGTCTGACCAAGAAAACCTCGTCTTACTCGGTGATTTTTTATTTACTCCCCAAATTCTGTGTCTTGGAGATAATTCTTAGGGAGGTTTATATAAAACAGTTGTATGCTAAGTGCCTACTATGTTTCAGTTACTGTGCTGGTGGTTGTCCTTCATTTTCAAACAGAACCAAAATGACATCACACTGTGTCCGACTGTTGGCTGATCAGACCAATATGAGCTCGGAATGCTCTACAAGTCGGGCACAAATAGTCCATGGGAACATTTGGGGTAAATTCTAAATTGGTGCATATTACTTTTTCTTTTTTTTTTTTGCTGCTTTCCACAACAGAGGACAGCACCTTCTCTGATGATGGCGTGCCATGCTGAGTGGTCCTGTGCCAGTGTCTCCCATGTCACACAATTAATTCCAAAGTTCTTAAGGGAGACCTTGAGAGTGTCCTTGCATCACTTCTTCTGATCACCATGTGAACACTTGCCTGTGTGAGTTCTCCTTAAAATAGTCTTTTGGGTAAGACTGTGTTTAGTGTTCAAACCAGTCCATCAAAGTTGCACTCTCTGAAGCAGAGCTGGAATGCTTGGCAGTTTAGTTCAAGAAAGAATCTCAGTGTCTGGTACCTTGTCCTGCCAGTTCATCTTCAGAATCTTCCTCAGACAATTCAAATGGAAGCGATTCAGTTTCCTGGCATGGTGCTGGTAGACTGTCCAGCTTTCACAGGCACACAACGATGAGGTCAGCTCCGTGGTTCTGTAGACCTTCAGTTTTGTCATCAATCTAATACTTCTCTCCCACACTTTCCTTCAGAGCCTCCCAAACACTGAGCTAGCTCTGGCAATGCATGCATCAACCTCATTATCAATGTGTACGTCCCTAGAAAGAACACCACCAAGGTAAGTGAACTTATCCACAGCATTCAGAACTTCTCCATTTGCCGTAACCCATGATTCCACGTATGGATGGTGTGGTGGTGGCTGATGGAGCACCTGTGCTTTCCTGGCGTTAATTGTCAGGCCAAAACTAGCACAAGCAGCAGAGAATCGATCTTCCTGCATCTCAGCTCAGCGGCTACATTGAGAACACAATTAGGTACTAAGCACTTAACAAATTGTATTTCATTTAATCCTCACAACAATCTTGTGATACTATTGTCCCTATTTTATTCCTGCAGTACAGAAAGCAGAGAGACAGAGGCTAATTGACTTACACAGTTAGTGAGTTTCTGAGGTTGGATTTTAATTTAGGTCTTCTCGACTCCAGGCCTACCATTCTCTCTACTCGGCCACTGAGCTGCCCTTTACAAGGAGGGAAGCTTCCAGCATCCCCTGCTCCCCTGTACGTCGCTCCCTTTGGCCTCTCAGTAACTCTAAGACAGTGTGTCAGAAACGTTGTTTTTCTACTTGGCTGCTTTGTGAGTTCAGGTGTTTGACCCATGAGTAATGCTAGGATGTGTCATGCATGGTTTGGGGGGCCGGAAGCCACTGCTGTGACTTAAATGATGTAGCATCAATACGTAAAGATGCTCAAGGTCTCTAAAGTTATTCTTAGCATCTAGAACTGGGGGGGGGGGGGGCAAAAGGGAGACATTAAAACAACTACCAGAAGACAAGGGGAGAAAAAGAGCCACCGATGAATAGAGACTGAAGTCGCTTGTTCTCTGAAATCTCAGCAATGCTGCAATATGGGCTCCCCCTAGTGGTTGTGACTATAAAGCTTCCATTCTCCATAGAAAAACATCCCAGATGGGTTATTTTGTTTCTTGTTTCAATTAAGGGGTTCATAATCATCTTGGTGTAAGGGGCTGCCAAATGGCAGTCTAGTGGATCCCTTCTTAGAATAATGTTTCTTTAAGGCATAAAATATGCGTGATAACAAAGGAAACCAATTATATTGAAATAGTTACCAATATTTTTAAAAATCTAATTCATGCAAGCTAAGAACCTTTGAGAGAGAGGAGAGGGGAGGGAAGGGGAGGGGAGGAGGGGAGGAGAGGGGAGGAGAGGGGAGGAGAGGGGAGGGGAGGAGGGGGAGAGGAGAGAGAGGAGAGGGAAGGGAGAGAGGAGAGGAGAGAGGAGGGAGAGGAGAGGGAGGGAGGGAGGGGAGGGGAGGGGGAGGATAAGGGGAGGGAAGGAGAGGAGAGGAGGAGGGGAAGAGGAGGGGAGAGGAGGGGAAGGGAGGAGAGGGAGAGGAGAGGAGAGGAGAGGAGAGGAGAGGAGAGGAGAGGAGAGGAGAGGAGAGGAGAGGAGAGGAGAGGAGAGGAGAGGAGAGGAGAGGAGAGGAGAGGAGAGGAGAGGAGAGGAGAGGAGAGGAGAGGAGAGGGGAGGAGAGGAGAGGAGGGGAGGGGAGGGGAGGGGAGGGGAGAGGAGAGGAGAGGAGAGAAGAGGAGAGGAGAGGAGGGAGGGGAGGGGGAGGGAGGAGGGGACAGAAGAAGACAGTGGGAGAGAGAAAGAGAGAAGCAGGAAGGGGAAAGGGAGATGGAGAGGCAGAGAAAGAGGGTGAGAGAGAGGGAGGGAGAGAGAGAGAATGGAAATCATCCTGTTCCAAGATCTCTGAACCAGTTTTCCAAGTCATCACAACAAAACTTCTCAAAGTCTGCATGTTTCATAAGCACTTTTGAATGGGTTCATTGTTTGGATTCATTGTTTGCTTAATTTTATCATGGAACAGTAGAGTGAGGAGGCACATCAGAGGTCATCTAGTCCAAGCCCCAGCACAATACAAAAATCTTGCCTACAACCTCCTTATCTTTACATGGGTCATCTCACCTTGACTTGAATACTTCCATAATAGGGGACCCACTGTCTTACAAGATAGCCCATTTCATCATTTGTCAAGTCTAATTATTAGAAAGTTCCTGTTATCAAAGTGAAATCTGCTCCCCTCTAAGTCTCCATCGCAACTCTTTCTGTTGCCTGAGGTCCCCCTCAAAAAGTCAGTTCACTTTTCTGCATAACCCAATATTTCCGGAGGCATAGTCATTGATGCTTAGTGTTAGCAGAGACCTCAGAGTCAAACTCTCTTATTTTGTAGTCAAGTTACATACATTGTTGTGTATATTTAGCTTATAGTCAGCTGCAATCACTAGCTGTTTTTTGTATGAAAAATTAAAATTAAAAAAAAAAAACTTCAGACTTGCAGTACTATCAGCCTCAGCCCTTTGTGAAGAATTCTAAAGTACTTCTGTACCTTTAGACAAGGCCCAAACAGCCATTTCTATTAATGGAGACTGGTTGCAGCTCCTGGCTCTGAAACTATGAGTTTTATAGACTTAGTCTAGATACTGAGACATTAAGTGACCTGCCCAAGATGCTATAAACAGAATGTGTCAGGGACAGGATTTTAACCAAGAGCAGCACTGTTCCATGTTATCTGTGCCTCTGTCTGTCTCTTTCTAATTCCTCTGTCTCCCTCCCCCTTCTCTGACTCTCTCTGTCTCTGTCTCTCTCTCCCTCTCCCTTATATCTATGAATACATTTACATTAGACAGCATGGTATGAGATCATAGAGCCAGAAGAAACTTCAAAAGGGCATCTAGTGCACACAAAACTTTATTCAAACCCCTCCTGAGATAACTTTCTATCCCTTTCTTAAAACTCTTAAACCCTTCCCTTCCTCCCTCACCAACACAGTCTTGACTCAGAGAACTTCATTCTAATCCTAACTAACTCAAGATCATCCTGTAATAGTTTAAACCCATTTCTTCTTGTCCTCTTAGTAGACAAAGAGAAAAAAGGCTCATTGTCATATCATATGTATGTATGTGTAGATGTGGATGTGTTTATATAATGTGTATGTATATATGTATGTGTGAATGTATGTATGCTTACAGATACATATACACATACATACATATACACACACTATATATATATATATATATATACACATATACACATATATACATACACACACATACACATACACACATTTCACTTAAAGGGTCTTATTAAGTCCAGTCACACTTGTCCTCTGTAGGTCCTTATAGCCTTCCCCAGAAGGGCCATTTCCCCAGACTTTGAATAGTTTTCTTTGCTCTTGACTGGACATCCTTCAAGTTGTCCATAACACACTTTAGTTTGGGGGCCCAAGGCCGAGAGTAGTGTTCTAATAAAGGGCCAGCTGGTGATGGTCCCAGTGAGAGAGTGTATCTGTGTAAATATCATTTTCCCACCATGGCTTTCTATTACACAGATTTGGATTCATCAAAGCTCTTGGTGACCCCTAAAAGACAAGTGCTATGCTCTAAAAGGGGCTGCTAGGTGAGAGATACAGTGCTGGGCCTAGAATCTGGAAGACTCAACATCCTGAGTTCAAATCCAGCCTTAGACACTTATTAGCTGTGCAACCCTGGGCAACTTGACACTGTTTGCCTCAGTTTTCTATCTGTAAAATGAGCTGGAGAAGGAAATGGCAAACCACTCTAGGATCTTTACCATGAAAACCCCAAATGGGATCAGGAAGAGTCAGAAAGGACTGAAAAACAACTTGAATACCAGCTCATCTCTGACTGATTTTTACTGATCACAGCACCGAACTCTGGGCACTAAGCCATTCAATTTAAATCAATATTCTTTTTTGTTTCAAGATTTTTTTATTGAAAAATCTTTTTTAGTAAGTGTATTTGTCAAACACTTTGCTGCCTTTGTGAGCCTCATCCCTTGATGACTAAGGCTCTTCAGATGCTCCCAGAAAGCATTCTAAAGGCCAATTAAGATTGTTTGGTATTCTGGCTAGAGATATAGCAGGTACAGGACATTAGCCTGTTTATGACAAAAGTTCTTGACTAACTTTCTGGTGCTTGATAAAGGCAGGCAAATAAAGCTGGGTTCTTTAAAGCTATGCCAGTGGAGACCAAGATCTAGTGAATTCTTATAGTCAGGAAAGGCTTTGTATATGGGCCCAGTGGCAGATGGTGATATCTCTCATCTGAGCACCACCAGACTATTGAAGTTTTGAGAGACTTGTCACCAGATTTAACACAGAGTGATGAATCTTTCACAATAGAAACTTTAAGAGGGGCGGCTAGGTGGCACAGTGAATGGAGCACCAGCCCTGGAGGCAGGAGGACTTGAGTTCAAATCCAGCCTCAGACACTTGACATACTTACTAGCCGTGTGACCTTGGGCAAGTCACTTAAGCCCAATTGCCCTGCTTTCCCCCTCCAAAAAGCAAAAAAAAAAAAGAAACTTTAAGAAACTATAATTGAAGCTCCTTGAGGGCAGGGTCTGTCTTTTGCCTCTTTTTGTATCCCCTGTGCTTAGCACAGATCTCAGCACATAGTAGGTGCTTAATCAATATTTACTGAAACAGAGATAGCAATCTGCTCTAAATCCTAGCAGTCTGAACTCTATCATGTTGTGGGATTGAGCTAAACAGAAGAGAATATAACCTGAAGAATTTCTTTTTCCTCTTTCTGAAATCCATGAAAATGCTCTTATTTCTTTATCTGCTCTTTCCTCCTAAAAGAGGAATGTGGTAAATTTGTTTTGATTAGTTGGGGATTCTTGCTAATGGGGCTATGGTTCATTTAGGTTTCATCTTACCTGTGGTTTGCTTTGGGTTTCAACTGAAGTAGATCTGTACTTAGAGAGCAATGAGAAAACAAGTTAATGATGCTTCTGTGTGGCCATTCTGATGAGTAGCTTCATATAAAATGGGTGGTCTTGAAACATAATGTTACATTATGAAGGAGCCCTGTTTACTTGTCCTGGGATCAGAAAATAAAAGCATTGGCAGCCCAGAGACACAAGGAATTAATTCTTCAGACAGAGTTGTTCCTGACATGCCCCCCTAAGCCCCTGGTTAATGTAATCTGGTAGTGAATATCCCAAAGTCCCAATCTCTATGAAGAACATTGCATGGGGTGGGGGGAGGAAGGCGGGGAGAGGAGTCTTCTCTACCAGATCCCTTTCTCCATGATGTCCAACCCCTTCCCAAGTGATAAGTAGCCAGTTTTCTATGGTTCAAAGGATCATAGACCCAGAGCTGGACTATCTAGGCCAACCTCCTCACTTTACAGATGAAGAAACCAAGGCCCACAGTGGTAAAGTGACTTGCCCAAGGTCACATAGGTCATCTGTCGCCAGAGCCAGACACTGTCCCAGAGCCATTTTCTCAGAACAGCTGTGTCAGAATTCTAGAATCAAAAAATGCTACAGGTTGTGAGGGTCTCAGAGATTATTGTATTCAAACTTTATGGAGAAAGAAACCAGAACCAAGGTGGGTTGCTGAAAGTTGCCTAGCCAGTTAGTGTTATAGATTGAGGATAGAGAAGTGGGAAAGAAATAAGTATTTTTAAGTGACTACAATATGCCAAGCATTCTGTTATTCACTGTGCCACCTAAATATGATCTCATTTGACCCTCAGAGCAATCCAGGGGGTAGGAGCTACTATTATTCCCATTTTTCAGTTGAAGAAACTGAGGCAGATGGAGGAAAAGTGATTTACCCAGAGTCAAAGAGCTAGTAAATGTTTGAGGCTAGATTTGAACTTAGGTTTTCCTGATTCTAGGTCCAGGTTTCAAATCCTAACTTTGCCTCTTGCTATCTCTTCTGGGTTTCAGGTTCTCCATCTGTAAAATCGAGGGGTGAAGGTTACATCAAATTACCTCTAACAGCCCTTCTGGTCCTAAATCTATGACCTGAGATACCTAGCTCCCTTTCTACAATATTCTGTTAGCTGATCAGTCTGGGGGTTTCAGGTATAAGTATATACCTACCCCAGCAGAAAAACCTGCCTTAGGGCTCACCCTGACAGTCTCCTGTTTCCTTTGGCAGTTCTGCTGCAAATGGTTAGCCTTGCAATGACCGGAGCCCTCTGTGTTATGATTTAATGCTTTGCAGCTGGATTTTCAAATACACTGTTGTATAGTACGTCCTGCCCTTTTGCCCAGATTGCAACAGATGTTGATTTACCGGGACCAACCTCAAGCCAAGAGGGAAGTGGCAGTCTTGGTAATTAATAAAATGACGTCTATATTGCAAGCTAAGGGCTAAAGGAGGAGGACTGCTTTGGAGAATTTTCTCCCTACCTCCAGTTTAACTCTTATTATTTTCCTCTGGACTAAATGTGACCATTTCTTTCTCTTTCTTTCTTTCTTTCTTTCTTTCTTTCTTTCTTTCTTTCTTCCTTCCTTCCTTCCTTCCTTCCTTCCTTCCTTCCTTTCTTCCTTTCTTTCTTTCTTTTCTTCCTTTCTTTCTTCCCTTCCTTCTTCCTTTTTTCTCTTTCTTTCTTTCCTTCTTTCAAATAAAAAGGAAATGGCAGCCATTTTCTAAAGTTTGTGCTCCTTAAAATTGCTGCTTTAAAACACCAAAGCATTTTTCCAATTCTAAAAGTTCAAGTTAGAAAGTGTAAAAAAATCTATTTTTTCACATAGGACATTGAATCATAGAATTTCTTTAAAGCAGCAAGGGCCCTTAGAAATTATGAAGTTCAATCTCTTCTCATTCCAGATACTTAACTATTGTGGGATGATGGGGTAAGATGAGTCACTCACCCTCTTAGTCTCAGTCTTCTAATCTGTAAAATGAAATCAGTGTATATAACCTGCTTCAAAGCTTGTTTGCCTGGGATTCTCTGGAGATTTATCACTTTAGAGTTCTATGAAGGGCTGGGAGAGTTTGGGAGAAGAGAGGTCCTAGGCTTCTGACTTCTCAACTCAATTAAGAGAGTCCTAGCTCTTAACCAAAGGGAAATTGCCCCAATTCACTAGCACTTTTAGCTGGGGATAGGGACATGATCAAGGGGCCAGCTTCTTCATGTGTCAACTGCTTCTCAGGGTCTTTCTCTCCTTTCAGAGACCTGAAGAAAGTCTAGAACCCTTTCCTTCTATCTCAAAGCTCTCCAAGCCGCTAGATCTGTCAAGCTCATGCCGCCTTCACCCCTCTTACAAGCACCGGGCATTGAGTAATCAGTCTCCACCACTGAGGAGAGTCTTAATGTAAATGAGCTTTGAGTCTTGGGTTACATTTGTACTATGGTCTTCATAGAATTGTCAGGAGAAAAGCATCCTGTGAACCTCAAAGTGACCTATAAGTGTAAATTCCTGCTGTTTTGTTGTCATAGAAGGGCTGAAGTCAAAAGGGAGAAAATTATTTCCCTAAAGATACACAGTTAGACCTTGGGGAGCAGGATCCTAGGCCTCCATTTGCTTTTTTTTTTTTGGAGGGCAATTGGGGTTAAGTAACTTGCCCAAGGTCACACGGCTAGTGTTTTTTTTGTTTGTGTGTGTTAAGTGTCTGAGGCCAGATCCGAACTCAGGTCCTTCTGACTCCAGGGCTGGCACTCTACTCACTGCGCCACCTAGCCACCCCCCTAGGCCTCCATTTTCATAACTTATCCTTACTTGGAGCATGCCTGGATTTGACCTCCTGGCTTCCCTGGATTCTCCTGAATCTCAGCTAAAGTCTCACCTTTTACAAAAAATCCTTCCCTGTCCTCTGTAATCTTGGTACCTTTCCTCTGAGACTAGCCCTAGGGTGATATCTATCAAAAATAGTTTTCCTAAATTTTGATGGATTGATATAATGTCTGGGTTATTCTGGGCAACAGTTCTACCTGTTAGCCTGTCTATATATTGTTTATATATATTTGTTTTTATGTTATCTCTCCCATTATTAGACTGTGAGCTCCTTGAAAGTAGGGACTGGTTTTTGCCTTCTTTTTTAAAAGAATAGTATTTCCCCCAATTATATGTAAAAACACTTTTTAACATTTGGTTTTTTTTTATTTAAGTTTCAAACTCTGTCCCTTCCTCCCTCCCTTTCCACCTCCCTGAGAAGGTAAGCAATTTGATATAGGTTATACATGTGCATTCGTGTTTTTGCCTTCTTTGTATCACCTGGACTTAGCATAGCTCCTGGCACATAGTAGGTACTTAACATATGTCAGTTGTGGCTGCTATTGCTCCCACATGATCTTAATGTTTTCTGCTGAACATTCTAAAAGCTTTTCACTCCACACAGCTTGAAGATTATGAGTATCTGGTACTTTGATATCTATTAAAAATATTCTTGTGGCGGCTAGGTGGCGCAGTGAGTAGAGTGTCGGCCCTGGAGTCAGAAGGACCTGAGTTCGGATCCAGCCTCAGACACAATGCACACACAAACAAAAACCTAGCTGTGTGACTTTGGGCAAGTTGCTTGACCCCAATTGCCCTCCAAAAAGAAAAAGAAAAAAAGGAAAAAAATATTCTTAAGTTCTTATGAAACAATGATTTATCCAGCTATGGGCAACAGTACAGTCTGTGAAAATGCTCCAGTTCCAGGGCAGTTTGTTAGTTGAGTTCTCCAGAATAATTTGATGTCCTTACATGTACTATGAAGATTTGTCATCTGTTAGTCCATAAAAGACAGTATGATTCTGATATGTAATTCTAACCACTGAGTCATGTCTTTCAATGAATTACAGCAATATATTACAGTTCTACCATTTCCTTGAATAGTCTATATTGAACACTGAGTTCATGCTCCTTAAAGATAACTCTTGTGGAGCTTCTGGTCTGGTCCTGAGTCACCATCACAAACTCCTCTGCTTCCATAAAGAAATTCTCATGATTCAGACATTCAATTGATGCTTCTTCATCAATGATAATACTACCTAAATTAATTTACCTATTAGTCCTATGCTAGTCAAACTATCAAGAAAATACTTTATAGAGCTAAAAAAAATAACAAAATTCATTCAAGGGAACAAAAGGTCAAGAATCTCAAGAGAAATGGCAATACTTCCTTGTCAACTGAGTTCACACAAAGGTTACTCATGGAGGGTGTTTTGATTCCACTCATGGATTTCAGCCATTTTCTAGGCTCCATCCAGTAGCAAATTGCTTTCGATTACATTATACAAAATCTAATGGTGTTTACCTGTTGTAAACCTTTATTCTTATTTAGTGAAATGATTAGTATTACTATCACTTTTTTTATTCACACTCTCATCTATTTGGATGGGGTTTAAGTAGAAACAGTCTGAAGACACATCACTATGTTGCCATTATTCTTTTATATTTAATGTTCTACAGACTATTGCCAACGAGGAGAAAATGGCTGCTTTTTGTAATTGAATAAGGGGACTAGCATATAAAGCCATCTTCTGTAGACTCATTAAAAGCATCTTCAAGAGGAGTGTAGTAGGAGACAGGATGACAAGGACAAACTTGCTCGCTACCCTGACCCCACATGAATTTCATCTCTTTCACTAGGTTTCTACATTTTGAAAACTTTTCATTTTATGTTGTTTGGACATTATGAGTATCCAAAATTGCAATATCTATCAAAAATATTTTTCCTAAATTTTGATGGATTGACATAATGTCTGAGTTATTCTGGGCAAGAGTTCTACCTGTAATGGTGCCAGTACAATTTACTTGTTGAATTCTCAAGGACATGATAAGGTTTGTATTTATAATGTGAGTATTTCTCATCTGCTAGTGTAGTGAGCTTTGCCCTAGCTACCTTATTGTGTCTTTCAAGATATCAGGTAATTGCTAAATTTTTGCAACTTGTAGAGGTATATTGCATGTTTTCTGATTCTAAATTGCATAGCCCTCATCAATCAATAAGTCCAGGGTCCCTAAGGTTAACTTTTGCATAATTTCTGGTAGTGATGATCTGATCCTGAATTACTATAATAAATCCTTCCATTTCCATAAGCAAATTTGCATGACTTAGCCATTAATTTTATGTTTCTTTGTCCAAATATTGTTGGTTGAGTTCTTGTGAATATCACCCATTATGTGCCTTTTGATTCTACTTTTGGATCTTGGCCATTCCCAGACCATCTCCAGATCAATTCTTCTGTGACATTCAACAAATCCAGTGTCATCTAGCCGTTGGACATCTTTATTGTCACTTTGTGAATTGAGAGCTATTTATTCTAAAAACATTTCTGAAAAATTTTAGCTTGTTTTTCCAATTCTCTAAAAACAACTATCTATCCTTTTCTTCCCTTTTGACAAGAGAATGTTGATCTTCATATAGCTGACTTGTAAGGTGATGGGTCCTGTGTTTCATTAAAACTGTGAATTTCTATTTGGACACTCTAGGCTTTAGAATCTAGAGTCATTATCCTCCACTTTTCCTTTGCCAAAAGTATATGTTAAGAATGGTTTTGTATAATTAATTGTTCTAGATGTATTCTTCCCATTAAACTCTGACTTCAGGATGCCAGGCAGTCGGTTAACATACTTGGCCTCAGTTTTTTCCTTAATACCTTTTTGTATTATATATTTTTCCTGGAGAAAACCAGGGCGTTGGTAAACATTGCCTCAATCCATTTGTTAAGTTTGTTGAATTCAAGCTTAGAGCCTTCAGTCTCTATTCTTCCTAAGAAGACATTAAGACTTTTATTCTTACTGAGTCCAAATGAAATGTCGACATTATCAGAGAAAGTTTCCACTAGATGAAGTAAATGAGCAGATGCTCTTTTCATTGTAAAGTGTTGAATTTGATATTTTAGTACAATTCCCTCTGTGACCTGAAAGGAATGTTCATTAATAACAAGAAGTAAGAATAATGGATTTAAGACTAGTTAAAGCAACAATGGACTGTTCCCTGGAAAGTGTAGTTTTTGTATCATTGTGCTTGACATTATTGTATCTCATTTTACCCTCAACAGCTCTGGGAGACAGGAACTATTTGTTACACCTATTTTACAGATAAAGAACTGGGGACAGAGGTTAACATAGAGGGTCACACAAGTAAGAAGTATATCAGATTGAATTTGAACTCAGGGCTTCCTGCCCTAGGTCCAGCCCTCTATATACCACCTAGTCACCTTTATTTTAAAGTGATGTTGCAGTACTAAATGTTCATAATTGCTGAGCTATGAGCAAAAACTTTCCAAAGTATAGAGACCTAAAAAATAAAAATATGGGCTCAGGATGAGGTACATATCATCACCATCATCCTGATGGCCACTGGGGCTATATCAAGGCCATTTTCAATAAGCCTGCACCAATACTTTTATTCAAAAAAAATTTTTTTAAAAACCTCCAGTTATTTTTTAGTCTGAATAAAAGAATAAGATCAAGAAATCAACTTGTCCCTAAACCATTTCTATCTGAACTCCATCAAACATGATGATGATGATGATGATGATGATGATGATAGAAATAAACATGATAACTGACATTTATAACATGAGTCTTGAATTACATGACCTAAGCTCCCTTTCAGCTCTAAATGTCCATGATTTTATGACCTTTCTGGGCTTCATTTTCATTATTTGTAAAGTGAGAGTGCTAGGTGACCCCAAACAAATTACTTAAACTCTCTGGCCCCAAGTTTTCTCATCTGTAAAATGAAAGGGGCTGACTAATCAGTGGTGTCAAACTCAAGTAGAAATAGGGACCACTAATCTGTACTTAACTGTCCCTTGTGGACTGCATTTTAACTTAGTTTTAAAATATAATATTTCTTGTTCAGTCATCTCAGTCATATCTGACTCTTCATGACCTCATTTTGGGTTTTGTTTTTTTTTTTGGCGAAGATACTAGAGCAGTTTGCCATTTCCTTCTCCAGTTTATTTTATAAATGAGAAAACTGAGACAAATATGGTTAAGCGACTTGCCTAGGGTCACATAGCTAGTAAGTGTCTGAGGTCAGATTTGAACTCAGGACTCCAGGCCCAGCATTCCATCTACTCTGCTACCTTACTGCCCTAAAATACAGATTAACTTATATAAATTTTAGAGATATGCCTAAAGCCCCAAGAGAAGAGGCAAGTTATCTATGATTCCACATCTAAGATGGGTCAGAGGCATGACTTGAATATAGATCTTACTAACTCCAAGACTGACTCTTCACCTACTCCACACCTCACTGATTCTTAGGGCAGGCATAATATCACTATTTTACAAACTAAGGGTCCGAAAGATGAAACAACTTGCCCAAGGTCACACAGCAAATTAATTGCAAGCTATGACTTTTAACCTCTACTTCAGGGATCTTGCCACTTTATTACACCCAGTCTCTTAGGTCCTATAAGAAGACAGAAAGGAGCTAAGGGAAGATGGATGTGTGTTTTGAGGAAAGTTTTTGTAAACTAAGCATGATATAAAACGTGAGTAGTAAATGAAAAAAATCAAGAAGTTCAATCCAGTTGGTGTTTTCTAAATCATGGAAATTGATGCCTTAGAGCTAAGGAGTGGTTCTTAGGAAATCAGGGTTTCTCTACTCAATAGCTACACACTGGAGTCTTTGAGAGAGAAAGTGGTAACTTAATGATAGGAAATGGGGAAATCCTGTTTATAATCATTATAGCTGACAAAAGAAAAGCCAGACCACAGCCCTCCCTCACAACTTCTTAAACCCTTCATCCAGATAATCCCTGAACAATTGTTTTATTCAAAATACACTAAGACATAAACAGCAGGGGGTAAAAGCCAGGCAGGAAGGAGGCATGAAAAGAACCACTGGCATCAGAGAGCCCCTAGGCAAAGAGGCAGGAAGTAGGGCTTACTCCAAAGGAAGCCCTGGGCAAGATGGGAATATGAGAAGCAGAACTGGGGAGACAGAAGCAAGTTCTCTTGAAACCTAAACCTCTAAGGAACATAACTCTTTGGATTTTGCTTTAAATGATGCACATACAACTATGTTTAATGATGAACATATAACTAAGGTATCATCAAATGTGAGTGCAATTGCAGAGTTCATTGGCTAGACCCAAAGCTGGATAGATGTAAACGTGATGTAAGTGACATGTCTCTGGGCCTATTGCTGATGTCAAAAACCACAATTAGTGTTTCATTGCTTTGGGTTCCCATTTATCACATTAAAATGCCTATAACACATTAAGCTATCATCAGTAATTTTTACCTGAATTTGATTAAGCTCATTAGATGCTTTCCTTGGGACAATGATCTGAGAATAGGTATTATTTAGTGGGAGGAGAAGATGAAGAAAAAAACTTAAGGTTCTCCCAGAGAAGAAGTATGTATGCTGGGTTGGGGGTGAGGAGGCAGGCAGTGAAGGGAGAAGCCACAAGTGTGAGAAAACAAGGTAAGGTCACTAAAAGGAGATTCAATGTGTAGCTGAAGACAAACTGAGTAAGGGGAACTTGTCAGGGAGATCTCAGATCAAATTGATAAGTTCCCCATATTTTAGAGGAAATGGGGGGGACAATTCTTTTTTGAAGGATAGCCATGTCCCCTGATGCCATTGCTAAGAGGACACAGGGAAGTCCTGATGAATGATTAAGACTCAAGGGAACAAATTCTTGACAGAGAAGCTGCCCCCTTAGTATGAATGAATGAATGAATGAGTGAGTGAGTGAGTGAGTGAATAAATGAATGATGAAGCATTCATTAAAGGCTTACTAATGTGCAAAATACTGTGCTAAGTTTTAGAGATACAAATAGAAGGTGGGACAGTCCCCATTCTCAAGGAGCTCACTTTGTGATGGGGAAGGTGACACATCTAAAAGGTTTCATTTGTTAAGTCATATGGAAAAGTCCTATTGTCCTTAGGTGCAGTATTAAAGTCAACATAATGCTTTTTGGTTTCTAATGCAATGCCAAGGACTTTGTTGAAAAGGACTTTCTTTTCTGGGTCTTCTGCAGTATGAGGTTTGAGGTTTCTGAACTTTCTTCTTTGTAGTCTATGGCTATAGCCCCTGCAGGAGCAGTGACTAGGCTGCTTCTCCAGAGGTTGCTTCCCTGGATGGTGGCTGAGAGTACTGGGATGGAAATATTGCCATTGCCAAGGATTTTGAGTTCAGGGTCCTGGGCTGTCTCCATCAGAATCTGAGGGAAGACAGTAGTCAGGGTGGTGGTAGCCTAATCTGCCTGGGACACACTGCCTCTAGTCCTTCGAGGCCTTGCTGCTTTGGCTAGACCATGTCTATGTGTTGTCTATGTGTTACAATTGGTTGGCAGGTGATGAGGATGGCTGGCCCCTTCTCTAAAGACTTGCTTCCCCAGATGTGGGCTAAGATTCCTGGGCTGGTAGTAGGACCAGTAGTCTGGAAGGTGCTGACATTCCCAGGATTTGTGATCATCTGCCTGTTGATCACAGCTGGTCAACAGTTGCTGTTGGTGGTGATGAGGAAGGTAGGACACTTCTCCATAATTATTGTAGAGAAGAGGCTGCAGGGATAGAATGGAAGTATGTCTGCTGCTTTGGGATACACTGTTATTCCCAAAACTCTGGTGTCCTAGACAGTCACCATCAGGGTCTAAGGGAAAATGGTGGGCAAGGTGATGATGGTAGTTCAACTCATTTGACATGTGCTGCCTCCTGTGTCTCCCTCAGGATGGCCCACTGCTTCAGCAAGCCTCCTTTGCCTATTTAATAGTAAATAAAATCAAGCCAGCAGTCTAGGGCATAATCTCCCCCTCTTTTCTTCTCTTTTCTTTTATCTCTTATGATTTCGAGATATTGAGCATGGAATTCTATAGTTCAATAAATGGTATCAATCAGAGTACTAACACGTTTTCTGCAGAAGCATGTGGTAGAAGCAGAAATATGTGTGCCTATTCATCCTGAGGGGGCATTTTACAACTCCAGTTTCAAGGAGAGGACATTTTGAATTCCCTAGCAGGCAAATACAGTATAATATGGTGAAATGAGTGCCATCCTATGGAACATATTCAGAGTTGCCATTCCTGGTTCTGGTCAAACACCAGAACCTGTTTCTGGTTATATAGTGACCCAGCACTGAAAAGAGCTTGCCTTTTGGCATGATGTAGCAAATACTAAGAAATCCCTGTTTTCTCCTGTCCTATGACAGCAGAAATAGGGCAGAGATGTCTGTCAGATCAAAGTAGAGACAGCTTCCAGGTCCATCTCTCTTTCTTGACTCTCCAGATTGTATCAAACTTGAAGGAAAGAGTGGGGAAGGGCCAGCCTTTATCCATGCTAGGATCATGGTGACCATGCCCACATGGTCTCTACTTTAAGGGACACAACTACATGAGACTGTATCTGGGGGTCTGGTTGCCTTTTCCATTTTTATGTTTGTTCTTTCTTGATCTGAAAAAGTCTCTCTCTCTCTCTCTCTCTCTCTCTCTCTCTCTCTCTCTCTCTCTCTCTCTCTCCCTCCCTCCCTCCCTCTCAACATATTTAGTGTTGGAAGGCACTTTGTGAGTTTGAGAGGTCTGGAGGTCCTAGATCCCACCAGATTGGATATGAATAGCAGCAGGAGAGGAGTCTCCAGCAATTGCTCCAGCAAAACTGGGTAGGATGACCCCTGACAAGAAGACTGGTCTAAGTCTGTCTATTGTACCAGAAGTTGTTCATACGGTGTGGATAGAAGGTAAAATACCTAATTTTCAGTCCTGAAAACTATTCTATGTTGTGATGAAGTTTAAATCCATCAAATTGTAACTAGTTAGAAGCTAAGTTACCAAATCCTGTTTTGCCATTCTTTTAATATGTTTATCACTTGAATGCAACAATGTGTTGTTTTTAGGAAACATTATAAAAATGAGAGATACACCCAAAAATAAAATAAAGGGCAGGAGTAGAATTTAGTACGTAAAAAAATCAGGGATAGTAATCATGATCTCAGACAAGGCTAAAATAGACTTAATCAAAAGTAAAAAATAGAGAAACTACACTATGTGTCAGCAATATTATTCAATATTGTTTTAGGCCATTTAAAATGCCTAGACAGAATAGAGTACCTGAGCATATACTTGCCAAAACAGACACAGGAACTATATGAACATAAACAAAAAGCACTTTTTGTACAAATAAGCTCAGATATAAATAATTGAAGTAATATTTACTGTTCATGGGCAGGTAAGGCCAATATAATTTTTAAAAAGACAATCTTACCTAACTAATCTATTTATTCAATGTCATCCCAATTAAATTACTAAAATTATTTTACCAAGTTCAAAAAAATAATAACAAGGTTCATTTGGAAGAACAAAAGGTCAGGAACCTTAAAGAAATGGGGGGATGTAAAGGAAGTAGATTCAGCACTACCAAACCTTAAACTATATTATAAAATGAAAGCATTGCTGAAGTGTGAAAAGAATAATTTAGATTATTTTAAATCAAAATTTTCTTGTATAAATAAAACATGTAGGGGTGGCTAGGTGGCGCAGTGAATAGAGCGCCAGCCCTGGAATCAGAAGGACCTGAGTTCGGAGCCGGCCTCCGACACTTAATCGCACAAACAAAAACCTAGCCATGTAACCTTGAGCAAGTTACTTAACCCCAATTGCCCTAAAGGGGCGACTAGGTGGAGCAGTGAGTAAGAGCGCCGGCCTCGGAGTTTGGATGACCCGAGATCAGATCCGGCCTCAGAAAATGAGCACCCAGGCATAAATAATGACTAGCCGTGTAACCTTGAGCAAGTTACTTAACCCCAATTGCTTTAAAAAAATAAATAAATAAATAAAACGTGTAGCCAAGAACAGAAGGAATGTAGAAAATTTGGGGGAAAAATCTTTTATAGATAATCTCTCAGATAGGATGTGATTGGATTGGAATATTGCTGTGGTATAGGAAATGATGAGCTGGTTGATTTAGGAAAGCATGGAAAGACTGGGACTTATGAAGGAAGATGCTATCCACCTTTTAGAGAAACTGATGACAAATGGAAATAAACATAGTATAGTCTTACATCTGTGTATATGAGTATATATGTGTATGTTTATAGTTATCTATGTATATGTATATATCCAATTATAGCCTTGTTGGGCATGGGGAAGGAGAGGGGGAAATAAAAAAGTGCACAGCAGAGAACAAAAGAAAACCAATAAGGAAGCAAAGGAATAACTGGGCAGCTTTGAAAACAAGATGTAGTATTTATTATATAGGTTTTCTTGAAATGGATATTTATTGTTTTTTATTGAATCCTCTCTTGTGGTCTACTGTGTACATGCTAATGTTTCTTTTTCTTTTCTGATTTTGTATTTAAGTTTAAAATTTAAAAATTACAAAAAAAATACATCCATCGTTAAATGTTTAGCATTTTTTATTCCTATGAATAATTTACCTGTCCCATACCTGACTCATCTCATACATTGAGTGTCTGTTTACTCACCCTTTGGGGGGAAAATCTTGGGCTAAAGATTTTACCTAAGCTAAAGGTAAACTTATCCCCAGGTGTTGGGGAGTGGGGAGATGGCTATGTTCATGAGCTAAGAGAGTAAACAAAGGGGGCTTAACACCTATCATTACAGGCCTGACTCCCCCAGTACCAAATCTAGTCCTGTGTGAACTTACGTGACTGGGTCCTGAGCAGAAGGGTTTCTTGATGAGAAGGGAGTGATATAATCTCAGCCCCTGTAGGCCCATCCATGGTTCCTCAAGATTAGACAACAATCTCACCTTCTAGTCAGAGAAGGAAGGCTTCCTTGGCAGTGACTCATAGGTAATCCCAAATTTAAGATTTCAGGTATTCCACACTTTACAGAGAAAAGTTGATTTCCTGGTACAGTATTCTCCAGAGAAAAACAGGAAGATCATATTCATAATTCATGCATTTGGAGAACAAGGAGTGAATTATTCAGCCAATACAGGTCCAAAGGGAAGAGGATTGCTTGGTCAGCTGCCCCCAAAGTCTATTTACCTTCTGTTGAGATTAGAGGGCTCTAGTGAATCTTTTAAATTATATTCATTTTCTGTAGGGTGAAATAAAAGCAGTTCCATACTCATTGCTCATGTTGTATCTTGGGGACTTTTATGGAACTGGGGACTCCTTTTAATCAAATTTGGGAAAACCAAACTATGCCAAGAAAACCCCAAATGGGGTCCCAAAGAGTTGGGCACAACTGAAATGACTGAACACCAACAACAAAGCTATAGAAGAGCTTATAGCTTGAGAATATGAAGAGTTTTGTCCTGAAGTGGGGACAAAGAGCCAAACAGAGATAATGATCCTTTGGGAGGTTAGCCCTCAGGATGTGTCTTAGATTCCCCCCAGCATCTTTGTGGAGGTAGCATGTTAGACAGGAGAGAATACTGGCGCCAGGGTCAGAGAACCCGCATTCAAGTACACCTCTGAGGCTTAGGACTACTTGTCTTTGTTCAGTCATTTAACCTCCCCATTTGGATCAGACATCCTCTGAAGTTCATTCCAGTTCTTAATCCATGGTCCTGTGACCTTGGAGAATGCTATTGCATTATTCTACATTGGCTCAGCCCCTTCCATTGCTTCAGGGACTTAGGCCCAATCAAATTCATTCATACTTTTAGAAATGTATAGATTCATTGGGTCTAAGACTAGGAGGTAACTTAGAGAACATTTCCCCTAATGCCCTTATTTTGTGGAGGAGCCTGAGAGAAGTTACATGAGTCTGAAGTCCGGTTAGCAGTGGTGTGGTGTGGAGTGGTGTGGGGGATAAAGTACCAGACTTGGGGGCAGTAAGATCTGGGTTTGAATTCTGCCTCATGTTCGTTGCATGATCCTGGGCAAGTGACACCAGTTACCTCACCTGTAAAATGGAGAGAGACATGATCACACTTACCTCTCTGGATTATTATGAGGATCCAATGAGATCATATGCATCAAGAACTTTACAAACCTTAAATACTATAGATAACCCCAGTCCCAAAGCCCATTGGTGTGGCACTCTCTCTTCACTGGTGGAGACCAATGTCCTTTAACTGTGTGAGAGATGGGGTAGAGTTGGAGAGAGTGGGGAGAGCTTTATTCTAATCTGTCTTTGAGTTTTCTTCAAGATGCTTCTGGCTTCCAGCACCGAGAGAGAAGATGGAAGTTGCCAAGCTCCCTTCAGGCTGCTGAAGGAAAAGACTCTGGGAAGTAGCTAACATAAGAGTAACTGGCAGTCTTCGGGGAACATCTTCTTGGGTGAGATCTAGGACTCTCTCTCTTGGTTGAGCTGAGTTACCTCAATCCCAATGGGAGAGCTCCTTCACTGTCTATTGTCTGGTATATATTCTCATATGTATAGTTTCTCTGACTTCTATTTGGGTAAATGGACCTATTGGCTGAGTCTTACGTGTGTTCATTGTGGAAATGGTATTAATGGGAAGGAAGACAGACCTTGGATATATAGCTTGGGGTCCTCCCCTCCCCCATTCATGAAGGTTAGAAGAACTTGAAAATCACATTCTCTACTGTAATAATAAAGTGAGCAGATAGATATCATTCTAGCCCAGTACTCTTTCTCTTTCTACCAGAGTGGTCAAACTTCTGCCCTCAACCTCTTGCTTCCTCTCCTGGCAAGAAATAAAGTGTTTCTTGGAGGAGGGTTAGGGGTGGGCTGAGGAAATAGGCTAGACATGTCTATTCTGCCTCACTTCAAGACACACAATGACACCTCCATGCTACACATTGAGGATGGTCCTTGCAACATATATAAACAAGAACTATTTTTATTATTTCCATGTCCATACTCAACTAGTGGTCATTCTGTCTCTGAATATTCCTAGTAAGGCAAGAAATTCCCCTCCATTGTTAAATAGCTTTAGTTTTCAGAAAGTTTCTTTTCCCCATTTATCTCTATAAAAAAGCAGGTTGAGGTAGTGGCTAGAGGATTGGCCATAGAATCAGGAAAATACAGTTTTAAATTTTGTCTGATGCTGATGCAGACTGGCTACGTGACCTTGGACAAATGATCTCTCAGTGCTCTGGTAACTCTTTAAAGCTCTAAGTTACACAGGAGCTGCCAATGTGTATCAAAGAAAGTAGTTTCCAAACTGAGGGTTCCTTTACTTATGAAATCATAATCCAGACCCCCCCCTCCAAAAAAATCTACTTGTAATTTCTACTAATTATTTATTAGAAATATTTATTTATTTATAATCTTGAATAAATTTTAATTTTATTATTTCTTGTAATAGAAATGTTCGTTCCTATTAATTATTCTATTGGACTTCATTTTGTCCTCTGGAGCTATACAGATTTTATGTGATGATGATGATGATGATGACGATTGACAGTCATATAGTACTTCACCATTAGGGAGCCCTTCACAAACGTTGCCTCACTTGATCATCACCCAACCTTGTATTGGAACTGATTCCTTGCAAGTCAGGGAGAAGCTTCAGAATAACCACATAGTTTTTTTAAAAGTCGGTGACATAGGTAGGACATTATTATCCCCATTTTATAAAAGAAAAAAGTGAGGTTCAGAGGAGTCAGCCATGACCAATAGTAAGCAAATGGTGGAACCATTACTCTCTCTTTCATGTGAAATTCTTTTGAGTATTTGAAGACATTTCTTTTGTCTTCTCTGGAAAATAACATAAGGGCAGCTTGATGGCACAGTGGATAGAGTATCAGGTCTGGAGTCAAGAAGACTTGAGTTCAAATCCAGCCTCAGATACTTACTAGCTTGACTGTGGTCAAGTCACTTAACCCTGTTTGCCTCAGTTTGTCATCTGTAAAATGGAGACATACTCAAGAAGGAAATGGCAAACCACTCCAGTAACTTTGCCAAGAAAATCTCAAGTGGGGTCACAAAGAGTTGGATGTGACTGAAAAAAAAAGGCAAAATATTCCTGGTTCCATTAATTGTTCTTAGGTGGTTGCAGTGGACTGAGTGCTAGGGCTGGAATCAGGAAGACATGAGCACAAAGCCTACCTCCGATAATTACTAGCTGTGAGGCCCTAGCCATGTCACTTAATTTCAGTCTGCCTCAGTTTCCTCAACTGTAAAATTGAGATAAAAACAGCACCCACTTCCCAGGGTTGTTGTGAGGATTAAGTGAGATGACATTTGTAAAGGGTTTAGCCTGATACATAGTAGGCATTTAATATATGTTTGTTTCCTTTCCTCCTTCTTTCACATGACATGGTTTACAGATTCCTACCCCATGATGGTCACTCTCTGCTAGGTATTCTCTCTTTATCAATATTCCTCTGAGAATGTGGTTCCCAGAATTGAACATAAACATGAACTACAAAACAGAGTTCCATGAAACTATTCCTTTCTGTGATCTACTCTATGGGAAAAAAAGCAGACTCCAAGGTTGAGATATAAAATGGAAGGGGGAATGGGAGGTCAACATGATAAAAAGTAGCAAAGGAGATTCATTAGAAAAACATTGTCCCCAAAAATTCAATTTTAGTTTGATTTCCCTGAAATAAGATGGAAAACAGTAAACTGCCTGTATTGATCAAAATACAGCAGTCGAACTGTGTGGGAGTCAGGTCAGTGCAGTTCTGCCAATTTATTTACCAAGAAACACTATAGTGAGCCTGTGTGAAGAATGCTGGAGCCGGTAGGAAGGTCATGGCCTGCTACAATCTAAGGAAGAGAAAAGCATTCCAATAGGAGGGGAAGAGGAACAGATCTAAATAAAACTCTCACAAACAAAAGTCAGCCCTGGTTTACAAAGAATTGCTGAAAAACAGGAGAAATATCTACCTCTGTCCTCAGATAACACCAGCAGTCTCCTCCTCTCCTCTCCACCTGAAACCCAATCTGGTAGAAAAAGAAGGAGTATTGGGCTGGAATGTACAATATCAGAAGGACCTGAATTCAAATCTGGCCTCAGACACTTAATAGCTGTGTGACCCTGGGCAAGTCACTTAACATGGCTTGCCTCAGTTTCCTCACAAAGAGTCAGACACAACTAAAAATGACTGAACAACAACATAGCTTATGGATTTAGAGAGTTGCCTATGACATTAGGTGAATAAATGATTTAACTGAGGTCATATAATCAGTACATGTCAAAACCAAGATTTGAACCCAAGTTCTCCTGACTCTGATGCATGTGTTTTGTGTATATATGTACATGTAAATATAATTAAAACTTTATCCTATCCATCATATTACCTCCTCTTAACTAATCCTGATCAATCAATTATGAGTTATTGTTTGTTAAGGTGAAAACCCCCTTTCCCTCCTAGCATTCCTGCTCTCTCATACTCATCTAGCTCACGCCTACCCTTCTTTCCCAAGTCCCAATCCTCTTCTATCTTTCCATTGTACCTTTGGGAACCATCATTCTATTGTTAAAAAACTCACAGAAACCTTTCTCCAGAAGAAATCCCTGGCCTTCCTATCTACAAGTACTTCTGTTTGACACTTCCAGACCTTCTCTTTGTTGTTGTCATTTAGCAACCTCTACTCCTTTGAGGACACTCCATCCATCTGTATTTCTCAGGGCATGTCCCTATGGCTATAATCTATCCTTTCCGAAGGAGTTCAGACCAGTTCTCATGACCATAACTCCACCTCAGCCACCCACAGGCTTGGCAGGGCTTGAGCATTAAGTAAAGCTTGCTAAGGCATACCTTAGATCTCACTATCGTCCATAACAGAACCACCTCCGTGAGCTGAACTATGAAAATCCCCTAAGCATAACCTCCTATCTTTCCATCTCTCCCACTGCCTCATTCCTTCTAAACCTACTCTTTGTCCTCATTGCAACCTCCAGCCCTTCAGCCCCCTCCTGTTTTCCCTCCCTGCTCAGGACCAGCTTTTCTCTCTTCACAGACTTAACTCTAGAGTTGACCGGTTCAACTATATACTGACCTGTATCCTTAATCTCCTTGTCTTATTGATGCTTGAGTACTGTGTGAGGATCTCAGCCACCCCCACATCTTGTTCTTGTTGTTGGTCCTTCGTTCTGGAAGAGAACCAATGACATCAGGAGGTCTTGCAAGGCAATGGGATTTAAGGGAGGCAGACCTGCAAAAAGCCATCAGCTTCTAGTTAAACAAGGAAGCCCCAGAGAAATTTAAATCCCAAGTCTCCCAACCAAAATAAGGTCTGAAGTAAAGGCTGAAAGTACCTTTTCCAACCCAAGAGGAGTTTGAATATCACCTAGCTGCCAGTTCTCAAACATTTCCCCAAGTATGAATCTACATCAGTTCCTAAACTTTGACCTGCACACCAAGTCCAGACTCCCTGCTCCTTCCCCACAATGCCTGGTCCTGCTTGAGCCAGATAAGAACCCTATAAAAACCCACCCATCCCCCTTCCACTAGGCTCCTCAGAAGACCTGATCTGCTTATGTTCTTCCTGACTGCCCCTTCTGATTGTATTTCCTCTCAATGAAGCTGGCTTGCTTGCTTTTTGCTCAGGCACATGTTGTGTTCTGTCTTAGGGTGATCCCAGCTTCTTTGTTCTTCACCTTGGAATCCTGACCCTTACCCAAACTACATGAAGACACCCTGACAAACTTCTGTTGCTGTTCAGTCATTGCATTCATGTCTGATTCTTTGTGACCATAATTGGGATTTTCTTGGCAAAGACATAGGAGTGATTTGCCATGAGTGGTTTGCCATTCCTTTTCCAGCTCATTTTATACAGATAAAGAGCTGGGGCAAACAGGATTGAATGACTTGGTCAATGTTACACAGTGACCCTCTAAGTCTCTGAGACTAGATTTGAACTCATGAAGATGAGTCTTCCTGATTCCAAGTCCACTGGTCTCATCCACTGTGCCAAACTCTAGCACAGGGTTAATCCTACCATACACCTTTTCCATTCCTACTCACAAGCTGCTAAACATTACTGGAAGTTATAACGTTCTCTACAAAAGCACATTTTCAAATCTCATGGCTGCCCTGATTTTCACCAACTGGTATTTTCTTGCTCCTTGAATTATTTTGCATTTGCTTGTCTATATAAATGTTATAACCCTCCTCCCCCAAAAGAGTTTTTATCCCTTGGGGGAAGGATTTGTTTTGTTTTAATCTTTATTCCCTCAGTGCATCCCATTGTGATTCACACATAGTAAGCATTTACTAATGGTCTATTGAATTGAATTAAAATGAGTATCTTACAAATGACTGGATGGAAAATGATGATATTATACACATATACTCCAGAGTCTTGACCCTATCAGTTTTCTTCTAGGTTATAGTGTTAAATTAAAAAGCTGTCAAGCTAATATCCACAGAAGGAAAGAACATTAGCAAATCCATGAATCAGGGCCTCCTATAAATATCTATTGTGAAATATAATCATTTGCTAGTTTACCAACAGCAAATGCCTTGATTACAACTGTCACATGAAAAATTAACTAGGTTTGGGATCCTAATGCCAAGATAAGAAAGTTGTACATATTTCTGAAATTCGGGTATATCACCACCTACTAACTTTTAAAAAATGTATTTATTTATTTATTTACTTTTAGTTTACAACATTCAGTTCCACAAGCTTTTTGAGTTCCAAATTTTCTTCCCCTCCCTCTTGATGTCCCTCCCTCCCTATAGCAGCATGCAATCCAATATAGATTCTATAAATACCTTCACATTAAACATTAGTCAAGTTGTAAAAAAGGAATTCCAACCTCTAGAACGAACAACAAGAAAGAAGGAACAAAAGAAAACAAAACACAAACGAGAGAGAGCAAGTAATTTGCTTCAATCTGCATTCAGACTCTGTAGTTCTTTCTCTGAATGTGGAAAGCCCTTTCCATTACAAGTCTTTTGGAATTTTCTCATAGTGTTGCACTGCTGAGAGGAGACGAGTCTATCAGAGTTAGTCATCACAGATACAATGTGTCGGTAATTGTGTACAAAGTTCTCCTGGTTCTGCTTCTCTCACTCAGCATCAGTTTATATAAGTCTCTCCAGGTTTTTATGAAGTCTGTCTGCTCCTCATTTCTTATAGCACAATAGTATTCCATTACATTCATATACCACAGCTTGTTCAGCCATTCCCCAATTGATGGGCATCCCCTTGATTTCCAATTCTTTGCCACCACAAAAAGAGCTGCTATAAATATTTTTGTATATGTGGGTACTTTTCCCACTTGTATGATCTCTTTGGGACACAGCCCTAGAAGTGGTATTGCTGGATCAAAGGATATGCACATTTTTATAGCCCTTTGGGCATAGATCCAAATTGCTCTCCAGAATGGTTGGATCAGTTCACCACTCCACTAACAATGCATTAGTGTTCCAATTTTCCAACATCTCCAACATTTACCATTTTCTTGTTTTGCCATGTTAGCCAATCTGATAGGTGAGATGTGGTACCTCAGAGTTGTTCTGATTTGCATTTCTCTAATCAATAGTGATTTAGAGGGGGTGGCTAGGTGACACAGTGAATAGAGCACTGGTCCTGGAGTCAAGAGGACCTCAATTCAAATCCAGCCTCAGACACTTAACACAAAAACTAGCCATTTGACCTTGGGCAAGTCACTTAATGACAATTGCCCTACCTTCCCCGCCTCCAAACAGCCAAAAAAAAAGTATGCATGGTTTTGGGGGCAGCTAGGTGGTTCAGTGAATAGATAATTGGTCCTGGAGTCAGGGGACCTGAGTTCAAATCCAGCTTCAGACACCTTATATTTACTAGTTGTGTGACCTTGGACAAGTCACTTAACCCCAATTGCCCTGCTTTCCCCACTCCAAAAAAAAAAATCTGTACTCTTTTTGGGGGGCTAGTTGGTGCAGTGAATAGAGCACTGGCCCTGGAGTCAGGAAGACCTAAGTTCAAATGTGGCCTCAGACACTTAACACAAAACTAGCTGTGTGACCTTGGGTAAGTCACTTGACACCAATTGCCCTACCTTCCCCCCTCCAAAAAGCAAAAAAAAAAAAAAAGTGATTTAGAGCATTTTTTCATATGATTATATATATCTTTAATTTTTTCCTCTGAGAACTACCTGTTCATATCCTTTGACCATTTATAAACTGGGGAATGATTTGTATTCTTATATATTTGACTCAGTTATCTGTATATTTTAGAAATAAGGCCTTTATCAGAGACACTAGTTGTAAAAATTATTTCCCAATTTTCTGCTTCCCTCCTAATCTTGGTTACGTTGACTTTGTTTGTACAAAATCTTTCCAATTTAATGTAATCAAAATTATCCATTTTGCCTTTAGCAATGCTCTCTATCTCTTGTTTGGTCATAAATTCTTCCCTTCTCCATAAATCTGACAGGTAAACTATTCCTTGCTCCCCCAGACTGCTAATAGTATCAGCCTTTATATCTAGACCACCTACTGACTTTAAAGAAAGTGAAATGCTTTAATTACAATAAAGAAATGATGAGAATTAAAAGTAAATTGTGTGCCAACTGGTCCAAGGGGGCACGGGAAGGAAGAGGACAGGTTAACTCAGCTACTACTATTCACAAGTTTCAGTACCACCCTGTAATGGCAAGTACCCTGCCATACCCAGGATGGCTTGCTAGCACAGGTTCTTTGATCTCCTTTTAAAGGAAAGTCTGCTCAAAAAGGGGTTAACAATCTTCCTTTTTTTTTTTTTTTGGAGGGCGATTGGGGTTAAGTAACTTGCCCAAGGTCACATGGCTAGGTTTTATATTTGTATGTGCATTAAGTGTCTGAGGTCGGATCCGAACTCAGGTCCTTCTGACTCCAGGGCCAACGCTCTACTCACTGCACCACCTAGCTGCCCCAACAATCTTACTTTTAATTACATTCACTAGTTAAAATACAATCAGATAAATTACAGAGAAATTCACAAAGACCAATAGACAGGCCTCTGACTGTCTGAACATAGCAATATTGCTATAAACTTCACATATATCACTGGATTGAGGGAGCACAGAAATCTGAGCAATCAGGGGGCTCTCAACAAACAGCCACTCAGAGTCTTGACCAGGAAATCAAAATATCCTTCTCATGAGTGAACCTCCAGAGGAAAATGCCAACCTCCCAGAATATAGAATAAAGACTAGGTTCCTTATTGCTTCAGAACCAGAAGGCATAAAACCTACTTGACTCAGCACGGCTGTGAATTATTGGGGTTCAAAGGAGATCAGTGCTTCAGATGTTTACAATTTAGCCTGAGCCTAGGAACCTGAACTTCAAAAAGAAAACAACAAAAATACCACCTTGTTTGTGCTTACATACCCCATATAATTTACTGGGGTCTATGGCCTGCTATGCTCTTTTCCCTTCAGGGATGCGAAAGAACAAAGATAGAAATTGGGCCCCAAACTTTTGAAAGGGGACTGACCATTGTTTTTTTGGTTGTTATTGTTTTTTTTCAGGGGGGAAGGCAAGGCAATTGGGGTTAAGTGACTTGCCCAAAATCACGGGACAATTAAGTGTTAAGTGTCTGAGGCTGGATTTGAACTCAGGTCTTCCTGCCCCCAGGACTGGTGCTGTCTTCACTGCATCACCTAACTGTCCCATGACTGACCACTAACTTTTAGAGTGATATTTGAAGCTTCCTCTGACTCAAAGGCACAAATATCATCCTTTTCTCTACCCAACTAAGATCTGTAGCCAGATCCAGACATAAACTGCCCATCTCCTCACCTCTGCCCTTTATTGCTATTCTCCAGATCTCGCTCAGCATTTTTTCCACCAGAGAAACCTGGGAATAGGTTGTGAAATCACCTCTTAGGGAAGAAAAATCCCTGGGATAAGATCATCACATCCTGTTGATCTCAAAATGTAAGTTATTACCAATCATGTTGTCTCTAGCCTAACAGCCAAGTGATTGAAAATAAAAATGTATGTGTTGTGGTTAAACTTATTTTTTAAAGCAATTGGGGTTAAGTAACTTGTTCAGGGTTACATGGCTAGTTATTTATGTGTGGGTGCTAAGTACCTGAGGCCAGAACTGATCCCAGGTCCTTCCCATTCAGCTGGTGCTCTTACTGCACCACCTAGCCGCCCCTGTGATTAAACTTATTAAACTAATCAAAGTATGACAATGATCAGCAAATCAATAAGTTCTTCCCCATCTAATGGTTAATTTAATTGATAGTTTCTGACTTCATTAGGTATGATTAGTACACCAAAACAATGCCACTTTAAAATTCAATACAATAATTACATTTATGAGCAACAACATAGAAAAACAAAATTTATAATTTTTCCAAGTTGAAAAAATTCCAAAAAATATTATTTGGATGCTCTAATAGCCCCTGACAAGATGAAAGCCATTAGTTAAATAATAAAATAATTAGATGAGAATAGCAGTTTTAACACTGGCACAGTCTGTTTTACTGCTAATTGGTGAACATTAGTCATTTGTGGACTTCAGCCAGAGCCAAGACATTTAATTTCATAGAAAACAAAGCTTAGAGCCACACACATGATAAGCAATAAAAGGCATATTAGGATAGTGGGGCATTAAAAAATATGATGACCTGCAAACAGGTTTTTCTCCTTCTTTTCTTATCCTTCCTATGGCAATAAAGATGACATATAATATAATCCAAACTAAAGACCTCTTGGGGTGACCTCTTCTTTGTTACACTGTCAACTTTAATGCAGATAAAAGGAATGCCTAGATTCTGTAAAAGTGTAATAATTATAGCAATTACTGTTTTGGAGGGGATAGAATAGAGGTGACTTGAAGGAAGAAAATTAAGCTGAAGAGAAATGAGGTAGAGAATGGCATTTTGAAATTTTGTTCAATCCTTCCAGGCTTCCCATTTGAATCAGTTCCAAGAGCTCCAAATTGAACTGAAGTCCTCTCTTGTGTCTCCTCTCCTCAAGTCCAACTCTCCCCTCCCCAAACATAGTATCCAAAACTGTGTGGGCATAGTCTCTGTCATGGAAATGAGGATGGAAACAAGGTCCCCAGATGAAAAAACTTCAGAATGAACTGAAGGTAGGCCAATCACACAAAGATGGATCTCAAGAGACTCATACTACAAACAAATAGTGTAGTGGAAAGAGCACAGGACAAATCCTAAGATATGGGTCCAAACCTTAGCTGTTCTACTTATTTCCTCTCCACTCCTTCCTCTCTGACTCAATTCCTTCATCCATAAATTTCGAGTGTTAGATTAGATGATCTCTCAAGCCCCTTCTACTTTTAAATATATAATCCAATAACCCTTCTAACTCTATATTTTATTATTATTTTATTCTATCATTATTATTATAACTAACTAGCTTGTAGTAATTAATTAAATAGTGGCCAATTGTATAACTCAGTATTCTATTACTTGTTAAGTCCTGAGTAAAAAAAGCCTGGTCTGTTCATAGACCCCTTGTAGACTTTGTTGTTAGTTGTGTGACCCTGGGCAAGTCACTTAACTCTATTTGCCTCAGTTTCATCATCCATAAAATGAGTTGGAGAAGGAAATAACAAATCACTCCAGTATCTCTGCCAAGAAAACCCCAGATGGGGTCACAAAGAGCTGGACTCAACTGAAACAATTGAACAACAACAGAACTTGTGATTTCTGGTTTTGACTATGCTTCAAAAAGCAACTCTTATTCCTGATCCTTTAAACTTTACAATTTGTTTGTCTGGTTCTTGATATTATTTGCACTGTTACTCTGAACTTTGAATGAATGAGTGGATGAAAAACAAAATTACTCAGCACTTTGTACCTAGCACTGTGTTAAATTCTAGAACCACAAATAGAAAAAAACAAAAACAAAAATAAAACAAGACACACCCTAATTGGGGTAGACAACAAGCGAATAGTTAAAATTTCAGCTGCAGGGTGGGAAGATGGGAAGGCCCAGAAGGTCCTAAGAGTTCACCAGAAGGACAGATGGCAAATCTCAGGGGCTTCTAGGGTATATATTGTAGCAGCAAGCACCCCAACATCCCCCGGGTGGCTGCCAACACAGGTTCTTAGATCTGCTTTTGTAAAGGAAAGCAACTCAAATTCGGTTAACAAACTTACTTTAATCAAACAAATATATTGCCTAGTTCAAGGGGAAAAGGTCAGCACCCTGAACTTCAGAGTATACAGACAGATCAAATAGGCTTCCAAACTGTCCAACCATTATCAATATCAAAATCACAGTTGCCAGAGAGGGAAGCATCAACATCTGGGTTTTCAAAGCCAGGGGGCTCTCAACAGCCGCCCAGAGTCTCATCTGGTCAAATCATACAACACTTCTCAAAGTGAGCCCCAAAGCAAAGCCACATATCAGGGATTATATAGCCTTTTCCTGGGTCAGAGAATGTAACCACCTTCTTGACCCACTGCCCAATCACACAGCATCAAGGTGTGGTCATTCCTGAAAACCAAGCCTCCTACCACAGGATCCATGTGACCACATTCAGCCTATTAGGGGGCAGAATATATTTTCAAATTAAAGAAGGTTCTCAGAGTCACTTAAGCCAATCAAAGGGCCTAGGGGCAGGGAAGATCTTCAAATCTGCATTTCCATTACAATATGTAGGCCAAATTGCAGTGTCCATAGGAGTTTGGTGACAGGGTAGATGGTAAGGTCAGGTGGAAGACTTGTAGCTGGTGACTCTCAGCTCATCCAAGGTGTGAACAGGCATGTTGTTGTTCTCACTCAGCTGTCCAGATGGGACCTAGGTGCTAACTACACACAAAGGGGAATATTAAATTGTCATTATTTTGACCAGGATATTTTGGATCCCTTTAGAATGGATCAAGCCCAAGGGGATAAACAGAAATTTGGAGATGATGAGGATATCACTGAAAGCACAAGTTTATGGCCTACCTCTATCACTAATTCCTCCCTAGAGAATCCACCCAAAAACACATTTCAGAGCAATCTAACATTTTGCCTACAGGCCCCTTGCCCAGTCTCCTTTTCCTCACAGCTTCATTATACCTCAAAATTCAATTTACCCAACATTAAATGACTCTATGTATGTGCAAGACAATGTGTTAGGTGCTGGGGAAGCTTACATTGTACTGGGGAGATACAAATAAATACCAATTAAATATAAAGTAATAAAAAGTCATTTGGAGAGGGAGGGAACACCAACCCAAATCTGAATATACCAGGGGACGCTTATGCAAGAGGCAACACATGTACGCTATGAAGCAAGCTGGGGATTGTAAAAGCAGAGGTGGGGTGGGGGAGGGTGTCCCAAGCACAGGTGCCTCCTCTGCCAAGAAAAGGCACCAAGGTAGAAGATAATGGGCCACGACTGGGAGAGAGGTAACAGGTCAGAGAGGAACAGAGAGTGTGAAAGAGAAGGGGAAAGGGAGGTGGGAACCAGAATGGGAAGGTTTTTAAATGTGAAGCTAAGGATTCTGAATTTTAACCTAGAGGAAAGAGGGAAATGCTTAAAACTAAGATTGTGGCATGGTTAGATGTGTCTTAACAGTATCAATATGGCAACTGTGTGGAGTATGGAGCAGAAAGGGGAGAGCCTGGAACGGGGTGGAGGGGCATTTAGGAGGTTGTTGCAATAGTCCAGGTAAGAGGTGATGAGAGCCCAAACTGGCTATGCAAGTGAAAAGCTAGCGGTAGCTATGGCAGCTGATGGGGAGATAAAATAAACAAGTCCTGGCAACTGATGGGGGTTGAGGGAGAATCAGGAATGAAGGAAAATATGATGATGCCTATAACAGAAACAAGGAAGCTTGAAGAAGGGATGGTTTTAGAGGAGAAATAAAATGAATTCTATTTTAGAGAAGTTGAGCTGAGATGCGTATGGGACATCTGGGTGAAGATAGGGTAGGTAATGCAGGAGTCTCTTCAGAAGAAAGGCTAGGGTTGGATATGTGGCAATCAGCTAAGTAGCACCTGATTTCAAATATGGCCTCAGATGCTAGCTGTGTGACCTTGAGCAAGTCACTTAACATGTTTTTGCCTCAGTTTCCTCATCTGTAAAATGGATAATAATAGCACCTACCTCCTAGGGTTGTTGCAAGGATCAAATGAGATAATAATTATTCATCATTTAACACAATGCCTGGCCCATAGTAAGTGCTATCTAAGTGATAGCTAGTATTATTATATATAGATCTGGTAGTCATCTGTATAGTGAGGATGCCTAAATCTATGGAGTCTGATGAAGTCACCAAGGAAGTAAGTCTGGAAAGAGAAGGGAAGAAGAACCAAGAACTCACCAGGTGAGAGCCAAAGGAAAACATAGAAAAGAGAAAACTGTTGTAGGTCCAATCAGCACTCTGGATTCTGCTCAGTCCAAATGTTTGATGGGCCATGACAATGATCCTGACTCTAAGGAAATGTGACAGGAATAGTATAGATGAAGCCAAGACTCAAATCTGTTCTATTTTAGAGTCAATAGAATCAAGTAAGCTATGTATCAACTCAGGAAATGTTATGTTATATAGCCATTTCCCTTGTAGAAACTATATGTAAGGGGTAACATGATTTGGACACTATTGTGAATGTGATTTTTGTAGCCCTCTAAAATTGATCAGGTGCAAAGGTCTAATTAGAAAAGTCTGGAGATAAGGGAAATAGTATTAAAAGCACAAGTTTATGTCTAAAACCTATCCCCTCCGTCAATGATTCCCACTTTAGAAAATCACAGTTTAAAGTGATCCAGCTCCTAAAAACCAGTCTCATTTGCAAAAGTGCCTCAGTTGTAAAATCTCATCTTCAGAGAAGGAGTTTCACATTTCTGCTTGAACGGGGATCAGTGACAAGATTGCCTTTGAATGGCGTCTTCATTCACAAGCAAAGAAAAATATATGCTTCAGTAATATGAGCCTCTAGAAAGTAGCTTGGTATAGATCAACATCTCATACTATATATCAAAACAAGCTCCAAATGGTTACGTAATTTAGCCATGAAGGGTGATATCATAAACAAATTAAAGGAGTGAGGAAGAAATTACTTGTCAGCTCTCTAGAGAGGGAAAGTGTTCTTGACCAACAGGAAGTAAAATGAACAATTTTGGTTATGTAATATTTTAAAAGGTTTTAGATAAGCCAAAACAATGAAGGTAAAATTAGAGAAAAAATGGGAAATTGGAGGGGAAAGCCTTTGCAGCAAGTTTCTCTGATAAAGGTCTCATTACTAAAATACATATGGAATTGAGTCAAATTTACAAGAATAAAAGCCATTCCCCAATTGATAAATGATCAAAGGTGAACTAGGCAGTTTTCAGAGGAAGAAATCAAAGTTGTCAACAGTCATATGAAAAAATGTTCTAAATCACTAAAAATTAAGGAAATCACATCAAAACAATTGAGACACCACCTCACACCCATGAGATTTGTATTTGACAAAAAAAAAAAAGGAAAATAATAAATGCTGGAGAGTCTGTGGGAAAACAGGCACATGTACTCTTGGTGGAGATGTGAACTGGTCCAGCCATTCTGGAAAGCATTTTGGTAATATGCTCCCAAAGGCTATTAAATTGTGCATACCTGCTCTTACTTCTATGCTCCAAAGATATCAAAGAAAGGCAAAAATGACCCATATGTACAAAACATTTAAAAGAAGCCCTTCTCATGATAGAAAACCTTTGGAAACTGAGGGGATGCCCATCAATTGGGGACTGGCTGAGCAAGTTATAAAATATTCATGTGATGGAAAGCTATTGTACTGGAATCAATGATGAATGGAATGAAACTTGTATGAACTGATGTGGAGGGAAGTAAGAAGAAACAGTAGAATAATTTATATAACAATAGTGTAAAGATAAAACTTTGAAATATTAAGGAATTCTGATCAACACAATGGAACCAATTACATTTCTAGAGGACTCATGATGAAACATGCTATCCACCTCCAGAAAGAGAGGATGGACTCAGAAGGAAATTGAAGTATATATGTATTATATGTATATATGTATCTATGCACATACACATATATACTTACATGTGTATGACATGGTTAGTGTGGGAATTTGTTTTGACTATACATATTTGTAATGGGTTTTGCTTTTCTTGCATTCTCAATGGGTTAGGAAAGGGGATTTGGGGAGGGAGAAAATTCAGAACTGAAAATAAAATAGAATTTTAAAAAATATGTAAACCCTAAAATAGTGTCAAAAATGTGATATACACCTTAATACAGCATGTAGATCTCAAGAAGTGTACAAGAAGTCCATTTCTTCTTTCACAACTGTGACTATATCATATTATATATTATGTTATGTTATGTTATATATCATATATTATATTATACTATATTGCATTATATTATATTAGTATAGTATTATATATTATATTATATTATACTATATTATATTAGTAGAGTATAGTATATTACATCACATCACATCATATATCATATCATATTATATCATATTGTATTGTATTATATTGTATCAGATCAGATCATATCACATTATATTCTATTATATTGCATGTTTTACATAATTGCATATATATATAACCTATATCAAATTGCTTACCATTTTAGAAAAAGGGGAAGGGAGGGAAGGAGAAAAATTTGGAACTCAAAATCTTATAAAAATGAATGCTAAGAATTGCCTTTACATATAAAAAATAGTATTTTATTTTTCCTTTTTGGTGGGCAATTAGGATGAAGTGACTTGCACAAAATCACATGGCTAATAAGTGTGTCAAATATCTGAGGCCAGATTTGGACTTGAGTCCTCCTGACTTCAGGGCCGGTGCTCTCTCTCTATTCACTGCGCCACCTAGCTGCCCCTAAAATACTACTTTTTTTTTTTAATGGAGTGTCCAAGAAAGAAAGAAGTGCAGTTCCTCCATATTTGAGGAGTGATGAAAATGGGCTCTTTTCCATCACCTCAGTATTTTTACATGTGGCTGATGACTCTCCTGTTTAGTTTCACCTCATCACTCTTAACTCAGAAGAACACACAGATAATTTCCTAGAAAGTAAGGAAAATTCTGGCCATGCAGCTAGGTTTGCTATTTCCTTCTCCAGCTCATTTTACAGATGAGGAAATTGAGGCAAATAGGGTTAGGCAACTTGCCCAGGGTCCCACAGCTAGAAGTGCCTAAGGTCTTAGCTGCCTAAGAATAAGCTTAGATTTGACAATAAAGGCTGAGCACCACAAAAAGAGCTTTAAAATTTTGCTTGAGGTATTATATTTTGGAGACAAAAGAAAGCCCAAAGGAGTATAGGAGGATAGGAGCATAGGCTGAGGGGAGGACGCTAACCAATGCCAAAGAAATCAAAACTGTTCAGATCTTGCTTTGTTTCTCTTTTCTCTGCCAAGGATAATGGTCTTCAGATTGGGAAGGATAACACAAAAGCGATTAAGAGGAAATTGATACCTACGATAAGTGAGGAGCTGGCAAAAGCAGAGCTAGACATTGTCAATTGGTTTAGGCCATCAGTCTTGAGTCAGATACAGAGGGAAGTTGAGGACATGATTACTAGAGCAGTGTCATTGATCCTGGAAAAAAATGGGAGAACTGGAGATGCGCTGAAAGTATGCTCTTTGTTGTTGTTCTGTCATGTCCAACTCTTTCAGACCCCATTTGGGGTTTTCTTAGCAGGGATACTGGAGTGGTTTGCCATTTCCTTCTCCAGCTGATTTTATAGATGAGAAAACTGAGGCAAACAGGATTAAGTGGCTTGCTCAGGGTAACACAACTATGAATTGTCTTCATACTAAGTATTTTATATATTTTGTACTTACTTTAAATGGAATTTCTCTATCTATATCTTCCTACTGGATTTTGTTGGTAATATACAGAAAAGATGAGGATTTATGTGGGCTTATTTTATATCCTGCTATTCTGCTAAAGTTGTTAATTATTTCAATTAATTTTTTAGTTTACTCCAGAGTCCTCTAAGCAAAACCATATTATATGCAAAAGGCGATCACTTTGTTTCCTCTGTCGATGTTTATTCCCTCCATTTTTTCTTATCTTTACAACTAACATTTCTTGCACTACGTAAAATATTAATGGTTATAGTGGACATCCTTGCTTTTCCCCAATCTTAATGAAAAGACCTCTTTTTTAGTCCCATTACATATAATGCTGACTCTTGGATTTAGATAGATACTATTTATTATATTAAGGAAAGGTCAATTTATACATATGTTTTCAAATGTTTTTAACAGAAATGGGTATCAAAAGACTTTTCTTGTCAAAAGCTTTTCCTGCAAATATTGATGTAATCATGATTTTTATTGCACGTCTTATTAACATGGTCAATCATATTCACAGGTTTTCTAATATTGAAACAACTCTGAATTCCTGGTTTAAATCCAGACTGGTCATGGTTTATGATACCTGAGATATGTTGCTAAAGTCTCCTTGTTAATATATTTTATAAAAGGAAAATTTCATCAACATTTATTAGAGATTTTGATATACAGTTTTCTTTCCCTGTTTGACTCTCCCTGGTTTAGGTACCAACTGTATCTGAATCATATAAGAATTTTAGGACCCCTTCTTCTCATTTTTTTCAAAAACTTTTTGTAATATTAGAATTAATTGATACTTAAATGTTTGATACAACTCATTGGTAAATTCATCTAGTCTCAGTGTTGTTGCTGTTTTTATTTTTCAAGCTTATTCGAGTTTTGTTCCATTTCTTTTTCTCATATTGGGCTAGATGAATTATCTATTTTTTATCCTTTTAACCTCGGTATTTTATATTTTAAAAATATTTATCCATTTAATCTATTCATTAATTTTACTAGCATATAATTGGGCAAAGTGGTTTCTAATAATTTATTCCTTTTTCTTTTACTTATTTCTCCTTTATTTTTATTTGTTGTAAATTTATCTTTTTCATTTTTGATACTGGTGATTTGCTTTTCCTCTTTATTTCCATAAAATCAAATTAGCTAATGGCTTGTCTATTTTATTGCTCACCCTAAAGGATCAGCTTCTAGTTTTATTTATTAATTCTTTTCTTTTTCTCTTTATTTGATTAATCTTTTCTTTCATTTTCAATATTTCTATATTGATGTTTAATTGAGGATTCTCAATTTCTTGGTTTTCTTTTCCTTTTTTAAGTTTTATGCCATATTCATTGATCTATTTCTCTTTTATGGAGAAGAGTTTTTAGATATTGAAATTTTCCCCTAACTACTGCTTTGGCTACATCCTTGGTATTCCATCTTGTAGTCATTATCATTAATGAAATTATGTATTGTTTCATTGATTTTTTTCTTGACCCATCTATTCTTTAGGAATGAGTTGTTTACTACTAAAAGGGGATTTAGTCTCTAATTAATTTTTAGTCATTTCTTCAGTAGCTCTTTATTGAATATAATTTTTATTGCATTATGATCCATAAAAGATGTATTTTATATTTCTGCTTTTCCTGTATTTGCTTGTGAGGGTGCTTTATAATAATGCTTTCAACCTAATACAGGATTAATTTTATTTTTGTTACTGTGCCATATATATCTGAAATAGCTATACTCCTTTCTATCCCCATTCAATAATCCCCAGATGTCTATCATATCTAAATTTTTATAAAACTCTATTCAAGTCTTTAATTTATTTCTTATTTATTTTTTGGTTAGCTATATGTAGGTCTGAAAGAAGTATACCGAGGTTGCCTCACTTTTATATTTTTATTTTCCTTTAACTTTTCCTTTAAGTGTATAGATAACCATGACATTATTGTATATATGTTACTATTGGTATCAATTTGTTGTCTATAGTACCTTTCCACAAAAGTAAAGTTTCCTTGCCTATTTCTTTTAATTAAGTCTAATTTTGCTATTGCCTCATCTGAGATCATGAGTGCCACCCTTGCCTTTTTACTTCTACTGAAGCACAATAGACTTTGCTCTAGACCCATACTTTAACTCTGTGTGAATCTTTGCTTCAGGTGCATTTCTTATCAACAACATATTGCTGAATTCTGGGCCAAAGCCTGTAAGATGACCCATAGATATAGCCCCTGATCTGCTCACTAAGAATGTCATAGGTTGGAAAGAATCTGAAACTCTGCAAGTACATATTTGTGTGTGCTGCAAACCCATCAACTCTGAAAGGAAATTTAAGAGAAATGTATTATAGAAAAGAATTGGTGCAAGATGGAGGTAAGGTTGGGAGAAAAGAGTCCATGACATATCACTACTGTCTAGATGATCAAGGTATACTACCAAAAGGAGACAGTAAGGTGAACTAAATGGCAATCCAAGATGTTTCTCCCCAGTTTATTCTTCAATAATCTCACTCTAAGTTTCCAGATGAGACAGATGTGAAACTCGAAGCTCCATGTGGTTGGTATAGTGGAAGCCCAGAGCCTGTAGGTAGCTTCAAGATATCCACTGATGTCATGTCCTTTCCCCTACCTTGCCTGCTCTCCCTTCTGCTTCTGATATTACTGGCCCTGTGTGCTCATATCACCAGTATTCAGTTCATACAGGTTCTCTGAAGGACAGATGGTCTCATATAAGGCCCCATTTCCTGAGGCCTCAGAGGAAATGGAACTCTGACAAGAGAGCCTACATTTCTCTTGCCTAGCTAGAGGAAGTCATAGGATCATAGATCTCCAGGACCATTAAGTCCGAAACTCTCATTTTATAGATGAGGAAATTGAGTCACAGAGAGGTTAAGTGACTTGCCCAGAATCACCCAGCTTGGAAGTGTCTAAGTCAGTACCTGAACCCAGGTCTTCATGATTTTGTGTTCAAAATTTGTGTTCATTATTCTGCCTTCAGTTCCGCGTTAAAACTTTGTTGATCAATGAAGTAACAACAGAAGAAAAGACAATGTTCTCTCTCTCTCTCTCTCTGAAAAAGTCAGCAAATCTTCTATTGTATCCTTCTGTTCTCATGTCCTCTCCTTTCTTCAAGTCCAAGCTTCTTTCGCCAGTCTTTCCTATTCATCCATACTATTTTCCTTCCATCCCTGGTGGGAGAAATTGGCAGCAAACCCAGGGAAGTGTGTACAGGTGTTTGTGATACTTCTGTCCTGCCTCTCTCGGTCTCCCACCCCCACCTCTCACATCTCCTTCCAGGTCCACCCCTTCCATAAGACCTTTCTTGATCCTCCAAATGGAAAGTCGCCTCTCCCTGCCCAGAATGGAGCATCAGAGATTTAGAAGTAGAAAGCACGTAAAAGACCATTTAGTCCACTTACCTCATTTTACAGGTGAAAAAATTGATCCCTCAGGACACTCTTTTGGGACCCTTTATGGACTTACACTATTCAAACACATATTATTTGGGTTTATCTCTTATCCCTCTACTAAGCTCTATGAGTTCAGGGACCACATCTTAACATTTCACTAAAATTTGTTCTCATCTAAACTAACACAGTACTATGTAAACAGCAAGTGCTTAAAAATGCTTGTCAAGTATTGGGTGAGTGGATACCTGTGTCCTCTGGGTGTCCCCAGCTCTGGCCATGGCACAGTGCACACACCATTGTGTAATAAATGTTTGCTGAACTGAGTCAACGTGAACTGAATTTGAGATTACATCTCACCCCCTAAGTTACAGCTTTTAGCTTCCCCTCCGTGACAATTCTCCTTGGAAGAAGAGCATGAGCCCCTTTCCCAAGAGGCCTAGCAAGAATAGATTCCAAAACTGTGATCAGTGCAACGACCGATCATGTCTCCAGACGAGCAATACAGTGTGCTACCCAGCCCCAGACAAAAGTGACAGACTAAACACGCACAATGAGATGCCCCTTTTGGGACATGACCGATGTGGAATTTTTTTTTTTGCTTGACTGTGGACGTTTAGTTTTTAAAAGTTTATTATTTGATTTTTTTCACTTGATGAATTTTTAAAACTTAAGCAGTCTCTTACATGAACTGCTGCTTAGTGAAGTGAGCAGAACCAGCAAAACATTGTACACAGTAACAGCAACATTGTGCAATGATCAACTTTGATAAACTTGGCTTTTCTCAGCAATACAATGATCTAAAGCAATTCTGGAAAATGCCATCAACGTCCAAAGAAAGAACTCTGGAGTCTAAATGCAGATCAAAACACACTGTTTTCACCTTTTTTGTTATTTCTTTCCATGGTTTTTCCCTCTTGTTCTGATTCTTCTTTTACAACATGACTAATGTGGAAATCTTTTTAAAAGGGAGGGACAGAGAAAAATATTGGAACTAAAAATCTTATAAAAGTGAATGTTGAAAACTAAAACATAAATAAATAAAAACTTAATCAGTCTCTCCCCCTTCTCCTCCCCATATTGAGCAAATTTTAAAAAATAAAATAAACCCTTCAAAACATAGCTGCCTAGTCTAGGGAAACAAATTCTCACATTAGTCATACTTGAAAGTGTATGTCTTTCTGCATTTTGAGTTCATCATCTTTCTGTTAGGAGGTGAATGACGTGTTTCATCTTCGTTCTTTTGGTTTATCATTGCATTAGACTGAGTGCAAACATCTTTCAGAGCTGCTTTTCTCTATAATATTGTTGTTATTTTATAAAGTGTTTTAGTTTTGTTCTACTTTGTTCTGCATCAGTTCATAGGGTTCGATTATATTTGTTTACAAGGGTTTTGTTCCTTTTTCTTCCAGTAGTGGAGGAGGTGGAAAGTATAGAAATTAAATAATTGTTCATTAAAAATGGACTTATGTAATATGGAGAGACAATAAAACTCTGGTAAAATAGGAGACATAATGTTAGCTCAGTACTGCCCAATTTGAAGGCCACATGTCTCGTTTTGTTACTGTTTAACTGTTGGGGGTAAATGTATTTTGTTGTAGGGAGCCAGAGGGGGCAGTGTGTTGGGATGTGCCTGTGGTGTCAAAACACAGATATATCAATATTTTTAAAAATGTATTTCTATGAGTGCCTTCTGTCTTTCTTTTTCTCTTGTGTCAGATAACAATTATGATATCTCCAAAAGGAAATTGGGAACACACAGTACCCACTACTAACTGTTGGCAGTGCTTCTAATTAGCTATTAAGATTCAGTTGCCAAACCCCAGCACAAATCTATTCAGCAGAGGACAATTAATTAAACTTGACTTTCTCATTAGAAACCCATAGCTTCCTTAACCTTTTGTTCAGTCCATGTTTTCCAGGAGACACATGTCACCCTGTAATTCATCATATCAGTCATGTAACTTTATTTTAATACTCTTGATGCCACCTAACATGACACTTCCTGAAATAGATTTAATGGTATGAATTAAAGAAATGACTCTTATAGAGGGTAAATCTCTGGGATTGGAATAATCAACAGAGAATCTAAAATAATCATAACGATGCGTCTTTTCATTGTTTACCCATTGAATCTTTCAAAGAAAAAAATCCTCAGCTAGGAACTCTCTCTTCTATTTATGGCACTTGTTTGTCCTTCATTATCAAAGAAGAGCGATGACATCATGACGGTGAGGTCTTAACTTCTGCCTGAACTGGATTTAACTTATCAGCCTCACTCATTGGAGTCCAGTGGCAAGACAAAAGCCAAGAAAACTGGTGACTGTCTTTGTGATTCAGTGCCTGCTGATGGGAGGACCGACCCTAGAAAGTGGAACGTCTTTGTTTTCTGAGAGAGCAGAGTAGGAATAGGCTTGCACTTGAGCAGCCTCGCCGGGGCTAAGGGGGCAGACATGCTGGGCGGCTAGAAAGAGGGCTTGGTGCCCTGACCTGGAGGGAGAATGAGGCTGAGTAGCTGGGAGAACAGCAAACTCAAGAGCTGTGTGAAGGACCACAACAGGAGCCGTAATAGGCATTCCCCAGCTAGCTGTGCTTCTGGCCACCACTATTCAATGCCTGCTCACTCTGGAAAGTCAGTGCCTGGGGCTTTCTTTCCTCCCCTGGACCCTCTCTGCCATGATGGCTGGGAATTCCATTTTGGGGATAGGTCCAAGCCAGCCATGTTTCATTCCCCCTTCTGACTCTCCAGATTTTACCAACACGTCCTTATGAGGTACCTTCTCTTCCCACCTCCCCAAAGTCCCCTCCATTTAACATCCTTTTATGTACTGACTTTCTCTATGAGAATGTAAACTCCCTGAAGGCAGCTATTATCTCTTTTTGCTTCTATTTGTGTCCCTGATGCTTAGCACAGTGTAAATGCTTAATAAATGTTATTGCCTGCTTGAATTTATGAAGCACTTACTATGTGCCAGGCACTTCCTGGGAATGCAAAGAAAAACAAAAATATAAGGTGCAGCTAGGTGGAGTAGTGAATAGAGCACTGACACTGTGGTCAGGAGGACCTGAGTTCAAATCTGACCTCAGACACTTAACACGCTTACTAGTTGTGTGACCTTGAGCAAATCACTTAACCTCAATTGCCCTGCTTTCCCCTCTCCAAAAAAAAAAAAAAGGAAAAACAAAAATATAGTACTAGCCCTCAGAGAGTTCTCATATTTAAGGAAGAAGACAACCTGCAAATAACTAAGCTCATACAAGATACATGCAATGTAAATCCCGTCCTGGAGTCAAGAAGACCTGAGTTTAAATTTGACCTCAAACATTTACTGACTATGTGACTCTGGGCAAGTCACTGAACCCTATTTGTCTTAGTTTCCTCATTTATAAAATGAGCTAGAGAAAGAAATGGCAAACCACACCATATCTCTGCTAAGAAAACCCCCAAATAGGGTCATGAAGAATTGAACATAACTGATATGACTGCATATCAACAACAAAAATGGGAAGGAATATCAAAGGAAAAGTTGCTAGCATTGGGACTGACCTAGAAAGACCTGTTACAGAAGGTATCACTTCATTTTTCTAGGCCTCAGTTCTGCCATTCTCAAAATGAAGGGATTATAGGTTTAGAGTTAGAGGGACCCTACAGATCCTTTAAACCAACTTCCTCAGTCTACAAGGGAGGAAACTAAGACTCAGCAAGGAATAAATAATTTATTCAAGGACCACAAATAGTGAATAGCAGGAGAGAGATTTCAAATCCAGGGTGTTTTACACCAAATCAAGACCTCTTTCCATGATGATATTGTACCATACTGGAGACTATGCAGAGATGAGTTGGTCTCAAGTCTCTGGCTAGGGTAAAGAGGGAAATGGCACCCATATCACCTAAGTGTTAACAGAGCTTTTGTATTTCATTAAACTAATATACTTAGCTTAATATAGGCAACTTCTATTGATTGTGTACCATATATTATGGATTTTGCCTGCACTCAAGCTGGTTGAACGCAGCTCTGATGTGAATGCCATATTTTAAGTAGCTGTATGTGTACTATAACTAGATAATCAGGATCACTGCATTTTACTATTAAATGCTGCTATGATGCTTGTGATATATGTTCACAGATGTTCAAGCATATCTATGTAATTTTCAAGGACTAAGAACGTTTCTCTGAAGTGAGGATATAACAGACATGCCTGATTTTGGTGGCGAGGCTTCTACTCACACAGCTTTGGCTAGTAAGATGATATCAGATAGGCGAGTGGTTGTACCAAGATTTGGACTTTTCAAGAAGAAAAAAAAAAAACAAAGAAAAAAAGAAGATGGAGAAGAATGAAGTCTGGAGGTGTGTCGATCAAGGATGAGAGGGAGAAAGGGTGGGAGCAGGAGTCATTCTTCATGCCTAAAGCCTGCCCTTGAATCCAGGACATTGTTTTACTAGTGAGTGCAGAGTGGAACAACTGGGGTTCAATATAGCCCAGCCAATGAGAAAGCAGCACTAGAAAGTACAGCATTGGAGATCCTAGCTAGCAATAGTTAATGGTGAATGAGGAAAAGTAAGTAGAGGAGAAATGAACATTCTTGTTTCCCTGAGCTAACTGCACATTGACCCTAAAAGAATCTCTGAATGAAACAACATGGGGGACATGTGCTAGCTCCCAGTGGGAGCTGCCTTCAGAAAGTGCTGAGCCCAAATATCTCAATTGTGTCAACTGAGTGTGCTTATAGACTGGTTAAGGACCACCTCAGTATGGCTTAGCAATGCCAGTGTAATAATGCACTATATGTTTTAATATATTTTACTTTATTTCTTTTGCTTCTGTGGTCCTGAATAAAAAATGTCCAGAGTTAAACCATATTTGTGCAAAAAAATTCCATTTTGTCACTAGACTTCATTGAAATACAAGAAGAAAAGAGGGCAATTCTCCTGGTGAATGAGACCTAAGATAGGAAACTAATTGGATAAACCCACATAAACTAACCAGATACTCATGGTCACTTGCAAAAGGGGCAGAGATAGGGGGAGAGAGGTAGCCAACTAAGAATCACAGAGAGCTTGAAATTTCCCTCTAATCATCCTCTGGAATTGGATGGAAGACATAACTGCCTTTAGTAAGCCTTAATGATTTGTCTTTCCTGTTTTCCTTTTTCATGCTTATCTAGAGTCATATTTAAAAATCAAATTTTCAGGGGGGGGGGGCGGAGCCAAGATGGCAGAGTAGAAACAGCATTTCCAATGTGCTCTGCCCCACACAAATTTCAAACTATGTGAAAGGGAGCTCCGAACAACTTCTGGAGCCACAGCACCCACAGAACGGCACAGAGAAGCTAAACTCCTGCTGAGGACAGCCCAGCAGCCCTGCAGGGAGCTGCCAGCACAGCGCTCTGAGAGCAGGCAGCACGGCACGCTGGGAATCGACAGCGCAGCCCAGGTCCACGGTTTTAGCCCCAGGGCGGCCAGGCCTTCAGCAGGCTGGTGGAACCCCAGAACACCAGCAATTGTGGCGATTCCAGAATTATCAGCACAGATATGCCTAGAACAAAGTGAGAGGTTAGTGCCCTATGGACTTTGGGACCAGTATTTGGGGAACACGTGGCTTCCTCCCCTGGGGGCAAAAAGCTGCTGAAGAAACAGCTGCACAGAAGCCATTTTGCAGTGTCAGTAGTGGCTCTAGCTCCTGGTCTGCGAACTGTAGGAAGATCCAGCAATCAGTCTGGGGTTAATCGCTTTTGCTTTAAACTGCCTGGATCTGGATTGTGGTCTGGGGGGGAAGTTTGGGGTGGGTATCCAACTTGCCAGAGTGGGTGGAGGCTTTACAGAGGCCACCCAACTGGCGGAAGTTGTGAAGACCCCATGTTTGGGCGGAAGCTCCCCTGTCTGGTGGCAGAGTCCTACTGTGGCAACAAGCCCAAAAATCAAGTAATTAAGTGGCAATATGCCTAGGCAAATGAAACAAAATAAACAGAAAAGTTCAACATTGGACTCCTATTTTAGGGGCAAAGAGGCTCAAAGCATGGAGGAGGACTGTGAGGTCAGAACTCCTGCACCAAAAGCCCCAAATGAAAATACAAGCTGGCTACAGGCCATAGAGGACCTTAAGAAGCAGATAAGAGAAGTGGGGGAAATTTGGGAAGAGAAATGAAAAAGATGCAAGAAAAGTATGAAATGACAGTCAACAGCCTGACTGAGGAAAATAACACCTTAAAAAATAGACTAACTCAAATGGCAAAGGAGGCCCAAAAGGGCAATGAGGAGAAGAATGCCTTAAAAAGCCGAATTTGCTAGATGGAAAAAGAATCTCAAAAGCTCACTGAGGAGATTCATTCCTTTAGAGTTAGACTGGAGCAAATGGAAGCTAGTGACTTTATGAGAAATCAAGATGCTGTTAAGCAGATCCAAACAAATGAAAGATTAGAAGGCAATGTGAAATATCTCATGGGAAAAACCACTGACCTGGAAAATAGATCCAGGAGAGACAATTTAAAAATTATTGGACTACCTGAAAGCCATGATCAAAGAAAGAACCTAGAAATCACCCTTCAAGAAATTCTCAAGGAAAACTGCCCTGATGTTTTAGATCCAGAGGGCAAAATAGAGGTTGAAAGAATCCACCGATCACCTCCTGAAAAAGATCCCAAAAAGAAAACTCCCAGGAATATTATAGCCAGGTTCCAGAATCCCCAGATCAAGGAGAAAATACTACAAGCAGCCAGGAAGAAACAATTTCAATATTGTGGAAACACAATCAGAATAGCACAGGACCTGGCAGCTTCTACATTGAGGGATAGAAGGGCATGGAATATGATATTCCAGAGGGCAAAAGAGCTGGGAATGAACCCAAGGGTCACCTACCCAGCAAAACTGAGTATCTTGTTTCAGGGGAAAATATGGTCATTCAGTGGAATAGAGGCCTTTCAAGCATTCTTGATGAAAAAACCAGAGTTGAATAGAAAATTTGACATTCAGACACAAGAAGCAAGAGATGTTTGAGAAGGAAAAGAAATCAAAAGGAACTTATCAAAGTTGGACTATTTACAGTCCTACATGGAAAAACAATAATTGTGTTTGATGAAACCTTTCTCATTATGAAAATAATTGAAGAAGGGTACATGGCATATGTTCACAGGTATACATGGATAGAGGGCACAGGTTGAATTTGATGGGAAGGGATGATTATTTATTTTTTTTTTGGAGGGCAATTGGGGTTGGGTGACTTGCCCAGGTTCATGTGGCTGGGTTTTTGTTTGTGTGTGTTGGGTGTCTGGGGCCGGATCCGAGCTTGGGTCCTTCTGGCTCCAGGCCTGGCTCTCTGCTCGCTGCGCCACCTAGCCACCCCAAGGAAGGGATGATTCTTAAGGGGTGAAGTCAAGAGGTGAGAGAGGAAAGTGGCAAGAGGAGATGCAGAGAGACAGGGTAGGGCAAACTATCTCATGTAGAAGAGGCAAGGGGAAGTAGTTGCAGGGGAGGGGAAGAACAGGAAGGCAAAAAGGCAAAAGCATATTCTCATTGAAGTTGGCTCAAGGAGAGAATCACATACATACTAAATGGAATATCTTACCCTCACTCACTCTCCTGAGTAGGGGAAAGGGGGATGAGAGGGGGATGATGGAGGGGAGGGCATTCTGGGGAGAGGGGAGGTTAGAAGTACCCACTATCAAAGAGGGACAGGATCAAAGTAGGGAATGGACCAGGTGGGAGGTGAGACAGGTGGGAGGGAAATATAAGCAGTCTTTTACAATATATCTACTATGGTAATGTTTTGCATAGCTATACATGGACAACACATACTGAATTGCTTATCTTCTCCGAGGGAGTGGGTGACAAGGGAGAAAGGGAATGGATCTGAAAATCGAAGTTTTAAAATTAAATGTTTCATAAGATGTCCAGGCAGTGGGGCTCAGAGATTCACCTTGCCCTTATGGCAAAGTCGAAGGGGGTATGGGAGAAGATATGGGAGAGAGTAGATTGGATGAGGGGATATCTAGTGGGACTGCTATTCTGGGGTGGTGGGTAGGGAAAAAATGGGGGAAAAATGTAACTCATAATCTGGTGGAAATGAATGATGTAAACCAGAAGTTAATAAAGCATTTGTTTAATTAAAAAAAATAAATAAATAAAAATCAAATTTTCTATTCAGGTTTGGTCTTTTCATCAAAAATGCTTGAAAGCCCTCTATTTCATTGAATGTGTATTTTCCCCCCAAAGGATTATACTCAGTTTTGCTGGGTAGGTAATTTTTGGCTTTAATCCTAGCTCCTTTGACCTCTGGAATATCATATTTCAAGCCCCTCCAATCACTTAATGTAGAAGCTACTACATCTTGTGTTATCAACCAATTGGGAACTAAATAATTTAATCCTAAAGAATGAGTGGGTCAAACAAAAAAATCATAGAAACAATTAGTAACTTCATTCAAGAGAATGACAATAATGAGACATAGCAAAACTTGCAGGATGCAGTGAAAGCAGTTCTTAGAGGAAGTTTTATATCTCTGAATGCATACATGAATAAAATAGAGCAAATGGAGATCAATAAATTGGGCATGCAGCTGAAAAATCTAAAAAAAGAACAAATTGTAAATCCCCAATTAGATACTAAATCAGAAACACTGAAAACCAAAGGAAAGATAATAAAATTGAAATTAAGAAAACTATTGAACTAATAAATAAAACTGAGGGCTGGTTTTATGAAAAACCAATAAAATTTATAGACTTTTAGTCAATTTGATAAAAAAAAAGAAAGAAAGAAGAAAACCAAATTACCAGTATCAAAAATTAAAAGGGTGAATTTATCTTCAATGGAGAGGAAATTAAAACAATAATTAGGAATTATTTTGCCTAATTGTATGCCCATATATTTGACAATCTTAGTGAAATGGAAGCATATTTACAAAAAAATAAGTTGCCCAGATTGACTGAAGAGTAAGTGAAATATTTAAATAACCCTATCTCAGAAAAAGAAATTGAATGAGCTATCAATGAACTCCCTAAGGAAAAAGTATCCAGGGTCAGATGGATTTATAAGTGAATTCTATCAAACATTTAAAGAACAATTGAATCCAATACTTTATAAACTATTTGAGAAAATTGGAGGACTCCTACCAAATTATTTTTATGACAGAAAAATGGTACTGATACCTAAATCGGGAAGCACCAAAAAAGAGGAAGAAAATTATAGCCAATTTCCCTCATAAATATAGATGCAAAATTTTAAAATAAAATATTAGCAAAAAGACTACAGCAACTTAGAACAATACACTTTGATCAGGTAGAATTTATTCCAGGAATTTATTCCAGAATTAATTCCAATGTTGATCATATCAACAACAAAACTAGTAGAACCATATGATTATCTCAATAGATACAGAAAAAGCCTTTGACAAAATACAACACCCATTCCTATTAAAAACACTAGAAAGTATAAGAATAAATGGAGTCTTCCTTAAAATAATAAGTAGCCCCTATCTAAAACCATCAGCAAGTATTATATGTAATGGGGATAAGCTAGAAGCATTTCCAATAAAATCAGGGGTGAAACAAGGATGTTCACTATCATCCCTCTTATTCATTACTAGAAATGTTAGCTACAAGAGAAGAAAAAAAATTGAAGGAATTAGATTAGGCAAAGAAGAGACTAAGCTATCACTCTTTGCAGATGATATGATGATATACTTAGAAGATCCTAGAGAATCAAGTAAAACACTACTTGAGATAATAAATAAATTTAGCAGAGTTGCAGGATATAAAATAAACCCACATAAATCCCTGGCATCCCTATATATTTCTAATAAAGTCCACAGCAAGAAATAAAAAGATAAAATCCATTTAATACTGTAGACATAATAAAATACTTGGGAATCTACCTGCCAAAACAAACTCAGGAACTATACAGACACAATTATAAAACACTTTTCACACAAATAAAGTCAGATCTAAATAATTGGAAAAACATCAGTTGCTCATGGCTAGGTTGAACTAATATATAACAAAAATGACAATTTTACCCAAATTAATTTACCTATTTAGTGCCATACCAATCAATCTACCAAAATATTATTTTATAGAGCTAGAAAAAAATAATAATAAAATTCATCTGGAAGAACAAATGCTCCAGAATATCAAGGGAATTAATGAAAAGAAATGCTAGGGAAGGTAGCCTAGCCATACCAGATTTTAAACTGTATTATATAGCAGCAGTCATCAAAACTACTTGGTACTAGGGGGCGGCTAGGTGGCGCAGTGAGTAGAGAGTCGGCCCTGGAGTCAGAAGGACCTGAGTTCGGATCCGACCTCAGACACTTAACACACACACAAACAAAAACCTAGCCGTGTGACCTTGGGCAAGTTACTTAACCCCAATTGCCCTCCAAAAAAAAGCAAAAAAAAAAAAAACTACTTGGTACTGGTTGAGGAATAGAGTAGTGGATCAGTGGAATAGATTGGGTACACAAGACACAGCAGTCAATAACTATAGTAATCTACTGTTTTATAAACCCAAAAACTTCAACTTCTGGGATAAGAACTCAGTATTTGATCAAAACTGCTAGAAAAACTGGAAAATAGGATGGCAGAAACTGGGCATAGACCTATATCTTACTCCATACACCAAAATAAAGTCTAAATGGGTACACAATCTAGATATAAAGGCTGACACTGTAACCAATCTGGGAGAGCAAGGAATAGTTTACCTGTCAGATTTATGGAGTAGGGAAGAATTTGTATCCAAATGAGATAGAAAGCATTACAAAATGCAAAGGATAACTTTGATTATGCTAAACTGAAAAGTTTTTGTACAAATAAAGCCAATGTAACCCATATTAGGAGGGAAGTGGAAAATTGGGAAAGAATTTTTACAACCAACATCTCTGATAAAGGACTCATTTCTAAAATATACAGAGAACTGAGTCAACTTTATAAGGATACAAGTCATTCCCCAACTGATAAATGGTCAAAGGCTATGAACAGGCAGTTTTCAGAGGAAGAAATTAAAGATATTTATAAGCACATGAAAAAACGCTCTGAATCACTATTGATTAGAAAAATGCAAATCAAAACAACTCTGAGGTACCACATCTCACCAGTCAGATTGGCTAACATGACAAAACAAGAAAATGATAAATGCTGGAGAGGATGTGGAAAAATTGGAATACTAACGCATTGTTGGTGGAATTGTGAACTGATCCAACCATTCTGGAGAGCAATTTGGAAGTATGGCCAAAGGGCTATAAAAATGTGCATATCCTTTGATCCAGCAATACCACTTCTAGGGTTGTATCCCAAAGAGATCATACAAGTGGGGAAAGGACCCACATATACAAAAATATTTATAGCAGCTCTTTTTGTGGTGGCAAAGAATTGGAAATCAAGGGGATGCCCATCAATTGGGGAATGGCTAAACAAGTTGTGGTATATGAATGTAATGGAATACTATTGTGCTATAAGAAACGAGGAGCAGCAGACTTCATAATAACCTGGAGAGAGTTATATAAACTGATACTGAGTAAGGAGAGCAGAACCAGGAGAACTTTATACACAATTACAGACACATTGTATCTGTGACGACTAACTTTGATAGACTCCCCTGAGGCTCCCCTCAGCAATGCAAGGTTATGAGACAACTCCAAAAGACTGATGGAAAGAGATATCCACATCCGGAGAAAAGAACTACAGAGTCTGAATGTGGATTGAAGCAAACTATTTGCTCCCTTGTTAGGGTTCCTAGGTTCTCGAACCTACAAGAACATGTTTACCTTTTCCCAGTCCTCGGACGTCTCTGGCTTCTAGACTTTCTAGAAGAACTACCCACGCAGAACACCCTTCTGTTTTAGGAGAACTATCTTTATTTGTCTCTGATCAGAACATACAAGCGAACTCAGCCAGATCTCTCCCAGAACTCTCCCCACCCCGTCAGGCAGCCTCCTTATATCCAGCCTCCAGTTCCGGGTCTTTAACACCGCCTTCCCCGCCACTGCGAGCCAATCGCGTACTGCCCCGAGAGTGAGGGGTGGTAACCCGCTGCTCACATGGACACGTCAGCTCATCGGGCTAAGAGGTTTCCGGTGTAGCAGACCAGGAAGTCTCCTAACCAGGAAGTCTCTCTACTGCCGTGTTGACTCTTATGATCGTTTTGCTGATGGTCCTTTTGGCCTTCCGGGTTCCTCCTGTAGCCTGTTATTGATAGGCCAGGGACCCTCCTGCCACTCCCAGGCTGTCGCGCTGCACCCCAGTTGGCTAAGGACTCTTCACTCCCTCTCTCTTTTGTGTTTTCTTTTGTTTTGTTCCTTCTTTCTCATTGTTCACTCTATTGGTTATTATTCTTCTTTACAACCTATATTGGATTGCATGCCACCATTGGGGGGAAAGGGAAGGAGAAGGGGAGGGAGAGAAAATTTAGAATTCAAAGGATTGTGGTATTGAATATTGTAGACTAAAAGTAAATAAAATCAAAAATTTTTTTTAAAAATCTTGTGTTATCCTGATTGTGTTTTCATAATACTTGAATTGTTGTTGTTTTTTTTTTTCTGGCTGCTTGCAATATTTTTTTCCTTCACGTGGGAACTCTGGAATTTGGCTATCCTATTTCTAGGAGTTTTCCTTTTGGAATCTCTTTAATGAAGTGATCAGTGGATTCTTTCAATTTATATTTTACCCTCTGATTCTAGAATATCAGGGCAGTTTTCCTTGATAATTTCTTGAAAGATGATGTCTAGGCTTTTTGTTTGACCATGGCTTTCAGGTAGTTCAATAATTTTTTTTGAGGGGGAAAGGCAAGGCAATTTGGGGTTAAGTAACTTGCCCAAGGCCACGCAGCTAGTAAGTGTGTCTGAGGCCCAAGTGTCTGAGGCATAAGTTGAACTCAGGTCCTCCTAACTCCTGGGCTGGTGCTCTATTCACTCAATTTTTAAATCATCTCTCCTGGATCTATTTTCCAAGTCAGTTGTTTTTCCAATGAGATATTTCACATTGTCTTCTTTTTTTATTATTTTGGTTTTGTTTTATAATTTCTTGATTTCTCATTAAGTCATTAGTTTCCATTTGCTCCAATCTAATTTTTAAGGAATTATTTTCTTCAGTGAACTTTTGGACTTCCTTTTCCATTTGGCCAATTCTACTTTTTAAAGCATTCTTCTCATTGGCTTTTTGGACCTATTTTTCCACTTGATTTAGTCTATTTTTAAGGTGTTATTTTCTTCAGTATTTTTGGGGGGGTCTCCTTTAGCAAGCTGTTGGCTCACTTTTCATGATTTTTTTGCATCATTCTCATTTCTCTTCCCAATTTTTCCTCTACTTTTCTCTTCTTGATTTTCAAAATCCTTTTTGAGCTCTTCTATAGCCTGAGATCAATTCATATTTTTCTTGGAGGCTTTGAATGTCAGAGCTTAAGTTTGTTGTCTTCTTCTGGTTGTGTGTTTTGATCTTCTTTGTCACCAAAGTTAGATTCTATAGTCTGAGGTTTTTTTCCTCTGTTTGCTCATTTCCCCAGCCAATTACTTAACTTTTCAACTCTTTGTTAAGGTAGGGCTCTGCTTCCAGTGTGGAGGGTATATTGTCCCAAGCTTCAGGGGTTTTGTGCAGCTATTTTCAGAAAATACTCCTAGGGACCTATAAATTTTCAGTTCTTCCAAGGTGGTATGATCAAAGGATTGGTGTTTACTCCTCTCCTGGCCTGTGCTCTGATCTGAGTGACCACAAGAGTCTTGGGACTGTGAAGAGGATTCCCTCTCCACTGCCACAGCAAGCTCTACCACACCAGTGTTCCTCCTTGCCCTAGGACTGTGACCCAGATCCAAGTAGGGCAAAACAAGAGAATTCTGCCTCAGTGCCAGCAAAGAGGTCTCTGCAGTACCTCTCTGATCAGCCACTCCATCCCCCCACCATCTGTGGGACAAGAGCTCCAGAAGCAGCTGCCATCACCACTGTTGCCCCTGGGCTGGGCCTAGACCCAGGTCCAACAGACCTTTCCTACTCACCTTCTAAGTCGTCTTTGGCATTTGTGAGTTGAGAAGTGTGGAAACTGCTAAAGCTGCCAGTGACAGTCCCCTGAGACCTGCTCCCAGTTCGCTGGGACCTAGCCTGCGCTGGCACATTTTGTGCTAGACTACACTCCTCTCCCATCCCAGTGCAACAGGCCTTTCTTGACAACATTTCAGGTTGTCTTGGTCTGGAAATTTGCTTTATTCTGTCATTTTGTGAGTTCTGCTGCTCTATAATTTGTTTAGAGTCATTTTTTTACAAGTATTTGGAGCGGTTGGGAGAAAGCTCAAGCAAGTTCCTGTATTTACTCTGCCATGTTGGCTCTGCCCCCCCAAATCATATTTTTTTACAAAATATCTTTAATTTTAAAATCACCTGGGCTCTATTTTTATTGCTTTGCTTCCCTCTCATTGTTACGTAAGATTTTCAGGAATAGAATTATTTTATTTACTACACCTTTCAAATATAAAGATACTTGTGTTAAATAACAAAAAAAAACCTTTCCCCCCTCATCCTCTTTACTTTCTTCTTCCATTCTGCTTAATCCCCATTATTGTCCTGTGGAAGCCCCCTTGAGTTTAGACTATGTGATCACTGCTTTTATGGTACTAGTTCTGCCTGCTTCCAAACAAAGTCTGTCAGCCTTCATGTAGAGGCTGTGTGGTGCTTAAGTTGGGTTAGGTGGCTCTTTGGGTCCTTCCAACTCAGATTCTAATCACTTGTCATGCCTGATGTTCCTTTTCTCATTGTTAGCTACTCTTCCTCTACTGTCCCCAACTCTGGCTTTGCTTCCAGCTGTTCTTTATCTATTATTGTTTTTCTTAATCTTTGTTTCTCTGTCTGATTAAGAACAACAGAAATGAGCAAAGATTGTGACCAAACTCCTTTCCCTTTGGGAGGGGGAGAGATGATGAATTATTTTGGCAGCCTCTGGGACTTGGTTTATTAGGCTGCAAGCTGCCTGAAGGCTGACGTCAGGATGCCACCTCCATAAAACTTTCCTCAATCCCCTCAGCTATTGATTTATTCATTCATTTGACGTCACTTCAACAAACATTCACTGTGTGCAGAGAAATATGTTGGGCTCTGGGAAAAATCCAAAGTTTAAATGGAAAATGATCCCTGCCTTCCTAAAGCTTATTATCTGATAGAGATATAAGAGGAAAACACAAATAACACAAATACACAAAACACTTGCCAACTGCTTTAGAGAGTAACAAAATAAAATGTAATGTTAGGACTAAGTGCAGATAGGGGAGGAATCTGAGAGAGCTTTAAAGGATGGGGGAAGAGAGGCCGGAGGATATCACAGACACAGGGAATGATGACATAAAGCTGGAAGAAAACAAGGGGTAATGGGGAAGGCAGAGAATAGTACAGTTTGACTAAAGTATAAAGTACAGGAAACACTAATACTAGTAATAATAATGATAGCTAACATTTTTAAGGCACTCACTCTGTGCCAGGTGCTGTGCCAAGTGCATTTCAACTATGATCTCATTTGATTCTTCAAACAACCCTGGGAGATGGATGCTATCAAGTGAAATGATTATTTCTTCTTTATATTAATAATCAGTTATTGAATCAGGAACAGGATTCCTTCAGAAGTCTGTCTGTTATTCAGTCACTGAAGGACATTATTGATGAATGGGGTTGCCCAAATCCCTGGGGTACATGCCTTTCAATCTTGAATGGGAGACCATCCAACCCATTGTGTTCTAGTCAGACTAATCTGAGGGATCAAAGTCACATCCCCCAGACCCTCATTAGAATCGGTCTACCACTCATTATAATATTCATTCTGTCATTACTTGTTGACCAGGGTCCATTGTCACCCTCAGGAACACCTACCCTTCCAAAGGCATATAAGCATTGAGTAGGTTCCATGAGGGGGTTGTTGGCATTCCAGAGTGCCACTGACCCATTTTGTTAATTATTTGCTAGCATGATTAATAAAATGATTAATTACCCAGAAACTATGTCTCTCAAACTTTTTATACATCATACTATCATTATCCCCATTCTACAACTGAAAAAACCGAGGCAAAGGGAGGTGAAATGACTTGTCCAAGGTCACACAGCAGGTAAGTATCTGAGGCCAGATTTGAACACAGGTCTTCCTGACTCTAGGCCCACCACTCTATGCACTGCATAACCTAGCTCCCCCCAAAGGAGCAGTATGAGATAGGACTAGAAAAGTGGGGTGATATAGGATTGAAGAAAGTTTTGAATGCTAGGGAGAAAAGTTTGGATTTCATCTAGTTGACAGTAGGGAGCCATTGAAGATTTTGGATTTATTCAGTTCTTATTTCTATCTCTTCCCCACCAGAAGACTGGACTATGTCCCTGAAACTAGCATAGACTCAGGTAATCCAGCTTTGTTCTTCTCTTCCCCTGTTCCAGGCTTCCCTTAGCAATTGTAGGTGACCTCCAGGGGTGTATGTGTTCAGGGAGGACTAGCTCCTCTGGTGTGAAGATCTCTAATCCACCCTTGGTGTCCACTTGTCGCCCAATTCTCACCTGTGACTCCAAGAACTCACAGCATGAACAGCTGCCACACCCCAATAAAACCATCCTAGGTTGAGGATAACTGGCAGGCCCCAACTCCATTGGTGAGTTAGCGGGGTGTCTACCCCAAGCAGGTAAAGACTTCTGCTGGAAAAATGGGTGGATGAGAACAATTTGTTCCAGTGGCCATTGACAGTCATCTTGACTTTTGTTTTGCTACTGGACTTTATTGACTCTGAAAGAGAAAGTGAGGCTGATGACTTTGGGTGACTCTGCCTCACTTAAATCCAATTCACAATTCAGTCAAGACATCACTCCATAATGTCACTGGTCTTCTTCAAAAATGAAGGATGAACAATATTAGTAGGTCACCCCCTCCACATGATGCCACCACCTACTGTGAACTTCTCCCTTCTCCCAACATTCACTATGTGCAAAGAAATGTGTTGGGCTCTGGGAAAAACCCAAAGTTTAAATGGAAAATGGTCCCTGTCCTCACAAGAACCTCAATAGGCAGGTAGCTAAATGAATTGTCCAAAATCACATTACTGGTAAGGGCCACGGCCAGTGTTCAAATCCCTATCTTTAGAACTCTTAAGTTCAGGGCTCTTTCCAACATAATTTTTATCAGTCATCTACATTTTAGTGTGAATTATCAGATAAAGGTGGACAATGGAACAATGGTATAAACAATGGATTACGAGATACTAATTTAGACTTTTATCCTTTCTTTTCAAATATTGAGAGATAATGTGGTATAGTGGAATTAACACTAGCTGGGAGACTTTAAGCAAGTTACTTAGCCCCTTTGAGCCTCAGTTTATTTAACAATAAATTGAGAACATTTGGCTAGATGATCTCTATTTTCTTATATTTCAGTTGAAGAAGGAAGGAGAGATCATTTTGGAATGTGGGTGGAGCTGGGTGGGGTCACAGGGGGAAGGGTAGAGATATGGTGGCTCTAGGCATCCATTGAGCATCACCAGGCCACTGGGCAACAAGGGAATATATGGAGGAGGGTCAGCCCTGGGTAGGAGGGGGGAAGGGAATAAAGAAGAAGTGACAGGGATTAGCATGCTTTCTAATTTCCCCCTGGGTTAACTGTTCTGCTAACCTCTCTCCTTCTTCAAATCGAAACTCCTTCCCCAATTTCCTCCTGCCTCCCACACATATATTATTGTGCATTATCATGAATGTAGTATCAGAATGAGCACGCAGCACAAAAACGTTCCCATTTGTACAAGGACACCCCGTTTAGTTTTTACTCCCAGTTCCCAGTAGCTCAAAGTTCAGAATATGAGTAAGCCATTTTCTGTTGTTTTCCTTATAACTCCAGTACAAAAAGGCCATAAAGAGTCACGACAGCACTCCTGCTTCTGCTATACACTATAAATATGTTATTTATGGCAAAAATAGAGACTCTGTGTCACACTCAAATTGAGACCTATTTGAAGAAAGGGAAAAAATACCCCATAGTGCTGAGTCATGGGAAAACTAGTTCCCATATATTATTACATTAGCAAATATGACGGCAGAAAATAGCTTCTGTTTGGAAGTGTAAGTTAAATGTTAATGAGACTTTGGATCCACATCAAGTTCTCACTTCACGTGTTAGTTTCTTAGAACCTACTTTGGGAACAATTTGAACAACTTTTCTACTTTAAGACAAGGTCAAATAATCTCAGATGGGAATCTGGAAAACCTGCAAAGAGTTAACTAGCTAAGAAAAGGATAATGGTAAATATAAAAGCCTTGTTCTTTAAGAAAAAAAAACCTTGATAAAAAGAGCACTAGGGGCAGCTAGGTGGAGCAGTGACTAGAGCACCAGCCCTGGAGTCAGGAGGACCTGAGTTCAAATCCAGCCTCAGACACTTAACACTCACTAGCCATGTGACCTTGGGCAAGTCACTTAACCCCAATTGTCCTGCTTTCCCCCTTCAAAAAGCCAAAAAAAAAAAAAAGCACTAGATTTTTTTTTGAGGAAGCATCTATGGTCAGCCTGAGATTTGAGAAATCATTATTACCATCAAAAACCTTGCCACATTCAAGAGTCTCTCCATATTCAGAAGTTACTTTCCAAAATAACCCTGACCAAAAAGATAAGAAAAAGGCAAGAACCTTGAAATAAGCAAAAATAGCCTTGGGGAAACCTGAAGGGATGTCAGAAGTCCAGGCACTCAGAGCCATAACTAGTTTTTGTTCCTGGAGCAAGTCCCTCGAGCTATGCCCAGGACAAGCAGCATGGTTTAGGACCTTACTTAAGGAGTGAATCATAAAATTAGAACTTAGAATTTAAGAGCGTCAAATCCAACCCTCTCACTTCACATGTGAGGAAACCAAAGTTCTGAGGTTAAGTGACATGCATAGGTTATATAGCAAGCAAGTAGAAGAAGTGGGATTCAAACCTAGGTGTTCATGACTCCCAGGTTCTCACACTACCCACTTTTCTGTTAGTCAGGGGACCACAGAGTGGAAAGAGAGTGAGGACAGAAGCTTATTCCAATCTTCCATCTGGTAACTTCTCTCAAATATTTAAATGGATCTATGACCTCTGATAATGCAGATTGCACCCCATCCATACACATCCATGTAAATGTTCTCATCTATGTTCAACATTCAGGTTCATGCACATTGTTGTAGGCTCTCCTCACTTTCTTCTGACCTGCAAGGGGATCAGTCAAACACTTAACACCTCTCTCCTTTACTGCAAGACCAGCCTGTCTTCTCTTCCTATCAAACATTGTCTTGAAGACTTTCCCTGCTGAGTTGGTAGCTTTCTATTTTAAGTAATTATTCTTGATAAGTGCAAGCCAATATTATTTCTCCGCTCCCCAAGGATTGCAAGTGTGGTCAGGACCATCTAACTTAGGCACCTGAGGAAAAGCATCAGTACTTAGAAGAAAATTGGTCAGGCCCTTATTTGTGATCTACAAAGCAGTGTAATTTGCACTTGAAATTGGACTAAGGGTGGACCTGGATTCAAATCCTGCCTCTCAGAGTTTCTGTTTGCATGACTTTGGGCAAGTCACTTGAAGATCCCTGAACCTCCATGCCCTTATCTGTAAAATGGATATAATAGCATTTCTAATAACTATCTCAGAGGGTGAGAAAAAGTCAAGCAGTTTGCGAATTTTAAAATGCTGTATAAATGTGAGCTATTTGATTCATTTATGATTATTTTGGACTCCATTTTGAAGTGTTTGGCTATCCAGTTTCCCAGATCAATGCAAAGGAGAAGAGTATTTGGGGAAATGGATTAGAGGCAAGAATTCTCATGGTAGCAAAATGAATTGAGTGACAGGCTAGCAGAAAGGGAAAAATTAGAAGAACTATAGACACTACACATGAAAACATTCAAAGCTTACTATTCCTGATAGGTGAGTAGCCAAAGAATAAATACAGTTTTCAAAAGAAGATTTGCCTCCGGGGCGGCTAGGTGGCGCAGTGAATAGAGCGCCGGCCCTGGAATCAGAAGGACCTGAGTTCGGAGCCAGCCTCAGACACTTAATCCACACAAACAAAAACCTAGCCGTGTAACCTTGGGCAAGTTACTTAACCCCAATTGCCCTAAAGGGGCAGCTAGGTGGCACAGTGAGTAAGAGTGCCGGCCTCGGAGTTTGGATGACCAGAGATCAGATCCGGCCTCAGAAAATGAGCACCCACACATAAATAATGACTAGCCGTGTAACCTTGAGCAAGTTACTTAACCCCAATTGCTTTAAAAAAAAAAAAAAGATCTGCCTCCTATAAATGACCACATGAAAACACAGTTCAAAGCACTAAGAGTAAAAGAAAATGCAGATTAAGATGACTGATGTAATAATTTCACTCCATGCAAATGGCAAACAGGGAAGTAGACATTGTTGGAGTGTTTGTGGGAAGGGAAGCCAATTATTGGAGGAAGGAACTATAAAGTAGTCTGCTTTGAATTTTACTTTAGAACTATCAGAAAACAGTGATTAAATTGCTCCTGTCCTTTGACATGACTACTGCGCTGGATGAAGTCAAAGGCAGAAAGAAAGTTCTACTATAAACCAAAAAAAAAATGTTTATAGCAGCTATAGCTGATAGCAAAGAACTGGAACAGAATGGGTGCCCATCACTAGGGGAAATGCTGAAATAACTAAGACACAGGAACAAAATGGAATAATTTTTATCTGTAAGAAATGATAGGTATAAGAAATTCAGATGAGGACCAGAATAAACAGAACCATGAGAATATTATAACAATAACTACAAAGATGATCCTACAAAGAAGTTGAACACCTAGTAATGGACAAACCACTGAAGATTCCAAAGATGAGATAATAAAATACAGTCCTGTCCTTACAGCAGAGAAATGGAGGACTACTCAGGCAGAGTACTATAGGATTATCAGACTATCAGATCAGTCTCTGTATCAGCTATTATTACAAATGTTTTCTTTGTCACAATGGACAGGAAAGTAAATAATGACATAAAGACAAAGGGCACTACTCATAAATGATTTTCATTTTAAAGCATAATAGTCCGGGGTCATCTAGCACTGGGGCAAACAGTTGCATATACTTCAATAGCCTCTGAAGGCCTTATTGTTTTTGGAACCGGATTCTAGGCTTCCTTATTTTGTTATACTTCTAGAGAATTCTGAAGCTAAGAGAAATCTAGACATTGCTATCCTGAAGGAATAGGGAAAATTGTCTTTCCTAAAGGAAATTTTGTTTTCTCTAGGCATAACAATGGAAAGTACCTGTTACTGGTATCTAACCCCAACTCAGTCTTCTTGCCCTGCTGATTCTCCTAATAAAGTACTACCCACATTTGCCTTGGCAACCCGAAATAAAGAAGACTACCAAAGTAGCAAAAGCTAGGATCTTTAATGGAGGCAAGGGAATCAGAATTTGGGGTTGCCACACAGTACCAGGATTTTGGAGTGCTCAAGAGGGACAAAGGGAAGCAGAATTAAATACATTTCAATAGGGAGTCTCATGGGTGGCACAGCCTCAAGAAGCTGTTACATAAATTGTTTTACATAACAACCAAAAGTCCATAGAGGCTGGAGGGTAGGTGGGGTGACATTTAGTCAGAACAGCAGGTTTGGGATCCAAGTACAGCAACAGGGAAATAGGTTTGGACCTGCTCCAGTAATGGGGCCAGTTGGGATCAAAGTCAAGTAGTCCTTTCCTTGAATCCTGCATTCAATATTATTTTTTTAGATTAGTTTCAACTCTTCTGTTTTCAATCACTCTCAGTAATTTGTAGCTCTAAGATCAGGCAAGGTTAATAGCTACATTCAACAGTCTCTTTATTTTTCCAAGCTAGTCTGAAAAATTATAAAATGGGCCTTCTTAACCTGGAATCTATCAACCTCCAAGGATCAAATGAGATAATATTTGCAAAAAATGTTTAGTACAGTGCCTGGCATATAGAAAGCTCTGCATGAATGCTTATTCTCTTCCCCTCTCTCCCTTCCCAAGTGATCCATGGGTGGATTTCAGGAGGTCCATGAGTTTAGTTTTATTTTTTTAATTTATTAATATAATTGCTTTCCTTGGTCATCTTATATATTTTATTTTATTCATTTAAAAACATTAGTCTGAGAAAAGTCCCATTCCACTTATCATACTGCTAAAGGTGTCCATAACACAAAAAAGAATAATAATCCTCACTCTAAAAGGAGAAGTTTTCACTCATCTTGGGGGAAGAACTCAGCTATGGTATTAGTATGTCTCTGGTCTGGTTCTTCCTATGCAGCAGCTGAAATGAAGAATGCCTTAACTAAACAAGAAATGCAGAGTACCTGGTGAATTCTTCTATACTGTGTTATAATGGACATTCATATTAATTATCCTGGGTCATCAAGAAAGGGTTAAATTATGTCCAGCACATTCCATTTAATGTAGACAGAAGTGTGGAAAGAATTTTCAGAAATCCTTTCATCAAAACTAAAAAAAAAAGTCAAGGTATTTAACTGGAGTGATCTTCAGCTAGCTGGAAAATTTACTTCTGTGTTCAAGTTCATTCCCTGGTAGTATTACTATATTTTCATAGTTGACACCATTGATTCCAAATCCTAGACATGAAGCTGAGGGAGAAAGATGGCTTGGTGAGAGATAGATGTACAAGGGAGAATACCAATTTTCAACCCCTTGATGTAATAAAGGAGGCTTTGATAAGTTTTTATTATTATTATTTTCATCTCCAGGTAGATGTCAGCAAATGTGAGCTTACATTGCAAATAAAGTAAAGTGATTCTTCCAAGAGACCTGCTGTCCATTTCACTTCTCATCAGACCTAACTTGGAGTCAGAGAATCATAAAATTCAAGAGTCCAGTGTGTGGACTTGAAGTGGAATTTTAATGTAACAGCCAAACCTCATGCCTGGGATGTGGAATCAAAAATGCCAACAATGGAAATAATGCATCAGGATGTCATGGGCAAGATGGTAAAATCATTGCTTTTAGCAACCCAAAATTCTCAGAAAAAGAAAGTGTATAGTAGAGTAAATGAAACTAATACTAAATGTATAAAGGCAGAAATACCACACAAGGCAAAAACTTTATGAAATCACATGAGACAACTTAAATACTAACAATTCCCATTCTCTGTCCTCCCTCTTCGCAGCACCCACCCCATGCCAGGTGAAGTGAGCATAAACTCTCAGGCTTGTGATTCAGGACCTTGCCTTGGGGATCTTTGCCCATTCTTCCACACAGTGGTGACACATCCTGAATCCCCCCCTCCACCTTGCTCAGAACTACCAAAAGCAGCAGACACTGATACTGCTCACTGACCCAAAAGAAAGGGAGAAAAACCAGAGGTGGGTCTAGAAGATTGTGGCAACACAGAGTGAAGCACAGAGGTACAGGCAAGAGCAGAGAAGAATACGAACACTTGAGGGAAAGGGGATTGTAAACCTAGCTGAGGCCAGTCCTTCTATTCCCCAATATTATTAAGGCAGGAAACCAGGTTAATAAGCCTCACTCCCTCCAAAGCAAGGAGTCTGAGGAGAACCAGCATGCCCCCATCTTAAAGGTTGGTGGATCTTTGGAAGAAACCAAAGGGTAAGATAGAAGCAGAGACAAGAAACTGGGAATAGAAAAGAAATATAATAGACTGGAAGACCTTTTTTATGTCATAGATCTCTTTGGCAATCTCACAAAACCTATGGGCCTCCTCTGAATAATGTTTTTAAATAACTGAAGAAAATGTTGAATTTCAGCTAGTTAGTGAAAATAAGGCTCTGTGTGTGTTTTTCCCCATCTAAGGACACATACTCTGAAATCTATCCATGAAGCCCTTAGGGGTCTTAATCTCAGATTAAGAACCCCTGGACCTAATGTTCAAAAGAGAAAGCCTGAAAAAACTCTAGCTCACGAGCAGATAAACCAGCAAAGAGGCTACAAACAACTATGGTCAAGGAAGGAAAATGAACCAAAATTACATTAAAAAAAGAAAAGAGAATTTTAAGAACTTCCCAGAGATTACAAAACAAAAGCCCAAAATTCCAGAATGGTCAGAATCAGACCTTCCAATGAAGAAATTTAAAATGCAAAAAAAAAAAAAAACAGAGTAGGAAAAATTCAATATACAAGAGGGAGAGGAAACCAATTTGGAACACAAAGGTATGGAAGTACAAAAAAATATGAAGGTAAAACTGAAGTGTCTTCCAATTCTATTTCCTATGGTTTTATTATCCTCTGGTGATTGGTATCTCCAAACTTAAATAAGTTAATCCTCAGATATTAAAAATATAGTCTGTCTTCAGACCCATAGTCAAAGTCTTTTCAACTTGGTAGAGACTATACTCCATTGACATTGTCTTTAGGAACATAGGACCACAAGGGGCGGCTAGGTGGCGCAGTGAGTAAGAGCACCGGCCACTGAGTAGGGATGAACTGGATCCGTTCCCGCCTCAGTACTTAGCACTCACACATAAATAACTAGCCGTGTAACCTTGAGCAAGTTACCTAACACCAATTGCTCAAAAAAAAAACAAAACAAAAACAAACCATAGGATCACCTCCATGCCACCTTGGAAAGAGACTTTAGGAGTGGAAAAATTAGGAAAAAAACCAAAATTATACCAATTTTCAGATAAAAGAGGTAGAAGGGACTTCCATTCAAGATGACCACCTCAACACAAGTTAGGTTGCTCAGTTCCCATTACATACTTCAGTAAACTGTGAAGCTTATACCAGAGAGAATAATGATTTTTAAAAATACACTGAGAAACTGTAGTAAATGACTTATGATATGTCAGAACTGCACAAAAACTCAACCAGATGCCCACGTGTAATAAGAACAAAAATAGCAACAGCCACTATTTATATAGCATTTTAAAGTTTGCCAAAAAAAGATTGAACATTTTACTTTATCCTTACAACCACCTTAAAAGGTAGGTGCTATCTGTATCCCCATTTTGCAGATAAGGAAACTGAGATAGAGTTTAAAAGACTTGCCTACTTTCATAGAGCTAGTAAGCGTCTGAGATCAGACTTGAACATAGATCTTCCTGACTCTAGTCCAGCCCTCTATCTACTCTGTCACCTCACTACAAGAAGAAAGGGCCTCCTTTGCCCCACCCTATCAAAGTCAGCTCTAGGGCCTACCAGTAGGAAAGGCTAGATACATGTAGCCTGAAAGGTTCTGTGTCCAGAGGCATCAAGAACCCAGAAGTCCCCTGAGAAAGTCCCAGATTAAGGACCTTGAAGCCTCAGGGAGTATCAGCAAAAACATAGTGCCCAGAGCTCAGACTGGGATAGCCCAGACCCAGGGGTTTTAAGATCCCTAATGCTCTGTTGTGAAATGTCAGAGAGGGCCCTGAAGTTCCAGCACTCTGAAGCCAAATGATATGGGACAAGGAGTAGGGGAGGAAGTTTAAGGTGGAAGTTATTATAAGAAACTTAGGGATCCAGATGAGATCAGGCCCAAAAGTACAGAAGGTAGCAAAATCTGGCCCCTCCAAAAACCCAAATACAAGAGCTCAGACTGGAGAGAAGAATAAATCAAAGAAAGGACAAAAAAATTACAGATCTGACTCCATAACAACTGTAAGCAGAAATTCAAAGGAAAAAATGGATTTTGCACACAGACTACATGAATGCCTAGAAGAAGTGAAGCAAGAGAATAAAAAATGAAATAAAAGGTCTCGAGGAAAGAATTGGAAGGATGAAGAGCTTAGAAGAGAAAGTGGTCGATTTTACCTAAGAAATCTAACCCCTGAAATAGAATAGACCAAACAGAAAAAGTCATAGCAGATGGATAGAATAGAATATTATTATGCCATAGATAAAGATTTCAGAGAATTCTGGGTACTATGCATTGATGAAGAGTGAAGTGACCAGAACCAGGAGAATAATTTATACAACACTGTAAAAGAAATAAACAAGCATTGATTAAGCACCTAACATAAGGCAGGAACTCTTATTCTCCCCATTTTACGGTTGAGGAAACTGAGGCCCACTGAAGTTAAGTGATTTACCTAGGATCACTCAGCTTTTAAATCTCTGAGGTCAAATTTGAACTCAAGTCCTCCAGACTCTGTCCATTGAGTCACCTAGCTGCCCAGAGAAAGGAAAACGACTTTGACAGGATTAAAAACTATTCAAAGCAATATCTCTAGAGGACCAAAAGAAAAGGGACAGGTTCAAGGTGCAGAGATATTCCTTTTTGGCCACAGTCACCGTGGGGATGAGTGCCTGGCACAAAGTGAGTGCTTAATAAATGTTTGGCTTGGCTTTGTTTTGCTTGACTTTATTTACTTGTTCCAAGAGATTTTTTTCCCTATCTTTCTCCTGACTAATGGGGGAGGGGAGGGTAAGAATGAGAAGGGATTAGCAATGGGGATAGCAAAAAAAAAAAAAGAGTGGAATGTTGTAACTTTTTTTTTATGAACAGACCAAATATACAGGCACACACCTGTAATCCCACCTACTAAAGAGATTGAAGTTGGCAGGTCTCTTGGAGTTAGGAGCTCTGAGCTGTAGTTTCCTATGCTGATTAAAGGCTAGCAGAAAGGTCAGCATTAATACGTCCAGGTCTTCCTGGACTAGGGTACTACCAGGTTGTCCAAGGAGGGGCAAACATGTCCAGGTTGGAAACAGAGCAGCTCAAAGCTCCGGAGCTGGTCAGTAGGAGGATCAGACCAGTGAGAAGCCCCTTTACTTGCAGCCTGAGAGATGGGGATACCCAATCTTTCACCAAAAACAAACACTGAAAAGAACAAAAGCAATTTCAGAAGGAAACGTGGGGAAACAGGAAACTTTTGAAATTAATGAGTAAAATTTATTACATACATTTTTTAAAAGCAAGCAGTATGAAATGGAGATTATTAGTTTCAGAAAATCGTCTTTTTCTATGTATGGAAATGCTCTTTTTTTTGGGTACCTAAGTTCAGAATAAAAGTTACTGGGGGAAAAACACATTGAGAAGAAAAAAATAAGAAAGTTTAGTGTGATGAAGTTTAGTTTTGTAACTTTACCAGTAAAACAGTAGGACAGTTGAAAACCACAAACTGCATTACAGTGATGAAATTACAGGATACAGGCACTCACATAGGGATGGGAGAATTGACAGCAAGGATTGCCATTATTGCACTGACATCCAATGGGAAATTGATGATCAATAAGTATTTATTAAAAACCTGCCCTGCACTTGACACCATGATGTTCTCAAAGAGCCTAGGAAGTCTACCTAGGGAGACAAAACCAACATAGGAGGATGATGTTACTTTTATGTTCAAGATTCCTTATTGTCAGGGGTGGCTAGGTGGCACGGTGAACAGAGCACTAACCCTGGAGTCAGGATGGAACTAAGTTCAAATTTGGCCTCAGACACTTAACACTTACTAGCCATGTGACCTTGGGCAAGTCATTTAACCCCAATTGCCTTGCCTTCCCCCCCTCCAAAAAGAAGAAAAAAAGGTTCCTTATTGTCTCTCTATTACCCCTATGATGGAATAAAAAATCCTTAGTGTGGATTTTAAAACTTCTTATAATTTGGTCCCAGCCTCCTCCTCCAGACTTTTGTTGTTGTTGTTCTGTCATTATAGTTGTGTCCAACTCTTTGTGACCCTATCTGAGGTTTTCTTGGCAGAGATACTAGAATAGTTTACCATTTTCTTCTCCAGTTCATTTTACAGATGAGTAAACTGAGGTAAATAGGGTTGGGTGACTTGCCCAGGGTCACACAGCTACTAAGTGTCTGAAGTCAGATTTGAACTCTGGTCCTCTTGATACTGTACATTATTTTTCTTCACACACTCTACATTCCTGGGTTTAAGTCATTCTTCTAACACAAATGAGACACGTGATGAGTTCTGTGACTGTGGTCAAGTCACTTAACTTTTTAGTACCCTAAACAATTATCTAACACAAAAAGTTAGAGATGAACTGCCAATTTGCACCACCAGAGGGAGATTCCACAAGGAAATTCATAAAATCATAACTTTCAAGTTAAAAAGGGAAGCCATCTATTCCAACCACCTCATTTAACAGATGAGGAAATTGAGGCCTACAAAGGCTAAGTGATTTCTCCAAGGTCATACAAGTAGTAAATGACACAGTTAAGATTTGAATCCAGGTCCTCTGATTTGCTCCTCAAAGCAAACTCGTGAGGTACAATATCACACACATTTCCTTCATGCTACATATGAGAAAACAGGCAGAGATTTTAAAAGACTTGCCCATGGTCGCATGGTTAGCAAGCATCAGAGGAAAGACTTAAGCCCAGTCTCTACAGATTCCAGATCTGGTAATCTTTCCCATTCTAGTCTGATGCCTGGCGTAGTGGATAAAGCACTCGGCTGGTGTCACAAAGATCCAAGTTTAAATCCTTCTCCAAATGCTGACTTGCTCTATGACCTTGGACAAGTCATTGCTCTATGACCTTGGACAAGACAAACAGCCTCAGTTTCCTTATCTGTAGAATGAACACAATAATAGCTTCTACCTCCCAGGGCTGTTGTGAGGATCAAATTATATAATTAAAGTCTTTTGCAAACCCTTTAGTACTATATAAAATATTAACAGTTTCCCTCACCTCCTTTACCATTTAATCTTAGCTCCTTAACAGTCAGGTTTCCTTGGCTTTGTAAGCCCCTCACACTCATCCCAGTGCTCTATCCATTCATACTACATCTAGAAGGGCCCAGCCAGAGCAGATAAACACTTATTCTCCACTGCACCAAGCCACCCAGACCACCCCACTAACCTACTGTCAATGTCTTCATAAGGTATCCTCTCTTCTATCCTGTTCCACTTTTATTCTCAGAGGCAGGCTCTGACCTCCCACCCAAACCATCACCTCAGCCAAAGGTGACCCAGGCTGTATGCTGCACTCCAATCTTTAGGCTTGTTCTCCCCTTCCCAATGGAACTGAATGTGTCTCCTCTAGGCTCTCCACTCTGCAGAGCAGATATCAGTATGCATCCTCAGGCCCCCTGGTGCTGAACCCTTCTATAAGTATTGCCTGCCCCCAGTTAGATTGTGAGTGCCATGAAAACAGGGACTGTCATCTTTCTTGTATGATACATAATAAAGGCTTACTTATCCATTCATATTGTTTCCATTGATCAATCCTAGGGAATGGGTGCACTGTCCTGTGGTTCCCTCATCTATTCCTTCAAGGAACTGAGCTCTGAACCAGTCTTTGGAGTACTATCCACCAAGCTAACTGGCCCATATTGTCTTTTGGAAAGGCCAAAGAAAGAAACAGCCTTATTACCCTAAGCATCAGTCAGTAAGGACATGGAATGGGGTGCCTGAAGGATGAAGGTTAGTGATGGGATTTTCCCCTCTCTGAGGTCTGCAAACAAGTTGGTTAACCACTTGGTGGGGATGCCTTAGAAGTATTTTCCTTGGGGTGGCTAGGTGGTGCAGTGAATAGAGCATGGGTCCTATAGTCAGAGGATCTGAGTTCAAATCTGGCCTCAGACACTTAACACTAGCTGTGTGAACTTGGGCAAGTTGCTTAACCCCAACTGCCCTCCAAAAAAGCAAAAAAAAAAAAAAGTATTTTCCTTGTATAGTGAAAAGTGCAAATATACAAAGAGACCAAAGAAAAAAGAAAAGAGGTTATATGTACAAAAATATTTATGACAGCTCTTTCAGTGTTGGCAAAGAACTAGAAATTGAGGCCACATCCATCAGTTGGGGAATGGTTAAACAAGTATGATTGTGATGGAATACTAGCATGCTAGTACTAAGAAGTGATGAGCAGGATGCTTGCAGGAAAACCTAGGAAGACTTACATGAAATGATGCAAAGTGAAACGAGCAGAACCAGGAGAAACACTGCACAGAGTAACAGTAAGATTGTACGGTGATCAACTGTGAATGACTTAGCTATTCTCAGAAATACAATGATCCAAGACAATTCTGAAGGACACATGAGAAAAATGCTATCCACCTCCAGAGAAAGAACTGATGGATTCCGACTGCAGATTGAACCATACTTGTAAAACCCTTGTTTATTATTCTTGTATGCATTTTGCTTTGCAAAATGACGAATATGGAAATGTTTTTCATGGCTGCATATGCATAACTTATGTCAAAATGCTTGATCTTTTTAAGCAGGGGGAGGAAAGAGAGGGAAGAAGAGAATTTGGAACTCAAATTTTTTTAAAAAGTGAATATTAGAAATTGTTTTTACATGTAATTAGAAAAATATAAAAATTTTCTCATAAAAAGGAAAAAAGAATTGCAGTACAAAAAAAAAAAGCAAATTTCTGAATGTGATTCCGAAAATCAGGGTGAGTAAATGTGGCAGGGGATTAAGCATTTGAGAGTGAGCATGGCACAATCAATTCTCAGTTTAGTTCTGAGAACCTGAGATAATTATTTTTAAAAAAACAGTATATACAAATAATAGCTCCTTTCCTCTGACTATGCCCCTCATCTCCTATATACCAGAGAAAATATGTAAGATTTGCTGTGGAGAAGAGATAGGTCCTAATAAAACTGAGGGTATGAGATGGAAAGAGAAAAGTTTCCATGAGAAACTAAACAAAAAAAATGTTTTAATTGGGCCTAATCATTCAGAGGGAAAAAAGAAAAAAAGAGATTCTTTGTCTACTAAATTTGTTGCATGAAAAAAAAAAGATTATATTCATAAGGAATTCTTATCCTAAGAATTTCCTTACATGAAGGTTTAACCACCAGATGGCACTGCCAGTCATTATTCCGGATCTGTCTCAATAGGAAGCTTTGGGAGCCAGTGTTTTATATCTGAGCCCCATGGAAGGAAATGCCAAGGAAGTCCAATACTCTCTGTTTATCAAAGAGAAGATGACTTTCTACTGCTCAACTCTACTTCTCTGTAGGCAGTGCTAACTTGTTATGGGCAAGGGAGTTTAGATTATTGTGGATCTATAAGGATAACCTTGGAGAGAAAAAAAAATCAATAGATGTTATTATTAATAGGAAATGCATCACAGGACTGAAGAAAGGCAAATGTGTTTTTTTTATAGCACATTTTGGGGGAAAAAAAGGAAAGAAAATGGAATTTGCAAACTCTAGACCAGTGAGTGTAACTTTAATTCTTGGTGAAATTCTAGGGCATAAACTCTGAGGTCCTGCCTCATCATACTCATCAGATTAGCAAAATTGGCAAAAAAAAAAAAAAAAAAGGAAATGACAAATATTGGAGGGGCTGCAGGAAAAACAGGCACACTGGTATACTCTTGGTGGTACTGTGAATTGGTATAGCCAAAACAGAAAGCAATTTGGTAACTATGGCACCCAAGTTACCAAACTGTACATAGCATTTGACTCAGTGATACCCTACTAGGTTGCAAAGGAATCAAAGAAAGAGAAAAAGTTCTCATTTATGCAAAAGCCTTTATAGCAGCTCTTTTTTGTGGTGTCAAAGGACTGGACACTAAGGGATTAGTCATCACCTAGAGAATGGCTTAACAAATTAGAGCGTATGAATGTAATATAATACTATTATGTGATTAAGAAATAAGGAAGGAGATGATTTCAGAGAAACCTGGAAAGACTTGTATGAATTGGTGCAGAGTGAAGTGAACAGAACAGGGGAACAATTTATACTATATCAACCTGGATTCCAGAAGATGAATAAATGATAAATGCTATCTACTCCCTGACAGAGAGGTGATGGACAAAATATGTGGGATGAAACACACATTTTTGGAAATAGCCAATACAGGAATTTGTTTGGCTTAACTATGCTTATTTGTAATTGGGGTTTAATGTTTCTTTGTTTTGTTTTGTTTTTGCAGAGGGAGGAGGTGGGAAAAATAGTAAACAAGTGCTTGTTAATTGAAAAAAATCAAATTGAATTAGAAAATTCTAGTGTCTAACATCATCTTCATTTTTTCAATATACCTCTCCCCTCCCTTACCCAGTGAGCCATGTCTTAAAACAAAGAAAAGAAAGAAAGAAAACAAATGCAGGTGAGTAAAACTAGCCAACACATTAACTAAGTCTTGACAGACATGTCAATAATATATTCTTGAAAAGATGATTAATGCATAGCTAGAGAAAGAACTGGTGGTCAAAAAGAATCAGCATAGCTTTAGTAAGAACAGAACATGCCAGACTAGCCTTGTTTCCTTTCCAACAGAGTTATTAAGTAGGAAATGCTGTAGATATAAGGGTTTAATATAGTTTTTTTTTTTGGTTATTAAAAGTAAATTTATTTTTTATGTATATATCTAATCTGTCTTCCTCACCTTTATCTCCCAATTGAAGAACAGCCAAACCCTCAGGGTCTAGCAAAGTGATGTCCACATGGGCCATTAAACACACATATACACACACACACATACATGCACACAGACAGCAGCTTTGTCTTCATTTTAACTATGTCATCTTTTTAAAACTATTTTGAACCACAGAGGCTATTACAAAAAAAGGCTGCCATAATTTTTTTTTTACATGTGAGTCCTTTTCCTCTTTCTTTGGGCTCTCTGAGGTATAACTCTAGTTGTGGTATCACTGTATCAAAGTTGTATGCATGATTTAATGGTTTTTCAGGAACGGTTCTGAATTGCATTCCAGAATGACTGAACTAGTTCACAGCTCTACCAACATTGCATTAGTGTACCTGTTTTCCCATATCTTCTCCAATATTTGTCATTTCCCTCCTCTTTTAAAAATCATATTAGTCAATATGATGGATGTGAGGTGGTACCTCAGTTATTTTAATTAGTATTTCCCTAATTATTAGTGATTTAGAACATTTTATATGCCTATTGGTAGCTTTGATTTCTTTTTCTGAAAACTACCTATTATAGGATTTGATCTTTTATCAGTTGGGTAATGGCTCTTATTTTTGTAGATTTTACTTGGTTCCCTATATGTTTAAAAATGAGACCATTAGGGTGGCTAGGTGGCGCAGTGAATAGAGTGTCAGGCCTGGAGTCAGAAGGACCTGAGTTCGGTTCCGGCCTCAGACACTTAACGCACACAAACAAAAACCTAGCCATGTGACCTTGGGCAAGTTACTTAACCCCAATTGCCCTCCAAAAAGCAAAAAAAAAAAAAAATGAGACCATTATCAGAGAAACTTACTGAAAATATTTTTCTAGTCTCTGCTTTTCTTCTAATTTTAGCTGCATTGGTTTTGTTGGTGCAAAAACTTTTAAATTTTATGTAATGAAAATTATTTATTTTATCTCCTGTGAACTTCTCAGTCTCTTCTTGGCCATGAACTCTTCCCCTATCCACAGATCTGACAGGTAATTTCTTACCTGATCCACTAATTTACCTATGATATCATCCTTTACATCTAAATAATACACCCATTTTGAGCTTATTTTGATATACAGTGTGAGATGTTAATCCAGAGATTCTAATTTCTGTGTTCATTTTCTTCTATATTTTGTGGACTTAATCTATTCCACTGATCAACCTCTCTATTTCTTACCCAGTATAAAAACTGTTCTGATGATTACAGCTTTGTACTATATCTTAAAGATCTATGCTTCTTTCCTTTCCTTTTTTTCCCATTGATTTTCTTGATATTCTTGAACTTTTGTTCCTCCAGATAAATTTTATTATTGTTTTCTAGCTCTATAAAGTAAATCTTTAATAGCTGGATTAGTATGGCACTGAATAATTTAATTTAGGTAGTATTGTCATTTTGGAGGGGGATAGGCAAGTAATAGGAGGGCAAGGTAGCTGGTAGAAGTAAAACAGAGGAAGCAGGAGGGATAGGAAACAAGAGATATGCGCAAACATAAAAACAAAGATCAGGAGTAGAATTTGTTTGGGAAAGTATATGTCTAAATGTGTGTGTGTGTGTGTGTGTGTGTGTATATATGTATGTATGTATGTATATATTTATAGCTATAAAGAAATATATCCACACAACTGTAGCCTGGGGGGAGAGGGGAAAAAAGAACAAAGTAAAAAAGTGCACAGCAGAGAACAAAAGAAAACTCACAAGGAAGCAAAGAAAAGATGGACAGCTCTCAACACAACATGTAGTATTTATCATACAGGTTTTCTCGAAATGAAAATTTATTGTTACATATTTTGAATTCTCTCTTATGATCTGCTATGCACATGACATTCTTTTTGTTCCTTTCTTTGTATTTAAGTTCCAATATTTAAGTTTATGGTGTGTTTTTGTTTCTTTTCTCTATTCTGTATTTGTGTTCTGGCATTTGAGTCTAAAATAAAATTAAAAAAAAATTTTGACAACTATAAAAAAAACAGTATTTTGTAGTAATTTTCATATAATTCCTTAATGTGTCATTTAGAGTAATTTATATTGTCCATAGTTATTTTAATTTCTCTTTCTGCTAGGTCACATTAGTAATATGTGGTTGCTGTCCTTCTTTCTCGAAGAAGACCAAAAATTGCTTCACCATGCTGGGATCAAGGTAGAGTGTGTCTAACTATGGCTGATCAGGTCAATGCAAGTTTGAAAGTCTTTACCACAGGTTGAGGACAAATAATCCATATGAACCTTTGGAGTGGAGGTGACTCTAAATTTGTGTCACATTTGAGCTATTGCAATTCTGCTTTGCTCATAGAGTACAGTACCTTCTTTGATGTGGGCACACCATGCTGGATGGTTCTGTGCCAGTGTCTCCCATGTCTCACAATTGATTCCAAAGAGACGTTAAGAGCGTCCTTTAAGAGCTTCTTCTGACCTCCATGTGAGTGCTTGCCTTGTGTGAGTTCTCCATAAAATAAGTCTTTTAGGCAAACATACTTTTTGAATTGGAACAACATGGCCAGCCCATCAGAGCTGCACTCTCTGCAGTAGAGTTTGAATGCCTGGCATTTTAACTCAAGAAAATATCCAGTGTCTTATCTTGCCAGGGGATACTCAGAATCTTCCTAAGACAATTCAAATGGAAGCGATTCAGTTTCTTGGCATGATGCTGGTATACTATCGAGGTTTCACAGGCATACAACAATAATGTTAGCAAAATGGTTCCGTGGACCTTCAGTTTGATGCAGTCTAATGCCTCTTCTTTCCCACACTTTTCTTTGTAGCCTTCCAAATACTGAGCTAGCTCTGACAATGCCTGTGTCAACTTCATCATCTATGTGTATATCCCTGGAAAGTATATTGCTGAGGTAAATGAACTGATGCACAGTATTCAAAATTTCTCCATTTGCTGTAACCAATGATTTCGTGTATAGATGCTGTGGTACTGTCTGGTGCAGAACCTCCGTTTTCTTAGTTTTAATTGTTAGGCCAAAATTAGCACAAGTAGCAAAGAACTGATGCATACTTTGTTGCATTGCAGCTTCAGAGGCAGCATTGAGTACATGATCATCTGTGAACAAAAAATATGCACCAGCTCTCCCTCCACTTTAGTCTTGGCCTGTAGCTTGTTCAAGTTAAATAATTTTCTGTCAGTATGGTAGCTGATCTTGATACTGTTTATGTCCTTATTGAAAGTGTCCAACAATCTCATGCTAAAAAGCATGGGAGCAAGCACACAGCCCTGCTCACCTCCACCGGTGACTGGGAAAGTTTGAGAGCATTCTCCATTATACAGAACATGAGCAAGCATGGTAATATGCAGAAATGCTGATTATTTATGTGGCTTTATTTTATTTCCTGCAACTTTGCGGAAGTTGTTAACTGTTTTGATTAGGTTTTTTTTGTTGTTGTTGACTCTCTAAGGTCCTCTAAGTAAACCAGCACATCATCTGCAAAAAGTGATAGTTTTGTTTCCTCATTGCCTATGTTTGTTCTTTCCATTTCTTTTTCTTGTTTTCTTGTGATAGCTACTCTTTCTTTCTCTTTCTTTCTTTTTCTTTCTTTCTTTTTCTTTCTTTCTTTCTCTCTCTCTTTCTTTCTTTCTTCCTTTCTTCCATCCTTCCTTCCTTCCTTCCTTCCTTCTTTCCTTCCTTTCTTGCCTTTTGGAGGGGGGAAGGCAGGGCAATTGGGGTTAAGTGACTCAACCAAGGTCACATGACTAGTAAGTATTAAGTGTCTGAGGCCAGATTTGAACTCAGGTCCTCATGACTCCAGGGCCAGTGTTCTATTCACTGCAACAACTAGCCGCCCCAGATAGCTATCATTTCTAGTATAATATTATTCATACTAGGGTGATAATGAACATCCTTCCTTCACTCCTGATCTTATTGGAAAGGTGTATCCATGTTACAAATAATGTTTGCTCTTGATTTTTGATAGACATTGATTATAATTTTAAGGAAAGCTCCACTTATTTCTGTGCTTTCTAATGTTTGTTAAGAAGAACAGATATATTTTATCAAAACCTTTTTCTAGTTGAAATAATCATATGATTTTTGTTCTTTGTGTTACTAAAATGATATTTTAGTGATCAATTATATTTAATGATCAATTATACTTTTAAATTCCCTAATACTGAACCAGATCTGCATTCCTGGAACAAATCTAGTTTGATGACAGTGTATGATCTTTGTGACATACTGCTGTAATCTCCTTACTAGTGTTTTTTGAAGTTTTTTTGCATCAATATTTATTAGGGAAATTGTTATATAGTTTTCTTTCTCTGTTTTGGCTTTCTATGGTTTCAAGATATCAAGGTAAAAAGGTAAAAAAAAGGTAAAGTTTGTGTCAAAGAAGGAATGTAGTAGGACTCCTTAAAAAAACAAACATTTTTGCAAACAGTTTATACAGTTTTGAAATTAATTGTTCTTTAAGTGTTTAGTAGGAATCACTTGTAAATCCATCTGCTCCTGAGTGGGGTTTTTTTTCCCTTAGGGATTCACTTATCATTTGTTCAGTTTCTTTTTCTATGGTAGGGCTATTTAAATATTTCATTTCCTCTTCTATTAATCTGGACAATTTATATTTTTGTAAATATTCCTCCATTTTCACTTAGGTTGTTGATTTTGTTGGTATATAATTGGGCAATATAGCTCCTAGCAATTGATTTTATTTACTCTTCAATGATTTTGAATTCATCTTTTTTCATGTTTGATACTGATAATTTGATTTTCTCTCTTTTTAAAAATCAAATGAGTTAACAGGCTTATCTATTTTATTGTTTGTTTCAAAAAATACACTTCCTGGTGTTATTTATTAGTTCAATGAGGCTTTATTACTTTCAATCTTGTTAATTTCACCTTTGATTTCCAGAATTTCTGTTTTGGTATTTAATTGGGGGGCCTGTTATTTTTCTAGGTTTTTTTTTTTTAGTTGTGAGGTAAATGAAAATTCTGAGAGACACAGTTTCTGGGTAATTAATAATCAATTTATGAAGCAGACTAGTATGTAATCAGTAAACTGAGGTCAGTGGCCCTTGTAACCAAAGACCCCGCAGGGAGACCATTGATGTTTAAATACCTTTGGAAAAGGGAGTCCCTGAGGGTGAAAATCAACTCTGATTGGTTAACAATTAATGAGAAGATGAATTTCATAATGAGAGGTAGGCTTTTTCTAAGGGACTGGGGCATGGTGACTCTGATCAGGTCAGCATTTACCAGCTCATTTTGCCTTCAGTCATTTATACAAAAGAATCTATTCTCCATGAAATCCTACCTGAGTAGAACAATGATGAGGTTACAAACAAGATGTGAGGGTTGGGTGACATGAATTTTTGGGCAAGGTCAGAAGTGTCCTTGAGAGACTGGGCTTTGGACCAGAAAGGAAAAGGAGGATCTCTGAGTCCTGTATATAAAATTGGTCATTAATATAATATAAAACACTTTTTCTCAGCTGAATTCCCAATTTATTCATCTGGCCTTTCTCTCTTTTATTGGTGTAAATATACAGATATATATTAGATATATAAATATATTAAATAAATATATTAGATATATAAATTTTCCCTTAAGTATTGCTTTGGCTATATCTCACAAATTTTGATATGTTGTCTCATGGTTGTCATTATCTTTAATGAAATTATTAAAACTATAATTTTTCTTTGATTCACCCATTCTTTGGGATTAAGTTATTTATTTTCCAATTAATTTTTGATCTATACTTCCAAGGATTTTATTGAACATAATTTTTTATGACATTATGGTTAAAAAAAAGATGCATTTAATATTTCTGCTTTTCTACATTTGTTTCTCAGGTTTCCATGCCCTAATACATGCTCAGTTTTTATGGCACCATGCACAGAGGAGGAAATAGATATACTCCTTTCTGTTCCCATTCAACGTTCTCCAGAGGTCTATTACATCTAATTTTTCTAAAATTGTATTCCTCTCCTTAACTTTGTCCCTATTTATTTTATGGTTAGATTTATTTAAGTCTGAGAAGAGCAAATGGAAGTCCCTCACTAACATAGTTTTACTGTCTATCTCCTCCTATAACTCATTTAACTTTTCCTTTAAGAATTTGAATGCTCTTACATTTGGTGCATATATTTTCAGTACTGATAAATTCATCGTCTGTGTACCTTTTAGCAAAATGCAGTTTTCCTGATTATCTCTTTTAATTAGGTCTTATTTTGCTTGTCAGTTATACAGCCTGGTGTTCAGCCAACTGGAAGAACTTGTCCTACACCCCTGTTACCATATTGGTGACTGCTAAAGTCCAATTACACATGCCTATCTTGTAGTGGGTAGAAGCACGTATTAACCAGGCAAAATGGCACTTCTCCAGAGCCAGCTCTTTATAGATGGGAAACCTCCTGGCTCCTGAAGCCTCTAGTTTACTATTTGAAACCCTGCCTCCAATGGCATAGTCACCACTTATTTGTGAAAGTCACAAACATCAGAAGGACCCACACAAGCATGATTTCTAATGTACCATTTATAGTCAGCAATGAAAGTCTCCTGTGCTTTACTCACCTTGTTAGAGGGACCACCTTGTATCACCTAACCCATAATAGGCAATTCTGGACAAAGAGTGATTACATGACCCTGTGTCATCTATTCAGTACATCATCAATGTATGTTGACTCAAATGGTCTAAGGCTCCCACCACGTCTGAGAGGCCTAGACTACAGGTGGCTTGGACTTTTTATGCCCCTAGAAAGCTGGGGCCAATCAGGTTCCAGAAGGAGAGGAACCTGGGGTGGTACGGGGTTGGGGGTTGGGAGTGGAAAATGCTGCTCCTGTCATATCCTTCTGATGGAATCCTAAAAAAGCTGCCCCCATCCCCAACATTCTAACTTCCTTTTGGGCCCCAGTGAACAGCGGCATGTTCTGAATTAACCACAAGGTCTGGCTTTAACCACACCACAGGCCCCCAGATTCAATATAGTCACTGCCCCTAGCTAGCCACTGCTTCCAAATCCAATCCACATATTTGAATAGGTGTGTCCTTGCACATCATCCATTTTAGCCCAAGATGGGATCACAATACCTAACTATCCATCTTGATCAGACAGGCCCACAATAGCTAGCCAATCAAAAAGCAGCATGATCAGGAAGTTTGACCACCAAATCATCAAATCATAGAAGGGACTCCTCCCCACTACCTAATCCCTTAACAAACCCCCCTTGCCTTTTTAATATTCATAATTTCTATTGTTTAATCAGCATCATTATACTATAGAATTGCCTGTCTTGTCTTACTAATTTGCTGGTTCCTTTTGGAACCTAATGTTCTTCTGAGGGGCATGAATCCTCAATAAAAGCCTATACTTGGATTAAAAAGGTGGTCTTTGAGACAGTGACACCACAACACACCATGAAACCGCAGCACTATTTGTAGTTTTCTTGGCAAAGATACTGGGTAGGGAGGCTTACCATTTCCTTCTCCAACTCATTTATTTAATTTAATTTAATTTTATTTTATTTTATTTTTTGGTCTTTTTGGAGGAGGGAGTCTTGCCCAAGGTCACACAGTTAGTGAGTGTTAAGTGTTTGAGGTTGGATTTGAACTCAGGTCCTCCAGACTCCAGAGCCAGTGCTCTATTCACTGTGCCACTTAGTTGCCCCTTACCCAGCTCATTTAACAGAAGGTTTGCAGCAAACAGAGTTCCCAGGGTCACACAGCTAGTGTCTAAGGTCATATTTGAACTCAGGAAGACTCCAGGCCCAGTGCTCTGTACACTATGGCACCACCTAGCTGCCTTCTAGATATCTTAAGTGTCTAAAGGATGTCCTCTAGACATCTTAAATTCAAAATGTACAAAACTGAACTCATTTTCTTTCCCTCCAAACTCTTCCCTCTTTCTAATTTCCCTATCACTGACAAAAGCAACACCATCCTAATTACCCAGGCTTGAAAGTTAGGTGTCATCCTCAGTTCCTCAATCTCTCACCCCTCATATGCAAATGTTGCCATGGCCTATTCCTTTTGCCTTCATAACATCTCTTGGATATGCTCCCTTCTCTCCTCTATGCAGACACTGACCACCTCACCCCTGAACTATTGCCATAGCTTGCTGTTTGGTTTCCCAGCCACAAATTTCTCCCTGCACCAATCCTTCAGCTGTCAAGGCAATTTTTCCCCAAGTCTACCAGTCTTGCCATGTCACCTCTTACTCAATAAACTCTAATAGTTCCTCCATATCTGCTCTCCCTCCTTAGCTCCACCTCCTGGCTTCTCTTGGTCTTCTTCAAGACCCAGCTAAAACCTTTTATAGGAAGCCCTTTCCACTCTGCCTTAATAGTATCTCAGTACCTTAGTCATACCTTTCCTTTGTTGATTACTTCAAATTTATCATATACATACACACATGCATACATATGTGTATATACTGTATGTGTGTATACACATATGTTTATATCTTGTTAGTCCATAGTTGTTTGCATGTTGTTTCTCCCATTAGATAAAGAGCTCCCTGAAAGCAAAAACTGTCTTTTACCTATATCCCCAGCACCTTAGCACAGTGTCTGGCACATACTGCTTAGCATATGTTTATTGGCTGGACTGATTGCTTACTATGGGTCAGGCACTAGGCTAAGGACTGGAAATACAAGAACAAACAAAAAGAAAGACAGTCCTTACCCTCAAGAGTTTACATTCTGATTCAAGAAGCTAACACATAAAATGATTTGAAATGAGATGGGAGGGGTTTGAAAGAGGGAAGGAAAAGAGAGAGAAAGAAATTTCCCATCTGGGGGCAGAAGAGGAAAATCCAGAGAGGATCAGAGCTAAGAGAAATGAGAGGAAATTGGGGAGTTGATGCCTTTTTTTCATAGAAATATGGATTTTTAATAATTATTTTTAGAAAGTAGATTGATCATTTTTATAATATTTTACTTTTTCCCTAATTACATGTTAAAACAAATTTTTAAAACCTTTTTTAAAGTTTTGAGTTCCCCTTCCTCCCTCCCTGAAATAGTAAGCAATCCAATATAGCTTATACATGTGTGGTCATGTAAAACCTCTCCATATTAGTCATGCGTTACCTTTTAAAAGCCAGGAGGCTTTAAGTCACTGAAAAGCATGAAAGGAACAAGAAGAAGAGACTAAGGCTAAAGAAGAAAGGACCTGGTTGGAGATGGAAAAACCCAATAGGTGGTCAGTTTATTGAAGCCCTTAGAAGAGACCGACAGAAAGCATTAGCTGACCAGAAGGTTTTGACTGCTGGTTCCAGACTGACTGAATGACAAAGCAATTTCAGCTATTGTCATTGAGTTTACCTAAAGCTTAAAAGAGGGGAACTTTCTGAAATATTTATTTCACTATTGTCTGACTCTCTGGTTTGAAAGGGAGAAGTAAAATGGAGAAGGAAAGGTTCTGCTGCTACTTTGCTGCATAAGAAAGGCTGGGTGGAGGCTGTGGTGCCCCCAGGATCAACCTGAGATGTTTACTGTGAGCTCACAGTACTCTCACTCATGATATAAAATTCTATCCAACTCCAGATAGGGAACTGATGGACTCAGGAGTACAGATTGAAGTGTTTTTTTTTTCCTTTTTAAATTTTTCTTGCTATTTAAATTCAGATTAGGGCTAATGCAGAAATATGTTTTGCAAGAGTGCAAATGTATAAGGAATATTGTAATTCTTGCCTTCTCAATGGGTGGGGGAGAAATAAAATGTGGAATTGAAAATAAAAATAAAATTTAAAAATATGAGTACCTATAATATTATTTCTTTTGTCTTATTGCTGAGTGTTTAATTTTAAATTCTAAAAGTGTAATAGTTGTGAGTAGATGATTGTCTAAATTAAGATACCTAAACAGGGGATCAAAGTATATTTCCTTTTACTATGGTGAGTCCTAGGATCCTGAGAAAATTTTGTTGTGGTGATTTTTTTCTGGAATTCTAGATGTGCTAGTGTGAGAGCAGGTCAAATTGAACGAGCCAATGAGGTTTCTACACCTTCCTTTCAAGGATAACAGTGATTATCCTGGCTCCATTGCTTGAAGGGCAGGTGGGTTATATTCCATGCTTCCTCAGTATCCAGTCTAGTGTTTCTGCCATTAGATGAAGCCACCATCAACGGTGTTTCCCCAAATTTTAGGGGGCCCCCCTGTCCTCTAGTTCCATTTCACCACTTAACAACTGGATTAACTTTTACAAAGGAATAATCCTCTCAAAGGTGAACAAATAAACAATCATTCCCACCCCCCCCCTCCAACAAGTGGGGGCATAATGCCCACCTTGGCCACCTCAGTCTCAGGGAAGAGAAGAGGATTAGTTCACAGTTTACCTCAGTTCCTATGTAGCATAGTCCCACCAAGGTCCAAGTCCAACACCTGGACTTGCATCCCAACACCCTGGCATCTCAGGGCTTCCTTGCTGGGCTGGCAGCAACATCTATCCTGGATTCTTGCCTCCAAGGTTGCCTTGGCTCAAGTTAGGGTCCAGTGACTTTACTGCCTTTGCCTAGAACTGAAAAGAGCAAGCAAAACAGACCAAATTCCAAGCCAGTTTCTCTAGGACACAGGGACTAAAAGGAGGAGGTCGGGGGAAGTGGCTTCCCCCTGACCCAGGCAGTTCATGGTATCTCTGTGGCTGATGAACAGGACCTTTACTTCGCCTTGGGCTCTACTAGAAAGAGAGAATGTCTGACTCTGGTAGGTTTAAAGACACAGCCTGTCCTGGTTACACAAGAAATGGAAAGAGGTTGTTAAGCACCCATGTAGTAGGAGAACACAGAAGGAGTATCTTTAAGAAGCAGGTCTCTGGAATCTCCCACTGGGGTATCTCCTCGTTCAATGGTCTGGGCAAGCACAAAGCAAAGCCCCACTACAGAAGGCAGGTTTTGTGTTAGGTACTGATGTGAAACAGCTAGATGGCACAGTGGACAGTGCCAGACTTGGAGTCAGGGAGGCCAGAGTTGAAATCCTGCCTCAGACACTTACTAGCTATGTGAGCCTGGATAAGGCTTTCCTGCCCTTAGAGTTCTCATTTGTAAGGTAGAGATAAAAATAACAACCCCCTCAGAGGTTCTCAGAAAGATCAGATAACAAGAAAAGTACCAGGGAACTTAAGCATTTTAGAAATGCTAGCTATCATCATTATTTCCCAAATATTTCCCCAACCCCTTTGGCAAGCTTCTCATACCCCTTAAAGGGTAGGTCCACATCCCATGTCGGGAGCCCCCATTATAGAGGGATTATGGGAGGTCATGAACAAGACTAGAATCGAATAAGAAAACAATATGGACAGCTGAAGAGAGAACCCATATACTCCTGCCCCCATGAAAGCTTGGCCCTTCACTGGAAGATAGTCCTGTGATGTTGCAGGAAGATGTACACAATTCCTGATTGGATAAGAGACTTTTGGGAGAGAGAAGCAGAGGAAAGAGATGGAGCAGAAAGAAAGAACCAGGTAAACTATGAATGTTGACAGGAGACCCCCTGAAGCTGCATCCATTGAAGGAGAAGCCAGCACCAAATGGGTCCCTGAACAGCTGGTGCCTCCATCTCTAGAGACTGCTAAAAGTGGATTTCTTGAGTGAGGCCCTTCTCTCCCGGTTGAGCAGAGATCCTTGCTCAGGGGAGCTGCAAAGCCTCCCTGACATCTGTGTGGTCTGTGACCTCAACTGATCTAAATGATTTCCCAATTTTTCTTTTGCTGCTTGCCTTGATAATTATGTTGCCTTGATGTCTGTGCAAAAAGCATTCAGCGGGAGGGGAGCTAAACTGGCTGAGATGAATTTGCTATCTTCCAGACCAACCTCCCCAGGAACTACTTTTCTACCTCTCCCATGTGACCCCAGAAAGTGGCTCTTGTCCTGAACATCAGAAGAGAATTCTTTAGACTGCAAACATCTAATGTGGGACAGATAGATTTCATTCTAGCCGAATACCCCTCTCTAAGACAAGGGAGGGAAAGACTGATTTCTCGGTCACCACCATCTTCCTACTCAAATTAAGACATCTCTCAGTTTTCTTATCTGAAAAATGGGGATAAAATCAGTACCTACTTCAAAGGGTTATTGTGAAGATCAAATGGCATAATATTTGTAAAGTCTTTCAAGCCTTAAATTAATATATAACTGCTAATAGTATTAGTTATTATTATTATTTATCATCATCATTACTATCTATAGAGGCAGAAGTCCAGATCTGACTGCAAATTCATTAGACTGGGCCAGATGATTCTTGTTATACCTCAATTGATGAAATCAAGGATCAACTGAAGTATTAATCAATACAGCTCATTTTAAATGCTTATTATTTTTACCTTTTCAACCAGTTGCTTGTAGCTATAAAAGTGCCAATTTTGAAAAATACTAAACTCACTCAACCTAGATCACTTTTTATTTCTAAATTAGTTAAAACTAATCCTTTCCTTATTCTTGTTGTACCCCAATAAAAGCGAGACAGAAGATCCCTAAGATTAAGTTTAAAAAGTGGATTTTATCACCGTGGGACACCTCGGGACTGTCGGGGTACATGATCAGCCAAATCAGACAGCCCTTTGGCACAGACAGTGTGCCAGTTTTATAGAGGTTCCATAGCCAGGTTATGTAAACTGTGATTACAGTGATGTAAGCTGAAACTCCAATGATTGGTCAGTGTACACTTGAAAATACAATTAGTGATTGGTCTGTGCACATTTGAATTCCCCCCCCCCCCAAACCCTAGGCTGGGACTCCCACCCACAGATTAATCAAGGGAAAGCAAGGGGTAGGGGTTCTGCCTGTTTACAGATTAAGCAAGGTGGAGTTCTGTTTTACAAATCAATGAAGGAAAGGTTGGGGTGCCTGTTTTACAAATCGAGGAAAGGGAAGGTTGGGCTGGCTGCTTTACAAATCAAGGAAAGGGTGAGTGGATTTGTGTCTGGAAAGGGCAAAGTGACAAATCAATGGGGGAAGGGCAGAGTGGACCTGTGTCCAACATTCTCACATGCCTAATTGTAAGGATAATAGTATGATTCATTCCTTGGACTTTGAAACTTTAAACGACTTATGTTCTAATGTTTTAAGGACTTAAGTATGACTTCAGTGATATTCCTTTATTTATATCCCCAGCATCTGATACATGTTGTTGGTCAGAAGTGTCCAATTCTTTGTGACCCCCTTTGGGGTTTTCTTTGAGGGGATACTGCTAGTGGTTTACCATTTCCTTCTCCAGTCCATTTTACAGATGAGAAACTGAGGCAAACAGGGTTAAGTGACCTGCCCAGAGTCACACAGCTAGTAAGTGTCTGAGGCTGGATTTAAACTCTTGAAGAGGAGTACTCTTCCTGACTCCAAGCCCTCTTTGCACTATGGCACCACCTAGCGGCCCATCTAGCACATAAGAAGTACTTAAGAAATGCTCATTCCAAGTTCTGAGAGCTTCAGTCCTTCCACCAACTTCTCTCTTTGTTGTTCCGGGTTCATCTGCGGACTCTGGTTTCGTTTATGGAGCCAGAAGGGGCTTGAGAGGTCCCTTACAACAAATTGTTCTGGGGCTCAACCGACCATAAAAACAATTGAGGCCCTCAAGGCGTTCTAATGGAAGAGCCAACGTGGACATACATACGTACAAGATACTTTCAGAGTATTGTTAAAGTGTGTCAAGTGTTCTATCACATAAAAAGTTGCACCAACCCACACCATCGTTCCTGCTATGGCTGATTATGGTGGGGATGCTAGGACAGTAATAAGGACCTAACGATCGCAGCTCCTTCTCAAACACAGAAATACAGACTAAAAACAACACACACCAGTTGATACTTCACTGCAACAGGTTATATACGTTGGGACTCCAGCGTTGTGACAGCGGGCATTTCCCCTTAATAACATCCATGCGCCTCCCACCCGAAGAGAAGCCAAAAGTCCCGGGGAAACGCAGACCTGGGAATTCAGGTCTTGGCAGATCACATTTTTAAAAAAAGTTTACATTATTGAGAAAAAAAGGGAAATCCACTTTTTCTCCTTTAAACTAATGAACCCCTGCAGCGGGTCATTCTAACGCTGATACTGGGCTTCAGTATTTTATGAATTCAGTATGTTGTGAATGGTTTATCTTTTAACCGGAGTGAGTCTGCGATTCATTTCCACGCGTCCGGACCGTACTAATGAATGCAGCGCTGCGTCTTTAAGGGGAGGGGGGCCCAGGGCAGCCCGGCACAGGATTCCCAGGGCTCGCCAGAACAAGATGTCTGCAAGGTGGGATCCTCGAGAGAATCCCGGGTCAAGCCAACTTCGCGCCAGAGGGAGCGAGCAGCCTGCCAGCGGCCAGGTGGGTCCGGGGGACACACTTTCTTTCAGGATCCGGAAGCCCAGGAATGGGTTGCAAAGCTGGATGGGGTTTGCTTTTTGCTTTTGGATTTTTGTTGTTGTTGCTATTGTTATTGTTCCTCGAGAGCAGGGATTGTCTCCGCTACCCCTCACCCGGGCCCCTGTTTGTTATCCCTGTTTGTATTAGCTGGCCTGTTGCATCAGCTTAATAAATGTTTATTGAACTGTTATTGTGGTTTGCAGGGGGTAGGCGGGGAAATCCAAGATGTTTGCAAGCCCAGCTCTTGGATTTTTCCGGGGAACTGTTGCATTTCTGCCTGGGCTCTTAATGAATATTAAATTGAATTCAGTTGTTGCTGTTTCTCTACTTGTGGTTGTTGTTTGCTGGGGGGAAAGGGGAGGAAGCGGAAACTCGGGATGTTTACAGCCCCAGCCCTGGGATTTGTGCCCCTCTTTTGCTCCTAATTAGTGATAGCTTTTCCAGTTTTGAATGACCGGAGCCTGGCTCCTGGTAGTCACCTACTAAACTGAATTTAATTGAATTGTTGCCAGTGTTCCCGTGCTTTTGGCTGGGGGCGGGATGGGGTCTACTGCGGAAAATCTGGGATGTTTGCAAGCCCGGCCCTTTGGATTTGTCTTTCGCTTTGTTCTTAGTTGTCTTACATTCCCCTAGTTTAGAATATACGCTCTCGGCAGGCGGGTAACTGTTGCCGTTTTTTACTTTGTTTCCCAGGCTTGGCACTTAATAAATGTTTGTTAAATTGAATTGAATTAAATTACTGCTGTTGCTATTGTGGTTGTCGTTTACTGGGGGTTGGCGGGAAATCCGCGATCTTTCCAAAGCCCGCCCCTGGATTTGCTCGGCTGTTTGGCTCGGAGTTAGTGCCGGCTTCCCGGGCTAGAAAGGGCTGTCCGGGAAGGCGAGTAACTGTTGAATCTCTGCCATTGTTTCCCAACCACAGCACAAAGACGACGCGGCCTCGGGGCTTGTAGGTTGAAAACTTTTGCGCTGCCTGACCACCTCCCAGTGGCTGCATTCCCCGGGGATCAGCCTGGTGAAGGTGGGGGAGGGTAGTGGGGTCTAGACGGTCTAACCTGCCCGCCGCCCCCTCGGAGAGATGAATGGCCTTGGCCACGGGCCAGGCCGGGGAAAGCGAAACTAAATGCACGTAACGGAACAGAACCACACCTCGCGATCCTGGGGCGGGGGTCTGCCGCCGGCCTCTGGCTCCCCTGCACATTTGTAGAGTGAAAACGTACAAATGTACAGTTTGTACAAAACTTCAATTATAACTGGAAGGTGGCGGGATTTGCGTCAGTAAATTCCAAGGTGCCCTCAGCTCAGCTATTCATTAATAACACGTTTTACTGTATGGTGGTGGAGGGGAAGGGAGTCCAGAATCCTAGATCCAGAGCTGAAAGGAGACCCTCAGAGGCTTCTCTAGCCTGATCATTTCCTCTTACCGATGTGGAAACTGAGGCCTCTTGGTATCCCCTTGAAATCCTCCTGTGACCATATATGAGAATCTTTTCCTTCTTCTCATTCTGAATTGTATTATTTTCTACTCGGTATTAGTAGCTGACCTGGCAAAAATCTTATGAAAAAGTGGGTTTGGGCTCCCCACAGAGAGAATCAAAACTTCAAAGAATTTTTCGATTTGTTCCAGCACTTTTATGAAAATTCCTTATTGAACAAGGAACCTTGTTTGGGTCTTTTTGGTGAGTGATTGGATGACTCCACCATGGAAGTTTCCCTGCTCTGAGGGGTTGGGATGTCTCTTCTTTACTCCTGTAGGTCTGAGTTTCCCCTAGCTGTGTTGCTCCCCTTATCAGGAGCCTGTGACAAGCACCACCATTTTATTTAATATCAGTTAGTTTTTATGGAGGGATATTTACTTCCAGGATGTAGTTAGAACAAATTCTCATTTTCCTTCCAACACCTCAGTGCCCTTTCCTGAACCACCTTGGCTTCTGGAAAATAAACTCAAAACTTAGCCCTGCTCTTACATAGTGTCAGCTCCACCACTGGACAGTTACCACTGTCCTGGAACCCAAAGGTCATGCCCACAGGTTGCTTCTTGCTCCTAGGGGCATTGATGCAAAACCTGGCCTGTATTCTGATTCCCAGAATCCTGTGGATTGCTCTCAGCATTTGGAAACTCCTAATGTCAAAGACTCCACTTACTTCACACATAATGGGGAAGAACAAAAGATAAGGTCAAAAACCGAGGCCTGTTTTTTGGGGCCACCATGGCTTTACAGCGTGGTCTCCTACATGATGTAGGGGGGCAAGGAGTCATTGAATGAATGGAAGAAACATCCAATGCTGATACAGGCCTGTTTGATGTGCACACAGTTGTGGCTGTGCAACCAATTGAAATCTCTGTCTTTCCAAAGCACTTGGAAATCATCATGATTCTCTCAGAAGCAAGTTCCCTGCACATGGAGAGACTCCCCAGATACTCTAATTTGCTAGCTACAGGGCAAGGAGAAATAGGCAGGCAATTTTGTTTAAAAAAAAAAAATCAGCCCTAAGGTTCCTTCTCATCTGAATGTAAGTTCCTTGAGGGCAAGAAATAGTTTTTGCCTTTCTTTGTCCCCTGGTGTCTAGCATAGTGCCTGGCACAGGGTAAGAGCTTAATAAATGCTTGCTGATTGATAGACTATAATGTTGGTGTGAGACAACCTTCAATCCCTAATCTTCTAAATGGTTCAGCTGGCTTAATTACAGCTAAGAAAGGCTATATTATGAGAGGAGGCCAGAAAATAATCATTTTATAAAGTTGATTTAAAAGCACACATAAAAGTAAGATAAATTTTGACATCTGTACTCATTTCAACATTTTAAAAAAGTATAATGAAGTGATTTTGAACATTTCAAACTTTGAACTACAGAAGCAGAGTAAATAGGGAAATGGAGATCATCTGATTTTAAATCTAAGTAATGTCTTCTCGATTCTCAGTAATGCTAGGACTGCTATAGTTTGCTGACTAAGCTCAATGTATAATAAAATGTTTTTGACAAAGCATCCATTATTTTTCATCCTGTTCCAACAGATATTTCTTTGCTGCAATTAATTTTCTGGACCATATGTAATTTATCTCTTTGAAGCAGATGTTTCTTAGAATGATAGGTTTGGGGCTTGTTTTTGTTTTTTATTTTTCATCTTCTCATATATTGTGCTTCACTAGTATAGCCAAATAGAGCATGACCTTTGATTTTGTTGCATAAAAAAAGTCATTATAGTAAAATCTAACTGCTCTCATACATATATTCTTGATGTATATCATTCCTGCCCCCGCTTCCCCTTGCAAGTTATATATCTGCTGACTTGAATGACTATCTTGGAGCTGTTTCTTTGGGTCTCTACAGTATCATAGAAAGTGGAAATACTCGTTCTTGTTTCCCCACAAGTGCAGTTGGTGAATTTGGCTTTATTGCTAACAGCATCTGTGCTTTTTTTTTATTTGTTGGGTTTTGCTCCTAGCAGTGTTGTGGCTTGCTCCACATCTCTCCACCAACATCTCTCTACATGTTCAGACAGGCATAAAATAGCACAGGCTAGTGAGCAAGCATGGTGTTTCTCCTACCTGTGACACTCAGTCTTCTGTGACCATATATTGTGATGCTGGCTGACTTGACATGCTTACATGCTGTTCCCTGAAATATCAGAATTTCCATGGCATATGGTTGCCAGACCTGTGTGAGATGCAGGAGTGTTACAAACTGTCTTTGCTTAGGAGATAAAGCAGTTTCTTACTCTTTGAAAGAAAAGATGTACTATTTAGAAATATATTTTGTGAAGAAGACAGAAGCCACATTTCTAAAATGGCAACCTTCTTTCCTTTTGGTTGGGCTTTCTAGCAGACCATCTGCAAGATTCACTAGTCTGGAATATCTAACGACTTGGTGATGCAGTGGACTGTTGAGCCTCCCATTACAGGACCTTAGGTCAGATCCAGTAATTACCTTTCCTTGTATAATAGAACAATACCCCTTTGATGTTGTTAAATGATGCAGGATGCTACTCATTGTGTAACCTAAATTCTACCTTTCTATATAGCTATATAAGAACATACCATTTCCTAAAAAACAGTTGAAACTGCTTCCACTGAGTAGGTTCCTTTGCATGTTAAGTCTTTTCTCTTTAGTCTGGCTCCCCAGATATTTAGATATCTAGCTTGTGGATCCACTAGCGGATGAGATTCTCCCAGGGACCTTCCTAGTCAAGAAATTCCCTAACAGTTTGGTGTCAGACTTGGGATTACTGGAACTCTCCACGTTGTGTATGCAACCATCCCTCAGGACCACTGAGGTACATGACAAGGTAAGACTTTAACCTAGTTAGCCTCTTAGAGTGTCCAGCTCTCTCTCCCAAGGGGAAGGAAGAATCATTTTCCCCAAATTAATCACATACAAATAACCATTAAGATTGGGTGGACCTGAGTGGGACTGTGGAAATAGAAATTGTTTTGTTGGCATGAAGCTTGATGAACTCTTTATTTACCTCTTTCCTTTTCCCACTCTCCTCTTTGCTTTACTTCTTTTCTACCCATATCAAGAAATTTTCTTAAATCATAATGATTAGTTAACTAGGATTGTCTAACCACTAAGCAGTTGAACCTACTACCCAAGGAATGATTCAGGAAAAGTAGCAATCATGGGCTGGATGTGTGAGCCCAGTATCTCAATGGAATAGACTTCTCTCCTGGCAGATACCAGGACAGTGACTGTGGGCCTGTCCCTGAATCTTAGGCTCCTCTGCTTCTTTCTTCTCTGACATATTATTGGGACTACTCCTTTTCTCTTCCTTTATTCCTGCCTGTCAGATCTCTCAAGTTTGAGCCTGGACCTAGGGATAGAGCTCCTCATTGCTAGCTCTTGTGGAGTCTGTCTGAGGATTGAGACTACACTTCAGTCTGAAAGTTAGAATGAATCACAGGCATCCAACAAAACACTCTCACTCATAGATCTTCCTTGCTCAGGTGACCAAGGTCTTCCCTTAGCCGCTACCTGCTAGCTTGTCTCTTAAGTTTCTGACATAATTTGGAATGGGTAAACCAAGAGGGATCCCATGTGGATCAGTGGGAACCAGTGGGATCCAAATGGCAGTTGACTAGATGAAGGTTCCTTTGATTATGACAAATGAGCTTATCTTAGAAGGATCCTGAAGATTCTCATTCTAAACAGATGAGCTCTTGGTTCCTTTGGGCAGATCACATTGAGATGAAAAGGCAGGAAAATGTTGGCCCTAAGGATTCCCTCAAAAAAAGTTTAAGACTAAGCAAAGTCTTAAGCCAGGAAAAGATATGGAGCAGACCCAAACCCAAATACCAGACTCAATTAGGGAAAAGTTCAGTTCTGACTGAACAGGATAAATACAACCTTGTTTTCCACTCCAATTAATCCCAATTCCTTTAGGAGGATCAGATGCCATTAAGGATCTAATCTTATATATGAAAATATAGTTAATGATGTTCTTGGTAGGTAGTGACTTTCCACCCCTAGGCACAATGGTTACACAAATGAATTAACTTACAAAATGCTAACTTTAAGAAAAAACCTAGGAGGGCAGCTAGGTGGCCCCGGAGTTAGGAGAACCTAAGTTCAAATCTGGCCTCAGACACTTAACACAAAAACTAGCTGTGTGACCTTGGGCAAGTCACTTAACCCCAACTGCCCTCCAAAAAGCAAAAAAAAAAAAAAAGAGAGAGAGAGAGCCAGGATGGGATGTGTAGATCTATATGAAGTAATTAATTCCCAGTTATATACAGAGAACAGTTTATATCAAATGAGTTACCTGTAGTAAAACATATTTCATTGTTAACCACATTCAGATGGAATAGATATTATATACACAAACATTGCTCTCTACTAAGATGACTGATTTCAAGAAATCTTATCCTTAAAATAAAACAGAAGAAATTTCTGACTTTAATCTCACAAATGAATAGATTCACATCTTTGTCTCACAAATTTTTTATCTTTGTCCATTTATTCCCATAACATTCTGAAAGAAGGAGGTATTTCAGGGACATAATCTTTTTTTTTTTTTTTGCTTTTTGGAGGGCAATTGGGGTTAAGTAACTTGCCCAAGGTCACACGGCTAGGTTTTTTTTGTTTGTGTGTGCGTTGTGTCTGAGGCTGGATCTGAACTCAGGTCCTTCTGACTCCAGGGCCGACACTCTACTCACCGTGCCACCTAGCCACCCCTCAGGGACATAATCTTGTACATGATTATATAACTGTTAGCAGGCAGATGACAAGCCCAAGTACTAATTTACTTAGTTGTTTGGGATATTGGATGACTTCACATTCAGATTGAAAACACTAAGATCTTACATAATTGCATTATGCTCATATCTTTTACTGGCCACTTCTCATGATTATAGAAATTTGCTATAAAAGGAAAAAGCATGAAAATGATTATAACAGCATTGAGACTGGTCCCCCAGGCCTAAGCCTGAGGGCATAGATTGACTTGATACATGTATACCAGGATAAAGCAGCCTTAGCTCTGTTTGATTTCAGGTAAGAGTCACAATTGACAACTAATCACGAAGTAACAGTTCTACTTCATACCGAGAGTCAGGATTAACCAGGTAGGAAATACTTCTGTTCAAAAGAAAGTTGTTGTTATTTTCCTTCATAATCAAAGAGGACCAAAATGACATCACTGTGTCAGGGTCAATGTACAGTGTGTCCACCTGTGGCCACTCAGACCAGTATGAGCTCAAAAGGCCATACCACAGGTCAGACATAAATAGTCCATATGAATATTTGGTATGGACAAAAGGAGGTAACACAGTGGGGAAACTGAGTCAAGAGGATCCTACCTTTAGCCATACCAAGATTGTTACATCAATCTTTTCCTAGATACAGACATTCTTTTTTTTTTTTTTTATGAAACAGGCAGACAGTTTATAAGTGCCAGATCTATTCTAAAGTATAAGATTGCTGGGGTTTTTTCACTTTGAAACTTAAGATGCCATTCTCTGCCTCCTTCCCATTGCCCTTCCCCCCTTCCTATGTCCCCTGTCTCTATAGCTAGTGAGATAACTTTCTTCTCTTCCTGTAAAACAATCAATTTATCATTCTGGGAGGTGGGGTGGCAAATACTCTTAATTCCCTTAGAAATAAATTCTAAGGAATGTTAACTTAAAACTTGCTAGAATATTTCAGCCTCTATAAAAACATTTAAATCACAATTTAGGGATTTATAATAGAGAATTTACATTTTAGTCCCAAACTTAGTTTCTTATTAGTTTGTGATGTATAAATATTATGCAGTCTGAGGGAAAAGATTCCCTTACTACTTATTTGTCTTTCCCTCATACTCCCTGGACTTCATAGTTCAGGAGTGTAAAGGGAAGGGAAGAATCTTTGTGAAACTTTAGCAAGCTTCCCAGAGTGGTTCACATTCTTTTTCACAGGAAAGAATTAGTTAACAAGACAGAGAGAGAGAGATTGACCCATGAGGTTTTTTTCCTTCTAAGCTCCATGCACACAATCACAGATGTACACACTTGGAGATATACAGAAACATAGGCAGAGAGAAACAGACCAACAGGCAGTGGTCCCAATATTCCCTTAATAGGGAGGTTATCAGTTACTGGCCTTTTAAATATTTTGAATGTTGCCTGATAATAAGCAAATCTCAAAAGCATGTTGCTTTCTCAGTTTGGTCCTTAGTAAGATGTCTCCGGAGGCCATGCTTTTTCTCTCTTTTACACACACACACACACACACACACACACACACACACACACACAGTCACTATTACCTTTCAAAGCTAGACCTGTCTTGTTTCCACCATTCCTTGATCCTACATTTCCCTTACTAGTCATAGCCCACAAAATTTTCACTTCAGAAAGTAAGGAAGAGAGAGAGAAAAAGAAACTCCATTTTCTTTTCCCCTCTACCACTCTGTCTTCTCTCCAAAAAATTCCATCTTTTACCTCGAGGTCATTTTGTTCTTTGTGCTATGACAATAAGGGCAATTGCTATTTCAGGCTCCTTTAACAGAGTTGAAAGTCTGGTGTTTGCCTAGGCCAGGGGTGGGGAATCTGAGGCCTTCTAAGTCCTCAGGTGCAGCCTTTTGACTGAGTCCAAGTTTTACAGAACAAATCCCTTTATTAAGGAGATTTGTCCTGTGAAATTTAGATTCAGTTGAAAGGTTGCACTTGAGCACCTAGAGAGGCTGCAGATTTCCCCACCCCTGGCCTAAGCTATAAGTCTTCCATTAAGTAACACAAATAGACAAACTTGGCAAGGTACAAGTCAATCAGCTTTTTTAGGTATTCCCATACTCATACTAGGCATCTAGCATGCTAGCCACCCCTCCTCTCAGGGAGGTGGGTGACCAACTTGGGATTAACCCTATGGAGGCTTTTCTCCCCAAGCCCATTCCTTTGGTGTCCTGCTAGGTATACCATTTGTAAGGTGGCAGATCTGTTCTTTCCTGATTATGCCAATTGTAAGGTGGTAGACCATCCTAAGGGACAGTCCCACCTCCAAGAGAACACTGAAATACCAAAAAAAGAGAGGCAGAAGCAAATCAGTTTTTATTGGGGGGAACTTATTCGCAAGCCCATCCTGGACAGCAGCAGGACAGTTTGTGGATCTTTGCACTACCCTCAGGCCAGGTATTTTATAGAAACAGAACAAAGAAAGCTTAGTGCCAGGGATGGCCTGTGTCACATACAGATCTTCCAGCGGGATAGTTAGAGCTTCTTTTGATATTATATAATACTACACATATATTTATGCATTCCTGAGTTTCTAAACTTTTTCTGTGTTATCTGTGGATTCTGTAAAACTTCCCCCAAATTCCCATTTAATTTCTTATGCTGACCCCATGGTATATTTAAACCAATGTGGAAATTCCTCTTCCCCCTCCCTTTCTGAAAACACTATAGCTTTTCTTCTTGAGATCACTAACTAGTGTTCAGTGTGTATGTCGCCAGCCACTCTAGGGAACAACGCTCAAAGAATCATGTGCCCTGGACAGCTGCTGATACTGTGAATCACAGAAGTCTCTTCCCACCCATCTGAGGACCTTGTAAAACTTAGGGGAAACTTCAGTGGTCCTTGCCACTCTACAATTCTCTTTCCTCCCATAAGTATAGTTTTCCTCCACTGAACCTGGTGCCTGGCTGATAAGTTACCCAAAATCCAGAGTAAGAGAGGGCCTCATCCATCACTGGGATTCCCTACCCCAGATACAGACCAACAGTGTCTAGATACTGAGTTAGAGGACCCCAGGTACCATATCAGAGAAATCAAAGACTAACTGGATGAAAATGCATTTATGCAAATGATGATATGAAGAGCATCTTAAATCTTTGTAGGACACTTTATGGAAATTTTTAAAAGATATACTGTGTTAGATACAAACTCTCCTTAGTACCAGCTCATTCTTATTTCTGCCCTAGTGAAGAGTCTCCCTGACATTCAGCTAAGTGGGGGGCTGATATGAGCTCCCATTTAGTGCCATTCACATCACAGCTACCCAGTTTTTTGTATTTTTTTTTAATGTCCAACAGGGAGCTTAAAAAAAAAAGGAACTAAAGAGGGAGGTTTTAATCCTTCAGTTAGAATCATTCCAGAATAAGCTTACAATGAGATTGAAATTCCTATTGCTGTGTAAAGGGGCCCCACAGATAGAGATAAGGATCCTGTCTGTCATTATCATGAGAAGATTAGATATTGGTGAAATGAATCCATAACAGCTCAGGGATCAAGAACAGCAGGAAAGGAAGGGGCTCCCCCCAGGACCATCCTTTCTATAATCTCTGTTCCCAGAGAAGATGGCAAATTTCCTAACTGCCTGTGATGGGACCCCATCAGCCTTCAACAGGACCCTGAAATGCTACATCTAGCTCACAGTTGGAATTGAGAACTGAATTTTCTCATCGACACTGGGGCTACCTTCTTAACTCTTCCAATGTAAGACATAGAATTGCCTTTATCACAAGGTATAGTGTAGAGGTGGGGAACCTGTGACCTTAAGGCCACATTTGGCCTTGTAGGTCCCTGGGTGCAGCCTTTTGACTGAGTCCAAGTTTCATAGAACAAATCCTTTTATTGAGGGGATTTGTTCTGTGAGAGCTGCACTTGAGGACCTAGAGGGCCACATGTAGCCTCTGTGCCTCAGGTTCCCTCCCCTGATATAGTGAATGCTGTAGGGATAGAAGAGGAATCCTATTCTATACCCAATTTGGGTCCTTCCATTGGGTCCTTGACCCAATAAGCAGTTACCTAATTGGTATAAATTTTGACACTCCAATAATAATGGGGGAATACCATCCCATCTTTCAGTCCTTCGAAAAAGTTTTCTGTGCCTTGTGAGGCACGCTTTCAGATTATATGGATTTGCTAAAGGTCTGTAGGAGCACCTTATGGAGGCCTGAATCTTTCATTCTAGGGACTCCACATAGATTTCCTCTCTGCTTTTTAAATATTGCCTGGTAATGGTCTGTTTGTTTAATATGGAGGTAGAATGTTATCTTACCAAGAGAGCAGATTCCATAACAGTGACCCCCAAAATTACAGAACTAATCCTTAAATCCAGTCTCCCAATATGGATTGAGTTGTACCAGGGTACCCACTTAACTTCTGAGGTCAACCCTCAACTGGCAAAATCCTGTGGATTCTCCCCAAAATTTCATACTCCCATGCCACCCCAAACCTTAGGGCAAGTAGAAAGAAAGCTTTCCTCTAAGACTCTAGGTCTAGGTTCTGTTGAGACTCGGATATTAAGTGGGCTGAAATTCTGCCCTTGATAATGATCCAGTTTAGAAATGACAGTATCTCCAAATTGGAAACACAGTTTTGAGTATATCATGCCAACTAGAACTCAGGCACCAGCAATGGGGGAGCTCAGTGAACAGTTTAATGCTGTCATAATAGAATGTTCCAGCAGCCTTGATGCATTTTTATGCTTTAGTAACTTAAAACTGTGTTAAGAGTTTGAGGATATTGTATATAACACAATCACTGCATTAATTCAAGTACTATCTACCCTTTACAGGAAAACCAAAGCATCATAGGCTGATCCAGACGACCTTCCCTGTCTCAGCATCCAGCCAGGGGACAAAGCATACATCAGAGTCCCCCGGTAAAAGTCTGACGTGTCCTGGGTAGGAAGGTACATCCCAGAAAGTATTCATAGCCCAAATTTTCCCAAAAGTCGAGGGGGATAGACCACCCAGAACCCTGCCAGTCACTCCTAGCAAGCCACTTCTGGCTCTCACAACCCAGCAGGCGAGGACTTGCCACCTGAACGCTAAATCCAAGAATTACAAGGATCAGAAGCTCATCTTCCACGAATACCAACCTGCTACTTCTTGAATTTAGGAGGGATTCCGTGAACCTGGCCTTTTCTCTGACAAGGGATACCTTGTCCAGATTCCCCTAATCCCTAGATATTTTATCTGCTATCTTACTTTTCACACCTTTGGGCCCTCCCTGTGCTGGGACAACTATGGTTTTACTATTTGGGTTTCTTTTTGTCCTGGGAACTCTATCTTCTGACCAGTTAGGGGCTAGCAGCCAGCTCTTTATTAAATGCAACTCTTCCCTGTTTCTGTCCTCTCTGGTAAAGCACCCACCCCACAGTCTCCAAGTTGCAGTTGGAGATCTCTCCAAATGCCTTAAGAACAACACATATTTTCATACCCCGATAGACCAACCCAGTGAATTTAAATGTCCAAATTCCTCATTGTTTCTTGAAGGGCCCCGGGCCCTGTTCCTGATCACTTCCACTCTTTCTCTAAATCTCACATACCCCCAAAATTTAACACATTGTCCCTTTGCTTTACCTGCAGCTAACTACTTGCCAGAATGCGCTGCTGACCACCAGTTATGGGATCAATACTTGGGGCATCTAAAAGACTTCCTGGTTACCCACCAACAATCTCAGTGTTCTATTTACCTTGTTTTTGCTCAAGTTCAATATACAGCCAAGAAGCTACTTCTGGCCCAATCAACAAAAATTAGAGGCCATAACACATTCTTTAAATATACTGCTCCCCCATTTTCACAAAAGTCAGGGAAAGAGGACCTGAAACAAGGAAGAACAATGAAATCATCTCGCTCAGGTGGTAGTTTCTGGCGCTTTTGGCTAGCAGAAAGGTTGGTCAATCTTGGCAGACTATTGGGTCTGCGTCATGCAGGCAAACAGTAGGGAACAATAGGGAATTCAGCTTCCAAGGACTTAGTTTAGACCAGTGACCCCAACACCTTCCTTTTAACCTTGTCCAAACCAGAACCCGGACCAGTACGTATTAATGCATTCTGGTAGAAGAATATCTCTACAACAGTTGAGGTGCTAAAGGATTGGGGCTTCTAGTCCCTGGTTAGACTCCTTAACCTGTCGTTTGACCAATCCCAAAGGTAGGTTGTCCAGTCTCAAGGAGGTGACTTGAATTTTGAGATGTACAAGTCTAATCTCAAGGAAGTCTCATTCCTAGTCTTTGCCAAAAGTGCCAAAATATATCAGGGATCAGCTGTTCCTTCTCCATATGTGATATCACATTGACTTCTTAGATCTGACCTCCCTCCCCAGGGTGGGCGCAGGATAAAAGGAAGTCTCCTTCAGCTACACAATTGGAGGAACTCTATTTGTCACTCTCCCCTTCCCGGCCTCCAACTCATCCACTTGAGACTACACATCCTTGCCTCAGAAGTAGGCTGTCCTGGGGATGATAGTAAGGGGAAAGTCACCCCCTTCTGAGTCTTAGTACTAGGCATCTTATCTCAGACACAGGTGAGCTGCAGACTTCCCCAGAGCTATGGTACACATCACAGGATTTCACCACTTCATCACAAATCACCACAGGATTTCAAGAGTTCCTATGTATGTAGGTATTCTTGAACTTTAGTGAACCATCTGTAATCTCTCCTTTATACTCATGAAAATAGCAAAAGTGAAGTAGTTGACTTCCAGGATCCAAAAACAGGCAACCTTGTTCTCCAAGGTTTGTTCTCATTGGCGAGGCCTTGGATTAGGTGATCTTCATCCCAAGGAATTTTTCAAGGACTTTCTTTCTTATATAATCATTTAATTCCTAATCACTAGATACCCAGCTCTTCCCATCAAGCCCATATGGTTTTCTATTCTTTCCCCTTCTCCAAATGAGTCACAAAGGTTTCAGACAACTTGGCTATAGACTCAAAACCAAATATTGACAGCCAGCCCTGGAAGATCTCTCTTTACAGTTCCCACTGCGTCACATAGGATCATTAACCAATCTACTCCAGCTAAATCTGATTTGGGGTGGGGATTGTGGAAGAAAAGTCATACCATTTAGGAACATCTTTGTGACTAAAATGGCAACCTCGTTCTTTCCTTTTGGACAAGCTTTCTAGCCAATCATCTGTAAAAACCACAAACAAGACTGCAAGAACTAATAGCTTGGTTAAGCAAACTGGTGATGCACCCAACTGTTGACACTCCCACTGAAGGACCCAGAATCAAGTCCACTACTTGACTTTCCCCACTGGTTCAGTTAATTGCCCCAGGATGCTGTTTGTTGGCTGTTTAATCTAAACTCTGCCCTAGTGACAGCTATATAACCAAGTACTATTTTCTGAGGAAGCTAAAACTGATTCCCTTGAGTAGACTTCTTAACATGCTAATAAAGCTTTTCTCTTTATTTTGTCTCAGTTTTTTTGACCTCCATCCTGCCCCTCTGCCTTTTTTGACCTCCCCTGGTGGGTAAGGTTCTCCCAGAGCCCTTCCTGATGAAAAATTCCTCTACTACAGTCATCTTTGGAGAGGGTTTGTAGCTAGAACAGGAAGATGAAAAGGGTGTAAGAGGAAGATATTGAGGATGAAGGGGAATTTTAACTGCAGTAAGACAGGGAGTCCAGACAGAGCTCATAGAAGAAGAATTGTGCAAGGGGGTAAAGGGCCTGAATGAGATGAAATTATAGGGAAGACAGATTTTTGCTTGAATGGTAGTAGTTCTGTTTTATTATTATTTCTTTTCTATAAATAACAGAAATCAGAGGAGCCAGAGATTGGGATTTGAGAGGACCAGGCAGACAAAGGAAGCATTATAAAGTAATTCACCCCAAGGTTTTCCTCTATCAGAATGTAAGCCCCTTGAAAGCAAGGAATGGTTTTTGCCTTTCTGTATATCCTCTTATGCCTAGCTCCGTGTTTGGCACAGGGTGAGAACTTAATAATTGCTTGCTGATTGATTGATTAGAATGTTGGTGTGAGATAGCCTTTCATCCTCACACCTTAGGTGGTTCCAGATGGCTTGCAGCTGAGAAAGGATATATATATATATAGTGCCAGGAAATAATCATTTTGTAAAACTGAATTAAAATATGCTTTTAATGTTATCTTTTTGCCATTTGTACTTGTTTTGACGTTAAAAATATCTATAGGGAAGTAATTTTGAACACCTCAAACTGAACTACAGAAACAAAGTAGTGAAATGGAGTTTGTCTGTGAACCTAAGCTATGTGGATCAGTAGACAGAGCACCAGGCCTGGAGTCAGGAGGACCAGAGTTCAAATCAAGTTTCAGATACTTACTAGCTGTGTGACCCTGGGCAAGGCACTCAACCCTATTTGCCTCAGTTTCCTCATCTACAGAATGAGTTGGAAAAGGAAATGACAAACCGCTCTATTATCTTTGCCAAGAAAACCCCAAATGGGGTCACAAAGAGTTGAATGTGACTGAAAATGACTGAACAACAACAAAACATCATCTTGGTTCTCAATAACTCTAGGACTGCAATAGTTTGCTTACTAAGCTCAGTGTACAAGATGTATCGGAAGAAGCACCCAACATTGTCTATCCTGTTCCAACAGATACTTCTTGGATGCAGTTATTTTTCTGAACCGTTATGTGATTTTTTTTAAGCAGATGTTTTTCAGAATAAGAAGTGTTTTTTTTTTATTCCTATGCATTCCTGTGTCTTGCTAGTGTAGCCAAACAGCATTTCCTTTGATCTTGTTGCATAAAAAAAAAGCCAAAATCTAATTTGAGCCCATACACCTACACTCTATGTGCATCCCCCTTGTTTGCAAGTTAAAAATCTATCAACTTGCATGACTTTGCCTTGGAGTTGTTTCTTCTGATTCCCACCATACAGTATTATAGCAAGTGGAAATGATTGTTCTTGTTTTCCCCTCAGTGCAGTCAGTTGGGCTCTGCTGTTAGAGGTATCTGTGCTTTTCTGTTGATGAACACAGCCTGTATCTGTAGGGGTTTTGCTCCTAGCAGTGTTGAGGCTTGTTCCACATCTCTCCACCAACATCTCTCTCGACACGTTCAGACAGGCATAAAATAGCACCGGCTAAAGAGCAAGCATGGTGTTTTTTCAGCTTGTGACTCTCAGTCTTCTGTAACTGTATATTTTTATTGTAATGCTGGCTGACTCGACACACTTAGATGCTATTCACTGAAATAATGGAATTTTCAGAACATTTAGTTTGTTCATGGGACAGTGGAATAGAATGTTTGAAATCAGACATATGGTTGCCATACCTATGTGAGATGCAGGAGGGAGTTACTGTCTTTGCTTAGGTAATCAAATAATTAGAGTTCCCTGCCCAAGGCTTGTTAGGAAAGCCTGTCCACTCCACCCTCACCCCCACCCCCTTCTTAAAAGTGTTTCTTTCAAGAAATAAGGTAACTAGCATAGGAGTTAGCTGATGGCTCGGTGGATAGAGGACTGGACCTGAGACAGGAAGACCCAGATTCAAATATAACTTCAGCCACATACTAGCCGTGTGACCCTGGATAAGTCACTTAGACTCTTGTTTGCCTCAGTTCCTCATCTGTAAAATGGGCTGGAGAAGGGAACAGCAAATCACTTCAGTATCTTTGCCAAGAAAACCCCAAATAAAAAAGGCGTCACATAGGGTTGGACGTGACTGAACGACACAGTAGTATAAACAGTAATAGGCCCTCTCTAAGGAAACTATGTATAGCCATAGCCTACTTTAAATTGGTATGTTGGGATAGAATAATAACTAGCCCTTATGTAGCACTTGAAGGTTTTCAAAGTACCTTGTACATATTCTATCGTTTGATCCTCAAGTGACCCTGGGTAGGTAAGTGCTTGCTGTTATCTCCATCTTACAGATGAGGAAAGGGACATAGGGGCCAAGGGACTGCTGAGGATCTCACAGCTAGAGTCTGGAGTTAGATTTGAACTCTGTTTATTTAATGGGATTCAAAGGCATGCTGTATAAATAACTTCTTGCCTCATTAAAAAAGGATTCAGTTTACCAGCAAATGTTTTCCTCTTAATTTTTTGGAAACAGCTCTGTTGCATAAAGGCATATTCTGAACTATAATTTGAAACCCTCTATATGTTCGGTACATTTATTAAACTGCTATGTGCAATGTGTTTGTGGCAGCTGTTTACAATTTTTCATCAGCTCTCTTTTGGAAGGTACCTTTTGGGTCTAGTCCCACCTGAGCAAGCACTGGCCGGCGGCATCTGCAACAAGTGATTCTGCCGAATTTGTTTGGAAAGCATCAATCTACTGCCTGAGACTACTCATCCATTCTGGGAAAAACTAATTATTTTCCTAAATCTGCCTCTTGGCAGCTTTTACCTGTTACTGCTAGCTTATACCTTTGGCACTAACGTAGATCTGATCTCTCTTCCAGATGAAGTATCACTTCAAATGATATTAATCATGAGATTTTAGTTAAGTTAATGAGCACCTAATCACTTGGGATGAAGAGAAAGGCAAGAGGCATCATAGGATAGTTTGAAAGTATCCCTAACTTATCAATCACCTGTATTTCAGTTTTCATCTAGGTAATTTTTTTACCAGATTTTCTTACATATGTATTTATCATTGAGAAGGTATAGCTGATGGAAGTTTTCTATATATAATTATTTTATCTAATTCTGTAAAATAGCCCACTAGTATTGCATTAATCCATAAATTAACTTAGGATTGCCTTTTTTCTTCTTACTCGTGTATCTCTATCAACATATTTAATTAGGCCACTGTCCCTTTAGAGAAGAGAAGTTAGCAAATTAACAAACTGGGATTTCATTTACACTTTTTTGTCAAGGATAATTATTTGTTTTAAGCAAGTTGGTCAGTCTTGATTAAGGCCATTAGTGTCCTCAATTAAATAAAATCATTCTTCATCTTTTTGCAAGTCAGTCTGATTTTCATAGCATTTTATGGTCCACATCTGGAACCCAAGCTCAGCTGAGATTTAGAAATGCAAATTCTGTAACCAAGGTACAAGGTTTTAAACTAACAGATAATAAGTCTTAATATTGTAAGTTTAAACAGAATTATAATTTATGAATGTCTCTTTCTTAATAAAAATATTAAGTGGGTGTTTGGTTTTTAGCCCAATAATAACAATTTATTTACATAGAACTTTAAAGTACATTTCACATATGTACAATATGCCATCTGTTATGTCTCTTTCTCTGTACTTCATTGAGGTTTTGCAATCCCACTTTATTCTCAGCTTTCCATATTCTTTTACTTTTGAGGATTCAGCCTGTCTTTAAGTCAAGAGGTCATCTTGAAGAAAATCTTTGGGTGTGTGTGTGGGTGTGGGTGTGTGTGTGTGTGTGTTTTAGCCTCCCATAAATCATCAGAATAAAAATTGTGCCTGATCCTGAAATACAAAGTAAAATATTTTCTTAGAATGTACAGAAGCCTTTTTCCTTTTTTATCACTAAAACTTAAATACACAAGAAAAGAAAAAGAAACCTAAACTTAAATACAAAACAAGGGGGGGAGCATGTCATGTGCACAGCAGAACATAAGATTCAAAATATTTAGCAATAAATTTCCATTTCAAGAAATCCTGTATAATAAACACAGAAAGCCTCTTTTTTTTACATCATTTACATTTCCCAGCATACATGTCCCCCTACCAGAGAACCTCCTACCTACCAAAGAATGAAAAAGATTTTTAAAAATAAGTCAGCAAAATTACCAGCACAGAAAATAACAGCTGTTTTATAGCGTTTCATACGCATGTCCCACCACATCTTCAAGGATAGCAGAAATGTTCCTTTTTATCTTTTCTTTGGAGCCAACCTTTGGTCATTACCATATTTTGTCCTGAACTCCTTAGACACCGAGGAAACCTATGAGCCCCTTCTAGTTAGAATCTTTGTTGCTTACATTCATAATTAAAGAAAAGGCTACATTTCAGTTATAGGTTAGTGAACATGATAAAGACGTGATTTCCCCCGCCCACAGACCCCTTAAAAATCTGTCCCTGGTCCCTATGTTAAAAACCCCAGCTTTAGAGTTTCATTCTCCCTAAAGTCTTCAATGTAGGACCAGAGACGTGATGGCCATGTTGTGATGGAGGACAGAGAAGGTAAGGCAGTTGGCTACCGTACTGCCCTCTACTGGTTAATGCCTCCAACAGTAAAATGATGCTGGAAACATTTGCCTTCCTCTGATGTGTGGAAGGGAATGAGCGATGCTTTACTTGCAGACAGTAACATGGGTCTACGTTTCTTCTTTTTTAACTTAATAGTATTAATTTTTTCCAATTACATGCAAAGATCGTTTTCAGCATTCACCTTTATAAGGTTTTGAGCTCCAGATTTTTCACCCTCCCCGCCCCAAGACATCAAGCAATCTGATGTAGGTTGTACACGTACAGTCCTGTTAAATATATTTACACATTAGCCATGTTGTGAAAGAAAAATAAGATCAAAAGGGAAAAGCCACAAGGAAGAAAAACAATAGAAAAGTAAAAATAGTCTGCTTAGGTCCTCATTCAGACTCCATAGTTCTTTCTCTGGATGTGCCAGCATTTTTCATCATGAGCTTGGGTCTAAATTTCTAACTAGGCTAAAGATCTCTTCTGGCAAACTTCAGAGCATCAAGTGGCATGAATGGCTCTTGGGCTTCCATGTACTTTTTAGTTGCTTGTTAGTGGAAATCCATGGTCTATAAAATATGAGCTATTTCCAAGGAAATAAAAGGTTTTCTAGAAATGTGCAGAAATTACCTTGGTGCTTTGTTGCTAAACTTGGAGACAGACCTTCCTTGGTTCAGATGCTTCCATTGGTGCCTTCTTTAGAACTGCATTTATGTACTTAAAATACTTTTTAAAAGACATTTTTTCTTTTAATGTGAATATTATTTTATTTTTTCCAATTACATGTAAAGACAATTTTCAACATTCATTTTTTATGAGTTCCAAAATTTTCTTCCCACTCAAGATGAAAAGCAATATGATATAGGTTACACATGTGCAGTCATGTAAAACATATTTTCATAGTAGTCATTTTGTGAAAGAAACAGAACAAAAGGGGAAAAAAACCATGAAAATGCAAAGAAAGTGAAAATAGTATTCTTTGATCTGCATTCAGACTCCATCAGTTCTTTTTCTGGGCACAGATAGCATTTCTCATCATTGGTCTTTTGGAATTGCCTTGGCCATTCTATTGCTAAGAAGAGCCAAATCAGTTATAGTTGATCATTGCACTGTGTTGCTGTTATTGCTATATACAGTGTTCTCCTGCTTCTCACTTCACTCAGCATCAGTTCATATGTCTTTCCAGATTTTTCTGAAATCTGCCTGCTCATCTTTTATAGAACAATAGTATTCCATTCCATTCATATACCACAATTTGTTCAGCCATTCTGCAGTTGATGAACAAATCCCCACAATTTTCAATTCTTTGCCACCACAAAAAGGGCTGCTATAAATATTTTTGGACATATAAGTCCTTTTCTCTTTTTTATGATATTTTAGAGACATTTGTGGGATAGGGTAGAGAGCTTTCTTAGAGGCAGGAAGCCTTGGGTTTAAATCTTGCCTCTGAAGAATCCTGACTGTGTGACCCTAAGCAAGTCACTTAATTTCTCAGTACATTAAGGCAGCTAAGACTATACATTTGAGGGAAGGTACCATGACACCTTGGTAATCTGAGTTTCCTCTCTGGGAACTCTCAGGACCAGTCTCTACTATTCTTTTAATTATTTTCTTCTTTTATTACAATTATGTATTATAATATTATTTTAATTGATTTATTTTATTTTATGGCATTTGTGAATGTATCTCTCCTACCAGATTGTAGGCTCAAGGGCAGGGACTCCTTTTATTAATCTTTGTATCTCTACTACCATCTAACACTGTGCTTTGCACCCAAGTACATAGATGCTCAGTAGATAGTTTGTTGGAGCAGTAGGTCCCTAAGCAGATCTCTAAGCCCATTGCCCAATACTGGTTTGCCAGTATTCATAGCACAGAGGGAAACACAGCTAGCACTGGCATCCCCTTTCCCAGCTTAGCCACTTTACAGTTAGCATCTCTTCTCTGACAATCCAAGAATTTGGGAGAGATGAAAAGTAGCTCTCAAAAATGGAATCCCTCATGCAGAACAGGGAAAATGTTGTTTGTTCCAAAGCAGCCACTTTTGCTGTCTTTGAACTCTAGTATAAAAATATTGTTAGTATTTCTAAATATTCTCTAATATTTCTACCTCCCCCCCAATCCCCACCAGGTATGTGCCATTGTATGGAGGTGGGGGGTGGGGGTGGAAATTCTAGGAATAAAAGAAACCAGTTGGGGTTCTAAGGAATCGGGGGAAGTGACAGCGGCTCAGATGCTCCTTTGGCATTTAGTGAAGGAAGTCACAGAATTTAAAAACCCCCTTCACTTAGGAGAATGGAAAAGGCAGCTAGCTTCCCTCTAGGACAGTTGAATGCCCTTAGGATCAGAGATATAGGAACTAGAGGGAACCTTAGGGATCATTTAATCCAGCTTCTGCATTTTACCAAGGAGGAAACTGAATCCCAGAGAGACCAGTTGACTTAATCAGTCACACAAATTAGTAAAAGAGCCAGAATTCGATCTTCTGCCCTCTGACTCCCAAGTCATGGTTTTTATTTTGTGGATAAATGCTTTATTACCCACAAGTGTGTTTGGACTACTATAGTGTAACTATAACTGTAAGGTTAAAAGTCCAGAGTTGAAAGCTTACACTATTATATATTTAGTTTGATATAGTATACTGCTTTTACATTATGAGTTAATTATAGCAACCCTAATGGCAAAGAACTTGAAACTAAAGGGGTATCTTATCAACTAGGGAACAGCTAAATAATTATGATGTACAAATAGCATATTGTGTCATAAGAAATGATGACAGGGATGGTTTCAGAGAAATCTGGAAGGACTAAAATGAACTGATACAGAGTGAAGTGAGCAGAAGCAGAACAATTTATTCATTAATCACAACATTTTAAAGACAAGGCACTCTGATCAGTTCCATGAACAACCATGATTCTAGAGTGATGGTACTGAAACAGGCTATTCACCTCTAGGCAGAGATGAAGATGAAGAATTAGTCCATTTTTGGACATGGTCAGTATGGGAATTTACTTTGCTGGATACTACAATTTTTACAAGGGTTTTTCGTTTTCGTTTTCAGCTTGGGGGAGGAGATAAGAGAGAGAAAGGAGGTAGAAATAGGGCTCCTCCTTTACCTCCAGATAAAGAGAACAGAAGGAATCACAGACAAGCAAAATAGGTTCAAAATTTACATACTTAAAAATAAAAGAATCTTCTTAAGAATAGAGATTCTCAGTTTCATTATACTTTTGTGCATATGGAAGTGCTTGTTTTACTTGATGTTTTTTAAATTAGGAACAAAAATTCAAAATTAAAAAGGTCAGCCATTGGTGCATGATTTTCTTGAAATTTTATTGCACTCTAAGAAGTGATTAAAGGGAATGATTCAGAGAAACCTGGGAGGACTTGTATGAACTGATGCAGAGTGAAATGAGCACAACCAGGAAAAACTACATAATGACAAAACCTTGTAAAAGAAAACTTTGAAAGACTTCAGAATTCTGATCAACCTAATGACCAGCTAAGACTCCTCTCAGGCTGACAGTGAAGCTGGTGGGACTCCTCTTTGCAGACAGTTCAGGTCCTAGCTCTTTAGACCTGGTTGTCTTTTTTACTGTGAGCAAATCACTCAGATTGTCAGTCTTATTTTCTTCATCTGTAAAATGGGATTAATAATACTTGCATTAATGATCTCCTGGGGCTGGTGCAAAGAAAGCTAACTGTTAACCTTGAAAGTGTTACATAAATTCCTTTTTCTGTTCCCTTCTTCCATAGGCATGATGGTAAATCAGTTGTTTGATAGAAAAGGCTCCTGGAATTGGTTTCACTGAATCTGTGATCTTTTACATGGATGTTTGAAAAAAAAAAAAACAAAAAACATTCTGACTAGGTGAGAACCTACTGCTTTTCTTTTGTTTATTTCTTTATTATAGACTTTAACTAAATGAAAGCCACATATTTGGGGGCAAAGCTTTATCTTAGGTCAGTAAAAACAAAAAGGTTTTTTTGGGTCTATTTTTGTTTTGTTTTTACTGCATTGATTGAGTACCTGCTAGAGGCTAGAGGAGAAAAAATATTTCTTCTGGTGCTAGAAAATTTTTGATTCTTTTTTCCTAAGGCTGGCTCCTGAATTGGAGTTCCTCTGTCTCCTTGTCAGTACCTTACCTCAGAAGTGACAGTTAACACTGCCAAGGCACACTGCTGAATCCTCATGTACCTTTAAGATAGAAGTTTTGTCTAAATCCCAAAGACAGGTCAAAGATTCAAGAATTGGATTCCCAAATTTCTCTCAGTAGAGATGTATTTAGTTACTATAGGCTTTCAGAAAAACAGAGTAAAATAAAATGTGAAACATTTTCTTGTTTTTCTCATCAACAGGCAATCACAACTTCACAAAACTTATGTGAAAAGCAGGTTTATTATAAGAGAAATGAGTATACTTGTGGAATCCAAAGAGTTCACAATCCACTTAGAAGTTTGCTTATGAAGGCAAAACAAAGGAAGGTGAAGAAACAAAACTCTACCTAAAGGGGCATGGCAAGGGAGGGGGAAAAGTGTAGTAAACTTGGGAAAAGGACAAAACCCCTCTGTAAGGAGGGGAGCCAGGCTATGGCAAAAACCAAATTCTTTTCCTTTTGATACTGCTAAACAGAGTATAAGATAGGATGGTCTGCATATCTACTGGGTCCCAGCCTGATAAGCAAATTTCCTAACCTGGCATGGCTTGACTTAGCCTCTATTGACTCCAAGGACACACAGGGAATCCAGCTTGGGGTATAAACAACAAATTATGTCAGTTGACAGCCCCCGCTTTGTCCTTGTCACACTCAGGATGGGAGAAAAAGTTCAAGACATGGTTTGAGTAATTTAATAATTTTATTAATAAGGCCAGCACATTTATTAATAAAAGGATGGTCATTTGGCCATCTCTCTTAGACCAAAGAACTCTCATGGTGATGGGCTTACAGTTTATATGCCCTTCCAAAAATAGGGGGCAATCAACTCTGATTAGTCAGCAAGTAATAACAAAATGAATATTATGATGAAAAACTGGACTATATTACCATGAGGTGATGAGGTACAGGCTCTGGGAACCCCCTTGAGCTCTCCTTTAATCTTCCCAAGTAAAACATTTGCCTGAGGCCATAGGCCTTTCACTGTGGCTCTGCCCAAATCTTTAGCCTTCCTTTGTCCTGCAATTTCCTACCCTTGATCCTCCCAAAATACCCAAACTGGCCTAGCCCACCATTTTCTTTCTCCAGGTAGCCTCCAGCAACTTCCCACCCCTAATCACTCTTTACTGGAGTCTGACCTCATTGACTCCTCCTGGAGACCCTTCCCAAACTCCTCCTCTAGACCATCCCTAGTTTCCTCCCACAATCTTTCTGTATATGAGACCCCACTCTGGCCTTCATGAGAGGAGGAAGGCTGGAGAATGACCTAGCACAGACTTACCTGTGTCAGATGATTCTGGCCCACTTGCTGGATGCAAGTGTCACAGATATCAAGGCTCCTTAAGAGTCTACCCAATGTGGCAAACTTTTAATAAACGTTGCTTTTCTTTGCCTGAGAGAAGACTTGAGTCAAATTCATTCAGCAAGACCCTGCGTGTTTGTATTTTGAGGTCTTGAGCACCCCTAACCCTATACCTCATCATTTTATGATGACCCTCATTTCTGGAGTACATGACCTTGATCAAAGAAACATCAATTTCAGAGACAACTAGGTGGCACAGTGAATAGAGCACCAACCTGAGTTCAAAAATGAGCTCAGACACTTGACACATTTACTGTGTGTCCTTAGGCAAGTCACTTAACCCCAATTGCCTTGCCTTCCCCCTCCAAAAAAAACCCAAAACATCAATTTCTACATCACCTGTCTGACCTAAGGAAAAATCAACACTTCCCAGATATGTGTAGGCAAACACAATGAGCAGGAATGAACCCATTAGCTCAAGACTTAGAATTTCTTTTTATGTCTGATTCTGTATTGGCTTGGGTAAATCTTTAAGAGAAATTTCCCATACCGGTTTGTTTCTTGGTGAAGAAGTACAAAAGGGGAAAAACCTTGGTCCTAATACAATAATTAGTTATTAAATTTAGAGAAAAATACTCATTTCTCATAAGGGCCTCCTGTGTGCTCTGGGTCTAATGTTTCTAGAAAATGTGGCAGCTCAGAAAGACAAGTTCAAAGGACCAGTTAATAAGCCCTTAGCACCACTGAGTAAAGCAAAGTGGTTGGAATTTTTTATTTTCAAGTGAGCAGAGAGAGACTAATTAAAATTTAGACATATTATAATTATAACACCAATTTACTGAGCATTCACCTTTCAAGGAGCGTAACTCCGTTTTCTGGCTAAAGCTCATTAATTTGAGCATATGTATTGCCAAAGCATACTTGTTAGAAGAGGAGGTGTGTTTGATTGGTAAGGGAATTTCTGGTCATTTGGCATGGAGTATTAGACTAAATTTTCTATAAAAGATTTCGTATAAAAAACTTGGTACAAAAATAAAGACTAAATTGTAAAAATTTTAGTAAAAAAATTTAATAAAAAATAGGTGTAACAATACAAACTAACAATTCTGAAATGTTAGTATAAAAACTGGCTATAAAATGTAGACTAAATTTTCTGTAAGAAATCTGGAATGAAAATATAGACTAAATTTTCTGTTAAATTTAGCATATAAAAATGTACACAAACTTTTTTGTAAAAGTAAAATGTAGACTTTTTAAAAACAATTTAGTATCAATTAGAGACTGAAGTTTGTTATAAATTTAGTATGAAATATAGACTAAAATTTTTTGTAAAAAATTTGGTATAAACTATTTTTTGTAAATTCTTCCTGTACATTTTCTTGTAGAAATATAAAAATGTAGACTTTTTAAACAATTTAGCATAAACATTTGGTCAAAATTTTAGTATGAAAATATGACTAAATTTTCTAATTTTCTATAATAATTTAGTATCAATATAGATTAGTATAAAAATATAGACTTAAATTTTCTGTAAAAAATTTATTGTAAAAAAATCTCTGACATATAAATACCAAAATAGAAGCTCTGTTGTCTCAAATGCATAACTTTGAGAAGTCTCCTGCATGAAAGGAAAGAAATGGTTTTTTGAGGGCAGAATGTTTGTGGCTACTTTGATTTTAAAGTTTGGGGCAATATCACATTTTAATTATCTTTTTTTTTCCTCCCCTTGATGTAAAGGGCAATGATTGAGGTGTGAAGAGTCAGATGAAAAAAATGGAAGAAGGTGGCTCTTATATTGACACTCTCCGATGTGTGGTCCCTGCAGCCCATGGCCGGGGAGCCCGATACTCAGAAGCCTGGGAGTATTTTCACCTGCCCTTGGCCCACTCTGGCCTTCCTGCCAGTCAATATGCCACCTGTAGGCTGTGTGGAAAGCAGGTTAGCCGGGGCCCAGGCTTCAACGTTGGAACCACTGCTCTGTGGAAGCATCTGAAGAGTATGCATAAACAAGAACTGGAAAAGAGTGGGCACCGACAGGCTGGTCCTCGCCCAGAAGCACCACCTCCTCTTCCACCCTCCCCATCAGGTGTAGAGGGGGACTGGGGGCGCCTGATGGAGCAGATGGGAGTGCTGGCTTTACGGGCCAGCCAGCGGGAGAGGGAACTGGAGAAGAGGGAGAGGGCAGTGGAGAGGAGAGAGAGAGTCCTAGAATTAAGGAAAAGGGCCATTGAAGAGGAGGAGAAAGATTTATCGGAAAAGAGGCAGGAGCTTCAGGCAGAGAAGGAGAGTCTGCAAGCCCGGCTCCTGGAAGTATGCCAGAGGGAAAATGCATTAGCCCTGGCCACTGCCCCTCTGTCCACCCTGATCAAAGAGGAACAAGAGGATCGTGGTGAGGGCTACTTAATAACCAAAGTCCTTTTCTAGATTGTTGACTTTAGGTCATCCTGAGGCAAAGCAAAGCCCCCATGCTTTCTCCCTGTTACTTAGGTGGTGGTAGGAGCAGGACATCTTTTAAGTTTCAAAAGCAAAGACCTTTCTTCGTGTTGGTAATCATGAATTTATGCTTATTGGGGACACACAGAATGTCAGTCTATAGCTCCTTATAGCCATCTCCGTTACCCAGATCCCTTGGGTCTGATAAGTGCTATTTTTACCTTGATGTGGCAGGTCCCAAACCTGGGTTACTGCCTTCCCTGCTCTACCCCACCCCCCTTCCACTTTTAGGTCTTATCTTCCCCCATTAGAATGTAAGCTCATTGAGGGCAAGGATACTATACTTCCTTGTTTGTATATATCCCCCATGCTCAGCCCACTACCTGGTATATAATAAATGCTTCATCTGTTGCAAGGTATGGTTTTGTAATACAGTGAAACTCCTTCAAAGAGGATATAGCCCATCTGAGATGGGTCGGTGAACATTAGAACTGAAACGAGGGCTGCGGCCCTTTCTGAGCCCTGAACCCGGAACAGCAGAGTCATGTACAAGGCAGGTTCAATCACCTGGGGCTCTGAATGACACCGGAAGCTACTGTGCCCAGTTATAGATACTCTTCTCACTCTCTGTGCCTATCCATAGATGATCAGATCAGTCCTGGAAAGCACAGGTCCAGATAAAAGTTGCATTTGCTTTGCTTGTATATTAGGATAAAGCCAGGAGCCACATTTCCCTGGGGTCTCCTCATCTGTTGACTCATCCTCCCGGTTCTTTGACACCCCTTTCTCGTTATATTTGCCTACCCATGCTCATCTTTTTCAGGAATGCTTTTGCAGTTGTTATTCAGCCGTGTCTGACTCTTCATGACCCCCTTTGGGTCTTTGTTTTTGGCAAAGATACAGGAGTGGTTTGCCATTTCCTTCTCCAGCTCCAGCTCATTTTACAGAAAAAGAAACTGAGGCAAACAGGGTTAAGTGACTTGCCCAGGGTCATAGCTAGTCATGCTTCTGCTGGCACTCTAGAATGCTTCACCCTGTGGCCTTTCACACAATTCCCAGCCCTCTACCTGCTGTTTTCTTTATCCTGTTCCTGGGCTGCCAAGAGCTGCTTGAGAAAACCACAAAAATGAGACCAGCATAGATTCTTACTCTCCAACCTTACCTGAGTGCTCACTGATCTCAGCAGTCCTTTTATTGAGGTTGGTTTTGTTTAGAGGAGGGGTTGGCTTTTATCAAATCCCCCAGGACAGCCATTTCACACTTTCCACAAACTCAAGCCCCCAGTCTTACTCCTATGTATACACCTCACCCATATCAAATGACTACTTCCTGCTCTGTCAAGATTAGGACCGTCAGGTATGAGTTCACCAAGCTGTTTCACCTCAGAGATCATTGTCTCTTTATTCTCTCTTTCCTTCCTGTCTCAAAGAAATCATTCAATTTGCAAGCATTTATTAAATAGCCAGCAGCTAAGTGTCTCAGTGGATTAGAGCCCTGGGCCTGGAGTCTGGAAGACCTGATTTCAAATCTGGACTCAGGCACCTAATAGCTGTGTGACCCTGGGCAAGTCACTTGACACTGTTTGCCTTAATCCACTGGAATGGGAAATAGCAAACCATTCCAACATCTGCCAAGAAAACCCAATGGCCAGTATTGCTGTAATATGGCCCATGAGGTCACAGTCTGACATTACTGAGCAATATTAAATGACCAACTACGTGTTTAACACTTGGATTACAAAGATAAACACCTTGCCTTCAGAGAACTTATATTCTACCAGGAAGAAATGAGTTCCTCTTATTCCATAGCCTCCCTCTTTTTCTAAGAATATGTCCAACAAATATTTCACCTTAATGACATTTTGATCTTTTCTACTCTCTCCTACCCTTCCGTGTACAAATGCATTCAATTTGTCTTTATGCCAAAGAAAATTCTCAACTCTGATAATTGTCCCAGGTAGTATCTACCCTTTTCTTCATACCTTTTACTGTCAAACTTCTTGAAAGAGTATTCTGTTGGGTTTTTTTTGATGACTCTACTTCTGTATTCTAGGATCCCTTAAAAACTAGCATCCATCCCTTATGTAACATCTCTCATATATGTCCCCTCTTTACCATTATGACTACTGCTACCCTAGGTCTCATCATTTTTTCCCCTGCTTCCTAGACTACTGCCTCCTAAAAGGTCTCTCAACCTCCAGTCTCTCTATTCTATTCTAAGCCTTCCTATACATTGCTGTCAGAGAAATGGGTCAAATGTATGGATCATGGCATTTCACTGCCCAAATATTTTAGGGGTTCTCCATTACCTCCTTGATGAAATTCAAAATTGGTGTGCCTGGCCTTGGTGACCCTCTGAAATCTGATCCCAGAATTTTCCAGCTTTATTTCCTGCTACCTCCAACAAGTAAACTTGAAGGGAGGGATTGGTTTTTTGATATTGCCAAGACCTAGCATAATGCCCAGTACATAGAAGGTGCTAAGTAAATATTGAATGAATGAGTGAAGACTACTCTGCTATGTATGGCCTGTGTTTCAGTGAAACTAGACTGTTTACTATTCATAAAAGAGCCCCTTGCTTTTATATGAGAAGACATAGAGACCACCTAGCTGCCTCCCTGACAATGGGCTTACTAGCTATGATTTTAATGAAGTCCCATCCCTCTGTGGACCTCAGTTTCTTATTCCATAAGAGTAAGGGGTTCTAAATCAGGGATTCTTAAACCTTTTTGGTGTCAACCCTTTGGCAGTCTGGTGAAGACTATAGATCCCTTCTCATGAGACTGTTTTTAAATGTGTGGGATCACAAAGCAAACCAAGTATATTGAAATAGTTATAAAAATTCAGGGAAAAAAGTTTATGGACCACACCAAAGATTGAGACCCCCTGGCTTAGATGATCTCTGAAGCTTCCTCCCATCTTTAAATCGTATGATCCTTTGTCTAAGGCTAAGGACAGTCTCAGCTAAATGCTAAGAGGTTTGTTTCTAGACAAGCTTGTGATTTGTTTGGTTATAGTAACACATGAGAACCAAATACCATGGGCCCACCCACACTGATGAAGTCACAGACTTTTCAAGTACTGAAGACATAACAGGACTAAAATTCAGCACACACATTGTTTAGGGGAGATTTTAGTTAGATATAAACCTAACAGTTTTCCAAAATAGCATCCATATGTCAATAATGAATTTTAAATAAATCAATAATAAATTTTAAAAGCTATTACAAATAAATCCCAAGAAAATTTTAACAAATTATAAACATTTTCTGCCTGTCCACTTTACTGTTCTGGAGACTGTCCTTTTCCACTGATGAAGGAATGTTGGCATTTATTTAAAGCCCTTTCCAAACTATCTTTCCAGTCTTAGTACACATTACTGTCCTCCTTGTACTCCAGAGCCCAGCCTCCTGGCTGTTTCCTCACATGGTATATTGCCAATGCTACCCACAGCAACTGCTATGAATATGCAGGCATATTTCCAGGTTTGAATCCCAAGATATAACATACTTTAATCTTTGAAGACAAAACCAAGGTATTTATTCATATACTAGAAAGCCAAATCCACCATGGTAGTAAAGAACTTGGTGTAATTACCAATGCAGGGAGCACTGCCATCCCCAAGCCTTCCCTCCATCAGGCCTCCCCACAAACAAGCTCCATTAGGCAAAATGCCCCTCTCTCACCCAAGCTAGCTGCTCTACCTCCTCTCTCAGCTCCACCTCCCTCTCTTACTTCCTATTCCATCCATTCAGCAACCTCCTCCCATCATGGGCTCCAAGAGACTCAAAACAGGTCACATAGGCCCATTAATGGGCAAGAAAGATCTTCCCATTCCATTAACAATACATTCACCATACAAACGCACCTTGCTTCTGTTTTCTTGCTTTCACCCAAGCTGTCCCTCAGGCTTGGAATATATTCTGTCCTCATCTCTGTATTACAGTCTCGAGTTTTTTTTTTTTTCCTGAGCTCAGTTTAAGAGCCACTGTCTAAATGAAGCTATGTCTTATTTTCCTCCCCACAGTGACTGTCCTTCCCCCTGGAAATTATCTTGTGTTATTTTATTTTGGGGGAGGGGATGGAACAATGCCCAGATTCATCTTATCTGTGTTCTAGATGACCATGTGGAAGCTTTGTGGGGGATGGGAGGGAGGCTTGCTTCTAGCTATATGTGACTCATTGCTGAGGCCTTGTTCTTTGAAATATCAAGGAAACCCCTTTTTGACCGCGTATCCAGAAGAGCTGATGACTCTGTGGATGCACAAAAAGGAGCAGCCCACCCATTCATCTCTTCATCTTTTTCTTTCTAACTATAGATTGCATTGAGACTATCAACAGTTAATAGTGCTGACTAAAAAGCACATCAGGCTAGGCTAGCCTGAGGCTGTGTTTGGGTCCTTCAGATCTTAGAATAAGTATCCCAAGGTGGCTATGTCAAGATTTGGAGGCAACCTTGTGAAACAGAGGTCCAGAGACCTTGGGGGCAACTGGGTTAGATCAGTTGACTGGTGGAAAGGGAAGCTTCTTCATCAGAAAGGACAGCCATGGAACAGAGGGTTTGCCTGAGTCTGGCTATTTTACCTGCAGAAATATTAGAAGTTATGTATACAGGGCAGAGCTGAGGTGAAATGTAGAGTGCCTTATCAGTGTATCTAAAGACTGCTGTTCTAATGAGGTTTACATTATAGCCTTTCTAGCAAGTAGAATAGTCATTATAAGTTGTTACTGAATCCTGTTTTAAGTTTGGTTTTGTACATACATATGTGCTTAAGTCTTTTATGTTTAACATGACTCATTTGTATATATGAGTAAACTAACTCATCCCTATTTCATATTATACATTAAGTACCTTTCTCCTTGCGGGGGTGGGGAGAAACCTAATCTAATTTACTCTAAGGAAAACCATCTCCTGGGGGCTGGGGTAGTAGTCTTAATGAGTCATCTTTTAGAGGACAGGCTCCTTAGGACTGAACCTCATCCATATTGCACACCTGGGTGTGAAGGTATAGGATATGGACTGGGCCCATTACTCCAGCCCATGTGTCCTCTCAAGGTAGATATATACATTTTGTATATACTTATATGTGTACATGTTGTTTCCTTCTACAGAAGATAAGCTCATTGAGAGCAAAGATGTTTTATTTTTGGTTTTGTTTATGAAGAATGCAGGAAATTTGCAAAAGATTTTATTTGAAGGTCTACATATAGATGAGGAGTTTAATGTACCATCCTCTTGTTCCATAAGATATATGGAAATGCTATTTTAGAAAAAAAAAAAGGCAGCTATTAAAGCAACTTTTTGTTAAAATGCAGAGAAGAGAATAAAATAAATGCCAGAAAGAAGCATAGACAAAAGAACATCTTTGAAAGCTACAGGTTGGGATTACACTTTATGTACATACACCGTATGTACATGATAGAAATCTATAATTTCATGTACAATCCGACCCCACCAAACCCACCATTCTATGTATGTGGAAATGCTTGATTTGTTAATTTCAAAATCAAAATAAATTTTGAAAAAATATATCGCATGATGTTTACTGTGAAACAAACCGAATGAAAAAATTAAAAAAGCAAATTAATTGACTGTACAGAAAGCCAGGCTAAGTTTCTAGCTCTACTAGAAGCTGCTGTCTGACCTCCCCCCTTAAACACAACGGGGATTATCAACACCTGTTCAAGACCTGTGGTGACTGGGATTTACCTGAGTCTGGTCAGAGGAGCTCCCTTCTTACGGTCCAGAGACACAGTGACTTGCTGTTGTTTGTCCTTTTTGAAGATTATGACATCAGGAAGATGATGCCATGGCATGCAAGTGAATTGGATTTAAGTGAGGGAGGACTGTGCAGTCACCAGCCTCACTTTCTCCTCTGGAGCCATCTGGGTCCAATCCAGTGGCAAGACACAGATCAGTAAGACTGATGCAGTGGGAGACCTTGGCCTTTTAAGCTAAGATCTTTTCCCAGGTCCCAGGTTGACTCTGCCAAAAAGAATGTAAATTTTGATCACTGAAACCTCAAAACATCTCTTTACAAGCTGGATTTCTTTCTTAAGGACCATGCCTTAAATCCAAATCACTCTAGCTCTCATTGATTGGCCAACAATAGGACCCAGCCCAAGCCTTACTAGGTCATTGTTTTGGCCCAGATGGCTCAGAGTGAATGTAAATAGCAATTGTTTCTAATTGGGCCTGAAATTCTGAGGGTCTTCCCCTCTTGGAATTTTTTTTCCTCTGCCTTCTTTCTTACCTAACCTTAATCATTGAGAGGATGTTAAAAACTCAGACCTGTTAAAGACAATTGTATATAAAGGGATGACCCTAACTGGTTTCCTAGTAGTTTTTATTCCACTTGGAGCTGTGCTTACAGAAGATTCTCTAACACCACAGGCATATTTTATCCTCTGCTTTTGGAAACTTGAATTCTGTGCACCCCCCCCCCGGCCACATATACTCACTTTAATTTTTTTAATACTTTTTTTTTTGTTACCACCGTCTGTGGTTTTCCTTTTCTTGCCATTCCCACAATTTGAACCCAGGGTCTCCAACAACTATTCTATTTTCAGTATACAGCTAGTATCTGTCACATAGTAATTACTTAATAAAAGCTTTACATTGACCCGCCTCTTCAGACATGCCACTAGGAAGCGTGGAGTCTCTACCTCCTGCAGACATTTGTTTCTGACCTGCCTTCCTTCATGGAAGGCAGACCCAGGGTCTGTTAGTAACCACCTTATCACATGCTCTCCCCTAGGAATCAATGTAATTGAAGGGAGGCCCCAGCCCTCTAGTTCCCTCTATTTCTGCTAGTGCCCCTAAGTGTCCTAAGGGAAAGTCTGACTGGTAAATCTTACTTGCTTAACTATAAGATCCTTGTCAATCAATGCAAACATAGGAAGGTTCAGAAGAATATCCATAGTCCAACACAAGGAAATACAGAGCACATGAGACAGTAAAGCAAGCCAGGTTTATAGAGGGTATGTGGGATGAAAAAGTTCAGAGTCTGAGTCTGGCACTGCTCTTGTGGCTCAAGTGGCACCTGCCAGGGAGTGCAAAACATGGAAGCTCACAGGCTTCTCTTGTCCTGATTCTAACTCCACCTCTAACACCTGTGCTACCTCACCATTGGTGGTGAGGCAAGCTCACAATCTTACTAGTGTTAACTAATGGCCCAAAGCAATTTCAATCCTTTATTATCCTAATTATTCATAGCTAATTGCTACCCTATCAGAAGGTTGTTTTACAATCCTTCATTATGCATTTCCTTTCACCAAATTTGAAAGCGCCCAATCAGAAGTGGACTCGTGGTTTTCTTTCAAGTGACCTCAGCCCAATCAGAAGTGGACTTGTATGGTTTTATTTCAAATTACCTCTTTTCAGGGAAATCATGAGTTACAAGACTGAACTGGCTTACAAAGTATGGAGAAGAGATAGGAATGTAAAGGGGAGTTAAAAGTGAGGAAACCACTGTGAGTCACCTTTCACAAAGGGATATACTTAAAATATGAAAGACAGTCAGTGAAGATGGTAGAAAAAGTCCAGTCCTCTACAACCTAGGTGGAATTGGGCTAACCCTACTGAGCCCTTTGAGGGAATGGGACAACATTCCAAGCCAATACAGTCTCTTATCTAGGTCTGTAAAGACCTGGCATTGAAGGAAATAAGGAGCCTGGACCTGGGGACTGCTGCTGGGATGTGCTAAACAACAAAAACAACAGTGGTGGGAGGTGAGACTTCTGGAGAACTGGTGGTTGGTTGATATTCACCCAACCAGCCAACCTTATATCACTTCTGAATTTGCCTCTGCAACTTTCACCTATTGTTCTCAGGTCTGCTATGGACCATGATGGATAAGTCTAATCCTAAATCTAACCAACTATGATAGTTAATATCTTTCCTGTTATTTTCCAAAAGAACATGAAAGGCTGTCAAATGCTTTATTAAAGTATAGATAAACTATAGAATCCCCAGATCTACTGGTCTTGTAATTTTTGCCCAAAAGGAAAATGTGTTGGTCTGGAATAATCTTTTTTGGGGATGGGATTTTTTTTCTTTTGAGGCTGGGTCTCCTTTTGCCCAAGGTGGGAAGTTCAGACCCCACTTCAGACTGGTTCACATGGTTTAACCTGCTTCATTTCTGACCCAGGCTGGTTTGCCTCCCCTCACAGACAACATAATGGCTTCCTGCTCCTGTGGAGGCTTACCATATTGATGTTGAATGCTAGTGCCTTACTTCTGAGATATATTCCAGTTTAGCTTATATATGCATAGTCTCATTTATACCAAGATATTTAAATAGACTTTCTCAATAGAAGGTAAGCTCCTTTGAGAGCAGGGACTAATTTTTGCCCTTCCCCCCTATTTTTGTATCTCTAGTGCTTAGCAGGTGCCTGGCAAGTAGTAAGCACTTAATGCTTGTTGACTGACCACATAAACAAGTAGGACACTGACTTACCACTCTCCTGCTAGCAAGTCTACCAAAGTCAGGAGGTGTTATGGGGCATTTTGCTCTTTGTCCTCTCTTCTTTTTCTTATGAATGAAAAGCTTTTATTTAGGGCTAAGTGTCAAGTACAGTGCTAATAAAGATTAGAAACTTAGGTCTAAGTAGGACTGTAACTTGCCCAAGGTCATACTGGTAATATGGGCTGGGTTCCAAATCCAGTGTTCTTTCCACTATGCAGGGATGCAGCCTGTTCTCACCTCTGGGGATGGTGGGCTTGATACTTCTTCCCATTTCCATCCATTGCTGCATAGTTCTAATTGTTAGAAAATATTTTCTTTTATTGAATCAAAAATGCTAATAACTTCATTCTCAGCACTAGGTTTCAGACTTCAATTAAACCCCCTGTCCTCTGTTCTTGAAGAGGACCATGACATCAGGGAGGTGATGCTATGACAAGCAAGTGAATTAGATTTAAGAGGGAGGGCTGTTCAAAGCCACCAGCCTCACTTTCTCCCCCATAGCCATCTGGGTCCAGCAGCCAGATACAGATCAAGACAACTAGAGATGGCCCAGGATGCAGAGGGGAATCTTGGCCTTTTCAAGCTAAGATCCTTAACAAGTCTCAGTTTGACTGAGGTAGCAAAAAAAAAAAAAAAAAAAAAAAAGATCTAGTTGGGGAAGACCCTCTGGGATTCTGGCCAGAACAGAAACAATTGCTATTTACGTTCATTCTGAGTCAATCAGGGCCCAAACTGTGACCAAGTAGGGAAGGCTTGGTCTGGGACCAGAGGGATTTGGGGTTAAGGCTGGTCTTTAAGAGAAAAAAACCAAAACAAAAAAATCATCACTAAAGTGATGAGACCCATTCTCTATTAGTAGAACTTCCACATCCATGTCAGTGTTACCCTCTTGAAAGTCATCATGCTGAAGGTTTCTATAATCATTCCAGTGATGCTGCCATTGCTCCAAACATATCTGCAGCTCCTCTTCAGGAAGAGCCTTCACAGACAACATGACTCAGTCTTTTGCATAGTCTCAATGGGGGCATTTAATTTTTGGAAAGAGCCAAATGACATTTGAAGTCAAGTCTGGTGAATGAGGTGGAAGAAATAATTCCATTTGAGGTGTTTTTTCCCTTCTAAAAATGTGACTAGAAGACAATGAGACTGATTTTTTTTTGGTCATTCATAAACTCACTCTGATAATGCTGTATGTAAAGTTTAAGTAAAGGTACCATAGTCATTTGAGAGATTAAAAGCCCATTTTTACTGAGTTAATGGTGTGAATGTATGCAGACAGTATTGGGGGTAATTGCATATTTAAATACTATTAAATATTTCTTTTTATGAAAGCCTTGATTATGATATTCTCTGAAAGCTGATTTCATATTATTAAAAGTCTTTAAACCATAACATAAAATGCTAATGAAAGCTTTATTATTTCAGTATATAGTCTCCTGTGACTTTGATCAAGATAAGTAATGATCAGGTGAATGACTTGGCAACCTTCCTGGCCTCGGAAGTCTTTTTATATAATAGGATATTAAGTAAAACTTTGTCACGTGTTAAAATACATTTGATAATACTCCAACTATTTCCCCAAACCATCTTCTGCTTCTCTGCCAATGAAATTTTAATGTAGATGAGAAAGGATAGCTTTTTTTTTTTTAAAACACTTAAGGCCTGCAGGAATTTTTGCAAAGTCAATAGCCCTTATTCCATAGACACAATACCTACATTTAAATTCTCTCCTACCTCTACAGGGGCTTCTTGACTTATGCATATCAACTCAAGTTTCCAGTTTAATCATATTTGACGTTCATTATTCTGCATATATCAATATTATATTGTCTGAAGCTAATCACCTATCACTAAGCAGTTATTTGAGAATATTCAAATAAACTGAAGCCTCCTCAACAGTTCTACCATTCTGTCAACACTGCATTTGTTCAGGGTTACAGTTGAGGTCCAAACCCTTTCCTGCCAAGGGCCTATGGCTAACATTGAGTTCTGTAAGCAGCTCCTTGGGTTCCTCTTTCTATAGAACTCAAAGTACAACCTGGAGAAAAACTGAGAACAGGGGTGCGGGAGTGTGAGTGGAATTCTTTACTTTGTTTTGGGTCCTAGACCAGTGGTAACAAACTCAAATAAAAAGGGCTATGTATTGACTTTAAAAACCATAAATTAACATTATGCTGTATTTTTACTTTAACATTTCCCAATTACATTTTAATCTGACTTGGGCCATCCTCTTGGGACTTTTAGATCATACTCTGGGCTCAAGTTTGACACCTCTCTCCTAGACCATGGAGGTAGCTGAAGTTGTTTTATCTTTAGCACATAATTTTTTGTTTTGGAGAGGTTTGAGCTGTAAGGATCAGAAAAAATGTGTAGTCCTCTATCTTGTTGGTCACATGACCTAGAAGTCCTTTCAATCTGTGACAGTTGGCATGACATTTTTCATTCTTTGGACAAGTTATATTCCATATTGTGCTCCCATATAACAACACTGACAAAATGTTAATATTACAAAGATGGGCTTTTTGCTTTCATGAGAAGCTTGGGATCAGGAAGAGATTTGCAATTTTCCAAAGGCAATCCAACCTGTGCTCCTCCTCCTGTTCAACTATAGGTCCTTATTTGTCTATATGTACTGTTGATCCTAGACATAGATGCTGACGGATAAGCTCTATAGGGGGTCCACCAAAATGCATTATAGTCTTATATAATAGTTGTCTATATATCTTGAATATCGAACCTTTTATATGTATGTATATATATATATATATTTTTCTTTCATAATCAGATTTTATTAGTTCTTGTTTGGTCATCAGCACACAGACACTATAAATAACATTGCACATTTTAAAAATGCTAGAAAAGTCTAAGAATTATGTACTTGTAATCCTTTTCTAAACTGTTATTCCAGTGACTTCCTTACTGCTTAGAGACAACTCTCCCTCAAAAGAGGTTATCAAATACCAGTATCCTGAATATGGACAAGGTATTGAGTCTTTACAAAACAAAATTCCACTAGTTCTGTATTTAATAAAACTATACATTTTCCAATCTTTTACAGCTCATTACAAAGTTACTGGGGAAAAAATTGTACTGCTACTATCAAAGACAATATCACAGGTAGTACACACTTATGAAAGGGAGATCCAACATACCAGAAAGCAGTTTTATTTAGGAAGCAATTGTACTGAAAGACAAGGGTACAGTTAATTAAAGTAAGATCTTTAAAATTCAGGGCCACAACTCTTGTTATGCTTCATTTAATATATGAAAACTGCATATGGAATGTTAAGCCTATGCAGGACAGTCAACACCTTTCTGACATTCTGTCAATTTCTGCCTATATTGAAAAAACAAACAAAAACTACAACCAATGGAATTGACACAAGATTTTAGCTCTTTAAATTTCTAAATGAATCACTTTATATTGACTTACACTTAACTAAATATGTTTTAAAAAATTAATGTGATGAAGTGGAACTGCCTCCTTCTTTAAAATGTGTTTTTAGAGCTACTAAAAAGCTGGCATTTACAAAAACAGATGATAAAAATATTCCTCTGAATTGTACCAGAAAGGAATAACAAGGACAACTGTTAAAGACTTGGTAGATGTTACTCAGGTTTGCATTCTTTTTCTCCTGCTGAACTGGGCCTCTTTATTTTTGGTTTCTCTCAAGTTTTCTTGGGAAAAGTCATCTTTATTCTCTTTGTCAAGTCAGTTTTGCCTGGTTTTTTTGTGTGTCTTTTTTCCCCTTGTGTGTGAACTTTTGGTCCTCAGAGTTATTCTTCCCCGCTGTCTTTTTGGGTTTAGGTTCAACCTTTGCAAGGATTGGTTCAGTAAACAATCTTGCTAACCTCCTCTTGGGCTCCTCCCTTGCTTCCCCTTCTGCAGAGCAGACTTTTCTCTTGGGGATCTTGACTGTATGGATCAGCTTTCTTAGAAGAGTGGTGAGCACCTGTGTAGGCAACTAGGGTCTAGGGTTGGGGGAAGGGCTGTGGTTGAGAGTGCTGCTTTTCAAGCAGGACTCCTGGGTTACAAAACTACTCCCACCACCCAGGTTGCTAGGACCACCTTATAGATGCTTGATCCATTTTTTTCCCTAGTTGATTGTCTCCCTTCTAATTCTTGTTGCAATTTGCTCATGCAAGTTTTTTCAATTTCACCAAAACCATATATTTTATCTCTTGTAACTGCCTATTGCTTTAGTTAAGAATTCAAACACCCCCTAAATAGAGCTGTGAAAAGGTAATTGATCTGCTTTTCTTACTTTTTTTATCTTTTAATACTCAGGTCACATGTGGAATGTAAGATGCTGGCCTATACCTAATTTCTGCCAGACTGCTTTTCCAGTTTTCCCAGGAGTTGTCAGACAGGGAATCTTTCCAAGGAAATTTATATTTTTGGACTTATCAAAAATGGGGTTAAGAAGTACTTTCAAATGTTGCAAAATGCAGAAAACCTCAAGTATTTATCAGAATGTGCTTTTGAGATGCTGTCAAACATATTCTTCCCACAATATAGTATAAAGACATTTGGAAAATACAGGCTTTGAATTTTTAAAATATCTCCAAATTCTACAGCTTATAAAAGCAGTACAGTCATCCCATGACATCAGTAGGTTTTGGTTATTTGTGGGCTGGCCATCGACAATTAAATGGGAATTTTTGGAGATTTGTGGCACATGGTAGAAAATCACAGATGATGCACATGTGTAAAGCCAACTAAAAAGTTTTTTAGTAAATTATAAATGCAGACTGTATATTAATCTATTTTATCATTTACTATCATAAGTATGTATACAAAATTTATTATAAATTTAAATTTTGTTAAAAGTTTCAGTGTGCTACGAAACTATAGGCCATGCACTCTTTGGGAACGTCTCCTCTTTGTGTCTCTACCATCCAAAATCAGTCTCGTAATTTTCTCCCAGTGATAATGAGCTTTTTGTAGAAGAAAATCTGTGAAGCACACTGACAACTGCAAAAAGTCTGCATAGTGTGTGAGAACTAATCTCTCTTGCTTAGAAACTGCAACTTTTTAGTGGATGTAGTGTATTGTTTTACTTGTTCTGTATGTTAATTAAGTGTGAGCAGAATTATTAGACATATAGGTTTGGGGTGAGGCCTAGAGTTATTCATGATTTTTTTATATTCAAGAGGGTTCTGTGTGCCAATCCCAGAAAAATGTCAACAAAGAACTATTTAGAAGTATATCAAATCAGGAAATAAACTTATATACAAAAGGGTGAAGAACACTGTCGTAATTCAGAAAAGCTTCATTTTATCATGTCCACGATAATAAAAATGATGCATCATAAAGAAGAAAATGAAAATGAGATTGATTAGACAAAGGTTCACATGGCAAAAGTCCCTTCCCCTGCTCCTGTGCCCTCCTTTTCAGGCAACTGAATGTTTATGTGCTTGACATCGTAGAGGATGTGAAGTTTAGAACATTGAGACTTTCTTCTTTTTGAGATGTTTACTGCCTGTTTCTCAAACTGGCCTGGAAATTAAGATGCTACATTCTGCAAAGTTCAGTAATCTGCAGCACCACTTTGTAAGAACAATATAAAAATGTAAAACATTTAGAAGTGATTTCAATTACTAAACTTAATTCAAGTAAGTTATATTTTAAACTATATACAGTTATGAAAACTGTATGAGCAAACATTTTATACGCTTAAGTAAACAATAATTTTCAATGTGTTAAAGGGCAGCAAAACTGAGGTATATTTCAAGTTTTTCCTCAACTCTGAATTGTATACAAACAAAAATATAAATAGGAAGGAGGGAAAACTATATTTTTATAATGGCTTCAAATTTTCTAGTCTAATGGTAGTGCATGGCAAAGACCTGAGGTTATATATAAAAACAGAAGTCTGAAAGGAAGTCATATGAATAGACTTCAAGGTGAGAACCCTTTTGGGACTTGTTCTGTACCACATGCATTTGATCCTTATCATTGAGATGACTAGAGCCATTTTAAGTTTATAGTACCTGAAGGCGGGCAGAATGCTATACCTAAAGAACACCACTCATCAGAAGTGGATCCTGTCTGGGTTCCTTTACTGTAGCCAGGACTAGCAGTGGTAGGGTAGATCTTAACATCAGGATCCATCTGAATCTGTTGGAAACAAGAAGAGACTACAAATTTAGCCCAAATCTATTTCCAAAACCACTGGGCCCCAGTGGTTCAGAAACTGGTCTAGAAGGGACTTATCAAGGAAAGTCAGTTTGGTCACTTTCTCTTTTATCTTTAAGATTTTACCTTTTTCTTCTTCCTCCCCATCTCCAACTACCATAAGCCTATCCATCTTAGCTTCACCTTGTAAAATGTCCTCCTCTCCATACACATCCCTCTAAAGGCTCCTCCTACCAGAACATTTTCTCATTTCCTATTTAAATCATGAAGACTTCTCCTCCTAGTAGATGTAGGAGCAGCTGGCTGCATTAATTAGTAGAAAGCAGTCAGCTCCTCCATTAGGTTCACAGAACAAAAGCATATGAAAGTAGAATGGAAAGCAAAGAAACAGAGATAACCTGCAGAGCAGTGACACCTACACTCACAAAGCAGGACTGCAGTTCTACAAATATTTCAGGCATTTGCTGCCAAAAATCCTTATTTTCATACAAGTAATGATTTTCTTCCAGTTCTGCCACAAGTGGCATAATTTATTTAAACATATGGTTCAATGAATCACACCATTTAATGTTACAATAGTTTTTATTGAGTGTAAGAACATATTCAATAAATATTTTGATTTTGAGGCCTTTATTTTGTAGTCCATTTTTCATTGGAAATCAGATTTACCTGGCACAAACTCCATTGCCAGCAATGGATTTATCAAAAAGACAAATGCCAGGACATTAAATATTTCAATACTGTATTCAGCTGGTTACATCTGGACACCTTACAGTTTCCAAACATACCAAATGTAAATGGTTAATATGCTGTACAAATCAACACATTCTTCATAGAAGAAAACAGGAAAATGCTAATTTACTACAACCTGTCCATTATCTTTTCAATAATGTTATTTAGGTTATCTCATGGATAATAATATTCACACACAACTAGCCATATTTTCTCAATATCCTATCTAATTTCTCACAGGACAAGTGAGAGAAGTGTGTAGCCACAATGGTTTTGTATGAAGTCAGAGATGCCCCTTCTTTATTTTGTGTTTCATATCTATGACTACACAGAGGTGAAGACAAGTGTACTTTTTTTTTTTTTTAAGCAATTGGGGTTAAGTAACTTGCTCAAGGTTACACGGCTAGTCATTATTTATGTGTGGGTGCTCATTTTCTGAGGCTGGGTTCGATCTCGGGTCATCCCAACTCCGAGGCCGGTGCTCTTACTCACTGAGCCACCTAGACGCCCCTCAAGTGTACATTTTAAAAAGCCATTCACATTTGTATGGTTTTTGCTTCCCTTTTAAATTACGAGAAAATTAGATGTTGTAAAGAAGGAATTACGATGTAAAAGACAAGGTAATTTTCCTAGTTAGGTGGCCTTTTAAAGGAAAGGAGAATTCATTAATTTATGTTTGCATTCAATTATTCACATCTGTGCTCAGTGAACTTCAGTTCACTCAATAAAAAACATATGGCAACTTAACTCATTGATTAGTTTAACATAAGGTATTTTTTTAAAAAAGATGCAAATTTGACCAACGTAACTAAATAATCCATAGCTTACCAAATTTTATTACATGTCTTTGAATCCTGAAAGGATAAACTGGTACTCCATTCTCTCACACATACACACTTACTTAAAAAATAAAAATCCCACAAAATCCCAAAATCTAAACATGTAAGAACTCTGAACTTCTTTGTTCTAGAATTGACCTTCACTCTGCAGTTCCTTTTACCCAAGGCATGGCTCCTGATGAATCTTTTTGTAGTTTAGCTTCTGGGAAGTTTCCAGCAAACCTCTCTCTTGCTTTGTCCCAATTCTTTTTGTTTTTACTTTGGAAGAGCTGAACATCTTCAATTGAAGATGGTTTGCCTGTCCCCAAGCCTGCATGTGTTCGTCTCAGTTGAAGCTGGATCTGTTTTAAAAATTCAATAATCTTATTTAAGAGCCACCATATAATTCTAAATAAATTTAAATTCACTTTTTAACTTTGCCCTTGAATGGAGTTCTACGATTTAAGACTGACACAATAAGAATGATATAACATGCATCAAATATATATAAGGCCACACCACTGTGCATGTAATTTCCTATCATTTTTTCCCCTATATCATCATGCTTTATCATGAAATCAGGATACACTATACTTTCCTAAGCAACTAATTTCATCTTGAGATGTTTTAGAATGCTATTCCCAACAGTCTGACCAAAAGTAGAAGCACTAGTCACCAAACCCCTGCCTGGCCTTCAACTAATAATATTCAGCAGTTGGGTTGTTATTTTCCTGAAAAGAACTGAACACCACAGGGAAAGTTCTACAATAGGAACCTTTAAGAGATGTTTGTTTCATTTTCTTAAGGACTATGGGCCAACCAGTCTGACTGGGGAAAAATGAGAAAATTAAAGTTATAAATGCATTGAAAAATCACTCACTCATTATTTAGGGTACCAAGTGATTATTATGGAACTTGCAATGATGAAACCAAGACCCAGAAAGGTCAAGTAGCTTGGTCAAAGTCATTCAATTACTAAATAGCAAAACTAGGATTCAAATTAAGGATCTGGTATGCACAATGCCACACTGCTTCTCATTGTCTCCTATGTTTTCCATACCCTCTCTACTTAATGAACTGTACACAGGATCACAGGCTAACAGGATCTGCTTATCTATAAACTGAACCGAGATTCACTTTTTTAAAAAGTGAATTGTACAGTTCATTTAAGGCTTTCTTTCTTGACAAGGATAGTTGATACAGTACTGGAAAAGCATTTATTAAGTGCTTGTGTATTAACACAAGTGCTATTAACACAAGTTTACACTGTGCTAGGTAAGGGCACAAACAGAGAACAAGACAGTTCATACTTTCCAGGAGCTCTCACTTTATTTATTATACATATAGGAGGCCTCACCTGTGAAAGTTCAGAGCAACTTAGGGTGCTAAAGGTAGGTCAGAGAGCAGTAGCTGAAGGCCTAGCAGGTATATCAGCAGGACAGAAGGTAGGGCCCAGTGATCCACTATATTAATCAAAGGACTGTAGCTGGTTACTCCTTAATCATTCTTGATGTTAGCAGACACGTTTCCCACAAACTATTAAGAAGTGGGTAGTAGGCAGGGGGTCAGACTGAAGGAAGGTCCTGGGTTATTCCACTGAAGGATGGAGGGAGAAGTGATGGAAGAGGAAGAGGGTTGGTTTGTCAGTATCCTATTCCCTGCTGGGATTCAGTTGTCTGCAGGTGGGTTGGGGTGGGAAAGGAGATATATAAAATGTTAGCTCCTGAGTATGGGCCTCCTAATAATAATAATTCACATTTGTATAGGAGTTTGTAAGTGATTTCTTTCTTTTTTTTGCTTTTTAGAGGGCAACTGGGGTTAAGTGATGCCCAAGGTCATACAGCTAGTTTTTGTGTTAAGTGTCTGAGGCTGAATTTGAACTCAGGTCAAGACTCCAGGGCCAGTACTCTATTCACTGCACCACCTAGCCGCCCTTTGTAAGTGATTCTTCACAACTTGGAATGGACTTTTAAGCCAGAGGTTTTTAAACTTTTTTTTGCATCATGGACCTGTCTGACAGTCTGGTAAAACCTAAGGGTTCCTTAGAATAATTTTTTAAATGAATCAAATACTTAGGATAAAAAAGGAAACCAGTTACACTGAAGTAGGAAGATCAAGACAGGTTAAAAGAACCTGGCTGAAACAATAGTATGGGGGTTCAGCTCCTGAATGCTCAGGATTTGGTATACCACAGGCAAGCAATTAAAAACTCAAAATTGAGGCACATTATGGCTCAATGAAATAACATTTGCTATTCTAACTTTATAACAGGAATTACTTTAAAGCTTTCTTCTTAAAATAAAGTTTTTACTGGCAAGTAAATTAGGACTTGAAAACAGAAGACTTACTGGAGTTTTCATTCCTCCACCATCCTTCCCTAGGCCTTCTCCTTTTTTCCAACCCATCTTCTCCAACATCTTCCGACCTTTATTGTTGTCATTGATTTCACTTAAAGGAAAATTTTAAAAAATTACCTGGCATATAAAGGAGAATTTAAAGCATTTTTGAGTAATAATAAATGACAATACTAAGCAATTGGCCTTTTGTTACTTTGCAGTCTGTCCCATATTTCTAGAATAGAAAAGTTATTTTTACCATTCAAATGGATTAAAGCAATCTTTGAATAACAAGCTGAGAATGTCAGACCACTGATTTTCTTTAAAATTTTTTTCTTGACCTCTAATTCAATTTTTAAAAATAGTCTTCAGATTCCCAACAAGTAGTACCCCACAGAGATTAAAATCTGAACAGTTTTACAGTCAAGAGTTAAAAGAAAAACAATTTTTCTCTTGATATAATCTAACAGGTAACACAAATTAAACAATTATGGTTTGTATGCTAGATTTCAGTTTTAACTGAATTCAGAAGTTCTCTTCTGAGAAAAAAAATGATTAAATTATTAACATTTAAACTGAAAAAAAAAAGACACATACTGTAATTCTGCCCACATTTTTGTTACAAATTCAAAAGCTCCTTCAAAATAAAGGAAAAAAAGTATTATATGTACAATTGTGTTTTGTCGTGCAATAAGGATTGTTTTGCATTAGCCTATTCTCCCTCTAGATGTTAGGTAGATGAAGTAAAACAAACTAAATCTACAGTAACTTATGTGAAATTAGTCTCAGGTTGTAGTGAGAGTACATCATGGAAAAAGAGTTTCAAGGCCTCTCCATTGGAAGAGGTGGTTTTCCTTGCTAAAAGTAACAGTGGAGAACTGCCTTGAATCTCAGCCCCTCTGACTCATTCAGGACCCTTCCCCACCAAGGCAGTTTCAATTTCTTCCTTTCTGCTGAATCCCTCTTCTGCCTCCAGAAAATACCCTCCCCTCACCTTTACATCTTGCTTATGTTATTGCCCCATTTCTTTTTCTACATTCCTCTCTCCCAGTTCTGACTTCTTTTGGTCTCCTTTGCTGGCACATCATCCACATCATGTCCCTTAACTGCAAGTGTTATTCAAAGCTCTGTCCTAGGCCCCTTTATCTTTTCTCTCCACATACTCTCTGTAACTTCATGAGCTCCCATGGGTGCTACACATCTGCGTGGTGATAATGCACATGTCTGTATCACTCTATAAATGACTTGCATATACATTATCTCTCCCCTGGGTTCCAGGCCTACATCACCAATTGCCTATTGGACATTTCAGCCTGGATGTCCTAGGGACATCTTAAAAACTAAGTATGTCTAAAATTGAGCTTCTGTTTCTTCCCAAGCCATCCCCTTTTCCAAACTTCACTATTTCCCATGAAGGCACAGCCATCCTTTCGGGCTCCCAGGTTCATAACCTTGGCATTATCCTGCTGTCTTCATCCTTCCTTACTCCACATTGCCTTCCGGCTGGCCTCAAAAGACAAAGCACGCCTAGCCATTCTCCTCTTCTATCTTTTCTGCACCTTCTTCCATGTCTTCTGATATGAGGAGGGAGAGAGAGTTGGCAGACTTGTTCAATGTCACTTCTGGACCCGATTCTGCCACCAGGATCCTGCTCTGAGGCAGATAAATCATCTAATCCAGATTCTGGGGGCCATTAATGATCAATCCCACTTCCTTCTCAAGGAATTTAGTACCTGGCTCACATGTACTTGGGGACTTCAGCACTCCAGATACTTTAGCCTCCGGTTCCTTAATCTCAATTCTCCTCACCTACTCTTCCATTCTACCAGTCACACATTTGATGTCATCATCACCTATAACCATGATCGAGGATTCTGAAATTCTTTTATCCAACCAAAATATCCTATAATTCCATCTCCATGCCTCCCTCCTCTTCCTAAACCTACTAGTGATCATCATTATAATCTCTAGCATTGCCACCCCTCAATATTCCTTCAGGTCATCACTCCCCACTCCAGTGTACTTTCTCCCTTTTTCAATCCTGACTTGAGAGCTGATTAAATTCAAAGTTAACATTATGCTCTATTCTCAAATCCCCCACCAATTTAATGTCAGAACCCTGGCTTATTCCTACCATCTGCTTCTTCCACTTCTACTCATATATAGCTGCACAGAGCTAGAGAAGTCATGCAGCTATGGTGACTGGATGCACTATGTATATTATCTAATCTCAACTGGGCCCTCACTGCGACAAGTCAGCGTTTTCTCTTCCCCAGCTGATTCTCTACTGTACTCCTACAGCATATGTGTCAAATAAAATTCCCCTTCTTTTTCCCAAACTTTCTACATAACTTTTCCCTGTATCACCTCAAAAGGGTCTTGTCTCAAACTTCATTGACAAAAGAGGCTATTCACCCTAAGTTCCATCTTTTTTCTTTCTCTAAAGGTCAAAATCTCGACATCAGCCCCATTCTTGCCTTCTTTAGTCCAGTCTCTTTTGAAGTGGCAGTCCTTCTTTCTTAGCGGGATTATACATCTTATATGCACCATTCCTTCTTTATTTCTTCCAGTACATTATCCTTACTATCATACCATATCTATCTCTAATTTTTCATCTTCTCATATCTCAGGGCCCCTTCCTTGCTTCCTATAAATAGTCAAGTCTCACCATCCTTAAAAAAAATAAACGAAAAAATAAAACACCACACTTGACCATATCATGTCTTCAAGCTATTGTCCTTTATATTTTTCTTCATTTTCTCAGTCAAATTACTAGAAAGCTCTCACTGTCTTCAACTGCTTCTTATTCACTTCTTAAAGTCCAACTAAAATCTCACCTTCTACAGGAAGGCTTATTTTTAGTGCTTTGCCTCTGTTAGTAATTTCGCATTTATCCTACATTATAGCTCACTTTGTACATACATATATTTGAATGTTGCCTCCCTGATTACACAAGCACCTTGAGGGCAGGGACCATTTTTGACTCTTCCAGGGCAAAAGAGGGAAACACGTCCCCAGAGCTTAGCACAGTGCCTGGAAAACAGCAGGTGCTTAAACAACGTTTACTGATCAATTTCAGCTCTCTGCCATCTGACTTCCAGCTGTATCCATTAACTCAGACTGTTCTCTTCAAAGTTACCAATGACCTTTTAATAGCCAAATCTAAACACCTTTTCTGATCTTTATCAGACTTGAACTTTTGGTAGCATTTGACTCTAGTAACTACTCTTACCTACTGGATACTCTCTCTTCTCTGGGTTTTCATGACACTATTCTTTCAGTTCTTCTCCTGTCCATCTTACTTCTGTTTCCTTTGCTAGATCATTATTGAAACATGCTCCCTAATTGTGAGTGTACCTCAAGGCTCTGTCATCTCTCTCTAATCTTTCTCAGTAACTTCATTAGCTCCCAAAGATTTAATCATCATTTCTAGGAAAATGGTCTGTCTATCTAGCCCCAGAGTCTCCTCCTGAGTTTCAATTCTATAAGACCAGCTGCTTACTGGACATGTTCAACTCACCAGCCCCTAAGTACCTCAAATTCAACATGTCTGAAAGAGAACTTATCTTTCCACCTCAAAACCACTCCCCTCATGAACTTTTCTATTTCTGTCCAGGGCACCACCATTCTTCTATAGAAGTGCCTATGTTCACACCCTTGAATATCCTCACTTCTTCAGTCTCTCTCATGGGTTGTCTCTCTGCACATATGTATTCAATCAGCTGCCAAGGTTTGTTAATTCAAACTCTACAACCTCTCTCCCATCCTCCCCCCACTGCTACCACACCCTAATTTAATTTAGATCCTCATCAATTCTCACCTTGACTAAACCAACAGCCTAATTAAAATCAAATAGAAACTTCTCAGTTTGAAATTTAAAGTCTTTCCCAACTTGGCACCAATCTACACTTCTAGTCACAAATACTTTCTGAGCAAGCCAAACTGGCCCTGTTGCTGTTCCTCATACAGGAAATGCCATTTACCCCTTCTCTGCCTTTTCTTTGGCTGACTCCCCTGCCTGGAACACACTCCATTACCACCGCCACCTCTGTGAATTCCCTATTTCCTTCGAAGCTTAGCTGAAGTGCCAACAGGTCTTTCCTTCCAATTGCTAGTGCCTCCCGGCAAAATGCCTTTATGTTTATATTGCATATATTTTGTGTTCAAGTTGTCCTCTCCTCCCTCAATAGAATGCAATCTCTTTGAAGATACAACTGTTTCACTTCTGTCTTTTTTGTTCCCAGTGTCTAGAAGAGTGCCTGAAACATAATAAGCACTTAGCAAATATTTCTTTAATAAATACTAACTACATTCCATTATGCATATGTATGAACACACATCTATACATTATACAAAAATACATATAGCTTCTAAGGAACAAGAGGGAATTATGGTAACACAAAAGAAGGACTTTAATAATGGGTTTGGTGAATAAGAGGCTAGAATTGGACAATTACATACTCGATCATTTCATGTTCTGTTATCATCCCTTTAAGCCATTAGAACAAAAATCAACATAAATTAGGCAATGTGAATATGCATAGTGTATAATGAATGCTTATTGCACACTGAATTGGTGGCAGTATGTCTAATACTCACGAATGGACAGAAGCAGGTGCATCATCTCTCTGAAATGTTCCTTCGCTTCCAATTTGCTCCCTACGTTTTCCAGCTCTGTCTTTATATTTGGGATTCTTTAGTGCTTTTTCATCTTCATATTCTGTATTCTTAATAAATACACAAAAATCATTAGGGAAGAAGGAAATTTTAAAATAATAATGCAACTTAGATGGTGGAGTAGAAAAAGGACTTCCTTGTGGTTCCTGCTTCCACCTCCTCCAATTCATATAAAAAATGACTCTAAATAAACTTTGGAGCTACAGAACCCACAAAATGACAGAGAGAAGCTAACTTTCTGCTGAAGACGGCCCGGCAGGAAGAGGCCAGCACAGTGCTCTGGGAGCTGAGCCCAGCCCTGCACAAGCCCGAGGTTTTAGCCTAAGGGCAACCACAACCAGCCACTGGCTGGAGGGACTTCAGATCACCAGCACCTGTGGCAGTTTCCAGAATTATCAACCCATAGATGCTAAGGACAAAGTGAGAGGTCAGTGCAGTGTGGACTTTGGGAACTGGGAGTTTGGGAGTGCAGTCTGGCCTTTACCTCTAGGAGGGAGAAGCTGCTGAGGTTCCATGGCCCTGCAGCCACCACCATGTGGCTGCTTCAGAACTCCTGGCCTGCAGACTGTAGGGGGACCAAGCAACCAGTCTAAGGGGTAATTGCTCTTGCTTTAACCTGCTTGGATCTGGATGGCAGTCTAGGGTGGAGGTCCTGGGGTGTGTGACCCACTTGCCAGAGCATGTGGAGGCTTCAGAGAGGGCACCCAACTAATAGCTCCAGCAACTGCAAAAAACCCAGCAATTGGGACAAAGCTCCCCTCTCTGGTAGCAGAGTTCTATTGTGGCAAAAAGCTCAAAAGTCAAGTAATTAAGTGGCAACATGAGCAAGCAAAGGAAGCAAAGCAAACAGAGCAATCCAACATTAGACTCCTATTTGGGGGACAAAAAGGATCAAAGCATGGAACAGGAGGAAGACAGCAAAGTCAGAACTCCTGCACCAAAAGCTTCCAAGAAAAGTATGAATTGGTTACAGGCCATAGAGGAGCTTAGGAAAGACTTTGAAAACCAAATAAGAGAAGTAGAGGAAAAATTGGGAAGAAAAATGCAAATGATGCAAGAAAATTATGAAACGAGTCAACAGCCTGACTGAAGAAAATAACACCTTAAAAAATAGACTAACTCAAATGGCAAAAAAAGGCTCAAAAAGGCAATGAGGAGAAGAATACCTTAAAAAGCTGAATTTTCAGATGGAAAAAAATTTCAAAAGCTCACTGAAGAGAAACATTCCTTCAGAATTAGATTGGAGCAAATGGAAGCTAGTGACTATGAGAAATCAAGATACTATTAAACAGATCCAAACAAAAGAAAAAATAGAAGGCAATGTGAAATCTCATTGGGAAGACCACTGACCTGGAAAACAGATCCAGGAGAGATAATTTTAAAATTATTGGACTACCTGAATGCTATGATCAAAAAAAAAAGAACCTAGAAATCATCCTCCAAGAAATTCTCAAGGAAAATTGCCCTGATGTTTTAGAACCAGAGGGCAAAATAGAGGTTGAAAGAATTCACTCATCACCTCCTGAAAAAGATCCCAAAAAGAAAACTCCTAGGAATATTAAAGCTAGGTTCCGGAATTCCCAGATCAAGGGGAAAATATTACAAGCAGCCAGGAAGAAACAATTTGAACACTGTAGAAAAACAATCCGGATAACATAGGCTCTGGCAGCTTCTTACACTGATGGATTAAAGGGCTTGGAATATGATGTGAAACTTTTCTCAGTATGAGAATAGCTGAAGGGAACAGAACTGTAGGTGTGTATATATACATATATATGTATGCATACATACATTTATATGTCTATGAGGGTATATGGGAATATGAATACATATGTGAGTGTGTGTATATATGTCTACAGGTATACATAGAGGGCATAGGACCAATTGAATAGGAAGGGATGATATTTAAAAGGTGAAATTAAGAGATGAGAGAGGAATATAATGAGAGGAGATGGGGAGAGACAGAATGGGGTAAATTATTTTATACAGAAGAGGAAAAGGAAAAACGAAGGGAAAGAACAAGAAGGTAAAAGGGAATAGGTCAACCTTACTCTCCTTGATTTTGGCTTAGGGAGGGAATGACATACACACTAAAGAGGGTATCTCACCCTACAGGAGAGTAGGGGGGAAGGGGATGATGGAAGGGAGGGCAGGTTGGGGAGGATGGAAGTTGGAAGCACCCACTTTTGAAAAGGGACAGGATCAAAGTAGAGAATAGAACAAATGGGGGTTGGGATAGGATGGAGGGAAATGTGGTCAACCTTTCACAATGTATCCACTATGGAAATGCTTTACATAGCTACACATGTACAACCTATATTGAATTGCTTATCTTCCCAGTAAGGGTGGGTGATGAAGGAGGAAGGGAAAGAATCTGGAATTCAAAGTTTTTAAAATCAAATGTTTAAAAAAATATATATGTGTGTGTATGTGTGTGTGTATGTATATATATATATATAAAATTATTATTATTATTTTTATTTTACATGTAACTGGGAAATAAGACATACAGGCACTGGGGCAGAGAGATCCACCATGCCCTACTGGAAAGTCGGAGGGGAGATGCGGGAAGATATGGGAGAGAGCAGTTTGGGGGAGGAGATATTCAGTGAGATCACTGTTTTGGGGTGGTGGACAGGGGAAAAATGGGGAGAAAATTTGTAACTCAAAATCTTGTGGAAATGAATGATATAAACTAAAAAATAAAAGAGAGAAAAAAAACAAGAAAAAATAATAATGCAACTTAACACTGTCTTAATGTAAGATGGGGAGTCTACTGGTGTAGACATTTACCTTTACACATTTACCTTTACACATGTACACATTTAGCTTTACAATAAAGCAAATGTTTCCACATATATTAGAAATGAAACAGACAGCAACAAAAGAAACCCCTCATAACCGAAAAACCCTAATTACTTCAGATTTTTATTGGTTTTAGTTTTTTTCCTTACTCAGTTATATTTTCCTTGCAAAATAAATCACTAGCTATATAAAGGCACACTACACAATTATTTCATCTTAATTATATTTGATCTAATGCTCAGTAAACCTAAATGTAAAAATTTTCTACATTCTACTACATCAGTTTTCTTTATTTTGGAATGAGAACAGAAAGAATTCAAATGTAAGAATTTGGAAGAACATCTTTCCTACAATCCCCTTAAAATACTGGCCCAGCCATATGGGATTTCTCTCCTTTATTAAATGAACAAATATTTACTAAGTGTATTGTGTGTACAGGCTGTTCTAGACACCTGAGGCAGAAGACAAAAAGCAATGGAGTTGTTATTCTATTCTCTCAAAGATCTTATAATTCACTGGATATTAATATCAACAATAATGTTTTTTTGAAAGCTATCAAAAGTCATATAAAATTCTCTAATTCTGAGGTGCCACCTCATACCTACTGGATTAGCTAACATGACAAAAAATAAAAATGACAAATGCTGGAGGGAATGTGGAAAAATTAGGACACTAAAATGTACTATTGGTGAAGTTGTGAACTGATCTAACCATTCTGCCTAGCAATTTGGAATTATGCCGAAAGGATTATAAAACTGTCCATACCCTTCAACCCAGCAATACCACTCTACTAGGTCTCTATCCCAAAGAGATCAATGAAAAACAGAAAGGGGTCATATGTACAAAAATACTTACAGCATTCTTTTAGTGGTAAAAGAATTGGAAAGTGAGGGGATGGCCATCAGTCAGGGAATTGCTGAACAAGTTGTGTTATATGATTTTGATGGAACACTACTGTACTATAAGAAATGAGGACAGTTAAAAAAAAAACAAAACACCTGGGAAGAGTTATATGTACTGATGCAAAGTGAAATTTCATGAGCAGAACCAGGAGAACACTGTACATGGTAACAGTGAAATTGTAATAATGATCAACTGTGAAAGACTTAAGCTATTCTGATCAATATAATAATCCATGGCAAGTTCAAAAGATTCATGAAGCTATCCATTTCCAGAAAGAGAACTGATGGTTGTGAATACAGAATGAAGCAATTTTTGAAATTTTCTCTTTTTTGGGGGGGTGGGTCAATATGGTTAATGTGGAAATGCTTTATATGACTTTGTATATATAATGGGCATCATATAATTACTTTCTTAATGGGTGGGGGAAGTTAGAGGGAAGGAGAGAATTTGAAACTGAAAATTAAAAAATGGATGTAAAAAGAAAATAAATGAACCCCCCTAACAATAAGGTTACTTTAATTTTGATTTGAAAGACCTGCAGTTTCAATAAGGTTCAAAGATCTGTGGCCAATTTCATACTCTTTATTGGCATGAACTGAACCCCACCATATTTCAATAGTTGCTAGGATAGAAATATTTACCACCTAGTAGACAATCTTCTAGTGATAAGCCTTACACACTTAGGCTGGTCTTCAGATATCAGTCTGTCACCAGGCCTCAACTAAAAGCCTTTCCAGCTTGGTAAAATCTTCTAGAGGTTATGCTCCACTGCCTTTGAGATTCCTTACATTCCCAAATCTCAGCTACTCTCCTTTTCTTTCTCCTGAGTTTTAGATATGGTAGAATGTAAAGAACACTGGATTTACAGTTAGAGAACCCATGGGTCATAACCCAGCTCTGCTGCTTGTGACCTTGGGCAAGTCATTTAACATTTAGGCCTCAACTTCCTCATTTGTAAAATAAGGAGACAAATTTAAAATTTTAAGATCCCTTCCACCTCTAAATCTAGCATCCTGTGATCATCAGCTGTCTATAGAATATGTCCAATTGATTATTACACCAATAGCTCATGCTTTTCTTTTTCCTTTTGAATATTTTATTTTCCTATTTACATATAAAACTTTTGAATAATTTGTTTTTTTAGAATTTTAAGTTGCAAATTCTCTCTCTTCCTCCCCTCCCTGAATCCCTGAGATGGTAAGCAACTTGATAAAGTCAAACTCATCAATTCCAAGATTAAATTTACTTCCCTTTCTGCCTTCCTCCCAGCCCCCTCCTTTACTTTTGTGTCAATCACTCCATCACCCATGTGCGGAGAGCCCTGGTTTACCTGGCTTTTCCCCTCCAGCTCACACCTTTCTTCAAGGTGGTCAGGTCCTATGAATTTTACCTCCTCAATATTGCTCAAATTTTGCCTCTTCTCTCCATTTCCCCAGCAAATGTCACTCTTTTAAGGATATTCCAACAACTTCCTAGGCATTTCCAGTTTTTCTCCTGTTCAAATCCAACCATCTTTCACAGTGCTGCCAGATTAACCTTTCCTAAACACAGGTCTCTGATCATGTTACTCCTTTGTTCAAACATTCCAACAGTTCTCTGGTTGCATTAAAATTAAACTCCTCTGGTATCCTCTCTGCTGCAGACAAAGGTGGTAGCCTGTGCCAGGCAGGTCAAGAGATCCTGACCACTACCTTCCCTTGGATTCTGGTGAAGAAAACCCAGGTCCCTGAGCCCAAAAGCCCTGAGAATGACTATAGTTTTCAGACTATTAGCCCTGCCTCCCTTCTGGAGAGGAGCAACCTTTGGGAAGAAGGGGTCAAACATCCCTGCTACCAACAATTTCACCAAGCTGCCATAGAAAGGTAGGTAAGCCAAAAAGCCCCAGAGGCAGCAGCATGCTCATAGACCACCAGCTCTAATTTTTTCCTAGATTCCTCAGTCCTGTAACCCTTGTGGATATGCAACCTGGCAACTTCTATAGGTGGTACAGCCTATATCTTCTCACCAATCACAGCTACTGAAGACACAAAAACAAAGTTCTACCACCAAAGTCCTTGGAACTGTCAAACGCTTAAAAAAATCAGAAACCAATGTTGTTTTATTAATGGAAATTACATTAAATAAGGGGCATGGCCATTTGCTTTTATTGCTGCACCCTAAGTACTATGAAGCATTTTCACCTCATTTGGTGCTGAAACCTTCTACATGAGTTGTCTCACTGTTAGAATGTCAATCTCGAAGACCAGGGACTGTCTTGTTTTTTAATTTGCATCCTCGCATATATAGCATGGTGTTTTGCACATAGCAGGCATTTAAACCACCCCACCCCGCCCCGGCCTCTTCCACATCTTTGATGATCTGTAATTACCCTACCTTTCTAGCCTTATCTCATACAACTACCCTCTCTGTGCATTTACCACCAGTCAAGGACTGATTCATCAAATCCACTCACACACAGCACACTGCTTTACCTCCTGGTCTCTGGTTATGCTCTTCCTGTTACATGAAATCTGCCCTTTTCTACCCTGATCTATCTAAATTCTACTCATCCTTTAAAAAACCCAGGTCAAATGTCACCTTCCCAAGTTCCCTTGGTAATGACTTTCCCTTCCATTACACCTCACATTTTATTTGGTAATGCAATTTTGTATTATAGTAAATTGTGAATGCTGCACCCTCCATCTTACTAAATTGTGATGGGAAGGACATATTTAATTTTTGCTTCTCCAACACCCAGCAGTTCTATGAACATAGCAGGCATTTAACAAATGTTTCCCTCCATGTAATGTCGAGATGTTTTAATAAGACTTGAGTGAAGGATTATTATTACTACTCCACTTAAAAATCAGTATGACCCTGGGCAAGTTGCTTTACCTCTTAGGGCCCCAGGCAATTAAGCTGCAGAATAGTTGCTGATCTGCATTAGTAAAGGGAGTTTTCTCACCAAAAGTTTCCTATAACAATAAACATCACATGTCAGGACTAAAATACAAAGCAATTATCAGGGAAATAATGAATATAGAAAAAAATCTCTATCTGACTGGAAAAATTAGGTGAATTATGTGAACAGTATCTCCTCTTCCTAGGTCTCTGTAGTATAGCCAAAAGAATATTAGATTATGATTCTGAGGACTGGATTCTATTCTTGGTTCTTTCACTTAGCTGTGTGACATTTCATAAGTCAGTTTGATCAATTAAGAAGCATTTACGAAGTGCTCACTAGGTATCAGGAACTGTGCAAAAATGAAGAATACCTGAGAGGCAGCTAGGTGTCGCAGTGAGTAGAGCACCGGCCCTGGAGTCAGAAGGACCTGAGTTCGGATCCAGCCTCAGACACTTAACACACACAAACAAAAAAACCTAGCCGTGTGACCTTGGGCAAGTTACTTAACCCCAATTGCCCTCCAAAAAAAAAAAATGAAGAATACCTGCCTTTAAGAAGCTTACATTATTATGGAAAACATCTATATGTGCAAAATATATGCAGTAAATAAATTTAAGGTAATTTGGAGGAGTGAAGACACTAGTTGCTGGGGGAGGGTTTCAGGAAAGATTTGATATAAAAAGTGGTGCTTGAGTTGAGTTTTAAAGGAAACTAGAGATTCTAAGAGGCAGACCTGAGGAGCTAGTGAATTCAAGGCATTGGGATGTCTATGAAAATGCATTTAAACAGGAGACAGAGTGGCACAGTCAGCCTTGTGCGGTAGCCGTGTTATTTTGGCAGCTGAATAGAGAACATGGAGAAGGAAGAGGTCTGAGGCAGGGAAACCAATCAGGAGACTAAGAAAACAACCCAGGCTAGAAGGGCCTGAACTGGGATGGCAGTCAAAGAAAAAAGGATAAAACTTTTGAGTTTCAGTTTTTCTTACGTGAAAACTGAAGCCTGCCTAATGTACTCACAACAATGTTGCAGGGAGAAAATGAGAGAATGTATGTGAGAGCACTATGATAATGGGAAAGCATACCATATAAATGTAAAGGTGTTCTTCTGTTTCTTTCTTTGTCTCTAACACTTATTCACTTATAATCCTAGCTAGGCTGAAAAAAACTTCATATGCTCCACAGATCATTCTATGCAATTACAGGCATATTGCTGGCCTTGCGTAATAGAAACTTTAACACTTAAAATAGTATAATATTTACTATCTTATAAACACTTACCATTAAGCCATATTTTACTCTTATTTTCTTTAATGCTTTTCTTCTTATCAATTCTTTTTCTTCTTTACTTAATGCTGGACCAACTAAAAAAAAGAATGACCATTTAATCATCAGATACATGAAGCATGAAATTCTTTTTTGGACGAAATGTGTGCTTTTGCAGCTTACAGTGCTTGCAATCAATAGTAAGACTCCATTTGTAAGTCAACAGAAAAGAGGTACAATGAAATGTTGATATAAAATGGTCCTTGGCTTATAATGAGGTCCTTTCATTACTTCCAGTAACTAAACTGCCTTGGACAAAAATGCTAAGAATTCTACATTCTAGTACTAGGTCATATCACAGCTAGACTTTGGTGCATGTTACAAAAATATCTTAGGACAATTCCTGTTAAGACCCCCAAACCACTTAATAAATCTCAATTTTTCAAGGGGCTAAGTATGCGGCTATAAAATGTACAAAAAAATTTTAAGTTATTTTCCCAAAGGGTCAACATGATCTGGCAAAGAACTAGTAGAGAACTGAGGACTTCTCAGCTTCTTGTTGAATGTTGTGAAGGAAAACATATTAGCTGCCCTGTTCCAAAAAATTGATAAGTAGACATGAATGATGAGAGTGTGTGTGTGTATGTATGTGTGTGTGTGTGTGTATATACACACACACACACACACAGGGACTGATTTTTAGAAATGATAATTCTGTTATAAAGCAATTTCTGAGAAGTTCAAAGTATCTTTTTAAAATTCAGGAAAACTAGACAGTGATACCAAAAGCTTCTTGGAAACTTCCCATAACATTAATTTTGCCTCAGAAAGTGGTAATGTGATGATAAAGCATGATGTCCCAACCTGATGTATGCATAACTCTATGGGCTTGTCAAAGGGGTATGGAGAGCAGTATTACTGCTATTATCCCAGTTTTCAAATATGAAACACACTGTCTTCACTGGATGTCATTAAAATGTACTCTGCTTAATAAACTTAGTCCTAAAATACACTTTGCTCACTAGATATTTATTAGCAAATAATCAAAAGCTATATATATAGCTTATATACAAAGATCAGCATACTCGATCCATCACTAGGATATGCTCTTAAAATAAAAAAAAAAAAACAACTTAATTTGAAAGCTAATATCTAGTTCCAGAGAAATAGAGATGTTATACTTAAAGATTAAAATTTAAAAGGAAAGTCATCAACATCATATAGAATGATAAATTTTACCTACCAGAAGATTCATCTTTCTTATCAAGGCGAAGGTGGGCTCGAACTTGCCCTGGTTCACAACCATCACAAGTATCACTACCTGGATGAATGTGAAAGGACAGCACAGTTTCTCCAATTTTCACTTCATCTCCATGTTCTAGTACATAAGGTTCACATTTTGTTTTGGGCTATGGAGGAAATAGGTAAAACAAAGTCTAAGATGATCACACACATGGCTGATTTTCACTTCTACAAGTAAAATTAGGCACAGCGAATACCATAATACAGCTTATGCCAGGTGTTACCATCTATACAAGAATAACCCAGTCTTCTTGATATAGATACAATGAATTTTATAAAAAAAATTCAGGGCAACAAATGTTTTCTTTGTCCCCTATCCACGTAATTACTACCCAGGACCATGATGTAGTACCTGAAATATAAGTGGAGAAGAGAGCTGAACTGAGCTTTTCATGCTTTTTTAAATTTTACCATAGATAGCAATTTCCCTTCACAATCCTCATTTCTTTCTATGTCAAACATTTCCTCTAATTCCATCAGATATACCAATTAAATTTCCAAACTGAAGGAACTGTTGGCACAGTGGGTAGAGCACTGGGCCTGAAGAAGGGAAGGTTTAAGTTCAAAATTGGTCTCAGACATTTAGTAGCTGTGTGGCACCCAGGAAAGTCATTTAACCTCTGTCCCAGTTTTCTCAACTGTAAGATGGGGTAATAGCACCTAAAGCAGGGCTGTTGTAAGGATCAGATGAGAGAGTACAACATGGTGCCTGACACAGAGTAGATGCTATATAAATGCTTATTCTCTTTCCCTTTCCCAAACTATCCAGTACAATAAATTACTATAATATAGAAAGAGGTCAGAATGAGGAAGAGGACAGCAGTTGGGGAGGGTCATACAACAGGCCTGCATTCTGTCTCCTGAGCTCAAAGCATATCTTTTAACTTGTTAATCTAAAGCAAAGGTGTCAAACTCTTCAGCAACTAGAACCAGATTAAAATGTAATTGGGAAATGTTTAACAAAATAAATAAAAATAGCATACACATAGATAATGTTAATCAGTGGTTTTCTAAGTCAATATGCTGCCCACAGGAATTGTTTCTCTTGAGTTTGACACCCCTGTTCTAAAGCAATATGAGTCCTCCTAGAATAAAAACATTATTCCTGGAAATCAATATATTTAAAAATTTCATTTTAACCCAAAAGTCTGGAGGTCTCAGCTTTTTTTGCAAGGCGATAGCCTATATATAATTTCCAGATCTAATTATATGTAAGGAAGAAAACTAAATTTATCATTAGAAGTCTAATGATACAAGTAATTGCTGGGAGGGGCATATGAAATTGATTTCTAAAGCTTTCTCCTTGATAACAGACCCGTCACAATATATTTAAGCTTCATGAAGAGAAATCAATGATTGAACCTAGAATTGTGGTAATAGCTTCCCCATATATGTACACAAAAGATTTGCACTTCACTGCTGAATAAATGACCTATACCAAATTTTATAATAAACATTTAATTATTGGTTCAGACCTATGATATTTCACTGGCATAGGAAATTCCCTCACCAACATAGATAGGCAATCATTCTGAGACTGAGAGTCTTAGCAAGCTATGGGGGGGTCACTTAATTGACTTTCCCCAGGCCACATGAGGAGAAAAGACTTGAACTTTGGTCATAATCACAGATCTCACAGCTGGCAGGTTGTCTAGTCCAACCCCTTCATTTTGTAGATGAAGAAACTAAGACTCATTGAAGTGAAATGACCCAAAGACATAGAGATAATAAATGGCCAAATCAAGATTAGAAAACAGGTCCTCTGACCCACAAATCCAGCTGTCTTTCCACTGATATAGTCATCTCAATTCATCAAAGATTTATTGAGCACTCACTGTGCTCAAAACAGTGTACCAAGTGGTATAGAAGAGATGAAGTTTAAAGATATTTGCCCTTGTGGAGACTTTGTTCTAACAGAAGGAGGTAAGACACAAAAATAGATAATTAAAACAAACTTTTTAGGGGATGGTGATAGTGGTAGGGTAGGGCCTGGACCTGTGACTTTTGGAGGGAAAATTACTGACAGAAAGGGATCTGAAAAAGAAGCCTGAATGAAATGACTCTGTCCTTAGAGAATGGGTGGGAAGGAAATCCAGGAATAAAAGGGTAGGACATGTTTAGGGAACAAAACAGTCTAGCTTCACCGTAGAATAGCATGGGGGGAAAAAGTTGTAGAAGACTGCATTCAAAATTGGGTAAAGGAGGGGTGGCTAGGTGGCGCAGTAAGTAGAGTGTCGGCCCTGGAGTCAGAAGGACCCGAGTTCGGATCCAGCCTCAGACACTTAATGCACACACAAACAAAAACCTAGCCATGTGACCTTGGGCAAGTTACTTAACCCCCAACTGCCCTCCAGAAAAAAAAAAAAAAGCAAAATTGGGTAAAGGACTATGAATTTTAACTGGCAGACAAAATGGAACCTATGAAGAATGTTGAGCTGAGGAACAAGATGATCTATAAATGTTATAGCTTTTAGAGAGAGTTATGAGGTTTAGTTTTTTAAAGCTATATAACAATATGTGTAGGTGTTTGATTAACATAAAAATACTCACCTGAAGAATCTGCTTTCCATTAACAATTGTACCATTTTGACTGCCTTGATCCACAAGAACATAACTTTGTAACTCATGGTCAAAGTAAATTTCTGCATGAAACTTGAGAAATAAAGGAAATAAAAAAATTCTGTTAAATGAATGTCACCTCTGTGAAATAATGTTGTCTCAGACCATTAACACTCTGCCATATGTCTTTGAACATGTTAATTTTAAAATTAAAATACCACTAGATTTATCTACTTTAGATTAGTATGGATTAAAAAAAAACTGGGCCACAATGAATAAAATAACAATTTACCATGCTGGCAGAAATACATGCTGTACTTTCTTTCCAAATCTGACTAATATAAAGTCTGTATCTGACATACAGTATGTTATTTTTTTCAGGTATATCTGAGTATTTTTTTCCCTTTCAAAGAAGCCACATTTTAGTGTGGCTGGAAATATTTAAGCATTATGGTCATTTAGCTCATTCTAGAGTGTCTGTGGTTTCATTTGGGGGATGAGAGGTGGAAGACAGGAGGCATAACAGATTAAGCTCATTTGGCTTTAAAATTAACAAAAGGAAAACTATTTACATATATATGTGTTTAGAGTCACACAAACAGTACAGATACTTCAATTCCATATTTTTTCCTGTTATAGCTGAGGAAGAAATAGGGAGAAAGAAAAAGGGGGAAAAGATTGAGCCAAAGGAGGCAGCGAAAAATGAGAGGAAAATACGATAAACACAGAAAGAGAAAGGGTGAAGTAAATAAAGAAATGAGAGGCAGACTCAGAAGCTTCTAAAATATAAATGTCTTGAACTTCCGAGTGTTTCTGCCTCATTACTTCCCTGTGAAATTCTAATTAGCTCACTGGCTATTCAGCCTAACTTTTCATTCTATCCTAAAATTTTCCTTCAGAGGAAGTGATAGCAGCCCATTAGCCAGAAAAATTTTACTTGTGCTACAAAAGCAGTGTCTTAGGGACCAGTGAGGCCTGGATGAAATAAAAGTGAAGGCTTGGGGTGCCTCACTCTGCTTTAAATTAAAGAAAAAGATAACAGGTGAAGTTCATTCACCTTGTGATTAAAAAGACTTCATTTTATCATGTACGTGAATTAAAAAATGTTACTACGTTCATGCTAATAAAATAATTTTTCAGCAAAATGGAAAAAAAAACAAAACCCCACACCCAAACACAAATGCTCTACTAGTAATTAGTCATAAAAACAAAACAAAACAAAAAGAACTGGAGCTCAAATAAGAAAAGTTCAACAGCTTAACTTTAAGACATAGGGAAAGGAATATTTTTTTTCAGTTAAAGTTTACCTTACTGACACCAACTTCAGGAATTCGGAGTGTATGCTCCATGTCTTTCTCTCTGCAAAGTTAAATACAATAATTTTTCAGCCATATATAACTATACCATTTATAGAATGAAAGTGGAATTTTGAGAAGTACAAATATGTGAAATTCATTCATCTCAATTCTGAGAAGAACCCTAGTATAGATTATATTATACCTTTAACCCTATTCTGAATTTCCTAATAAAAAATAACGAAAATTACTTTTTATTCTTTGGTTCATCTAACCCAAAATAATCAGCAACCAATGAACATATAATAAAGCTAACTATGGGAAACTTTATCTTTGTACTAACTCTGAATTAATTGTCCCACGTCTGTTGAATAAATCCTCCTTTTCATTACATGTACACTGGTGAATTCTATTGTTTAAGACCATTTAAGATTGAGGCACTGTATAAAATCTGAAATAAGAATAAGCTATATTATCCTTCCCAATGGAAAAATGTAAAGCTGTCTTCTGTATGACCACAACTTATTCTTCTGAGCACAGTGGATCCAGTTAGCTATGAGCTGCAGCTGGAAGGAAAGGGAGACTGCATTGATGCCAGAAATTATTCCTTAAAAAGTACAGAAATTAAAGGAATAAAGTCCTCAAGTCTCTGGAAACCATTAAAAGAAAAGTCTCATATTCTCTCTACATGTTTCCATTTTGAGGCTGAAAGTACAAACTACAGATACAAAAAAGGTGAAGTCAAGACAGATCAGTGCACTTGTTGGGGAGGGTGTGTCAAGTTTAGGATATTAAAAGTACCTGTAAATAATAAAAGGTATTGTCAAATATATTTCATTTTTGGTATAATGCATTCCTAAGGTATGAATTATTGGAGAATTCTCTCAATCTCTTAAGAAAGGCATACCATCAGCAGATATTCAATGACAGTGAGTCAAAGACAGGAGGCCAAATATAAGGTAAAGAGATTTATTAGCATGCTAAGGAAGAATTTGCTCTTATTAGTTAGCAAATTCAAATTTGTGCAGTATAGATTTGAGTTTTTTTATAACCTTTCAGGTCTGCTTAGAGTACCCAGCCAACCAACAGGTCAATATGCCTTTTCCAAGAGGTTAAAAGAATTTTCTGAGAGTAAACTTTATGCTTCTCTCCTGAGACTGTGACCCTTTGGCTATATCATCATGAAGACCAAAAAATAAAGTGTTAATATTTGGTTCTGCATGCTCTCTTTCCTGTTCCTTACAGTTTACATCAAGAAAAGATTATTATTCAACAGCTATGACCTGGCAACTTCATTTCTTTGGTTCTTTTTATTGGGTCCAGAATTTCAGGAATAAAAGAGCTTTGGTGCTTTACCTAGATCACATACATAGTATACATTTTTTCCTATGCTACAAAAAATGATGGTGGGTATTTACCTTAAATTTGGTGCCATTCTTTTTCAAGTAAATACTATAATTACAGAAGCAATCATGCAAACAAGAGTTTACCAAATACTAATTTTTTCCTTAAATTGCTTTCCAAATGACTACAAAGTGACAGATTTACATATACCTTTGAGCACTGACTTTAAGATTTCTCAGAGTTCTTCACTACATAAGAACCCAAATCAGGCTAACCCATGGTAGGTCAAACACTTGGAGGAGGTGGGTCTACTTGATTAACTAGGAAATCCCATCTGGTCACATAGCCACTTGGATAAAGTATCAAAAGGCCCATGTGCTTACTTATTGCTACAGATCTTGTGTTTCTGTACAAATTTATGAAAATAATTTGCATATAAATTAAACATAACAAAAAAGAGGAAACCATTTATGCTGTCATTTTCTAAACCTAAAAACTACAAATATGCTTTGAGAAAAGACTAAGAAGTGACTAGTGCCTTTTTGAAAATGCTTTAATTTTTCAGGCTACTAGAATTAGCAAATGACCTCTTCTAATTCATTCAGTCACTCAATAAGCATTTATTAGTTGCTTACTAAGAGCCAGGCATCTTACTAGGTCCTGTGCTACAAAGACAAAAAAAAACAAAACACTCCCAGCCCTCAAGGAACTTTCATTCTTGGGGTTTTGTATGTGTATGTGGGGTATTCTGAACAATTTAAGATCTGTTTGGTGTTAAAAGCCCTTCCTAACCTAGCCCCCTTATCCCTTTCCAATATGTTTACACCTTTATTCCCCAACATATATTCTTCAATCCAGAGATACTGGCCTTGTGGCTGTTCCATAAACAAGACACCCCCTTTCTCATCTCCAAGCATTCTCTCTGGGACCCCTATGCCCAGAACCCTCCTCCCTCCTCTGCTCTGATTACTGATTCCCTGGCTTTCTTTATATTGTAACTAAAATTCCACCTATCACAATTAACCTCCTAACCTCTCATAATTCCAGTGCTTTTTCTTTGTTAATAATTTCCTATTTATCCTGTACATAGCTTGCTCCGTATTATTTGCTTCCATGTCTGATTTCATTTCCTTCAAGACAGGGCCTGCCTTTTGTCTCTTTTTGTACCCCCGGTGCTTAGCACAGTGCCTAGCACATAGTAGGTGCTTAATAAGTGTTTACTGAATTGAATTTAAAATCATATACTATAAACATACATACATACTTGTGTGTGTGCACATGTGAAGGGAAAGGGGGAGAAATAGGGGAAGGAGGAAGGGCACTTGTAACTGGGACAACTGAGAACAGGCTTGCTGTAGAAGGTGGCACTCCTGAGGAGGCCATGGATTCTAAGAAGTGAAGGGGAGGGGGAACATATTCCAGCACAGAAGACAGCCTGTGAAAAGTCACAGAAAACAGGAAATGAATGCCAAACAACAAGTGGTGAAGCTTGGCTGAAACACAGATAAAAAGAGTAATGTGCAATGAACTTGAACAGGCAGTCTATAGCTGGATTGTGAAGAGCTTTAAAAAAAATCAAACAAAGGAGCATTTTATTGTAGAGGCCTATTTTATTGTAGAAGACCTCAAGCAATTAAGTAAATTTCCCATCTGATACATGGCCAAATCCACTGTGTTCTGACCTATTCCTATCCCTCCACCTTAAGGACCTGAAATTTAAGGTGTGTAAAAATAGTTGCCTGAGGTACTTTATAGAGTTCAATAAATGAACTGCAATTACTTATACATATTTGGCAAACTACAATGTTGTAAAAGATGACAATCCTATAGTACCAAATTTCATTTTCTTCATTCAGTTTATATAGTAATTCCTAGACTTATCCATATTAATAAAGAACCATAACTAAGTTTAAAAAAATTTCCTAAACAAATTTATATAGAATGCTTAGTGTGCTTATATGCTCTGTGTGTGTATACACACAGTGGTGATTTACCCACCTATGTTTTACTTAGAACAATATTTAAATTCATTTAGAATTTGTGAACATGTATCAGTATAAATTGGAAAAGGAGTACTAGGTAGTTCATGAAAGTGCTAAGATAAAAAAGCCTTGGTAAGTTTATCCTGGATAACCCACATACAGACAATTAAGCGTGAACATAATTTTAATATTCTCTAAGATAATATGATGAGTGATATTAAGACATTTTACCTTCCAATTGTAGCTGGATTTACAGCTGTGATAATAAAAAGTGAACCTGTCTGCAGTACTGGTGATCTAATAACAATGACTCTAATACATGGAGGCCAAATTTTTTCTTCCTCTGTAACCCAGAACAAAAAGAAAGAAAAAATAGAGGGCAATTATTAGTTTAAAGGGAATGAGATTAAATAATAAAATTTTCAATATCATGAAATTTTTTCCTTAAATTGTTTTAGGCCTTGAGGCTTGAAAGAATTTCAAGTATACATTTTATCATATTGTTTTAAACATTTAAGCTTTTAAAATAATTCATCCTGTATGAAAGAAAACAAAAAAATTAAACAAGAATGAAAATATTAAAAACATTTAAATCTTTTTTTTATACTTTCAGTGCCTTGACATAAATAAAAGAAAATAAGAAATGAGGATTTTTAACACATAATTTTTGGCACTAATTTTTCAAAACTAATTTATTTTACAATGCATGCAACTGAAGTGAGCATACCCAAGGTTACAGATGACTCCAAGACCAGATGAAAGAGCTTTTGCTTTATAGAGAAGCTGATAGTGACAGTGTGACCTTCAGTAAATGATTCAATTTCTGTGAGCCTTAGTTTCCTATCTATAAACAGGGTTACTGATACTCCTGGGGTTGCTGTGAGGAAAGTAGGTGGCACAGTGGGCAGAGCACTGAAGAAAACCTTGAATCTGGCCTAAGACAATTTAACAGTTGTGTGGCCCCTGCTAAGTTACTGAATCTATTTGCCTGTCTCCACAACTGTAAAATGGGGATAATAACAGTACCCATTTCAACAAGGTTGTTGTGAAGTGAAGATCAAATGAAGCATTTGTAAAGCCCTTAGCACAGTGCCTGGCACACAGGAGGTGCTTAATACATGCTTATTTACCCTCCTTTTTTCCTAAAAGAGGATTTCCCACCAGGTGATGATCTGGTTCAACCACTGCTGCCTCTTGGCTTCCTTGAAGTCCCAGCTAAAATCCCACCCTTCAACAGGAAGCCTTTCCCAACCCGTTAATTCAAGTGCCTTCCCTCTGTTGATTATTTCTTATTTATCTTGTACATAGCTTACTTGTTTGCATGCTGTCTCTTCTATTAGTCTGTGAGCTCCTTGAGGGGAGGGACTGTCTTATTTTGTCTTCTCAGTGCTACCAGAGGGCCTGGCAACACACAGTAGGGGCTTATTAAATGCTTAGTGACTAAAGGAATACTAACTAGTAACTTGGGACTGTAATCTCCATCTGTCTCTACAATGAGCAAATCACATATTTTTAGAAATATTTAAATACCCCTTAAAAAATAAATGAGTGAAAAAACACAAATCACTATGTTTAGATTAAAATAGACATTAAAAACCTATGCTGGGGGCGGCTAGGTGGCACAGTGAGTAGAGCACTGGCCCTGGAGTCAGAAGGACCTGAGTTCGGATCCGGCCTCAGACACTTAACACAACACAAACAAAAACCTAGCTGTGTGACCTTGGGCAAGTTACTTAACCCCAACTGCCCTCCAAAAAGAAAAAAACCTATGCTGATATTTTAAAACAATTTTTCTGCAGGCATACCATTTGAGTTATGAGCTTTTTCTAGTTTGCTCCTTTACAATTATTAGTTTTTTAGAAAATTGCTTAAATTAGTCACATGTAAAGGCCATTAACTTACCTTCATCTTCAGTGTCTGCTGAAGTAGCATTGTCTTCACTAGTGACATCACTGCTCTCCTCAGTCTGAGAGTCTGTGATCTCACCTTCTTCGGGCTCACTGTCAGTCTCTACTATTTTGTCTTCTTTAAATAAAGCCAAATCACAGACATTCACACTAAGATGTGAGTCTACATTATCTTTGCTATCTGCATCAGGAAACTTCAAAGGACTATTTTTATTATGATTATCTACTTTGGCTTTCTTTTTCACATTTGCGGATTCTTCTCTTTCAATACAGTTTATATGTTCAACATTGGTGGTAAGACAATTCAAACTATTTGATGCTTTATGTTCTTCTAGATCCAAATCCTGTGGTTAAAAAAAAGAATACTTCATTAACAAGAGCTGAAATTATGATACAGAAAAAGCAACTGTCCTAGGAAATACTGTGAATTCATATAACTAATAGCTAATTTACATTTCTAGTACTTTGGTATCAGCAGATCACTTTTCAACAAAGAACCTCCTAGTATTTATCCTATCTTTACAGCATTAACATAAAAATGGAAGAGCATAAAGGCCATGATATTCACTAGTAAATTCAACTTGAAGGATAATCAATCTTCTATCCTTTCTGTAGATGGATCAACTGACGTTTCTGGATTTTGCTAAGCTACTGACACATTTGCTTTGAGGGTGTGTTCATAACACTAGGAGACTAGTTAGTAAAGTTTGGTTTTGGCTTTCTATAGTAATAGCTACTAGCTTTAATGTAATAATAGTTATTAACCAGACACGTTAACATGACATACCGGATATAGAGATGGCCTGGAAGTCATATGCCAGCCCTGCTTCTGACATATATTGGCTATGGGCAAGTAGCCAACTTTCTAAAGCAAGGCTTCTTAACCTGGGGTCTGTAAACATGTTTAAGAAACATAATTTGATATAACTGATTTCCTTTGTAATCTTAAATACTTTATGTATTTAAAAATAATATTCTGAGAAGGGGTCCACAAGATTCACCAGACTGACAAGGGGGTCTATGACAAAAAAAAAAAGGTTAAGAACTCCTACTCTAAGATTCAGACCTCTCATTTAAAACTGTAAGATGCAGGGAAAGAGCCAGTCTGTATCAGCAGACAACTTAACTTGAACCTAAACTATGGAAAGCATAGTTCTAGCACTTTTTCCTTTCTATATCCTGAGTGGTAGAGAGTTAAAGAATCCCTCAAAAGATGAACTAACCTCCTTATTCACCAGATTAAATCTATAAAACATATTTCAAAGATGAACTGCCTAGATAAAATATTTACTTGACAGGATAAATATTCTATATGATCAAGGAGATTAGTTTAACTCTGATAGATCAGCTTTCACTATTATAATTTGTTATTTATACTTATAACGTTACTGTAGAATTCACATATTTCTGCCTCATACTACCCCATTCTAAAAACATCCACAAAACTCAAAGCAAATTTTTTCATGCAGAAGCATGAAAATAAAGAAATGATACAAAACCTTATTTTCATTTAAATGTACACAGTCACAATGCCTTATAATGACAAGGAAAATGTTGCCATTTTATCTTTTTTGAAAATCCATGTTGAATAATCTTTTTTTGGGGTAAATTCATTACTCTTACTCAGTTTCACAAAGCCCATGGGATTTATATGTCCCCAATCCTCACAAAAACCCTGCAAAGAAAGAGCCTATTATTATCTTCATGTTATAGATATGAAAAAAAAAAGAAAGAAATTTGTGACAAATACTAGGACTTCGAAAAATTTAAGTCTATGATTAAACTGCTGGAGTTAGAAGGCCTATGAAAATTGTGATATGAATAATTTTAACCTTGCTTACCAAAAGAAACAAAACTTTCCTGGAAAAAAATGGTGTAATTTTTATAAGAAAAGATCAAGCACAAAATTTCAGTTAGAATGACTTCCATAAAGTGAATAAACTATTGCATTAGATGTTTCAACCAAATATAACATAACATTGTTCTCACTTTGCCTGCTTCTTCACCAACTACCCTGAAAATCACAATGTTTAAAAGCTTACATGAAATGCCAAGTCAATGATAATGCTTTTCACTGGAAGTAGCTTTTAAAGGACATTTTATTTGAACTAATAATTTTAAAAAGATCTACTTTTAGGGGCAGCTAGGTGGCACAGTGAATAGAGCACCAGCCCTGCAGTCCGGAGGACCTGAGTCCAAATCCAGCATCAGACCTTGGGTAAATCACTTGTGGAACCCTAATTGCCTTGCCTTCCCCACTCCAAAAAAAAAAAGATCTACTTTAAAAAAATACACTATAGATTCAATATAACAGCAACATACATTCTTATAACCCAAACTCTTTAAAATAGAACAAAGAGTTTAATGGCAGTTACACATTTATCTGGGAATGAACCTTTTAACTTAAACTAATGTCCCCCCTCTCCTATTTTGGATTCTTCTCAAATACAGTCAATTTCGATTTATGTTTAATATTAAGAGAAGACAATATAAAAGAAGTAGCTGATTCACTTGTATTTCATTTGGAAAACAGACAGTTCTTATTTTGCTTACTCTGTACTGGTTCATATGCATTTTTCTAGATTTAATTAAAGTCATCATCTTTATCATTTGATATAGCACAAGAACAGTTCATTATATTCACACAGTATAATTTGATTCTCATTTCTTTGACACCACACATATGGGTCCTTTTTCTTTCCTTGATCTCTCTGAGGTATGAACAGGGTAGAATATTTAGGGTGTACCAACAGCACTGTTCTAGCTTTCTGTCTTTTTCCACTACTCATCCTTTTCAGGAGGGCTGGATTTGGGAGAAGACAAGTTCCTTTTTGGGCATACTGAGTTTGGAATGTCTGAGGCAGTAGTCTCCAAAGTGGAACCTATGGCCTTACCCCAGGGATAACCCTAGGAGGGTATGGGATGAAACAACTGGTGAGAGGGAAAAAAGGGGGTTACATCCTACCCTGGATACCTAGCCAGCAATGGGAGTTGTCTACAACACAACCTCCATGATGATGGTGGAGTAGAAAGTCATCAGTACAGTTGGTGGGAAATGAATACCAGAATTTGTCTAGCCATTCCCCAATTGATGGACACTTCCTTAGTTTCCAGTTCTTTGCCATTATGAAAAGAGCTGCTATAAAATTTTTTGTATAAATGGGTCCTTCCTCTTTTTGTTCTCTACAATATAAGCCTGGTAGTGGTATGCCTGGGTAAAGGATATATATGTACAGTTTAGTGACTTTTTGCTAATGTTTTCAAACTGCTTCCAGAATGGTTAGACCTAGTTACAGCTTCACAACTAATTTATTAATATGCTTATTTTCTAGTCCCACCAAGATTTGTCTTTTCCTTTTTCCTTTTGCCAACATGACTGGTCTGAGGTACAATCTTAGAGTTGCTTTAATTTGTATTTCCTTAATTATTAGTGATGAGCATTATTTCATATGGTTATTGATAACATGGTTTCTTTCTTTCAAAACTACCTACTTGTATCCTTTGACCACTCAGCAACTAGGGAATGGCTTATGTTCTTATAAATCTCAATTAGCTCCTTATCTTTCTTGGAAATGAAAGCTTTATTTGAGTAACCTGCTGGAAAGATTTTTTTCTGTTATTTTCTTTGTAATTTTAGTTACGATAGCTTTGTGCAAAAACTTTTTCATTTTATATAATCAAATTTATCCATTTTGTCAAAAATTGTCTATTCTCTAATTTATTTATGTGATATTATATATATATATATTTTGCCTTTTGGAGGGCAATTGAGGTTAAGTAACTTGCCCAAGGTCACATGCCTAGGTTGTGTGTGTGTGTGTGTGTGTGTGTGTGTGTGTGTGTGTGTGTGTGTGTGTGTGTGAAGTGTCTGAGGTCACATTTGAACTCAGGTTCTCCTGACTCTGGGGCTGGCACTCTACTCATTGCGCCACCTAGCAGCCCCCTGATATTCTATATCTTAACCATGTATCTAGTTGGAACTTATCTTGGTATGTAATGTGAAATGCTGGTCTAAACCAAATTTCTATCAAACTACAGTCCAGTTTTTCCAACTATTTTTGTCAGATAATAAGTTGTATTCATACAGTTGGCAGTTAGACTCCCAAGTATTATACACATTTTGTAGTTTTTTTTTACAAGGAACTTAAAAAAAATTCTTATGTTTTGTTGATGAAATAAAGAAATAATGATTTGTGTGCATTTATTTTGTACCCTGAAACTTCGCTGAAGTTCTTACTATATTGCTTATTATTAACTTCCCACATGGTTACTTTCCTAGACTGTCATCTCCAGAAACCCATCATTTTACTAACTTTGAAATTCACTCCTCCTCAGCAAAGCCCTCCCCATTCTCACCCCCCACCCATGAGGTCCTTTTCTTCCTCTGGTTGGAGAGGGAGGGGGTAAACATCTGGGAGCTCTTCTCTGATTCTCTGTATTTGAGAGCACCAAAGAAATTTGTATCATTTCTCACCTGGCTATTTCCTGAACTTCATCTATAGAAACTAATCATTCCACAAGATGGAATCAATTATGAAACTTTCATTATGCCTTTGTGCAAGCTACCACCCCGGCCCCTGGTTTTTAGCTCATTTTTGTATGTTGTTTCCCCCATTAAACTGTGAGATTTTAAGGACAAGGGCTGTCTTATACCTTTCTTTGTATCTCCAGTGCTTAGCACAGTGCCTGGCACATAGTAGTCTATTAAATGCAAACTTCTGCTGCAAGGGTGCATCCATAAAGTTTCATTGCATTTAAGTAAATGAATGGCTGTTGGTGATGAGAAAGTCCTGAGACACACAAGTCTCCAGTAGTAAGTGGCCACTGCTGTTGCTGTTTCTGATGCTAATCCATGTCTGATAGTCTGTGCCTACTCTTGCATCAGTCACCCAGAATTATAAGCTTGTTCTCTTTTGGAACATTGATGATGAAGGTCTCCAGGTCTTCATAAAATTTTTCTTTGACCTCATTAGGGTTCATCATGGTAGATGTATATACACTGACAACGTGTGCCACTTTCCTGCAGGTGGCAGTTGCATTGTCGGTAGGCATACGAGCTTGTTGACTTTTTTATTACAAAACCTACACCAGCTTTGCAGTGCTCCTCTTCAATGAGGACACTCCAGAAAAACATGTATCCAGCTCTCACTTTGGTAAGCTGACCTTTATTTGCCAGCTATGTTTCACTCAGGGCTGCTAACTGGATGTGATACCTGCTGAGTTCTTTAGCAACAAGAGCTGTTCATCTTTTTGTCCATAAGTATGCACCCATTTCATGTACCAAATCATCTTTGCAGAAATTTTCGTACATTTTTTGGGGGGTGGGAGGTGTGTTGGTCACAGAGTGGGATCCCTATCTGCTGCAGTAAAAAGGCCAGGGTTGGGTGGAAAAGACAATTTTTAAGGCACCTTTTCTAGCACCTTCCTCATGTTAGGCAGTCCTTAAAATAGACTTCTCAGACACACAGGGGGCTGCCAAATCCCTTTGCTGTTTCCAATGAGAAGATGACCTTTCTGCTTGTGTACAGGGCTGTGATTACAGCTCCCAGTATATCTGCATCTGCTGCTTTGTCACTTGCCTGTTGCCACAGGACTCTGAGATAGGGAAAACTGGTAACACAGTAGAGGTGTTATCTTTTGATATGCTCATAAATTGGACTTAAGTGAAGCCAAGTTGTACAAAATCATCAGCCTCACTCTCTCTTTCAGAGTCAGCAAAGTCTTGTGGCAAGACAAAAGTCAAGGCGACTGGTGATAGCTCAGGATACAGTAGATGATCTTAGTATCTTTGAAGTCTGACTAAACTCTAAGCCCTCCACAGCACCTGCTTCAGCCACCTTCAGGGCTGCTGGAACAAACTATTCTCATTTGCCCATTCCACTTGGAGAAGTCTTCACATGCTTGGAATAGACAATAACCCCCTAACTCACCAGAGGGTTTGAGATTCCTTAATTACCCTCAACCTGTCTGCTGAAATGATTTCCTGGGGTTTGGTCACTGCATGCTACAGGTGAAAGGTTTGGTGAATCAGGTGGACACCAAAGGTGGAAAGTAGCCCTAAAAAAGTCTCAGCAACCTTCATGCCAGAGGTACTAGTCCTCCCAGAACACACCCTATATCCCAAAATATAGGTAATAAAAGGTCAGAGATAAGAACTGGGACCCAGGTTTCTTAATTTCTGGGCCATTGCTCTTTCCACCGAACTATTCTGTCACCCCTAAACACAGGTGGAGTTGATTCACTTTATAGCATTCCTATACATGCCTAACAAAATCATTACCAAGAAAATTATTATTACTATTCAGTAATCAAAGTTACAAACTCATTTTGTGAATAATTCTCAGATTCACATATTTATTTACAACCCAAACGATACATTTTAAGATATTAAACAATTTACTTTGATGTTTTCTTTTCATATTAATCCATTTTGCTGCTGAATACAACTACAAACTAATTTTTTTGGAGGGCAATTGGAATTAAGTAACTTGCCCAAGGTCACACGCCTAGGTTTTTGTTTGTGTGTGCGTTAAGTGTCTGAGGCCGGATCCGAACTCAGGTCCTTCTGACTCCAGGGCTGACACTCTACTCACTGCGCCACCTAGCCGCCCCAAACTAATTTTAATTAAAATGAGAATAGTATTTTAAATTAAGACTCTTTAAAAATCACCAACAATTGATTGCTGTCTTCTGACACATACATTAGTGTCCTCCTGAGAGAAAAATTTCTAAACATTTAGATATATAAAGTGTTTTAAATACATTTGTAGTTTTTACCTACTGCCTCTACTTACTCATCAACCATGCAGTAATCAATTCCATTAATATGGCTTTCATCCTCCAACTCTTTAAACTGCTCTCTACAAGATCATCAGAGTAGCCTCCTAATTAGCCAATCCAATGGTCTTTTTTCTGTTTTAGTTTTTCTTAAGTTTTCAGCAGCACTGGACCCTGCTGACTTCCTCATATCCCAAGACACTGCAATCTTAATTCTCCTACCTCCACTCCTTTTGTGTCCTTTGTTATCTCTTCTTCCTCTTCCTATTCCTTAAACTTAGGTGTCCCCCAATGTTATGTCCTTGGCCCTCTTCACTAAAGGAAAGAGCACAGAGAGAGAAGAGATCTTATTCATTCCTGCGGCTTCAATTTTTACCTCTGGGCAAATAACCTAACTCCTCCCTACAGCATCAGCTGCATTTTGTAGAGACTGAATCCAGCCTCTTCATTTACACATTATGAGGAAAGCGACGCTCAGAGAGCTAGCGATTTATCCATAATAACATATTGGCAAAGCCAGGATACAAAAACAATTCTAACTTGAAATCCAGTGCTTCTTCCACTATATTACGCTGCTAGATCTTTCCCTGGCCACTAGAATCTCAAACTGAACAGGTTCCAAAGTGAACACACTACAAAATCTCCCAAAAACTTGTCCCTTGCCCAAATGTCCTTATGACATCCTTGCACTTGCCCAGTCTTATACACTATGACTTATCTTTGACTCTTTCTTCAACCTGGTCCCCCATTTCCAAGCAGATGTCAAGTCCTGTCTATTCCACCACCACCATAGTATTTCCTCTTCCTTTCTAATACAACTACAAAAACACTCATATGCTCACCCCTTTCTCTTTTAGACTCTGAATGGGACTCTCTTAAAAAACAAACAAACAAACAAAAAACCTTCACACTGCTTTCCAATAAATATTTATAACATACTGCCCTATCACATCAGTATTAAAAAGATCCAGTGATTCCCTATGACTTATCAAAGAAAGAATATACTCCTCAAAGCCCTCTATAATCTGTTTCTCTTTTCTAAGTACTTCATACATATTTCCACCCTATTCTCATATTGTATCCCTTGCCTCTTGCCTTCCCAACCCTCTAAATTAAGGGCATAACTTCAGACCTTACTGAGAACAGAGAGACCACTCACCATGGACTCTCCTTTTCAAAGCTCCCTGACACCAGCCATGATTCTCTCCAGCTCTACTCTCATCTCTTTGCCAAGGACAGCACTCTATATGTACACCTGATCCCATACTCTTCTGTCTCCTCTAGCAGAGTGCGCCCATGACCGTCCCCACTCTCTCTGATCCTCATGTCCCCTTACCTGCTAGTTTCCTCTGTTGTCTAAAAGAAAGCCCAAGTAGTCCCAAATCTTCCTCAAGCTCTTTCTTTTTCCTTTCTCAAAACTCACAGAATTAGCCGCCTAGACTTAGAGCTTCCAATTCCTCTCCTCTCACTCTTCTTAACTCGCTACAGTCTGGCTTCTCACCTCATCATTCAACTGAAACTGCTCTCTCCAGAGTTACAAATAGTCTTTTTTTTTAAAGGTGGAAGGCATGGCAATTGGGATTAAGTAACTTGCCCAAGGTCACACAGCTAGTAAGTGTCAAGTGTCTGGGGTCGGATTTAACCTAGGTCCTCCAGACTTCAGGGCCAGTGCCCTATTCACTGTGCCACGCAGCTGCTCCCCACTTTTTTTTTTTTTGCTTTTTGGAAGGCAATTGGGGGTAAGTGACTTGCCCAAAGTCACAGGACTAGCAATTGTGTCAAAAGTCTGAGGCCACATTTGAACTCAGGCCCTCCTGACTCCAGGGCCCGTGCTCTATTCACTACTCCACCAAGCCGCAGCCCCTCCCTCCCATATCCTTTAACTGTCAAAATCAAAGGTTTTTTATTTATCATTCTTAAACTCTCTACAGATCCTGACATGGTCAACTTCTCTCCTGATACTATCTTGTTTCTAGGTTTTCATGACACTACTCTCTCCATCTCATATCTATCTGACCACTCCTTTGATGAAAATCATTCAGGTCATCCCTGATAATCAGTGGGTGTGCCACAGGGCTGTGTCCTTGGCCCTCTTCTCCTTCTAAACTACTTCATTTGGTGATCTCATCAGCTCCCTTAGAATCAATAATCATCTCCATGCAGATGATTCTCCATTTATCTAGCCCTAACCTTTTTGCTTACCTCTTAACTCCAACAAAATGCCCTGTAGACACATTACAATCAACATAACTAAAACTGAACTCATTATCTTTTCTCCCCAAAGTCTCCCTAGTTCCAAACTTCTCTATTACTGTCAAGGGCATCCCCTTGACATCATCCTCTCAGTCCCCCAGGCTCACAATCTAGGTATCATCCTTAACTGCTCATGTTGTTGTAGGGCCTCATCATCTCATGCCTGAAATACAGCAATTACTTGGTAAATGCTCTCCCTGCCACAAGTCTCTCCCCACTCCAGTCCACCCTCCATTTAGCTCTCAAAGTGCAGGTCTGGACATATCAACACCTCTACTCAATAAATTCCAGCGGCTCCCTATCATTTCTTTAATTTTTTTTTTTGGCTCCCTATCATTTCCAAAATCAAAGATAAAATCCCTTGTTTGGCATTCAAAGCTCTTCTTAATCAATTTCTCTCCCCTCCCCCCATTCATCTTCCTATGATACTCCTCCTACTCCCTCCACATACTCTTTGATCCAGTGACATGGATTCCTGGCTGTTCCTTAACAAAATGCTACATCTTTCAGTTCCAGGTATTTTTACAGGCTATTCTTCATACACAGAATGTTCTCCCTAATCATCTCCACCTCTCCTGGTTTCCTTGGCTTCCTTTAAGTCCCAGATAAAGCCCTACATTCTACAGAAAGTCTTTCTGAAACCCTCTTAATTCTAGAGACTTTCCTGTTATTTTTTATTTATCCTGAATATAGTTTGTTTGAACACAGCTATTTGCATGCTGTCTCCTCCATTAGACTGTGGGTTCCTCAAGGTCAGGGATTGTCTGTTCCACTTTCTGCATCCCCAGCACTTAGCACAGTGCCTGGCATTCAGTAAGCAATTAGTGTTTATTGACTGACATAAGCACCATGAAGGTGAGGATTATTTTATTGTTATCTTTGTACCTCAAGGGCCTATCAGTGTCTGGCAAACACTACATACTTAATAAATGCTTACCAATTGACACCCAGAATGAACTTTCTTACCCATTAACCTACATTTCTTTCCCCTCTTCCTTCTTTCAGAGCTTAACTCATGTACCACATTCTTCATGAAGACCTTCCCTAAGGCCCTTCTTATTCCCTTCAAATTACTGATACAACAAATATTTGTCAAGTCTTTGAATTACAGCATCTAGCACCTTATGGCTGAGTAACAGAAAGTACTTGATAGCTAATTTACTGTAAGGAAACACCAATGAAAATGACTCGAAGGTTGGCAATGATGAAAAAAGACAGGAACAGTAAATATTAGAGGGCTTGTGGGAAGACAGGCACACTGATCCCTTGGGGGGAATTGTGAAGTACAACTGTTCTGGATTTCAATCTGGAGTTATGCAAGAAGGAAGTAACCAAACTGTACATACTCTTTAATCTAGCAATTTCATTACTGGACTCCCTAGATCCTAAGGAAGTCAAAGATAGAAATAAAGATACAGCATATAACAACAACAAAAAAATCATACCAGCAATTTTTATGATGGCAAAGAAATATAAAAAAAATAGCTTAAAGATTATTTGAGAAAATTACGGTATACAAATGTAATAGAATTATTATTTTTGGTAATAAAAGATTTCTATAAATTCATGTAGATGAAAACAAGCAAAATATACACAACTACAACAATGTAAATGAAAAGATCACTAAAAGGAAATTGAATTCAAAGTAATAGAAAAATCATCCTAAAGAAGAGATAACAATTACATACTATCAGATAAGGTTATTGTATTAGTTGTTTTTGATTACATATTTTTCTTTGTGATAAAGGAAGGCTCAATCTGGGGCTGAGAAAAGGAAATGATAGCAATGTAAAGACAAAAAAAAGAATCAATGAAACATTATTAAATGTACTTGTTTACCATAAGAGATCACATTTCAATGACCTACAATTTATTTTTTTTACTTCTGAAATCCCTCACTGATTAATATTGCATTTCTGAAAGTTTACAAACTAAAATTAAGTCAACTCAACTTTATAACTGATGACAGAATGATAAATTTAGGAGATTACAAATACATACTTGTGAGCCAGTTTGGAAAAAATTGTATCACTGAATATCTAGAGATAATCTTTTTTATTAACTCATTAAGGCATTTGGTACTTTATTCCAGTAAAGTTGGCTTTTAACAACTAAAAAATTTACTATCTCTGTACTTTGTTTTGTTATTTAAAGTTATGTTAGTCCTCAGATGGATTTTGCTTTAAATCTTGGATTAAATCTTGCAGGATAGATTTGAACCTGTATGATGGGAAGAAGTACTACTATCCTTTCCAGAGAAGTTTAACTACTCTTATACTTCCTGTTAGTTTTTTTAGCTCTTTGGGAGTAAATTCCATTCTTGGTACAAACTCTAAATCCTTCACAAGGACTACCTAATCTGGGCCTCTCACATAGTAGGCATTTACTGAAAAACTTGTTGTTGGTGTTGAGTCTTCAGTTCTGTCTGACTCTCTATGATTACAGAAGAATGAAATATTTATAGAAAACAATCCACAATAGAATCATAGGATTGTAGGTTTAGAGTTAGATTGGAGCTTGGAGGTAACTGAGTCCAACTTCCTCATTTTACATATAAACTGAGGCCCAAACAAGTAAAGTGATTTACTCAAGGTTACTTTGCTAATAAGTGTCTGAGAGGAGATCTAAACCAAGGGTTATTATGACTTCAGTGTCCTATTCACTACCCCATGCTTCTCAAAAATAATCTGAAGGTAGCTGTGAACATTTAATATTAAAACAACTTAACAAATTTCAAATTTTAGAGTGTCACAGTAGATCAAATACTGCTGCTATAACTCATGTTTATACAGTGCTTTATAAAATGCTTTCCCCACAACTCTGTGAAGTAGGTTGTATAACTAATATTTCCTTTTGTAAACTGGGGAAACTAAGCTTCAGAAAGCACAAAATCACTTGCCTATCATTACATGAATAGTAAAAGAACTGGGACTTCAAATTCAACTCCTCTGATACCAAATCCAACCTTCTTTTTAAAAATGCAAAGAAGGGGGCGGAGTCAAGATGACAGTTAAAACAGGACCTCTGCACAGCTCTGGATCCCACCACTTCCAATACATGTAAAAAATGACTCTATATAAATTTTTGAGCTACAGAACCCACAAAGTGACAGAGAGAAAAAGTCTGCTGAAGGGTAGCCCAGCAGGAAGGGCCTATCACCACATGCTGGGAGCGGAGGGCTGTCCCAGCCCCAGGGCGGCCCGGCCAGATGAAGCTGGAGCAGACTTCAGCAGAGTAAGTCACTAGCAGTTGTGGCGCTTTCCAGACTTCTCAATACATAAACACCAAAAAGAAAGTAAAAGGTCAGTCAGGAACTGTGTTGGAACTGGGTGGAGAAGAACAGTCAGCCCTTGACCCCAGGGTGAGATTCTGTGGAGCCACTGCTGTGTGGCCCTCTGGAGCCCCTGGGCCTGCAAAATGTAGGGGGACCAAGCAACCATTAAGAGGGTAATTGCTCTTGCTTTAACCTGCTTGGATCTGGATTACAGTCTTGGGTGGAGGTCCCAGGGTGTGTGGCCAGTGAGCCTGAGCTTGTGGGGGCTGCACAGAGACTGCCCTACTAATAGCTCTGACAGCTGCAAAAACGCCAGCAATTTGGGACACAGCTCTCTGCAATCTGGAAGCAGAGTTCTACTGTAGGAGAGAGCTCAAATTAATTGGCTGGCAATATGAGCAAGCAGAGGAAGCACAATCAGACCACAGAATCCTTTTTTTAGGGACAAAAAAAGGATCAAAGCATGGAACAGGAGGAAGACAATGAAGTCAGAACTCCAGCATCAAAAGCTTCCAAGAAAAATATGAACAAACTGGTTATAGGCCTTGGAGAAGCTCAAGAAGGACTCTGAAAATCAAGTAACAGAAGTGGAGAAAAAATTGGGAAGAAAAATGAGAATGATGCAGAAAATCATGAAAAGGAAGTCAACATCCTGCTAAACAAGACCCAAAAAATACTGAAGAAAATAACACCTTAAAAAATAGACTAACTCAAATGGCAAAAGAGGCCCAAAAAGTCAATGAGGAGAAGAATGCCTTAAAGATCCAAATTTGCCAGATGGAAAAGGAACTTCAAAAACTCAATGAAGAGAATAATTCCTTCAAAATTAGGTTGGAGCAAATGGAAGCTAATAACTTTATGAAAAATAAAGATACTATAAAACAAATCTAAACAAATGGAAAAATAGAAGGCAATGTGAAATATCTCACTGGAAAACCACTGACCTGGAAAACAGATCCAGGAGAGATAATTAAAAAAATCACTGGACTACCTGAAAGCCATGATCACAAAAAGAGCCTATACACCATCTTGCAAGAAATTATCAAGGAAAATTGCCCTAATATTCTAGAACAAGAGGGCAAAATAGAAACTGAAAGAATTAACCTATCACCTCTTGAAAAAGATCTCCAAAAGAAAACTTCTAGGAATATTATAACCAAATGCCAGAGTTCTCAGGTCAAGGAGAAAATACTGCAAGCCATCAGGAAGAAACAATTTGAGTACTGTGGAAACACAATCAGGATAACATAAGACCTAGCAGCTTCTATATTAAGGGACTGAAGGGCTTGGAATATGATATTCTGGGGGTCAAAGGAGCTAGGATTAAAACCAAGAATCACCTACCTAGCAAAACTGAATATAATACTTCAGGGAAAAATATGTATATTCAATGAAATAGAGGACTTCCAAGCATTCTAGATAAAAAAAATGAGCTGAACAGAAAATCTGACTTCCAAATACAAGCAGCAAGAGAAGCATGAGAAGGTAAACAGGAAAAAGAAATCATAAGGAACTTATTAAAGTTGAACTATTTACATTCCTACATGGAAAAACGATAATTGTAATTCATGAGACTTTTCTTAGTATGAGGATAGTTAAAGGGAATATATATGTGTACATACACATATATGTATATATAGGAGGGTGTATGTGTGTATAAATATATATGTATGTACATGTATACATAGACAGAAGGGCACAGGATGAGTTGAATATGAAGGGATGATATCTAAAAAATAAAATTATGGGGTGGCTAGGTGGCACAGTGAATAGAGTACTGGCCTTGGAGTCAGGAGGATCTGAGTTCAAATCTGCATTCAGACACTTAACACAAAAACTAGCCGTGTGACCTTGGGCAAGTCACTTAACCCCAACTGCCCTCCAAAAAGCAAACAAACAAATAAATAAATAAAGTTAAATTAAGCGGTGAGAGGAATATATTGGGAGAAGGAAAAAGGGAGAGACAGATTAGGGTAAATTATAAAAGAGGCAAGAGAAAATTGTTACGATGGAGAGGAAGAGCAGGAAGTTGAAAGGGAATGGGTCAACATTACTTTCATTGAATTTGGCTTAATGAGGGAATAACACACACTCAATTGGGTATCTTACCCTATAGGAAAATAGGGGGAAGGGGATAAGAGGGGGGATAATAGAAGGGAAGGCAGACTGGGAGAGAGGGTAGTTAGAAGCAAACACTTTTGAAAAGGGACAGGGTCAAAGGAGAAAATAGAATAAGTGGGGGGGGGGGTTGGATAAGATGGAGGGAATAATAGTCTTTCACAAAATAACTACGATGGATATGTTCTGCGTAACTACACATGTATGTACAACCTATAGTGAAATGCTTATCTTCCAAGTGGGGGTACATGAGGAGGGAAGAAGGGAAAAAATTCTGGAACTCAAAGTTTTAAAAACAAATGTTTAAAAAAATTGCTTTTTACATGTAACTGGGAAATAAGATATACAGGCACTGGGGTATAGAAATCCATCTTGCCCTACTAGAAAATTGCGGGGGGGGGGGGATGAGGGAGGATATAAGGGAGAACAGATTGGGGAAAGGGGTATTCAGTAGGCTTGCTATTTTGGGGTGGGGGGTAGGGGAAAGATGGGGAGAAAAATTTGTAACTCAAAATCTTGTGGAAATGAATGCCGAAAACTAAATAAATTAATTGAAAAAAATAAAATACTAAGAGACAAAAAAAAATGCAAAGAAACAGGTAACAAATTTTTCATATGTCTTTAAAAACTGATTTATAATAATGTTTGGATTCTTAAAGGGGTGAACCAGTAGCCATGAAGAAAACTCAACTACTCAGCACAGCCCATTTTCAAGGATTAAATATGGTTTAAAGGTTTTGTTTTGTTTTGGGGGGAGGAGGAAAGTGACAGGGAAACAGACCTTTCATTTCATTAATATACGGAATTCTCATTGAGATAACTTTCTTCCAAAGGAGATGAGTAACTGCTCTATAAATTATAGTCATAGAGATTTGACTGAATTGTTACGAAGTTATATGAATTGCCCAGGATCACATAACCAGTTATTATCAGAGAAAGTACTTGAATCCAAGTTTTCCTTCAATTCACTTCACCAGGCTGCCTCACTGAACATTTATCCACAGACAACTCTTTTTTCCATATGGAAAATAATTATTTTCCATTTAAAAAAAAAGTCCTCAGAAACAAAAATCTAATGTTGCTCCTAGAAAAGGAGGAAACATGAATAATATTTTTAAAAAGTGTTCTAGTTAAATGATACTTTGAATTTTATCCTCTCTGCACACTACTTTTAAAGAAATAAAGGTCTGAACTTCCTTTTCTGGAAAGATAGGTTTGACAAAGTTCTCTTTCATGTTGTGACAGCCCCATCTGCTGGAACTTTCATTTTCTGCCACAACTATCAGCATAAATAATTCACTAGACCAAAGATGATACATGTTACTCAGTTCCTGAAAGGGAGGTGATGGACTCAAGATGAAAAATGAGGCATATATTGTTGGACATGATCAATGTGGGAATTTTTATTATTAACTATGTTTAGATTACAAGTGTCTGTTTTTTTTTTTTTTTTAATGGAGGGTAGGGAACTGGCAGAGAGAGAAATTAAAGACTTAATACTTGAAAAAATAAAATTAACCAGATTTGTTAAAAAGCTACATGCATTTAAGTTCATAACAAATACCACATGAAGACATCCACATCTTCTCCAGTTTGTTTAGAACATGACCAAGTATTTTTAGCTAGTATTCTCTATTAGCAAAGTGGAAAAATTCAATAGGCCTGACATGCCCTATAAATAAAAAATGATAAAATTTAAATCTCAATTAACTGCACAGTGACCACCTTGAATTCTTTTTTGACTGTTGTTATTCCTGCCACCCCCAAAACTTTACCTTTAAAAGAAAAAAAAAATTTTTAAAGGAAAACTTAAAATTAGTAAAATCATAAAACTACAAGGTAGCTTCAGGGGGCAATCTCATTTGGCTCAAACCTTTAGGTGAGATATTCACTCATGATTATACTGATGATACACAATCATATTTTTTTCATCAAGGATCAGCATACTTTGCTTATCAAGAGAAGAAAACACTGCCTTAGAAACTTTGAATCTTCATATAATTTACATGACTAACAGTTAAAACCTAAAGTATGTCCTAAAGTCAACTATATTCACCAACTCCCCATTCCTCCTTCCCCACACTTCTATTTCTTATGCTTCAGCATATCAGCAGAAGCTATACGTTCTTTGGTTTTCAGAGTAAGAAAATGAAGAAACGCAGTTTTGCCTGTAAACAACTTAAGAGCTTGAGGAAAGACAAAAAGGCTAGTCTTTGACTAGACTCATCTGATCACTCTCTATGCTTTTCTGAGTTTCCTAAGTTTTAAAGAATGACACTCAAGAACATGACTTTTATAGATGATGACAACAATAGTTACTAGCATTTATGTAATGCTAGTGTGTGAAGCACTTTACAAATATTATCACACATAGGATCATACAGCTAAACTACTTAAGTCTGAGGTAGGATATGAATTCAGGTCTTCCTGACTCCAGGTCCAGCATTCTATCCAATGAGCCAACAGCTGCCTTTAGAGGGAAACTGCATAGGTACAAGAGGGATTACAATGGGACAGAAAGAGTACATAATATTTGAAGATGCCTCAGTTTGAATCTGGGCCCTGCTGTTGATAAGCTATGGGACCATGGGCAAGTCATATTACCTCTCAGGCCTTAATTTCATCATCTATGAAATAGTAAAGCTGCATATGATGGTGGGTGAAGCCTCTGTCTAGCCTAGCTTTCTGGAATTCTGAGGGCATGTAACTTAAGGGAATTTGAAGATCTTCCCTGCTCCTTAATGTGCCCATGTGACCTGCTTTGAGCTTTGCCCCAGCCCATAGCTTGAGTCACATAGAGCCCATGGTGGGAGAAGCTTGCTGAACAGGTGGAACAAGAAGAGAGAGTGAGGCAAAGCAGCTAGCCCATGAGTGAGAGAGGGAGGAATTTTGCCTAGGGGAGCTTGTTTGTGGGGAAGCCTAACAGAGGGAAGGCTTGGGGACGGTGGTATTCCCTGCACTGGTGATGTGTATAAACTTCTTTATTACCACAGTGGAACTGGCTTTCTGGTATCTGAATAAATATCTTGGTTTCTTCTCTGAAGAATACAGTTTGTTATATTTGGGGATTAACCCTGGAAATATGTCTGCATATTCATGCAGCTACTATGGGTATTGCATTGGCGATATAGGGTATAAGGTCAAACTGAACATTGTCCCAGTCATTCTTTACCTCTGGCAATGGCAGTAAGTGAAGGTTTACATCCAGGTCTGCCCTCCCTAATTATCACTAATAGGCTTTTTTTGGTTTTTTTTGGAGGGCAATTGGGGTTAAGCAACTTGCCCACGGTCACATGGCTAGGCTTTTATTTGTGTGTGTTAAGTGTCTGAACTTAGGTCCTTCTGACTCCAGGGCCGGCACTCTACTCACTGTGCCACCTAGCCGCCCCGACTAATTGGTTTTTTGAAAATAGTACTTCAGGTGAAATTATAGTGCAAATGGTAGAATTATTTCTATAACAATAGAATAAATGGGAACTTCAATTCCAGACAGAAAAAATTGAAACTATATAAGCTTAATATCCTTTCAAAGAAGTGAAACTAGAAGAGAGCAATGCAGAGAGTAAGTCAACAGAGCTGAAAGAGAGACTTGAAGCTTCTGAGTTGGAGAGATCCCTGGATTTAGTAATTAGTACCAGCAAAGAAGTGCCACCAGTACACAGTTCTAGGTACCAATCAAGAAGTCAAGATTTTATCTGGATGGTGATGCATTAAGAAGTGAAGTTTGGAAAGTGGAATACAAAATGTAGATATAAAATGGGGCTCTCTGATGGGCATTTGCAAAGACTTAGTTGGGGGACTAAAGACTGAGAGAAATACTAAAATCCTATATTATCTACCTAGAGATAAAGCCCTCTTGGTTAAGTTTAGACACTCATTCTTTAAAAAAAAAATTGGGAAAGGTACAACCGAATGCCCTAAATGAAACAAAGCCCTAGTGTTAACATGTAGGAGGAGAAACATTAATGAGAACTGTAACTTAGCAGTTGAGGAACTGACCTGCTTGTTAGCAATCCTTGATGCCTTTCATAAGATAGGGGAAACTAAGAAACCAATAAGATAATGACTTTAAATATGTATAAGTTGGGTTGAAATTTTTAAAACCTCATTTCTTTTCTTTCCCTTTATTTTCCAGAAGCAGAGAGTGGAAAAATTTCATCAATAATTTGTTATTGTGGGGCGGCTAGGTGGTGCAGTGAGTAGAGTGCCGGCCCTGGAGTCAGAAGGACCTGAGTTTGGATCCGGCCTCAGACACTTAACAAAAACCTAACTGTGTGACCTTGGGCAAGTTACTTAACCCCAATCGCCCTCCAAAAAGCAAAAAAAAAAAAAAAAAGTTTGTTATTGTAAATGCACCTAATACTGATTAAGACTCAAAACCTCTCAAAGATAAATTTAAGTCAACAAGCATTTATTAAGCACTTACTATGTGCCAGACACAAGCTAAGCTTTAGGGATTCAAAGAAAGGCAGCCCTCATACCAGAGGTACTAGTCTTCCCTAAACAAGAAGCTTGGGATAGCTAAATGGTGCAGTGATTAGAGCACTGGCCCTGGAGTCAGGAGGACCTGAGTTGAAATCCAGCCTCACGCACTTGATGCACTTACTAGCTGTGTGACTTTGGGCAAGTCTTAACCCTAACTGCCTTGCTTTCCCTCCTCCAAAAAAAAGGAATGAATTAAAAAAAGAACATAAGAAATTTATAGGCTAATGCAGGAGACCACATACAAGCAAATATATACAAACAAGATAGATACAAGGTAAACTGGAGATAATCCAAAAGTTAAGGCATGAGGATTAAAGAGGACTAGGAAGGTCTTCTTGTAGAGGATGGGACTTTAGATGAAACTTTAAGGAAACCAGGAATTCAAGATGAGGCAAGTGAGAGAATTGGTGGACAACCAGTGAATAATAATAGAATAACAGAAGTGAAGAATAAAGATTCAAATTGGAAACCTGGGTTGAGCTGGGCTGGTCACTGGGGAAGAAGTTTAGAACAGAATATATACCTGTCAAATTACTTAGGTTGGGATAACTTTGTGCATGTAGCATCTCCTCATGACATCATCTTCAAATGTTATGAGAATGCATCTTAACTCCCCTTTAGCCATTAAAGATTAACCATAGATGATCTAGATATTTTTCCTTGAACCTCTTAATATTTTTAGACTGTACTGAATATCTTCTCATTATAGAGGACATATTTGTGAACAGATACTTAAGGCAATGCTTATTTGTCCTAAAAGAAATAGGTATTTCAAGGAATGTCCCTTAGAATTTATTCCAACAAATACATCAAGCACCTACAATGTATAAGGCACTATGTTATTTATACAGCTATAATATGTTTTCTAGGAACATAATTTAATGGGAGGGGCAAATACACAAACTGCAGTAATATAAAGGAGAGTGAGAGAGTATAAAGGAAAAGTTTAGGCAATGTTCTATGGTAAATTTGAGGAGAGAGATCACTTTTACCTCAGGTGTCAGAGAAGACATCATGGAGAAGGTGGCATCTAATTTGAGCCTTGGAGTTCAGTAGTCAGAATCTAGTGAACAAGTCCACATTTGTCCTATCAAAATTTTATGTACTTTTAATAAGATTCTTAAGGTTAGGATTAGAATACACATAGGTAGTGATATTTAAATTTCTTTATAATTTTAGGCTTAAATATATAAATTATATTTCATAATCATATAATATCATAACTATGTGAAAAAATACCTTTTCTTCATTGGTTGTAAAACAATCTGGATCTTTCCTTTTCTTTTTTCCTTTTTTATCTTTATTTTGTTGTGTGGTGGGAGTCTGGTATGACTGCAAATCTACTCGGGAATGAAACTGGTATCTACCACTTTCCACATCACAGTAGTAATAAATTCCAGTAGAAGGATCATAATATAGTTGATTTTCCTTTCAAAGGAGACAAGAAAACAATGAGATCTATTAATGCAAAAAGTTAATAATCTAATTCAAGGAACATTAATTTAACAAAAATGGTTAAATATGCCCAATTTTGTACATCTTCAAATTTTTCTGAAATGCTCTATACTATTAAACATGTTTTAAATTCATAGTTTATACATGTCTCCTTTCATTAGCAAACCATGGAAACTAAAACCATTTAAAAGGTGGCCAGTAATTTTTTAAAAAAGCTATACAGTAGAATAACTGCAATTCAAGACAGGTATCACCCCCAACAGAAAAGCTGAATGTATGATTTCCAACTCTATAATTAGGTTACTCTATATGAGCACTTTAAAACCACTGGTATAACATCTAAAAGTCTCAGATTTATAAAATATGCATCTATGCTTAATTGTTAAGATGTACTTAGCACATAATGACAAAATGAAAATTGTCAAACTTTCCAGTAAAATTAAGTAACCCAAGAAACTAATGAATAGCCTTGATAAAATTTAATCTTTTTATGGTAAAAGCATTTAAAAACTGCACTTACACTTACAAAGCAGCATCTGAGTTTTGACATTATGGTTTTAAAACAGAAAAATTTAACTGAAAAATCTTTTGCATTAAATATAGATAACACATATATACACCCCAAGGGCTATACAGCCAAAGGAAAATAAGGCCAGACTGAAAATTCTATGGCTAATTTGTAGTATGAAGCTGTAATGGGAATGCAGATTTAAAGATCTTCCCTGCCTTAGGCCCTTTGATTGGCTTAAGAGACTCTGAGAACCTTCCTTGATTTGAAAATATACTCTGCCTCCTAACAGGCTGAATGTGGTCACATGGAGCCTATGGCAGGAGGCTTGGTTTTCAGGAATGCCCACACCTTGCTGCTGTGTGATTGGGCAGTGGGTCAAGAGGGTGGTTATATTCTCTGACCCTGGAGAAGGCTATATAATCCCTGATGTGAGGCTTTGCTTTGGGGGATCACTCTGAGAAGTGTTGTGTGATTTGACCAGATGAGACTCTGGGCAGCAGTTGAGACTCCCCTAGCTTTGAAAACCCAGATGTTGATGCTTCCTTCTCTGCTAACTGTGATTTGGTATTGATTGTAATGGTTGGGTAGTTTGGAAGCCTGCCTGCTTGATCTGTTTGTTTCTCTGTCTTGTAAGTTCTGCTGTATACTTTGAAGTTCGGGGTGCTGACCTTTTTCCCCTCAACTAGGTAAATGATATATGTTTGACTGATTAAAGTAAGCTTGTTAACCCATTTTGAGTTGCTTTCCTTTAGAAAAGCAGATCTAAGAACCTGTGTTGGCAGCCACCCTGGGGATGTTGGGGTGCTTGCTGCTACAGAAGCCATACAAATTAGTCCCTGAAAACACTTATTTGCTGCATATTCAAGATTAAAATTGATTCTCAGCAACATGACCAACAAAAACTCAGTCCTAATCTGATTTAGCTTTGATCATGCAATTATTTGAAGGAAATAATTAGCAATTTTCCTTTGTTCTCTGCTAAAAATTCGTATTAGCAGAAGGCAACAACCTGTCATTCCATCTAATGTATACTTTCTTATGGAGTCACTTTTACATATCAAGAGTAAAAAGTTGGGGCATCTAGATGTTGCCCAGGTGGTGCAGTGGATAGAACACTGGCTCTCAAGTCAGGGAGGGCCAAACCTCAGACACTTAACACTAGCTGCCTACTTACCCTGGGTAAGTCACTTAAATCCAACCACCTCACAAAAAACCCCCAAAAAACCCCACTACCTCCTGCCCCAAAAGAATAAAAAATTAATGATATTCAAACAAAATTAACACTGTTAAAAATAAAATTGTTTGAAGCAAGGAAATGTTTTCATTTTTCTATTAATAGCTCAATGAAACAACACTCTAATAATACATCTTTATTACATTTAGCATTTGTGTAACACATTCACAAAATATTGAATTTCTTCACCATATTTCCTTGGTATTTTTATGGGAAAATGGGGAAGTTAAAATCTGATGTCTATACAGTTTCTGGTTTAAGGGGAAAAAACCAAAACATTTATCTTATTACTGATCCTGTATTTCTTCTACCTGTACAGCCTGGGAAACAGAAACATTCTCCACCTGATAAATTTACAACATAGAAAACAGAATCAACTGAAAAAAAAACAAACAGTGCTGAGTCCCCAGTTCTGCACTGGCTACTTGCTGAACCAAATGACTTCAAATATGCCTGTTTGAACATGGAATCTTTTTATAGCTGACGTTATTAAAAGTTGCAGGAGGCTCTTCTCTTCTTGATTTATACATTTTCAGGTTTCTTTTTAAAAAGATTTTGGCATTCCCTAGTAGCTTTTCTACAGGTGCTTAGAGTGAATAAAAATAGCCATGACTCAAGTCACTCCAGTTCTGCTGTCATAGTCAAACAACCTTGTCAACTTGACATTTATAAATACAAATTTTTTTCCTTTCTACTTACAGAAAAGTTAGAAATAATTTATAATAGAATCAGAGACTTAGAATAGTGACAGTGTAAAACTGGTACAAATATCACCTCTATTTTAGATTTTAAAAACTGAGCCACTGAGAAATGACATGATTTTCCCAAAGTCAATGCTAGTAAACATCAATGCTGGGATCCAAACCCCAGCTTTCAGGCTAAAGCTGCCCTGCAGAGTCCTAAGCTTTTAGCTGAAGGCTATGAAAAACTGAGAAAGATCTGTAGTCAAGACTGAGGAGCTTTATTTCATTTTAAAAGGATATCTCATCATAAAATAATGTAATGGAACTAATAGCCTTATTAGAGCCTTTAATTCAAGAAATAGAGGGAGAGGAGAGGGAAACACAAAGGAAGGCATTGTAATGGAAATGAAAATTTAAAGATCTTCCCAGTCCCTAGCTTAAGTGCACCTGGAGCCTGTGGTGGGAGGCTTGTTTTTCAGGAAAGCCCACACCTTGATACTTTGTGATTGGGCAGTGGGTCCAGAAGGTTGTTACATTGTCTGAGCCAGGAGAAGGCTATATAAACCCTGAGGAGAGGCTTTGCTTTGGGGCTCACTTTGAGAAGTGTTATGTGATTTGACCAGATGAGACTCTGGAAAGCAGTTGTTGAGAGCCCCCCGGCTTTGAAAACCCAGATGCTGATGCTTCCCTCTCTGGTAACTGTGATTTGGTATTGATGTAATGGTTGGACAGTTTGGAAGCCTGTCTGTTTGATCTGTAAGTTCTGTAACTCTGAAGTTCGGGGGTGCTGACCTTTTTCCCCTGAACTAGGTAATATATGTTTGTTTGATTAAAGTAAGCTTGTTAACCTATTTTGAGTTGCTTTCCTTTACAAAAGCAGATCTAAGAACCTGTGTTGGCAGCCACTCTGGGGATGCTGGGGTGCTTGCTGCTACAGGCATCATGTCCATAAGCATCATTTTGTGAGTATGTCAGCCAGTCATAAGCCATCACAGGTCTTACAACAAGGTAGAAGGCATTAAAAGTGAGGACCCAGTGACAGGGTTTCATTCAAACACCAGACAACACCTGGCCAGACAAAATCAGCCCCCAAAGGTGAGCCAACAGATGATAAACTATTTTTGACCATTGTGTCTAACAAAACTTGGCTACTAAGGTATAAGACTTATCATCTACGTCAGCAGAAGAAACGTCCTCACAGAAATATGCATTATTGGTGTAACTCATAACTATACAATGGGATGGGTCATCTGGATCATAATGCTCAGACTTCCTTGATCACTCAGGCCAATTTTCTTTGGTGTATGGAGCAGGTTTGTTATTAGCCACTCTACCAGCACACTCTCCCTCTTTAAGCAGCATGAATATCTTACACATCAGCATAGGGAAGGTTAAATTTTCAAAGTTCACTCAGGCTCTCCTTCTGGATCAAAATTCAGCTTAATCACACTACCGTTCATTGCATACCTAGCCCAGAAAAGTTCAATTTCTATGCTCAAATCATTAGAATTTAACTACTAGCTTCCAAATGGCGAAGAGAAAAAAAGCCAACATTTTTTTTTTGAGGGCAGTTGGGGTTAAGTGACTTGCCCAAAGTCACATGGCTAGTGTGTGTGTGTGTGTGTGTGTGTGTGTGTGTGTGTGTATTAAGTGTCTGAGGCCAGATTTGAACTCTGATTCTCTATTCACTGCACCACCTAGCTGCCCTGACCAACATTTTTTTCCTTACACTTCCCTACATTAAAATAATTTGTATTGCATACAAAATGTGATTGATAAAGTCCAAGTGCCAGGCATCAAAACTGGGACCTGAGGGGCGGCTAGGTGGCGCAGTGAGTAGAGTGCCAGCCCTGGAGTCAGAAGGACTCAGACACTTAACACACACAAACAAAAACCTAGCCGTGTGACCTTGGGCAAGTTTACTTAACCCCAATTGCCCTCCAAAAAGCAAAAAAAAAAAAACAAAAAACCAACCAAACCAAACCAAACAAAACAAAAAACTGGGACCTGAAAATTTTACTTTATATGTGTTCAAACAGAACTTTAAACCATATTAACCTGTATTTACCTTGCCTTATAAAACTGTGAAGACATTAAAATCCATGCAGTAATCCATTTTGCTACAACTTATTTTGGAATAAAGATAAAGACTGTGAAAGACTAAAGAGAAAATATCCTACTTAGAATTCTCAGTATAAGAATTAGAGTATTTGGCTATTTTCAACATTTTTTATGATAAAAGTTACTACTTAAAGTGAAATCCTATTTGCAACATCAGAATTAGGGAATGATGTAATTATAATGGTGCAATATAAAAATGAAGACAGTGATATCTTTAAATACAATGTAATTGGTTTTAATACAACACTATAGTAAATAAAAATAATGACGGATAATATGGAATTGCAAGAGTTTTTAACATAATATTCTTCCTTAATTTTAAATGTTTTAAAGGTTGTAAATTTAAGCAAGTGTACAGTGATACCTCAATGAATGAATCCTCTGGGAATGAAGTTCCTTTATAATGAAGTCAGCCGTGTTAAAAAACAAAACAAAAATCTTCATAAATCATGTGAAGTAGTGTTGGTCTAAATTATGTGGCTCAATGGTAACGTTCCAGCTAAGCTGCATCAATGTGCAGACATTCAGAGGCAAAAATAATTTCAAGTAAAACTTCTATTTGGCCGACACCTGGCTAAGGTGGGCCTCCAGTTCCCTGCTCTTTGCATTGTGTCCTTTTCTTTCTAGTGTTCTATAGTCCTTCTCATTACCATTAAGATAGGAAAAAGATCTAATGTCTTATCATTTACACCTGATGACTGCTAATAGTTTGAAATTCAATTACCTCAGACATTTACATTTCATATATATTATTTATAACTGAAATGAAAAGCAGATGAGAGAGATATTTTAAGGTGAAGCTTTCCCCTGAAATTAGTCTGCACTGATCATAAGGCATATTGTAATATTATCTGGAAAATAAATTAACAGAATTTTAAAGCTGGAGAGAAACTTAAAAAAAATCTAATCTAACCTCTTCATTTTACTGATAAGGAAACTGAGGCACAAAGGTGTAATCTATAGTCACAAAGCCGCTTAGTAGCTAAGTAGAGTCCACATGTTTTAAGGGGTGGAAGGGGAAGAGTGTCTAGAAAGGACTGTCTAAGAACTCTTCCCTGTTCTACTAGAAAATTTGATCAGGGATGAGCCTGATTACAGCTGTAGAATCTAGAATCCTATAAATATTGGGAAAAGTTTCATCCACAGTCCCTTCAACTAGGATCCTGTAATTATATATTCACAGCTGAAAGAGACCTTTAGAAATCATGAATCCAACACCCTCATTTTATAAATTAGGAAACTGAGGCCCAAAAAAGGTAGATAATTTGTCCAAGGTCACATAGCTAATGAGGAAGATGTAGGTTTTGAACTTTGCCTTAATAGACGCCCTTCTCCTTGACCTCAAGGCAAATTTTTCCCTAACTCTTATGTGACTATCCTATACTCTCAGGTGCAGATTTATGTTCTATTTCATCTGTATTTTTAAATAAGAGCTTTCCCCAATTGATAATATATCAAAGGATATCAACAGGTAGGTTTCTGAAGAAATCAAAGTTATCAATATTAAAATGCTCTATATCACTAATATAAAATATGTAAGGTTAAAATGTCATAATATAAAAAGGTATAATTTATATTTTAAATATAAATTTATATTTAATGTTATATAAAAATGCTCTGAATCTCTACTGGCTAGAAATATGCAAATTAAAACAACTCTGAAGTACCACCTCACACCTATAAGATTGGCTAATGTGACAAAACAGGAAAAAGACAAATGCTAGAGAGAATGTAGGAAGATAAGGACACTTAGACACTGTTAGATGGAGTTGTAAACTGGTCCAACCATTGTGGAAAACAATATGGAACTATGCCTGGAGGGCTATAAAACTGAGCATATCCTTTGACTCAGAAATACCACCACTACTAGGTCGGTATCCCAAAGAGATCAAAGAAAAGGGGAAAGGACCTATATATACAAAAATATTTAGGGGGCAGCTAGGTGGCGCAGTGAGTAGAGCGCCAGCCCTGGAGTCAGAAGGACCTGAGTTCGGATCCAGCCTCAGACACTTAACACACATAAACAAAAACCTAGCCATGTGACCTTGGGCAAGTTACTTAACCCCAATTGCCCTCCAAAGAGCAAAAAAGAAAAAAAAATTTAGCAGTTCCTTTCATGGTAGCAAAGAATTGGAAATTGAGGGGACGCCCATCAACTGGGGAATGGCTGAGCAAGTTGTGGTAGGTGATTGTGAGGGAATACTATTGTGCTATAAGAAATGATGAGCAGGATGATTTCAGAAAAACATGGAAAGACTTAAATGAACTGATGCAAAGTGAAGCGAGCAGACCCAGACCCAGGAGAACATTGTACAAAGAAATAGCAATATTGTAATGATGATTAACTGTGAAAGACTTAGGTGGTCTGATTAATACAATGATCCATGACAATTCCAAAGGACTCTCAATGAAAAATATTTCCACTTGCAGATAGAAAACTAATGGACTCTGAATGAAGACTGAAGCATATTTTTTTCCACATTATTTTTCTTGCTTTGGGGGAGAGGAGGAACCACATAGCTAATTTGTATAATTTCTCATGTGGGTTTCATATCACTTGCCTTGTCAATAGGTAGGGAAGGGTTGGAGGAAAGAGAGAATTTGGAACTTTACATAAAAAAAGAATCTTAAAAAATAACAGCTTCCTTTCTGGAAACTATCCTCATTTTCCTTTCTTAGCAGGTCACATTCACCGAAGGAATAAGAAAGCATGAGTTACATCACTTATCAAATCATGTGTAAAATACGAGAAAGTAGCATGGTTCAGTGAGATAAACAAAACACTGAAAATCAGGAACTCAAATTATACTTCTGTCACAATTAATGATTTGTTCTATGCTTCTGTTTCCTCATTTACTGAAAATGAACACTGGGAGATTGATTAATAAAATGTGTGAAATGTTTAAATGCTAATGTACACGTGCTTATAATAAATAAAATTGTTACTGAGATTTTAAGAAAAATATTAGTTATTTTATATAGAGTCATGCAATAATTTATCATGAAACTTGAATAATAGATCCTATTTGGTTATCCTCCACCTAGCACTGTTTTTTTCTTTCCTTTCAGCCCACAGTATAAAAAAAAACTTCAATTCCTTTGAAAATATTATGAAGAAATGTAAATTTATGTATCCAAAACACCCAATGTTCTTGCAATGACGTAATTACTAAAAGCCTCTCCAAAAAAATGCTAACATTAAAATATAAATAGCAAAAATGAAGCTGTGATAGACATAGAACAAAAAAATTTACAATAAACACAACTCTATTTATTCTAATTAATGAAAATCCTGGAAGTACCAAAACATTCCATGGTCTTGAAATATACTTCAATAATTCTGAACAGTTAAAAAAAAGCATTCTTTTTCTTTTCTTTCTATTGTTGTTAGATTTAAACATGATTATCAAGACCAATAACAATATACAACAGCAAAGAAAAGATTCTGAAAGACTTACTGAATCATAGTAGAATCCAGTGCTATGATCATAATATAATCCAGTACTTTCATCATAGCTAAATCCAGTCTGTGATACAGCAGCTTCTGCAGCAGCTCTCAAACTTTCAGCTAATGATGAACCATCTAATTCAGCATTTTCTGCTGCTACTACACCTTCTGCTTCCTAGGTAAGTAAAAAGTGGGTGAAATGAGACAAGTTTCTTGGAGAGTGCCAACAGGTAAGCATAAATAGACTGTGACCTAAGAAACAGATTAAAAACAATGACTCAAGAAACAGAGGAGAAAATTTCTATTAAAGGTGACTTGAAATTTCAATGTTCAGTGATAAGGCTGGCTTTTTATTCCTTAAGGAATTTTATTCCTTAATGGAATCATTAAAATTTGGCCCAGTTTTGAAGAAGCTCAAAGTTAGTATATGATAGCTACTAAATAACCAATGTTAAGCCACCACCAGTTAGTCAGGCATCTTTTCTTATTTCTTATATCAACATCTAATTCACAGAAATAGAACAGCAAGTAATAGACCCTGAAGGGAAAAATAAATGGGACTATACAGCTATCTTCAAAAATGTATTTTTTGCTTCATGCTTAAAACTTCCTCGGTTTTTAACTTTTGGTAGTTATTTCCCTTATGTTACAAAAACCTACTAAAGAAATTTACATACGGAAATATACAAAACAGATGATGCAATGTTATGCATTTGGTGAATGCACATCATAAATTTTTGTGGTATGACATAAAGATAAAAAATACACATCTATGGAAATTCTAGTTCTAGCTGCGCAAGGATTTATATTCTTTGCTTTTATGTATGATTATTTAAATTCTAATTTCATCTATTTCATAATCAATAATTCAAATATCAGTTAGAACTGAACTTCCGTAATAGTAAAGTCAGAAAAAATAAGACACCAGGGGCGGCTAGGTGGCGCAGTGAGTAAGAGCGCCGGCCTCGGAGTTGGGATGACCCGGGATCGAAAGTGGCCTCAGAAAATGAGCACCCACACATAAATAATGACTAGCCGTGTAACCTTGAGCAAGTTACTTAACCCCAATTGCTTTAAAAAAAAAAAAAAAGGCACCAGGTAAGAGTCTGAATTTGGCAAGTCTATTACCTGTGAATTGGAGATAAAATTGTCCTCTTGTTCATATTTGGCATTTTCTGTTGTATCAGTGCCAGTGTGACCCTCATTCTCTCTATGTAATGGGTCTATGGAATTATGATTAGGTTCTTCATGCTCTTGATTTTGTTCAAGTGGAAGTTCAGCCCCCTTATCTGAAGGACTGACATTCCGATAGTATGTCTGATAATAATAATCTGTAGCAAAAGTAAAGAAGTAAAGTAAATTATATCAGGCAGGTCCTAAAGGACTTTATATTTTCATAGTATTTTTGCAATCAATGAAGGACATTCAAAAAACAACATTGTTAAACTATAACCACGTTGATTCCCATCACTTATTTAATGTACTTTAAAAACTTCCACAGAATGTTCAGATAAATTTTCAATAATAAATCTCTTTTCTGGCACTTCTAGTACCTTAGTTTTAAAATTTTTAAAGGGAATTGCCAGATAAAGATATAAAGAAAGAAATATTAAGTTAAACTAAATAAATAATCCTTAGCAACTGCTAACTCTCTGTCTTATTCCTTGCTATTTCTCACTACATGACAATAACAGAGTAGAAAGGCATGGTCTGTCTGTCTGTCCAATATGACAGTTTTGTATGGTGCTGTAGGAACAGCACCACACTTGGAACTAGAAGAGCCAGGCTTGCATTCCAGCTTCTTTGCTTATTACTAGCTACAAGACATGGGTATACACAACCTATCTCACATGGTTATTGGGAAGAAAACATTTGGTAAACTAAACTGTAAGGTTCTAGATAAATGTGAACTCTTTGAACTGAAGCTCATATACCTATAGTGATGAACCTACAAGTTAACCAGTTCAGGCCAAATGGCACCCACAGTTAAGGAGACAAAATAGAGAGTCTGCCGGTAAAAATCACTGTGACTCAAATCAATTAAAAATCAGTCAGGATCACTGACTTTATTATTTAGAGTTAAACCACAATGCTAATGAGGCGAATATCATGGGCAGCATCCTATAAGAGGCAGTTAGCTTTGCACTGAGTAAATACTCAGTACTACTCTCACAAAGTATAGCGTTAATCTCAAATAAGTCACCTCAAAGATATGTGCCTTTTCATTACACAAAGACTCAGGTGAGAAGGTAGAGGACTCAGATTGATCATTCATCACCACTACTAAAAACATATTCAAAATAATCCTCCTGGTGACATTCAGTCAGCCACACATTCCTATATAAAGCACAGCACATGCCAATCACCTCCATTCAAAGGATTTATCTGATTTTTTTTGTAGTCAACACACTGTACTGAACAGGACAAAACATTCTTCCAGATACTTAGCTGTTTATTTTAAATTTAAAGAAAGACAACCCTAAGCTGGGCTGATTCAAGTTAAAAAGAGGCATTTCCTCATTGCATACTAAATACCTGAGGTTGACCAAGGAGTAAAGTCTTCTGTTTGGACTTCTACATCAGACTTGTTATTTTCTTTTTTTTTCCTATAATGGATTTCATTACTAAGTTCTTCTACCTGAAAAAAAAAAAAAGGGTTATTAAAAAAAAAAAACAAAACACAGAACTTTTACCCAATTACATAAAACACTATTATTCTTATAAAAAGCTGTCAAACTGTTTTTTTTTTAAGTATACGGAGAGCAGCTGGTCTCTTTTCTAAAATGTGACACTGTCACAGTTTCTTTCATCTTTCCCATTTAATCTGAGGAACTGGATATAATCATTCTTAATATCTCCTGCATTAATTCTTACAAAAATCAGTAACTAATTGAAGGAAATGAAAGAACTCCCTAAATGGACTCTGTATCCAGTATGTCAAATGGTTTATAAATATGATGCTAATATTAAAAAGGTTAGTAGTTCTCCATAGAGAATTATAAAACTAGGAAAATATAAATTTCTATCTATATTGTAATTAAATCTGTAATATTACTCAGTGCCCTTCAACCCTGACAATATGTACTTTAATTAAATGCATTAATGCAGTTTAAACGTTTTTTTACACGTATTTCTTAAAATAGCAGTTTCATGATTAAAAATCACTGCTCTGTAAGAAGGAAACTATGTTAGCTGCTGAGATATAGTTTCTCCTTTGCCATTTGAATCCTTGAAGGGATCCTAAGTGTACCACTCTGATATCCAGGGCATCTGACTGGAAGAAAAGCAAAAATTGCTTTTTTCAACATGCCATGGCCTGATAAAGCCTTAACATAAAACAATGCTAATTCACTATAAGTTGTGTTCTCTTTGCTCTGTCACTTGTCCATAGGTAGGCTATGACATATTCCCTGGATAACCTCTGTGGCTATGTGCTAGATATACAGTCAGTCTGAATTATTCATATTCAATTTTAGCAACTCACAAGCAGAAAAATGGGCAGTAGAAAGAGGGTTGACATGAAAGACTAAAGTAACTTATGAGAATATTTTATCCATTTCAATTATCCATGCCATCTCTTTCTTCTGTTAAACTCATGATCAAGTATGTCTTAAAAACAGCAAAAACACTTCCTACTTATATTGGAATATATATATATATAAAATCAACTTAGAACCACATACTTTAAAGATTATAATCTCACTGAAGCTCCCCATCTCAGTTTCCTCCCCTTTTTCTTCTTATAGCTTTCGGTTTATTGAGTTGAAAAGGTCAATAATATAAGCATTCTTAAGAAAACGATAACAAAGTGAAAGGGCAGTTAGGTAGCGCAGAGGATAGAGTGCCGGACGTGGAGTCAAAAAGACTCATCTTTCTGAATTCAAATACAGCCTCAGACACTTAGTAGTTGTGTGACCCTGGGCAAGTCACTTAATCTGTTTGACTCAGTTTCTCATGTGTAAAATGAGCTGGAGAAGGAAATGGCAAACCACTCCAGTATCTCTGCATAGAAAGTCCCAAAAGGGTCATAAAGAGTTGGACACAACTGAAAAGATTGAACAACAGTTTGGAAGGAAGTGTACTAACAAATGGGCACAGAGATGGGAGATGTTGTATGGCCATGTCTGACAAAGGCCTGTGTGGCTGGACTGTAGAGGGTGGGAGGAAGAGCAGTGTCTCCCTGAGGCTAAAAATCTAAGTTGGAACCAGGCTGTAAAGGGCTTTAAAGGCTAAATTAGGGAGTATGTTTTACCTCAGAGGCAATAGGGAACCACTAGAGTCATCAAGCAAGGACATGACATGGTCAGATCCTGCTTTCAGAAAATCCTTTTGGCAGCATGGACAATGAATTGGAGGAGGGAAAGATCTAAGGCAGGGAGACCCATTAGAAGCTCAATACAGGTGAAAGGGATGGATGGACATAAAAAGTCAGAGGAAATGAGGACTCTTGGATAATGAAGAAATTATGAACCTGGGAGATAGGAAGCATAATGCTGTCTGACAGAAAAAGGGAAGCTTGGAAGAAGGGTAGGTTTGGGGGAAAAGATAACTTCTGTTTTAGACATGATAGAGGTGAGGGCTCTAGGATATCTCGTTTTAAAATACTAATAGGCAATTGATGATACTGGACTGAAAACTCGGGAGACTGGAAGAAACAGATTCTAAAGTCAACTGACAAAGGATGTGATGAAGTGAAGGGGAGAGAAAGAGAAACGGAAGGAGGGAGAGAGGGAGAATAGGAAGAGTAGAAAAAGAGAACAGGAAAGAGGAAGGGGAAAAGAAAGAGAAAGAGACAGAGACACACAGAATGAGGGAGAAAGAGGAAAAAACAGAAGGGCCCAGGACAAAGAGTCAGGGAACACCAAGAGTTAAAAGAGATGTTTATTGATGATGAACCAGCAAAGAATATTGAGAAGAAGCAATCAGATAGGAAGAGAACCAGGAGAACACAGTAGTATCATGAAAACCTAAAGAGAAGAAAGCAGAGAAAAGAAAATGTTCAACAGTGTCAAATGCACTAGACAGTTCAAGAAGACCAAGAAATGACTTGACAATTAAATGATATTGTTAACTTTCATGAAAGCAGGTTCTGTAGAGTGACTAATTTGGAAGCCTGATTGAAAAAGATTGAGGAATTACAGAAAAAATTAGTAAAAGATTATGAGATAAGCAGATCAAAGCATACTATTTTCTCTCTTTTCTTCCCCTTTCTTGTGACTTTTCCCTTCTTTCATAATATGTATAATGTGGAAATGTTTTTTTAAAAAGGTGCTCATACTGAATGGTCTTATTTTCTAGGAGTTTGAGAAAGGAAGGAGTGCTATAAAACAGCTTGAATTGATGGCAGGATCTAATCAAGGGTTTGTTTTTCCCCAAAAGGGTGGTAGAAGATGGGCATTTTTGCAACTCCTAGAGAAGGAACCAGCAGTAAGGGAGAAGCTGAATCAAGTGGCAAGAAGGGCCATCTCATTTTGTCAGAAACTGGGGAAAAATGTCAAGTGGTTTTTAGATGATGAGAAGGGGAAAAGAAGGTGCTCACAGATGATGTGGGAAAATTGGAACACTAATGTGTCGTTGGTGGAGCTGCAAATTGATCCGACAATTCTGGAGAGCAATAAGGAACTATGCCCAAAGGTCTATAAAACTGTGTAGCATATCCTTTGACCCAGCAATACTACCACTACTAGGTCTGTATCCCAAAGAGAGCATAAAAAAACAGAAAAGAACCCATATGTACAAAAATATTTATAACAGTTCTTTTTGTGGTTGCAAAGAATTGGAAATCAAGAGGATGTCCATCAATTGGGGAAATGGCTAAACAAGTTGTAGTATATGAATGTAATGGAATATTATTGCTCCATAGAAATGGTGAGTAGGGAGTGGGTAGGTGGGGAAGAGCACTGGACCTGGAGTCAGGAGGACTTGAGTTCAAATATAGCCTCAGACACTTAACACAAAAACTAGCCCTGTGACCTTGGGCAAGACACTTAAGCAAAAAAAAAAAGAAAGAAAGAAATTGTGAGCAGGTGGATTTCAGAAAAATCTGAACTTACATGCACTTATATTGGGTGAAATGAACAGAACCAAGAGAACACTATACACAGTAATAGCAACACTGTATGATGACCAACTTTGATAGACTTAGTTCTTCTCAGCAATGCAATAATCTAAGACAATTCCAAAAGACTAAGGATGGAAAATGCTATTCACATCCATTGAAAGAACTATGGAGTCTGAAAGCAGATCAAAGCATACTATTTTCTTTCTTTTCTTCCCCTTTCTTGTGATTTTTCCCTTCTTTCACAATATGTATAATGTGGAAATGTTTTTTTAAAAGGTGCTCATACTGAATGGTCTTATTTTTATTAGTAAAATAAGAGCTGGGATCTTCAAATTGATGGAGGTATGGGATGCATGAGGAGTTTTGGAATAGCTTCTGTAGGAAGTCAGTCAATTAACATTTATTAAGTGCCCACTAGGGGCCATGCTCATGCTAAATACTGGGGATGAAAAAGAAGTCCCTGCCCTCATGAGCAGACAACCCAACAGAAAAAGAATCAGAGAGAACAAAAAGGTGCTGTTCCACTATAATGCAGGTCCAATTGAATTTAGAGAGCATGAGTTTATAAGGAGCCCAGTCCACATGGCTAATTCTTCCAACTTTTTCAGCAGCATTTGAGTTGGCAATGGATGGTGGTCCAGGGTCAAGGTTTCACAAGGGATGAGCAGTTGGATCGGTTGTATTTGAGAATAAGGACACTGTGGCTAAGTATAGGTTACAGATTGGAAAAGAGAAAAAGTGAAGTCAGAGGTGGGGATAATGGCCTGAGAAAGTATTGGGGGTGGAGGGGATCAGAGGTCCTGATAAGAAGCAAATGTATCTTAAGGCTGCATAAGACAGAGGGAGAGATAGAATAACAGGTCATATATACAAATTCACAAACATGTAACAATTTCAGCTGATGCAAATGTTTACAGGACGTTTAAATGTCCTCAGTTCAACAATGTTACCTTATGGTTTGCTATATTAAATAATCAAATATATTCGAGGTTGTTAAAAAGTCAAACACAGTAAATTTGAGGGTAATATCTATTGCATATACTGCGTGCTTTACTTTACAAACAACTTCAATCTGAAGATTACCCCAAAATGATCTGATTTAGGACTTGAAGCTATCCCAACCCTGCAGTTGTATAGATACGTAAAATGTAGCCCTGAATTTCTATCAAAATATTTTGCCACGATTGTCACTTTTGACTGGAGCAAAAGGAGTCAAGTGTGGTGTTTGGAAATTAAGAATCCAAATAATACTAAGTTGTGATTAGCTAGATGTAAGTAGCACTATTTCCCCAAAGTATGGGATATTTAACGACTAGCTTTGACTAAACTGAAATTATTTATGTTAAAAATGGCTTGAAAAGGAGAACGGTAAGTAGTAAGATATGGAAAAGTGTCTTGAACATAAATTGCCCGCTTTGAAAAACAAAATAAATTCTGCCTCGGGTTAAGGTTCTTCCTTCTTCACTGTGTGTGTGCTATTTTTAAGACACCACACAAGGCCACAATTATGAGACCTCAGCGCCTTGGGACGGCGCGTGCCAGGAAAGCTCAGGCCTGGCATCAGCACACACCAGGGCGGCAGGGAGGGGCCGGGAGCCCCGCGTTACCTGGGAGCGGAGCTCCTGGTTGCACCGCTCGGCGCCCTGGTACAGGCGCTCCGTGTGCTGCAGCACCTTCTCGATGTCGAGCACTTGGCGCCGGCAGCTGCGCAGCTCCTGCTCCAGCCTCTCCACCTTGCGCCGCAGCTGCACCAGCTCGGGTTCGGGGGCCGGTGGGGACGGGGAGCGGGGCGGAGGGGAAGGGGCCGCGGTGGCCATGGAGCTGGTGCTCGGCGTCCGCCCGTGGCCTCGCCTTGAGTCCGCCGCGGCAGCGCCCCCGGAGAGGAGACCGAGGAAGCCGCGCTCAGGAGGCGGCCCGAGGGCTCAGCGGCAGCCGGAGGGCGCGGGACGCGCGGAGCCGCCTGACACCGACATGACGGCGGGAGCCGCCGGCCATGCCTCCCCGAAACCTGCCTCTCGCCGCGCCTGCGGGAACCACGGACGAAGGAATCGAGGCCCACCAACGGCACAGTCCAGGCCTCCCTGGGCCCGGCGCGGAGAAGCGGCGCTGGCCGCTACAGTCGGGGCCGGACTCGCGGGCCAACTTCTGAACCACAACAACGAAAACTTTATTGGCCACAACTTTAATTTCTCCGGTTACCGACTGAGCGCGGGGAGGGCGGGAGACGAGGAGCAGACGCACTAGGGCCGCGCGTCACCCGGACGTGTTCCTGGAGCGGAGCCGGAAGTGACGAGAACACTTAGTCTCGTTTGCACTCTGAGATTGGCGGGGGATGGGGGGGGGGGAGGCGCGGTGTAGTAGTGGAGATGATGCGCACGCGCTCTGCAGGCTGGAGGGGCTAGCTGGGGCGGGGATAGTTGGAGATCTTAGTGTTTCCGGGAGAATGGAAGTGGGACCCTGAGGGCGAGCAGATTCCGGAAGTGACTGGATGGAGAAGAAAGTTAGGAAGTCCTGAGTTCAATTCCATCCTCAGAAACTTACTAGCTGGGTGACCCTGGGCAAGTCACTTAATCTGTTTTCTTCGATTTTCTCATTTGTAAAGCGGGGATAACAATAACACTTACCTCCCAGTATTGTTGTAAGGATAAAATGAAATATCATTCGTAAAAACACTTTGCAAACCTTAAAGTGGCATATAAATTCTAGCTCTTATTATTTTTATTTTTCATTTGTCAGGTTTTCACTCTATAGCAGGAATGAAAGGTCAGGTACCCTGGATTCTTTGTCTGGAATTTGCTACTTATCTTATTTTTTGGGTGGGGAGGGTGGTTCATATAGTAGGTAACTGCTGCCAAAATTGATCTACCACAATCCAGATATAGAAATAAAGACATGAATTTTATTATGCTTAAACAGAGGTGCAGATCTCAGGGGGAAAAACTTAACCTGACAATAAGGATTCAAACAAAGCCGCTTACAAACAAAATTATGTCAGGGTGACAGTTCTTTTACATATTGAAATCTTGTACATTCATCTTTGGCTTCATGCTTCATTATGCTTACTTCAAAGTCATAAAAGTTGAACAGACTTTGTTAAGCAAAGTCAGAGTCCCATACATCCCCTAAGGAAACTATCAGACTATATAGGTAAACTAAGTCAGGTTCACAATAAGCTGAGTGAGAGGTAAGATTTATATATCACCAAGATAACCAAGAAAATTGGCATCAGGGAAATCCTTCCTTACACAGTTAGCCAGGGGAAGCTAACAAATAACTAAATCACTTTGAAGAGCTCAAACTTTCCTTTGGCTTTTATCAGAAGAATGTCAAACAGTCTTCCCTTAGCATTATTATTCCAGGTTTAGGTTAGGTAAGGTTACTATTGACAAAAGACAGGCTTTTAGTTAAGGAAAAGTTGCAGAAGGAGTGACCTGAGTCCTGAATAATTAATGAAAATTTAAAAAAATTAAAATTAAATTAAAAATTAATGAAAATAAATAAATAGAAATTCCCATAATGGTTTTCTTCTTTGAAAAATGAGGAGACTGGCCTGGATGGGCACTGAGGGCTTTTGCAGATCTAGAACTGTGATTCTATGAGTACAATGTCATGTCAAACTATTGTCAATACCTCGGTTTAAATCCTACCTGAGACAGTTACCAGCTGTGTGACCTTGGGTAAATCATTTTTAGCCTTTCTAAACTTTTTCTTCTGTAAAATGAGAATAATAAGAATACCCACAGTGTATGTCCCACAGCGTAGTTTTTTTTTTTGCGCAGAACTGTGATTTCATATGTATAGGAAACTCCCTTTTTACCAATGCAGATCTGAAACTGCTCTGCAGCTTTACTCTTAGAGAGTTGCTAGGGGCAATTTTACAGACTATGTATCGGAGGGAGGCAGCAATTGAGTGCAGGTATATCTGACTGTGAGGCCAGCTCTACTTTTTTTTTTTTTAATGAAAAGCAACTGGAACCTTTTGCTTTAAATAGCACAAAGGGGTTGCTACACAGAGGAGCTTGTCTGGCATTAAATATTGGGCCCTTCAAATATGTGAGGAGCTACTGGAGAGAGTCTTCACTTAGGGCTCTAGTTATAGGATACCCTACTTTTGGGTATCTACTAGAGAAAAATCAGCATTTTCCCCCTTTTGTTATACATTATAATTGTATGGTCAGATTTCCAGAGTCAAGCAAAACAAATTCCCTCAATAGTTGTATATACATGAGGCTAGACACATGTATGGATATTTGCATATTTGTCCCAAGGAATTAGGTTTTTCTTTTTTCTTTTTCCAATGAGGTAGGAGTTGGAAGATCAAGAATAAATTTCTGTTCATTTAAAAAATAGAGATGTGGGAGGGTGCCATACATGTGAATTGTTATACTTTCAGATGAGGTCAATGTATTATTAGTTTTTGCTTAATTGTTTCACTTTGTTGCAAGAGACCTTTCATAGAGTAAAGATAATCTAGAAATGTTGGTACTGTAAAAACAAAACTTAACAATAAAACTTTTTTTTTCCTTTTTGGAGGGGGGAAGGCAGGGCAATTGGGGTTAAGTGCCTTGCCCAAGGTCACACAGCTAGGAGGTCCTCCTGACTCCAGAGTCAGCTCTATTCATTGTGACACCTAGATGCCCCCAATAGAACCTTTTTTTTTTTTAAAGCAACTATATCTGTGAGAGCTTAAGCAGTATAATTTTGAGTGGATGCTCTTTCGCTTGTTGCCTTGGTGGTGACAGTGTAGGTGCTGGTTTGTGAGGAGTCTCCAGCTATAACATAAGTAAAATTTTAATTATGTAAATACTTGGATTTAATGTTTAAATACGTATTTCCTGGCATATAAGGGTTAATTTGTTTTTGTAAACCTGTATATGTTTTTCTTCAATAGTATTTTGGTACATTTTTAGTTAAATTCAATCTTAAGATAATTTGAGACTTGACAACTTGTTAGAAGGAAGTTATTGTACAATTCTACAAAATTTTCAGTTCTAACAAAAACCTAGCCGTGTGATCTTGAGCAAGTTACTTAACCCCAATTGCCCTCCAAAAAAAAAAAGCAAAAAAAAAAAAATTCAGTTCTAGTTGCTAAAAAACCCTCATAATTGAGTAATACCTAAGGTAAAGGACAACATAAATTTTGCTAAATGAATGCAATATTATGTGAATCTGATTTTTTCTGTGAGAGATAAGTGACATAGAATCATGTTAGCTAGGCTGTACATATAGAAAGGAGATAGTTTCACTAATATCATCCATTTTTTTAATTAAATTTTTTTTACATTTTTAGTTCTGAACTCTCTCCCTATATAATTGAGATATGAGACCTTTATCTAAAAAAAAAAAAAACTGTCTATAAAAATTTCCCCAATTTTCTACTTTCTTTCTAATCTTGACTACATTGATTTTTTTGTACAAAAACCATTTAATTTCACGTAATCAAAATTATCCATTTTATATATCACAATGTTCCATGGTCTTCTAACTTACTTTTGAGATCTCCCTTTATATCTAGGTCATGCATTCATTTTGACCTTATATTGGTAAATGGTATAAGATATTGGTCTATATCCAATTTCTGCCAGATTGCTTTCCAGTTTTCCAAACAATTTTTTACCAAATAGTGAATTCTTATCCCCAAAGCTTAGATCTTTACATTTGTCAAACAAAAGCTTACTATAATCATTTACTTCTGTGTATTGTATATCTATTCTGTTTCACTGATCTGTCTTTCTATTTCTTAGTACCAGACAGTGTTGATAATTATAGCCTTATAATGTATAGTTTAAGATCTGGTGCTGCTAAGCCTCCTTCCTTTTTATTTTTTCATTAATTCCTTTGATATTCTTGACTTTTTGTTTTTTCCAAATAAATCTTGTTATTTTTTTCTAGCTCAATAAATTAATTTTGGGGTAATTTAATTGGGATGTTATTGAATAAGTAGATTAGGTAGAATTGTCATTTTTATTATATTGGCCCTGCCCACTCACAAACAATTAATATTTCTCAAATTATTTAAATCCTTTATTTGTATAAAAAGTATTTTATTATTATGTTCATATAGTTCCTTCATTTGTCTTGGCAGGTAGGCTCCTAAGTATTTTATGTTGTCTACTGTTATTTCAAATGGGGTATCTCTTACTATCTTTTCTTATAGAATTTTGTTGGTGATATTTACATCCTACTACTTTGCTAAATTTTTTGTTTCAATAGCTTTTTAGTTGAATCTCTTGGATTTTCCAAGTATATCATCATATCATCTGCAAAAAATATAGTTTTATTACCTCATTGCCCATTCCAATTTCTTTAATTTCTTTTCCTTCTCTTACTGCTAACAGTTCTAATACAATATTGAATAATATTGGTGATAATGGGCATCTTTGTTACAATCCTGATCTTGTTGGGAAGGCTTCTAGCTTATCCCCATTATAAATTATGCTTGCTGGTGGTTTCAGGTAGATGCTTCTTATAATTTTAAGGAAGAATTCATCTATACCTATGGTTTCAGATGTTTTTAATAGGAAGGACTGTTATATTTTGTCAAAAGCTTTTTCTGCATCTATCAACATAACCATATCATTTTTGTTACTTTTGTTATTGATATAATCAATTATGTTAATAGTTTTACTTATGTTAAGCCATCCCTGGGTTCCTGGTATAAATTCTCCTTGGTCACAATGTATAATCTTTGTAATATAGTGTTGTAGTCTCCTAGCTAGTATTTTATCTAGGACTTTTGTATCCATATTTATTAGTGAAATTGGTCTAATATCTCATTTTACAATGGTTCTATTCCATTTTCATTCACAAACTTTTATTAAGTGCCTACTTATTCTGGGATTTGTACATGATTTTATTTTTTTATGTCTAATTAATTTGAAAAAATTAGAGATAGTTTTATTAAACAAAACTGATTACATTCAAAACATTATTTTATTTGGATGTTAATTTGATTTTGCCATTGTTAAGTAAGGTGGATTTTAGTGTATATTTAGTGTTATTCTTTCTTAGAGTTTACTTTCCCAGGACCCATGACCATAACAATCTCTATTTCCCAGGTTCATGACTTATAAACATTTCTACCATGCTTGTAAAGCATTATATAATGACAATGTAACCGTTTGTGCTTAAATTATAAATATCCACTATGACTGAACAGAGCTACAATGGTGAGATAATGTAAACTTGTGTGGCTATTGCTGTCAATATGCCTTCTTTATCTGTTGCCTTATACACCAGGTGGGTACTGGTCAGTGAATGGGTAACCCTTAGGATTAAATGCACAAGCTGGAATGCTATGTGTGCCTTGATCAGCCCCCATCAGGACTTGAAAGGAATCTATGTTTGCCTCAACCAGCCCCCATTGAGGCTTGAGGGGATCTATGGGAGTACACAAGCTGTGCCTATCTCGACTGACCATATCAAGATGTAGAGGTCGTTGTTCCCATTTCTTGCTGGCCTTTGCAAGGAAGGGTGATAGGGAATGCTGTAGGAGTTGGTGCTCCCATTATCAGCAACTCTCTTGTGAGAAGACTAGACTAGAATAAAGTAAACTTATTAACCCCTCTGAAACTGTCTTGCTGAGTCTGACCAGATCAATAGTGAGCCCTTTCTAGCAGCCCTCCTGTGTGCTAGTGTTAGCTATCTTATAGTCATATATTAATTGGAAATCTCTACCTCTTTGGTAATGTGGTAAAAACCACAGCTCTGTAGAAACTTTGAGATTGTCCATAAATAACCAAAACAACAAAAAAACAGCAAAATGGCTCCTGAACACTCAACAACAAATAAATGTAATTAAGGAAAGTTAAAGATCTAATGATTACCCTTAATGTACCAAGATTGGTTAGATGAAGATGTAGAAGGAAAGGAACTAGCTGGCTAATGAGAGCTTTAAAAGACCAGCTCTTTCAAAAGAAAGATGAGACTGGGGCAGGAGTGACAGAAAAATAGAAAAGATGAGGAAGAAGGGATGAGAAGATTAACAGCAGCACTTGTGTGTGTGTGTGTGTATCATTACTATTAACAGTATGATTTCAGTGGTAGTGATTAAAAGGAAGAGTGGTGACTATAGAGAGCCAGAAATAAAGAGACAGAAAATAGAATAGCCGAGGATGTCAGGTGTCACTTTTGCTACCCATGAATGAATGAATGAATGAATGAATGAAAAATAATTTATTAAGCACTTACAATGTGCAAAGCATTATGATAAATACTGGGAGTACACATAGGAGGGCATTGAAGTCCCTGATTTCAAAGAACTCACATTCCAAGTGGGGGAGATGACAAATAGAGGAGGATTTAGCTGCAAGTCCGATGGAAAAGCCCCATGATTGAGGGTGGCCAGGTGGCGCAGTGAGTAGAGCGTGGGCCCTGGAGTCAGAAGGACCTGAGTTCGGATCTGACCTCAGACACTTAACCCACACAAAAACCTAGTCGCGTGACCTTGGGCAAGTTACTTAACCCCAATTGCCCTCCAGAAAGCAAAAAAAAAAAAAAGCCCCATGATCCATGGGGTGCAGTAGCAAAGCTGGTGCAATCCATATTCTCTAATGTCATTTCCACTGATATTTTGCATGTGTGTCTGCAGCTGAACCACTTGCCACTACCAAGGACTTTGGTGGTGAGCGCTTTATTTTCTGAGTAGCTGTGGTTGCTGAGGAAGCAGGGCTTGCAGCACAGTTCCCAGGTCCTATCTTCTGAAGGGCTGCTATCTGGGATGCCTAGGGCTAGGCTGGAAGTAGGGCAGGTAGTATGAAGGAGGGAAACAAGAAGGAAAGTACTGCACTGTTCAGGGCTCTTAGGCATAGGGTCGTGTCTCCCCTGGACTCCGAGGGGAGTAGGTTTCACCCGTGTTGGCATAGTCTGCTTCCTGTGTCTCTCTCAGGACACCTTGCTGTTTGAACTGATGGCAACAGGCCCTTTTAGAGAAAGGTGTTTGTTCTGATCAAACATGGTTGTGGAGGTGAGGCTTAAAGCAGGGCAGGATGTCTAAAGAGTTGTGAAGATATAGGACATCTGTTTTCTGTGTGCCATGTTAGATGTGATGTATGCTGCTGCCACCACTATTGTGTCTTAATAAAATACCTCTAAAAGCCTAGGAAATCACTGGTAGAGGCCCTTCTTACCTACTGTCTCAATGGCCTATTTGACAATTCTTTAACTGATAAAGATGAAACACATCTTTTCAACAGTAGCATACTATTGGTGTTTAGTGTTGGTAGTTTTGGAAAGAAATCTCCAAGAAATAAGATATAGAAAAGCATTTTATGGATGTAAATAATTTGGATAATTTCACTCTGAAAGTTAAAGGATTCACTTATGGTTTGTCAGTGGCAGGCGGTACAAATATTCAAATAGATTATAATCATAACAAGGGGACTTATGAAAAGAGGAAGTAAGAACTTTGAATGCTGCAGAAAAAAGAAGTCTAAGAATATAAGGTAAATTTCAGAAAGCTATACACAGAGGAATTAAGGGAACAGGTACTATGTGAATTAAGAATTCTTAGAGCCATACATATATAGAGACATACATATGATACATACATATGATAATTGAAAATTTCCAAGACACAGAGCTTGTGGGTAAATTATAATCAATTTTATTAACTACATCTAAAAAGCAGTCAACAAAATAGGTTCATTGTTCCCTGAGGGGAACAAAGAAACAGAGCTTGTTGAACCTTAGATATTTATAGTCTTTTTTGTTTGGTTGGTTTTTTGCCTTTTTTTTTTTTGGAGGGGGGAAGGCAGGGCAGTTGGGATTAAGTGACTTGCCCAAGGTCACATGGCTAGTTTTGTGTTAAGTGTCTGAGGCCGGATTTGAACTAAGGTCCTCCTGACACCAGGGCTGGTGCTCTATTCACTGTGCCATTTAGCCACTCCAATTTATAGTCTTTTGGAAAGTGGGTAACCCTGAGGGGGCGGGGATCAACTCTGATTGGTTAACAAGTAATGAGAGAACTAATATTATGATGAGAGGTGGGCCTATTCCTATTCTTCAATGGATTTTCCCAAAGAGGACACCATGTATAAGATATATTTACTTATGTGTCCTATGTTAATGCCCACTAGAAATGCCCCACCATCAAATAGGAACATAGTGACAATGAGGCTGACAAACTTACATGACCTATAAAATAAAAGTAAATGCAAAAAGCTATACAGACTTCCTGGCTCTCACACTATGTGCTTAAACAGAGTGGATATAGAGTATATTTCTAGAGTAGAGATTGGGTAGCTAGCATTCTAGAGTGCTAGAATGGGTCATTAAAAACTAAAAGAGATATTTCAAAGGCCAGGTAGGAGGGTGGTATTTGACAGCAGTTTGTACCCTTAAATAAGGACCATTCAATATCTTAGTCTTTCCTTTGGCTAGGACAGATGGGTCTGGGAATCAAGAAACAAAGAATAATAGGAAAATAACTAGCTATCAGAAATATTGGGCAGCTAGGTGGCATAGTGGATAGAGTTCTGGCCCTGGAGTCAGGATGCCTTAGTTCAAATCCATACTCAGATGCTTACTAGCTGTGTGACCCTGAGCAAGTCACTTAATCCAGTTCATTTTAAAGATAAGAAACTGAGGCAGACTGGCTTAAGTGACTTGCTCTATTCCAGTATTTTCCCAAGAAAACCCAAAACATGGTCACAGAGAATTAGAGGCTACTGAAATGACTCAACAATGACAACCACAAATATTAAAAGTTTACATACTTTAACAATTTACTGTATTTCCAGACCTTCTGTACTCCTGAGCCAAACTATTCCTGCATCTTGTGGCAGCTTCCTATTTATGAGACTCTCCAACCCCATCTGATTGTCCTGGTGTGTTATTTATCCAGGGTCTCCTCTGTTCTAACCTATGGCAGCAGAAAAAGAGATTATGAGGACAGTGGAGAGCAGTAGCCCCAGAGCCAAAGGACAGAATATTAACACTGTTATGTTTGCTTTTGTGATCTGAAGGTAAGTTTATTTGCTACTTTATCAGAAACCTCAATAAGAATGAAAAACATAGGCATTTGGTGGTAACATTACAAAGCTGGGCTGCAGGGAGTTTTGGTTTTAATGTTGGGTCTGCTTCTATCTATAAATTCTTAAATAAGTAATTTATTCTCTCTTCTCCAGTTTGTCTATAAGATGGTTTGATAAAACCAGTTCTTTTCCATTTCACCAGAATATTGTGAAAACAGAAGATTATATATATATACATACACACACATATACGTATACACACACACACACATACACATATATGGAAGTCATTTGAATTTTTTTTCCATTAAAATCCTAGTCTGGTGCCTCCTTGTAGCATAGAGAAGACACTGAACTATTTCAGTCAAGTGCAAGCTCTGAAAAGTCCATCAAGCTGGGAAGGATTTGTATACATGTTTTGTGATACCTTTTATCTGAGGCCTAATCCTAATCATGTTGAGAAAGGTTCAGCATTCAGTTGTCAGGTTAATGCATTTTTAGTCACGATTCTCTAATACCTAAATGAGCCTGCAAATGCCACACTAGTGTCAGAGGCTCTCTCGACACCAAGGCCCCAGATACACCATGGAAGATTTCTTCCTTCTTTAGCCTATTGCTCTTGCCCAGATAATCTGGGAATTTCCTGTTTGCCACCAATTTTACTCAAAAGCCCTTGTCTCACAAGGGTCAAAAGAATGTGCAAGATGATTTATAGTTCAATGAAAATAACAAGAAATAATATAAGCATAGTTGGGGGAAAGATAGTTGGTCAGGACACCCCATTGGCTGATTATCTTCTAGTCAAGATGATAAAATCACAGAAGATAAGGAGCAAATAACAAAAACAACAAAATATTAAGATCTTAAACAGGGCAAAGGAAAGTTTACAGATTTTTTTTAAACAAAGTATGAAATTTTCCAACCAAAATTGTTGGAATCAGAGGGCAAATAGCTATTGACTGGTTATATATCAGCCACAATCTTGGTGGTCTTTTAAAAAGCAATATGTTCTCTAAGGCAGTCAGGTAGCTCTGAATGACTTCGAGTTAGATGAAATGTCAGCTCTGGCCAGATGTGGAGGCATGGAGAAGAGCAGCCCGCCCAGCCCAGTTGTGCCAGCATGAGGCCTACAAGAGGGAAAGGACATGGGACCCTGAAGTGCCTGAGGGGTTGCATTAAAAGATAATGCATAAAAGATAAACACATTTATGAGTGAATGATCTTTTTCCAGAGACCACTTACAGCATGCTCAGTAGAGTTCCCATTGTATCTGAAGGTCCTTATGCTCCTTCAGGCATTATCACATTGCCAACTCCATGCTGTCTTCAGTTCTCTTCCTCTATCAGAAACTGACTTCTAGTGCTTTTGTTTGTAGACTTGGCTGGAGTCCATATCCACTCCTCTTTAGGTATCTCCTGTTGTCCTTCTTCCCTGCTTTTCATTGATAGAGTTCCAGTCTTGTCCCCTGCAGGAGGCACCTTCCTTCAGAAACAGAGACTTGCTCCTAGATCTCCTGTAACTGGGCAGAAGGCTCCTTTCCTTTAGATCCAGTCCTTTTGAGTGTTAATAAAGCACCCATTTCTGGTAGCCTAGATTTTAGGGGTACTCTTTCAGCACCCCAGTTGGGTCTTGGTACCCTTGTGTCCCTCTAGGCCACGGGTTCTTATTTTAATTATGAACTTAACAAACATCAACAAAAACAAAATTTTCAATATGCAAATAAGAACAGAGAAAACTGTTGATGAAACTGTAACAAATTTGCCCTTCATGTCTGTGTCCTTTTCTAAATTTCCTTCTGTTCTCTTCTGTGTGTTTTTAGATATTTAATTGGTGGTTTCATTTCTTCTTCCTCTTCCTCTACTCCTCCTCCTTTTTCATGTCACTATATCACTACTTACCTATTTCCCTTTCCATTTTTTCTTTTTTAAATTTATCTGCCCCACTACTCCCCATTCCACTCAGCAAATTAAAAAAAAATAACTCCTCCCCAAATATAAAGCTTCTCAATGCATACATGTGTGACTCAGTGCCACATCTCTCTCTGCATTTTAAGTTCATCATCTCTTTGGGAGGAGGTGCGTGGTAAATTTCGTCTTCACCCTTTTGGACTCATGGCTTATCAATGTTGACCAGAATTCTAAAACCTTTCAAAGTAGTTTTTTTTAATGTTTTATCACATATAAATTGTTCTCCTAGCTCTTCTTACTTCACTCTGCATCAATTTATAGAGGTCTTCCCAGTTTCCTTTGAAACTGTCCATTTTGCCATTTCTTATGGCACATTGATATTCCCTTGCATTCATATATACAACCATTTGTTTAACCATTCCCCCATAGGAGGATACTTCTGTTGTTTCCAATTTTTTAGCTCATGGGTTCTTAATCTTAGGGTTCATGAATTTATTTTTTCTTTTTTCTAAAATTTTTTTGATAACTGTATTGCAATGTAATTGATTTCCTTTGTAATCCTATGTATTTTATTATATGCATTTAAAACTCCTCCTCCTTCTTCCTCTTCCTCTTCTTCCTCCTCCTCCTCCTCCTCTTCTTCTTCTTCTTCTTCTTCTTCTTCTTCTTCTTCTTCTTCTTCTTCCTCCTCCTCCTCCTCCTCCTCCTCTTCTTCTTCTTCTTCTTCTTCCATATTCCCTGCCCTATTCCACATCTGACCTTGTATCAGGGTAATTCAGATGCTTTCCTAGGAATTGACTAGCTATTTAGGTCATGAACTATGTAAAGGCTTCTGGGATTTGTTTAAGAACTTTAGAAGACACACACTTGGAGAAAGAGAAAGAACCATGACCCAGGTTGGAGTGTAGCTATCTTGAGGCCAGGTTGACTTTGCAGAGTCAAACACTTTGCACTGAATTTGTGCTTCTCTACTTTCTTGCTTAACAAAGCATCAAATGTGGGTCGAGTCACTGTGACCAGTGAATGCTGCTGAGCCTAGTGGATGAGGTTGGATGAGATGACCTCTGATGACTTCCTTCTTCTGTATCTCTGGGTGGTGGAGAGGGCAACTGCCCTAAATTGCAGCACTCTTCTGCAATTTGTGGTTTATTTCTTCCCCATGAGAGGAAGGGGATTAGTGGAGAAAAACCCTGGTTTCTAGGGCAGTTGACTATACCCATTCAGCAAACATCAATGACAGTTTTCTATCCCTCCCATATTTAAGCCCATTCCTCTGCCTGATTATTCTAGTGTTATATAAAAATATATTAACTGAGATTTATATTATTATATATTATATACTATATTGATTATATAATAATATATTACATATACTATACTAATAACTATATATATATATATAATATTAATAGTACTTGATGTTTGCTGATAGCCTTGATGAGAGAGATAGTGTTGGGCAGTCTGGAGAAAGTGAAGACACATCCAGCACCTACTATGGAAGCTAAAAAATGCAGAGGTGGCCAAGCAACTTGGGTTTTTTTCCCCCTTATGGGATAATTTCCTTAGCCAGCCCAAAGTAATGATAAATGGGAAAGAAACAGAGAGTAATATATAAGTTGTAAAGTTAAAACTTTATTCTTCTAGAGTCTATGAACATAGCTTGTGCCACAGGCAGGTGGTTCCCTCACCCTCATACCCAGTGCCAAGGTTTGCTCTGAAAATAAAGTTTCATGGTCTCTTATTTATTATTAATATTAATTCAAACTTCTTTGTAATAAGAGAAATAAAATTTGTGCTTAGAGTACAGCCTAAAAGAAATTTCTATCTGGACATAGGATCATAGGTAATTGGCTTGTATATTCAAAGCTGAAAGAGACCTTCATGGTTATCTAGTCATCTTTTTCATTTTACAGATGAAGAGACAGACTGAGAAAGGTTAAGTGATTTGCCCAAAGTCACACCCCTAATGGGTATCTGAGGCAGGATTCAAACCCAGGTCTTCTTAATTCTATGTCCAGCCCTGTATCTACAGTTGTTACCATCAGGAATTCCTGACAGCAAGTCAAATCGTCAGCAAGCATTTAATAAGTATCTACTATGTGTTAGGCACTGTGCCAAGCACCAGGGATATAAAGAACTGGAAAAAAAAACCGAAAACAAACCAAAACAAAACCCAAAAGCAAAAAAAAAAAAAGCAAACAAAAACAAAAAAACAGTCCTTGCTCTCAAGGAGCTCACAGTCTAATGGGGCAACAACATGCAAACAACTATGTACAAATAAGATATAGATGGTACAAATTGGAGATAATCAACAGAGGGAAGCTAGCAGTAAGAGGGCTGGGGAAGGCTTTTTGTAGAGATTAAGATTTTAGCTGGGACTTGAGAGCATCCAGCACACTCAGGCATCCTGCCATTGTTTATTCCTCTACACAGGGAAGCTAGTCAGGTGGTAGGCAGCTCTTAACCATTGCCTCAGTTGGACCTTTTCTTTGCTCTGACACTCTAATGCTATGTCATAGTATTAGTTCAATAGTGGGTTGCAATCTGCATTAATAGCACTACTCATACAAATGAAATCACAGACCTTTAAATATGAAAGTAAGGATTTAGAGGAAAAGATGTCATAAAAAGCCCAAGTTGTATTTGTTTCTTCTAACATAATTATTCATGAATAGCACTTCTTACATCATATTACATGTATGTAACTATACAGTAGTCCATTAAAAAGGCAGTATTAGAAGGAACTGAGGAGATGAAGTATGACAAAGGTTGTCACAACCTTCTTTGCGTCATTTCCTGATGCACTAAAAGTCAGTACAAAGACACTTTTGTGAAACAAATGCTTTTTAGCTGTAATGACTAATTTTGACCCCTGAGAAAATGCAAAGAAATATATTTCTTTGGAGGGATGAGAGACCATGGGGTGAGGAATGTCATCAAACAAGATTGATGTGTTGATTGGGTTTACTTAGCTATTTTTTTCTTCATTACAAGAGAAGGTTCGTTGGGGGTGGGGTTAGGATAAGTCCCAAAATGTGGTTGTTGAGCCGTTTTTTTTCAGTTGTGTCTGACTCTTCCTGACCTCATTTGGGGTTTCCTTGGCAAAGATACTGGAGTGGTTTAGCATTTCCTTCTCCAGCTTATTTTACAGATGAGGAACTGAGGCAAACAGAGTTAAGTGACTTGCCCAGGGTTACAAAAAGTGTCTAAACCCAGATTTGAACTCATGAAGAGGTGTCTTCCTGATTCCAGGCCTAACCCTTTATCTACTACACCACCTAGCTATTAGAAATGTCCAGAAATGTCAGGAAATGACTGTGATGTAAAACCAAAAGGTATCAGTAAAACTTGAGAGCAAAAAAATAAGCTTTTAGACATCCAATTGATTGGGATAGAGTCATAACAATTGCCTCATTTGTGCCCTGAAACACCCTCAGAACTTTTCCTTCTTCCCCACCCCTGTTGAAGGTAGGGTAAATGATTCTTTAGCATCAGGTACAAGGCAATTTCAAATATATCTGCATTTAAGAAATAAAAATGGAAATAACATTTAAAAATTGAGAGTTAGAGTATCTTAAAAGTATATTCATGTTTGTTATTCATGTGTTTATAAAAAGGCTGGACATTTTAATATCATCTGTTGAAAAAACAGGTTTCTTTCTTCTGTTTTACTGACAAATACTCAACTGTGATTGCAATTAGGGCAACAGTGCCAAGTAATTGCTTTAACCCACTAAAACATTCTCTGGAAGAGGTGCCAGCATTTCTAAGCCTAATGTCCTTATCATTATCATCAAGTACATATTAAGTGTACTCAAGATGTTGTGCTGGGGACTATATGTATCTGATTAAAAAGTACGTGTGAACCAAAATAAAATTCACCAGTAAATAGGCCAATAACCTTAAACTGGAGAACACAGTGGCGTTGCTGATCAGCTCATTAGGTTCCCAGATGATCCCAAACTGAGCAGGTTGCCTAGGACCTTGAAAGATGGGCACAGAATGAAAAATTGATTTGGTTTTACATAAAATCATAATGTTCAACATCAACAAAATGCAGGTTAGTACAAGGGAAAAAACCCATATGATTACATTTTGGCAGAATGGTGTAGTGCGTAGAAAGTTAGACTCAGATTCAGGGTTCAAGTTTCACCTATAGCACAGCTGTAGGACTCTGGGTAAGTCACTAAATATCTGTATAGATGCTCTTCTGTGCTTTAAATTACCAGGGGACTTTCCTCATCTGGGAGACTGCTCTACTAATAAAATCCCAGGTCCAGGTGTATACCAATGGGGAAGTTAATCCTTGTGTGGGCTTTGTGCTCTGTGGTGTGAGCCTATGTCCTAGGTGTTAAAAGTAAAAAAAAAAAAAAATCAAGGGGGGGAGGGTCAGTAATCAGCAGGGTACTTTGTTAGGTGGCATAGTAGATGGAATGCTGAACCTGGAGTTGGGAACTGAGTGACACCCTGGGCAAGTCCCTTACCCTCTGTTTGCCCCAGTTTTCTCAATTGTTAAATGGGAATAATAATAGCACATACTTCACAGGGTTGTTGTGAGGATCAAGGGAGATGATATTTGAAAAGCACTTGGTGTGGTACATAGTAGTGCTTAATGCACATTTATTTCTTTCCTTTAAGTAATTGATTTTTTCCCCTGAAACTGTGTGTATGTCAAATTCTTATAAATTCAATCATTTAAAATATTTTCATGTTACATGTTAATTAAATGAATCCAACAACAATCTTGTAATAAAGCAAAGGGTCTTTTCATGAAATTAATTAGGAAGCCTCTACTGTATCTTTGGTGTGCTCTGATTTTTCCTCTCCTGGTTTGGTTTGCTTTGAGGTGCATGTCTGGTACTTTTAAAACTGAGCTACAAATGTAGTGTATACAAAAATGCATGGGATTGTGGGTACAATGTGAGAATCACAGTCAGGAGGATTTGGGTTCAACTTTTTCTTCTGCTGCTTGTTAGCTTCGCACTTGGACTCTGAATCTCAGTGAATACTTTGAGTTATATATGGGTTATGATCTGCCTGGAAAAAGCTGATGGATCCTTGATGTAGATGGTAATTAGGATCTGTGAGATGTTTGTAGGGGTTTTCACAGAGTCACTAGAAGGCTTAGAACCAGAAAGGACCTTAAAGTCATTTAGTCTATTCTCTTTTGTCTAAGGCCTTGACAAGTCAAGTCAATGATTTGCCCAAAGCCACAGAATAAATGATAGATCCAGAATTAGAAATTTCCCATTTTTTTCAGACCTGGTCAGTTCTGGTCATTACAAATTAAAGGGAATGAAAGAAAATTAACTATAATTCATAGGAGAGTCACAAATAATTCTAATAATTTAGGAACTCCAAGAAAATGTTAAAGAAACACAATTTAATTAGCTAGAGAAAAGGTAAAGTGACAAAAATGATTATGTCACATATATGGAAGGTATTACACAGTCTGATGGCCATAAGGAACTACTGCATTGAAGTTGGAAAAATCAGAGAATGTCATAAAATTCAGGGTTTTAAATAATGGATTTTTGATTGAGAATAGTTATGAAATCACTATTAAGGGGTAAGAGTGGGAAAGGGGTAAAATTAGCTAATTGTTTTTAGTGGAACTACTATATGAAGATGAGGGATAGATCAGATGAATCATTAAGGTTGCTTCCTGTCTTCTAGGCCCATTAAACCTTTAGCCTAACTTCCCTTGTTATGTCCATTTACTTAATTTGCTGAAAGCCAGAGATTAAATAAGGAAGCTAGGTTAGAAACAGCACTTCCACAGCACTCTCGCCCACACCACTTCAAAATCATGTAAAAGGGGACTCTGAACAAGTTCTGGAGCTCCAGCATCCACAGAACGACACAGAGAAGCTAAGCTCCTGCTGAGGACAGCCCGGCAGCCCTGCAGGGATTGGCCAGCACAGCGCACTGGGAGCCAAGCTGAGCCCGTGTGAGTCATGGTTTTAGCCCCAGGGCAGTGGGGCCAGCAGCTGGCTGGAGAGACCCCAGAACACCAGCAGCTGTGGCTTTTCCAGAATTATCAACACAGATATGCTTAGGACAAAGTGAAAGGTTAGTGCCCTATGGACTTTGGGACCAGTATTTGGAAATGGTCTGCTTCTTCCCCTGGGGGCGAGAAGCCACTGAGGAGCTGCAGCACAGCCGCCATTTTGCAGCTGCAGGTGCAGCTGCAGCCCCTGGCCTGAATACTGTAGGGGGATCTGGTGATCAGTCTGGGGGGTAATCACTCTTGCTTTAACCTCCCTGGATCTGGGATGCATGTCCAGCTTGCCAGAGCATGTGGAGGCTCCACAGAGGCCACTCAACTAATATCTCTGGAAGTTGAGAAGACCCCAACTTTTGGGATGGAAGCTCCCCTATCTGGTGATAGAGTCCTACTGTGGCAACAAGCCCAAAAGTCAAGTAATTAAGTGGCAACATGCCTAGGCAAAGGAAACAAAATAAACAGAAAAATTCAACATTACACTCCTATTTGGGGGGCAAAGAGGAAGTAGTTGCAGGGGAGGGGAAGAACAGGAAGGCAAAAAGGCAAAACCATATTCTCATTGAATTTGGCTCAGGGAGAGAATGACATACATACTAAATGGGATATCCCACCCTGCAGGAGAGTAGGGGGGAGGGGGATGAGAGGGGGGATGATGGAGGGGAGGGCATACTGGGGGGAGGGGAGGTTGGAGGCACCCACTTTTGAAGAGGGACAGGATCAAAATAGGGAATGGACCAGGTGGGGAGTGGGATGGGTGGGAGGGAAATATAGCCAGTCTTTTATAATATATCTACTATGGTAATGTTTTGCATAGCTATACATGTACAACACATACTGAATTGCTTATCTTCCCAGAGGGAGTGGGTAACAAGGGAGGAAGGGAATGGATCTGAAATTCGAAGTTTTAAAATTAAATGTTTCAAATATATACAAATACTATTATTAATACTATTTTGCATGTAATTGAGAGATAAGATGTGCAGGCATTGGGGCACAGAGATTCACCTTGCCCTAATGGTAAAGTCAAAGAGGGGTATGGGAGAAGATATGGGAGAGAGCAGATTGGATGAGGGGATATGTTGTGGGACTGCTGTTCTGGGGTGGTGGGTAGAGGAAAAATGGGGAAAATTGTAACTCAAAATCTGGCGGAAATGAATGATGTAAACCAGAAGTTAATAAAGCATTTGTAAAAAAAAAAAAAAAAAATTAAAATTAAATAAATAAATAAATAAGGAAGCTAGGTGATTTGTTACCAGCAGGTGGCAATAAAGTACCATTTAAAAAAAGATCCCAAGTGAAAAGTTGGGAACTACTTAACTAATATATCTTAGGGATGGAGAGTGGGTAGGGTTTTTGTTATTTAATCATGTCTGATTCTTTGTGACCCCCTTTGGGATTTTCTTGGCAAAGACACTGCAATAGTTTCCATTTCCTTCTCTAGCTCATTTTACAGATGAGAAAACTGAGGCAAACAGGGTTAAGCAACTCGCCTAGGGTCAGATAGTTACTGTCTAAGACTGGGTTTGAATTCAGGTCTGGCTGATTCCAGACTCATGCTCTATCCACTGCGCCACCTAGCTTCCAATGGGTAGGGTACACCAGAGCAGATATTTGGGAGAGCAACGTACGATAAAAATAAAACATTGATCATGCCTTCCAACCCCGTGATTCTATAGGACTTCATTCCTCCCCCCTCCTCATACAAAAGGACACACTGGTACAAAAATATTTGTATTTCCTGTATTTGTAATAGCAAAAGACTAGAAACAACCTATATGTTCAACAATTGGAGAATGACTTGGCTAAATGATGGTATATTAATGTAATAGAATATTATGATGCCAAGGAAATAGAGATATCTTTATGGAATGATGTAATACAAAGTCAACAACCAGAAAAATACGATATGTATAATATCATATAGAACTTTAAATATGTAAGACAGCTTTTGTTCTCTGTCCTTCATATATGTATGCAGACATATGTATATGCACATACATATATATACATGCATATCCTTGTATATGTGTATATACATATGAATGTATGTACTCATATATTTTATAAATTTATTATATCTATATTATGTTATATCTATAAATTAATTATATTAATATAGTATGTCCTCCTTCATATATATGTATACATACATATATGTATGTATATATTCACACATGTATATATGCTTAGATACATATACTATATATATACACATATACATACATAATACATACATATGAATGAAGGATAGAAAACTAAATATTTTCGCCTTTTTATATTACTTATTAAATCATTTGCTTCTCTGTTATAAAATGCTAAGGATTTTATGTAAGAGTTTGGTACTTGTTTTGTATGTTTATTTAATGTTTGTGGTTATTGTTGTTGGTAAAGTTAGTAAAGGGGCCATTATAGTTCTCCTCATTGTGCCGTATCAGAAAGACCTGGGTTTGAATTCTGCTTCCAACACATACTTCCAATGTAACTCTGAGGAAGTCAATTAATCTGAGTGATCTAGGCAATGTCTAAGGGCTGGGGAACCTGCAACCTTTAGGCCACATGTGGCCCTCTAAGTCCTCAAGTGCAGCGCTTTGACTGAATCCAAACTTCACAGAACAAATCCCCTTAATAAAAGGATTCACTAAAAAGGATTCACTCTAAGACTTTAAGTCCCTCTCTTCCCCCACTCCCCAAAAAAGTGCTGACCTGTATTGTTAGAGGAAATATCTTTTTTTTAGCTCTTTGCTCTTTCCCAGCATTTCCCTATACCAATGAAATGACAAACCCAGTTCCCACTTTTTCCTCCCATCACATGGTACTCTTCCTTTTGGAGAGCAAAAAGGATCCCAGAGGCTCTTTGTGGCTTCTTTTCATTACTCAGTACCCATGCCTAACATGAGTCACATCCTACCTAATAAGGGCTGAAAAGGACTGAGTCATATAAAATTACCAATTAGATTATATCATATAACCTCTTATTCTCCACCCTAAACTGGAATAGATTGATTTTCTTGATTGGCTAAAGTAGCCTATCCTTCATTTATGGGAATAAATAAGAGTTGTCCTTAGAGCCAAAAAGTCCTGGGTTCAAATCCCTCCTCTAAACATATTGGCTTTGTGACTGTGGCAGCTTGCTCTACCTCTCAGGATTCCAGACCACTCTCTAAGAAGTAACAACTAGGTGACAAGGGAGGAAGGGGAAGAATCTGGAATTCAAAGTTATAAAATCAAATGTTTAAAAAATATATTATTATTATTATTTTACATGCAACTGGGAAGTAAGATATACAGGCACTGGGGCATAGAGATCCAGCCACCATGCCCTACTGGAAAGTAGGAGGGATGGGGGAAGATATAGCAGACAGCAAATTGGGGGAGGGGGATTGCTATTTTGGGATGATGGGTAGGGAAAAGATGGGGAGAAAATTTGTAACTCAAAATCTTGTAGAAATGAATGATGTAAACTAAAAATAAACATAAAATTTAATTAAGGGACAGCCAGGTGGCACAGTGAGTAAGAGCGCCAGCCCGGAGTAAGGATTGGTTCTGGCCTTAACACCCACACAAAAATAACTAGCCATATAACCTTGGGTAAGTTACTTAACCCCAGTTGCTTTAAAATTTTTTTAATTAAAAAAAAAACAAAACAACCAACAGACAACTAGGTGGTATAGCAGATGGAGCACCAGCCCTGGAGTCAGGAGGATCCAAGTTCAAATCTGTCCTCAGACATTTATTAGCTGTTTGACCCTGGGCAAGTCACCTAACCCTGATTGCCCCCCTCCACCAAAGGAAAAGAAAGAGAGAGAGAAGTAGCAGCAAAGGTGCTGAACTGCATTGGCAGAGTTCCCAACATCACAGAACTAGTTCTTATCCCTTTTACCATAAGCCCTAATTTATAGTTTTCCAGGTAGGGTTTGCTCTCTATAATTTTTCATCATTAGATATTTTGATTCCCAAAGGCAGACTTGGTGAAGAAGGTGGTAGTTTGGATAATACTGACGGTGGGAAGGTTAAATAATTTCCAACAAGTCAGTTTTCCATTGGCTTGGTGCTGTATTACCTTCTTTCCCCAGTAAAAATGTACAATGCCCTTTTAATTGGGTAGTCTTCTTTTTGCTCCACTAAAATTCAACTTCTAGGTGGGAGAAGTAACCCTGGCTTCTCTAAGGTTGTATTGTGGGGTGTAGGCTCTGGTGGGTCCTCCCAAGTTGGAAAGGTTTCAAGTCTAAGCTCAGGGATAGTCTATTTATCAGAAGTCAGGAGTAGATAGAATGCTGAACTAGAAGTCAGGAAGATCTCAGCTCAAATCCAGCCCCCAATACTTACTAGCAAAGGTAACCCTTAATTGGTCTTTGCCACAGTTTCTTCATTTGGTAAAATGAGGGGTTTTAATTTGATTGGGATCTTGGGTCCCTTCTCTTCAGGCTAAACACACCTGCTTTGAACTGATCTTCATATGATACAGATTCAAGGTCCTTCACCATCCTTATTGCTCTCCTCTGGACACTCTCCAGCTTTTAAATGACCCTCCTACATTGTGGTATCAGAATGGAACACAATAAATACTCTAGGTGAGGTCTGATGGGTGCAGAGTACAATGAAATGATAACCTCCCTATTCCCATGCTTTCAAAATGCAGCCCAAGATTCCATTAACTTTTGATTGTCACATTACATAACTTACATTGAGCTTGCAGCACACTGAAACCCTCACATCTTTTTCATAACAGATATCTAACCATTTCCCCCACATATTGTACTTATGAAGTTAATTTTTTTTGGTACCTATGCAAAGATTTTAGATTTGCCCTATTAAATTTCATCTTATTAGATTCAACCTAATTGTTGCAGTCACTGGCTAACCAGACCATTCTCCTGATAATTTATATTCAAGATTGTAATAAAGTCAGAACCTTGTAGTCCATCTAATGGCCAATAAAAGGAGATTTATTTAGGTATAGCAAGGAAAGGATATACAACAAGGATGTGCAGCTAAAACAAGTATAGCTTCAAGGGGGGCGGAGCCAAGATGGTGGAGTAGAAACAGCACTTCCACAGTGCTCTTGCCCACACTACTTCAAAATTATGTCAAAGGGGACTCTGAACGACCTCTGGAGCTCCAGCACCCACAGAACAACACAGAGAAGCTAACCTCCAGCTGAGAACAGCCCAGCAGCCCGGCAGGGAGCAAGCAGCACAGCACTCTGGGAGCCAAGCCCAGGACCCCATGAGTAGGAGGATTTAGCCCCAGGGTGGCTGGACCAGCAGCCGGCTGGAGGGACCCCAGAACACCAGCAGCTGTGGCTTTTCCAGAATTACCAACACATAGATGCCTAGGACAAAGTGAGAGGTTAGTGCCCTATGGACATTGGGACCAGTATTTGGGAATGCATTGGCTTCTTCCCTTGGGGGCAAGAAGCCACTGAGGAGCCGCAGCACAGCCGCCATTTTGCAGCTTCAGCTCCTGGCCTGCAAACTGTAGGGGGATCTGGTAATCAGTCTGGGGGGTAATCGCTCTTGCTTTAACCTCCCTGGATCTGGATTGTGGTCTGGGGTGGAGGTCTTGGGGTGTGTGTCTAGTTTGCCAGAGTGTGTGGGGGCTTCAGGGAGGACACCCAACTAATACTTCAGGCAGTTGAGAAGATCCCAATGTTTGGGACATAAGCTCCCCTGTCTGGTGGCAGGGTCCTACTGTGGCAACAAGCCCAAAAGTCAAGTAATTAAGTGGCAATATGCCTAGGCAAAGGAAACAAAATAAACAGAAAAATTCAACATTAGACTCCTATTTTGGGGGCAAAAAGGATCGAAGCATAGAACAGGAGGAGGACTATGAGGTCAGAAATCCTGCACCAAAAGCCCCAAATGAAAATATAAGCAGTTACAGCCCATAGAGGACCTTAAGAAGGATTTTATAAACCAAGTAAGAGAAGTGGAGGAAAAATGGGAAGAGAAATGAGAAAGATGCAAGAAAAGTATGGAATGAGAGTCAACAGCCTGACTGAGGAAAATAACACCTTAAAAATAGACTAACTCAAATGGCAAAAAAGGCCCAAAAAGGCAATGAGGAGAAGAATTCCTTAAAAAGCCAAATTTGCCAGATGGAAAAAGAATCTCAAAAGCTCACTGAGGAGATTCATTCCTTCAGAATTAGACTGGAGCAAATGGAAGTTAGTGACTTTATGAGAAATCAAGATACTATTAAACAGATCCAAACAAATGAAAGAATAGAAGGCAATGTGAAATATCTCATGGGAAAAACCACTGACCTGGAAAATAGATCCAGGAGAGACAATTTAAAAATTATTGGACTACCTGAAAGCCATGATCAAAGAAAGAACCTAGAAATCACCCTTCAAGAAATTCTCAAGGAAAATTGCCCTGATGTTTTAGACCTAGAGGGCAAAATAGAGGTTGAAAGAATCCACAGATCACCTCCTGAAAAAGATCCCAAAAAGAAAACTCCCAGGAATATTATAGCCAGGTTCCAGAATCCCCAGATCAAGGAGAAAATACTACAAGCAGCCAGGAAGAAACAATGTCAATATTGTGGAAACACAATCAGAATAGCCCAGGACCTGGCAGCTTCTACACTGAGGAATTGAAGGGCATGGAATATGATATTCCAGAGGGCAAAAGAGCTGGGAATGAACCCAAGGGTCACCTACCCAGCAAAACTGAGTATTTTGTTTCAGGGGAAAATATGGTCATTCAGTGGAATAGAGGACTTTCAAGCATTCTTGAGGAAAAAACCAGAGTTGAATAGAAAATTTAACATCCAGACACAAGAAGCAAGGGATGCTTGAGAAGGTAATCAGGGAAAAGAAATCAAAAGGAACTTATCAAAGTTGAACTATTTATATTCCTACATGGAAAAACAATAACTGTGACTGATGAAACCTTCCTCATTATGAAAATAATTGAAAAAGGGTGTATGGGCATATGAATACATATGTGAATGTGTGTATATATGTTTACAGGTATACATGGATAGAGGGCATAGATTGAATTTGGTGGGAAGGGATGATACTTAGGGGGTGAAGTTAAAAGGTGAGAGAGGAAAGTGGCAAGAGGAGATGGAGAGAGACAGGGTAGGGTAAACTATCTCATGTAGAAGAAGCAAGGAGAAGTGGTTGCAGGGGAGGGGAAGAACAGGAAGGCAAAAAGGCAAAACTAAATGGGATATCTCAACCTGCAGGAGAGTAGGGGGAAGGGAGATGAGAGGAGGGATGATGGATAGGAGGGCATTCTTGGGGGAGGGGAGGTTGGAGGCACCCACTTTTGAAGAGGCACAGGATCAAGTAGGGAATGGACCAGGTTGGGGGTGGGATGGGTGGGAGGGAAATATAAACAGTCTTTTACAATATCTACTATGGTAATGTTTTGCATAGCTATACATGTACAACACATACTGAATTGCTTATCCTCCCAGGGGGAGTGGGTGACAAGGGACAAAGGGAATGGATCTAGAATTTGAAGTTTTTAAACTAAATGTTTCAAATATATAAATACTTTTATTAATAAAAAATTATATTTAAAAAAAGTTTAGCTTCTCTGCTTGAATTTCTCATAGCAGTCCTTTGGTTAAGCATCAGAGAGCTGTCTCATGGTTTTTTTGTACAAAGGTAGCCATGAACTTCTATCAACAGCCTGAAGCCTTAGCGCTCAGAATCAATTAAGTCTCAGCAATAGTTTCAGTACCTTTTAAGGAAAAGAACTAGCTCAGCCTCCATGGCAATACACTCTGGTAGATATTCCTCCCTAGCCAGTCAAGATCCTTTTGGATCTTCTGTTATCCAGTGGGTTAGCTGTCCCTCCCACATTTGTGTTATCTGAAAATTTTATTAGCATTCTCTCTATGCCTTTGTCCAAGTAGTTAATATTTAAAAACAAACACAGGGCTAAGCATAGTTCCCTGTGTTACTCCACTGGAGACATCCTGACATGTTGACATTGGATCATTAATAATGGTTCCAAAGTTACTTCAAGGATTACTCTTCTCATCTCTTCTTTCCTTTTTTTGTGTCTTAGTTTCCTAGTTCAGTGTTTGGCACATCCTGGGTCCTTAACAATAGATGTTTGTTGAATTGGATTGGAAAATCATGTAATGCCGCATAATTTTTTACAGATGAACAAATGGAGGTCCAAAGGGAAAGTGATTTGCTCAATGTCAGTGGCAGAATTAAGGTTATTGGCACTAGGGATTCAGAATTAAGTGCTCTTTCCATTACACACAGTTGTTCTCTGACAAGAATGTACATGGGAGGCCAAAGATGTGGCAATCCCTTACATTTGCATAGCTCCTCAGGCATGTAACTGGTACCAGCAGGCAACCAAGCTTTGAAAGAGGAAGAGGCAAGAGGTTGACTTTTCCCTCTCAGAATAAGCTGATAAATGTGGAAGTGGGACAGGAGCTGTAGCCCCAGTGGATAAAGCAACTGAAAGGAATTGAAGGTCAAAGGTTATAATCAGCCTTAACCACTCACTCATCAGTGGCTGTACCAGAAGCAAACCAATAGGAGAGCTGTGGATGTAGAAGCATTGTGTGCAGCCAGAAAAGCCTCCAAATGAAGGCTGGAATAGCTGGATTGGAATTCTGATTCTGTCACTTTCTATATGACCTGCGGCAAATCCCCAAAGTTGAGTTTCCTCATTTTGTAAGGACTCTTTCTTCTCAGTGATTTCTAAGGTCCTTTCCAGCTCTAAATAGTATAGAGCTGCAGCTCAGTTGTAAGAATGGGAGTCTGGTGTCTGTGCAGCTAACTGTGTACAGATCAAACCAACTTGTAGGCAGATGTAAGCACTGTTAGGCACTGGGGAGGTAGGCAGGCTGAGCTATCAATCATTCCTCAAGCTGGAGCACCTGTTTGAGCATGTTCAGACAGCTTTTCCCCCTCCCTGCAGTGGACTGAGCTTCCTCTGAGGCTCAGGGACATGACTTTCCCTTTCTAAGCAACTTACTTTCACTTCTTTCCAATGGTGGTGTTGACTTCCTTTTCAAACCCTGGAGCACAAAAACAAAAGGTAGCTGCTGAGGGGGTGGAGGAAAGGGAAAGTTAAAAATGTCTGTGCTTCACTCCCTTACGGTCTAGGGTGTTTACCATCTGGTGATTTTATTTCTAGGGTTATTTCCTCTTTCAGATTCTTTCCCAAACTATACACTTTAACACTGGGTTTCTCTCTTCCCCCACCCCCAGTTCCCTACCCTGTACTTTGCCCTTATGACTTGAGTATGACTTCCAAGTCCTTGGCCTACTTCAGTTAGGGAAAATGTTGCTCTTTTGGAAAGGGAGAATCTGCTCTCTGACTCTTTTCCTCTCAATGGCCCCATACTCATATCTCCTACTTGCATTAGCATCTGCTTCCTTCTTCCTTCCCCTTCTCTCTGCTTACTTAGACTACTTCTCCTACCTTTGTGGTAGACCCCTTGTGGTCTCTTCCTCAAGGTCAAGGTTAGTGGTGTTAAAGAATGTTAAGAGGTCTCCTGAACTTGTCTTTTTGTGTTGTATCTTCTCTAGAAATACTGGACCCAGATATGCAAAAGAGCTGGGACTGAACCCAAGGGTCACCTACCCAGCAAAACTGAGTATCTTGTTTCAGGGGAAAATATGGTCATTCAGTGGAATAGAGGACTTTCGAGCATTCTTGAGGAAAAAACCAGAGTTGAATAGAAAATTTAACATCCAGACACAAGAAGCAAGGGATGCTTGAGAAGGTAATCAGGGAAAATAAATCAAAAGGATGAGGCTTATAAGTGACCAAAGTTTTTGAATCGCAGGGAAAACTTCTTTTAGCTAGTATGCATAATAACAAAGTGACATATTAAGGAAGATATTGGATGTGATATGCGAGAAGAATGTCATTCCTTCACAACTTTTTGGAAAGTGGAAATTGGAAGTCTGGAACTAGAAAGGGAATGTTCTGTGTCATGCAAATCAATCACATATACTTTATACAGCATCGTATTCCTATGATCCACGGTGTAAAACTTGGCATCAGCATGAGTTCTTGGTCAAACTAGAAGGAGTGCTTTCGTTTCTAAATGTCAGCTGCCATATTAATGTGTCTTGACAAACACTGATATATTCTGAGAATCCACTGTGCCAGAAGGGAAGCAAAATTATTTGACATGTTTCCTTTGGTACTTGCTGGAGAAAGAGAGATCTTCTAAAGTTACCGGTTAAATAACACCTTGCAGCCCAGTAACTGAATAGTTATGTTGACCTTGTGTCTCTAAACAGCTTCTCAATTTCGTTGTTTGAGGACATGAATTCTACTGGTATTTTTGAAACAACAATTTTTTTTCAAAAGAAAAAGAACATGCTGCATCATACTTTCAGTTATTAAAATAAAATAAACAGATCAGTAATAACAGACGAGAGGGATGGAGTAAAAGTCACTGCCAAACCTGGACCTAGAACCCAGGTCCTGATAAAATAAATAAGAATTAGTATGATAGTATGTAGCATGCAGGGTCTGAAGTCAGGAGATCTGGGTTTGAATTCTGCCTCAGTCTCTTAGTAACCTGGTGACCCAAGACCCTTGCCTACGCATTCAATGTCTCAGAACTTCCATTTCCTCTGATGGCTAAAATAGAAGAATGAATATGAAGCAGTACATTGGATAGAAAATTGGCTTTGGGATCAGGAAGGGGCAGATCTATCTGATATATCCTTACTTGGCAAGTCACTTGATCTCTCACTACCCAGGGAGACTGTAAAATTGGAAATTGCTGAGTAGGAGATCATGTGCATTGGTTAGAGGGAGTTTCTTCTTGGGAAGTTCTCTTTTTCAGTGAAATCCCAGATCCAGTAAAAAAAAAAAAACAACAAACCAAAACAAACCCAACAAACCCATACCTCTAACAGCTTCAAACCCAAAACAACCAACCAAACAAACAAAAAACTTGTATTTAACAATGTCGTTCCCTAGGAAGTATTCTGCAAATCTCAAAGTGCTATATAAATGTGTTAGTATTAAACTAAGTGATGGCTTAAAATTCCTCCTAGTCCTAAACTTTTATGATCCTGTGTTGTTTATGACCAACCAAACAAAATTTCACAGAGATGGGGGAAGAAAATATTTGGGACCTTTTCTCTTATAATTTACTACTATCAAAACCCCCTTTATTTAAAGGAGGTGGTGTAAGAAACCAAGAAAACACACTGGGATTAGAATCAGAGAAGCCACTTGGCACCACTGCTGACTTGCAAGAACTGGTGTCCTAACTGAAAACTGTAGCCACTACTTATTGTATGTCGCAAATGAGAATGATATACCTGAATCATTCAAAGATTAATAATAGCTGACATCTACATAGCATTCAAAGGCTTGCAAAGCAATTTTAACATACGGTACCTCATGTGATTCTCACAACAATCCAAAAGACTAAAGCTATTATTTCCCCATTTTATGGAAAGGTAATCTGAGGCTTAGGGAAGTTAAGCGACTTGCGCATGGTCATGCAGTATCAGTGACTAAGTGTCAGAGGTGGGATTGATTTGAAGCCAGGTCTCAGCATGTCCATTTCTTTTTCTGTTGTATCGGGTTGTTTCTAATTCTTGCAGTCAGGAATGTACAGCCCAGATGTTGTTTGCAAATATATCTTTAATAACTGTATGAAACACTCAATGAATGGTTGAGAGGCTTTCTGTACTTGTGGCACCAATGAGTACAACTGTGTTAATCCTAGTAACAACATTCCTTTCTAAGTAAACAATTTTTCAATTTTTAAAAACTGTTAAGTGAACTTGTGATAGTTGGTCCTTATGTGCAGAGTCACTCTAGAATGTTTTCTCCGTTATTATATATGTTATGGTCATTAATCATCTTTGAGTTGCCATTGCAAAAATGTACAAAAATAGTGAGAAGTAGGAACCTGGTGAACTCAGGATCTAGATTGAGGAGGCTGATCAGTGCTTGAAGTGATTAAGAATTGCTAGACAGTTCAGCAGGCTGGTGGTTCCTAATGATACACATGGGCAGTGATACTGTAGTATACCTCTAACAGCTTCAAAAGGGTCATCAGCAATTGAGGCACAGTATCATTGCATTTCCAACTTTAGAAATTGCCTAGTTTGTCATTTCCCCATTTTTGCGGATGATGAAATTGAGGTGCCAGGTAAAACACAGCCATATTGACACGTAATTTCATTTTGGATATAATATCTGACAATCACTAGGAAAAAATTATATCTCAGGAGTTCCCATCTTTTCAGTCCCCAAACAATTGGCTTTCAGTAAATCTCCCCCTATTCTCTATTTAATACTAAAAGAGATAAATTCTAGAGTTTACCATGCCTATATACATAAGAAAAATTCTCATACCCTCATTCCATATCGAATGAGACAATAAACAGTGCATATGCACATGAGAAAGGAAATAAAGAAATCATTTCAATAAGTTAGGTTTTACTATTATATAATATAATTATATAAGTATATCTATAATTATATATTTATAAATATATTTATATATTATAATTTTAATAAAATATACTTATAATTATATAAGTATAATCTATAGTATTCCTAGTACTCCCTTGAAAAATATTTATACCCTTCTGGGATATGCATCAGGTAGCTAGGTGTTGCAGTGGATAGAGCACTGGTCTTGGGGTGAGGAAGACCTGAGTTCAAATCCAGCCCAAGAGACTTGGACAAATTACTTCACCTGTATCTGCCTCAGTCTCCTTAATTGTAAAATAGGAGCAGTAATAGCACCTACCTTCCAGGGTTATTCTGAGGTTAAAGAGAAGGGAATAAGAATTTATATAGTACCTAATGTGTGCTAGGTACTATGCAAAGCACTTTACAAATATCTTGTAAAACTAGATAACATTTGTAAAGCGCATTGCATAGTGCCTACAGATTATATTTGTAAAGCATTTACAAATGTTCCTGGCACAGAGTAGGTATTTAATAAAACTTGTTTCTTTCTTCACCTTCCTTCTTTCCTGGGTTGGCAGTCCCTGCCTTGGACTGATAAAGCTTACTAAAGAAGAGGAAGTGATTTGCTTAAGGTCATGAAGTGAGGGGCAGAACCAAGATTCAGACTAAGGTATTCTTAATATGAGGAGTTTAGAGTCTAAGGTTATTAAAAGGAGAATGTTTCATTTTTAAATTTGTATGCCCAGTCACTATCACAGGGTCTGGTACATAGGAAGCATCTAATAAATGCTTGCCAACTTATTGGTTCTGATTCTAAATCTAGCACTCTTGACACCATAAAGCTGACATTCTCAAAGGGAATTTGGTTAAAATGTGGACAATACTTGTCATAGTGAATATTGCTATTGAGCTAAGGACTCATTTGAACCTAACCAGGTACCTTGGTGATTTGCCTCAGCAAGTGGCCAGTTTCATAAGAACATCATTTGGAACTTGGAAGGTGACTTACTCTCTTCGATGTCCACCGGAGGTTAATTCTTCTGTACTCCAAATCAGAGGAAATGGGTTTTTTCTTGAGAGCATCTAAATGCATTTTGCTTTCCCCATGCATATTTATACTCAGGTATAGCTTCAAAACATTCCACATAAAAATGTACAAGTACAAAAGGTTCTTAATTAAACAAGTGGGAAGTACCATTTCAGAGGATAGCTGATCCTCTGAAACTTAAGATCAAATAAGCATTTGGAATATGTTAACCCCTTTTCAAAAATGGAACCTAAAGAGCTAATAAAAAATGGGCATGGGGATTGTTTGAACTACTTACAGGGGTTTTTTTTCTTTGTATATTTAACAGGGATGTATGTCAGAATCAAGATGAACTTACTCTTTAGAGTTGAGTGAGGGAGAGAATAGAGAAACAGATATAATACTGCCTCTGTGATATTGAGATCTCTGTGCATCAATTTCCTCTCCTTTAAAATAAGAATATATCCCAGTTGGTGGTTATACAGATCACATGAGAGAATAGATATAATAACACTTAAAAAATGAAAGTTTTATGGATGCTGTCTATTTTTACATTACATCTGGGCAGATGAACCACTTTTAAGTCCAAGTGAACCTTCCCTTATATCACAGAACAACAGGTGAGCCACAAACTAGCTGACATTTTGACCAAGTCTAGCTGTATATGTAACATTCAGCAATCATAGCCCACTAGCTCTCTAAGGAAAGGAGTGAGGTGCATATTGTCATCTCTTCTAGAAACTCAAGATTGGGCATCATGGCTATACAACATATTGCTTCATTTTAAAGTAATTTTGATTTACATTATTGTAGTCACTGTGTGTATTGTTTTCTTTGTTCTACTCACTCTGTTCTCCTTCCATTCATATACATACATGTGATACTATTTATTAAAGGATAAAATACTGAACAGATTGGACCACTGAAGGGAGCTATGCCAACCCAACATATTCCTTTTGTGATGATTAAATATGGCATATAAAATGAAATGCTATAAATATGACTCTTGGGGTTGCCCAACTTCTATAATTAACTGAAGTGAGTGTTCCCGTTAAAGTGATCTAGTTAATTCAGGAAGCATGAATCAAAACATTAGGTGCCAAAAATACTAAAAATTGGAAATGCCTGTACCAGGATTATCCCAGAGATTCCTGTGAAGACAGAGAGATTATCTCCTTTCCCAGGAAGTCAAAGCTCTAGAAATGGCCAGAGAAACAATACTCACAGTTCCTAACATTTATGAACAATTTATTACTTTTCAAAGCAGTTTTGCAACATCCTTTGTTTTATTGTAGAGACATTGCCTACAATAGGGTCATGCAGAAGCATTACCATCACTTTTTTTATCCAAATCACAGATCCAGAATCTAGCCTACCACTTCCCTGGGGCTCTATCTTAGGTCTGAACTATATCTCATAATTCTTAGAAGCTGGCAGTTTAAGCCCTAGAATATAGTGAGTATGAAGACAAGAGTGATGAAAACACTCAAAAGTTGTTAGCTATCTAGTTTATATCATTCCCACTTGGAGACAAAGTGGCATTTTTATCACCTAGGCAGTGAAAATCCCATTGCCAAATACTTAGAACATAAAAATAATAATTCACATTTCTTATAGAAATGTGAGGACTTCTGGGTCACATGGAAAACAAGGAGGACTAGATATTTTCTCTGATCCCCACAACCTCTCAAACCTCCAAAACAGAAATTACTCAACAAAGATAAAGTAATTTCAGTTGTCTCCATGGTCAAGGATACCCAGAATCCAAAAGAAGATTAAAAAAAAAACCGAAAACAAAACTCCATAAGTTGACACTGACCCTGAGCTTACTCAACAAGCATCTCCTAACTCCTACACTATCAGCAGCAAGGCTACACTAGCAGTTCCAGAGACAGGACACAATCTTACAACAAAACCCGTTTCCACATCTGGTCCCCCCTCCCTCTTTCCAGTGTTGTGGATACCCCAGCTGTGAAAATTTGTCCAGGCTGAAGATAGATAGCCAGTGCTGCCACAGTCCTTCAGGAGCAAAAGCCTGCTGGGAATCAAAACCCTTCAGTATCAGCACTACAAAATTCTGAACTGCTATTGCTAAGGCAGACAACCCTGTAACACCAGCATGGCAACCCTTTAAAAATCTGTAAATGTATTCTTAACCAAATAAGAGATAGAGGCAATTGTAAAAGACAAAACAAATCATTTTAATTACTTGAAACTAAAAAGCTTCTGCACAGGCAAAATTAATGCACTTGGGATAAGAAGGAAAATGGTAGAATGGGAAAAAATATCTTTGTATCAGATTTGTCTGATAAGAGTTTGATGGCCGATATGATATATGTGTATGTATACACACATACATATTTATATCTTCTTCTGTCTCTCTATCTCCATTTCACAATAGATAAGTGGTCAAAGGATATCAGCAAATCGTTCTCAGAAGAATTGCAAAGTATTCACAACCACATGGAAGAATGTTCTAAATCACCAATCATCAGAGAAATGTAAATCAAAACCACCCTGAGATTTTACTTTAAACCCTGTAGACTGGCAAAAATGGCAAAAATGGTAGTACTCAACGTGTGGGGGGGAATATGTTGTAGAAAGGTGGACTGGTTGTTGTTCTTTATTCTTGAAGAGAACCACAATGACATCACTATGCTGAGGTGAAGGCACACTATGTCCGACTGTGGCTGGTCAGACCAATATGAGCTTGGAAGGCTCTACCACAGGTTGGCACAAATAGTCCTTATGAGCATTTGGAGTGGAGATGGTTCTAAATTTGTGCACCTCACATTTCTTTTGAGCTATTGCAGTTCTGCTTTGCTCGTAGATCAGTGTTTTCTTTGATACGGGAATGCCATATTGGGCATCCCTTTGCCAGTATTTCCCATGTCTCACAATCGATTCCAAAGTTCTTCAGAGAGATCTTGAGAATAACCTTGTATTGCTTCTTCTGACCTCCATGTGAGCACTCGCTTCATGTGAGTTCTCCATAAAATAGTCTTTTAGGCAAATATATGTTTGCATTCAAACAACATGGCCAGCCCACCAGAGTCGCACTCTCTGCAATGGAGATAGAATGGTTGGCAGTTCAGCTTGAGAAAGGACCTCACTATCCAGTTTCTCACCTTGCCAGATGATCTTCACAAGCTTCCTAAGACAATTCAAATGGAAGTGATTCAGTTTCCTGTCATGGCACTGATAGACTGTCCAGGTTTCACAGGCATACGACAATGAGGTCAGCACAATGGCTCTATAGACCTTAAATCTGGTAGGCAGCCTAATACCTCTTTTCTCCTACACTTTCCTTCAGAGCCTCCCAGACACTGAGCTAGTTCTGGTGATGTGTGAGTCAACTTCATTATAAATGTGTACATTCCTGAAAAGTATACTGCCAAAGTTAATAAACTTAACCACAGAATTCAAAACTTCTCCATTTTCTGTAACTGATAGTTCCATGTACGGATGATGTGGTGCTGGTTGGTGCTTTATTTTCTTGGTGTTGGTCTTCAGGCCAAAATTAGCAGAAGCAGCAGAGAATTGTTCCATATTTTGTTGCAGCTCAACCTCAGAGGCTGCATTGAGTGAGAAATCATCTACCTCCCCCCCCCCCAAAAAAATTGAGCACCAGTTCTCCCTTCACTTTAATATTGACTTAATAGCCTTTTTAAGCTAAATAATTTGCTGTCAGTACGGTAGCTGAGTTTGATGCGTTTTTGTCCTCACTGAAGACATTTGACAATATCACTGAAAGCCTTACGTTAAAGAGTATGGGAGTAAGCACACAGCCCTGCTATACTCCATTGGTGACTGGGAAAGTGCAAGAGCATCATCTGTTATCCAACACCTGTGCAAACATGCTGTCAGGAAACTGACATAAAATGCTGATGAACTTCTCTGTGCAACCAAATTTTGCCATGAACTTCCACAAGCCCTCACAACTGATAATATCAAAGGCTTTGGTCAGATGGAGGAATGTTGTATACAGACCTCTGTTCTGCTCCCAGCATTTCTCCTGGAGTTGGCGGGCTGAAAACACTATATCATATCAACCATTCCTGAGTCCTTTCTGAAGCCACACTTGCTCTTGGGTAGGTGACCATTGTCCATGTGAAAAAGGAGTCTGGCAAGAATCTTCCCAAGAACAGCTAAGAGAAAGACACCCCACCCCGACCTCCTGTGATTATCACAAGAAAACTTATTTCCCTTTCCTTTATAGACATGGGTAATGGAGGCATCCTTGAACTCTTGGGGGATAACCTCCTCTTGCTACATAATCTGGAAATTTCCTGTCACCTTTTGTTTGAGCAGTGGATCCCTTGCCTTATAAATCTCAGCCAGTATAGAATCAGCACCAGATGCTTTGCTACATGGGGAGTCTAATGGCATTCAAAACCTCTTCTTCAGTTGGAAGTTTAGCTAAAAAGGGATTACCTTCAACCTGTCAATGGCTACAGCTTTTATTGAGGATGATCTGTTGAGAATACTATGGAAGTGTATAGCCCATCTCTCTAGGATCTTGTCCTTATCATTAATCAATGTGGCTCCATTAGCACTGAGTAGTTGAGATGCACCATAGATCTCTGGCCTATAAATAATCTTCATGGCATCATAAAAGTGCTCTGGATTGATACTATCAGTACTAAACTGAGTTTCATCTGCCTTCTTACAAAGTCAAGAATACTGCATTTCTCTAAGCTTTGCTTGCACTTTATTTTTGATGGAATTAAATGCTGCCTTCTTAGGATAGGTGAACTATCCTGCTGGTAAACTCTGAAGAATTCTTGTCTTTTGTTTGGCAGCTTCTGAATTTCCCTATCATTTTCTTCAAAGTAATCTGGATATTTTCGAGTCTTCTGGATGTGATAAGTAAATGTACACCAAATCTCTGAAAGGTATCCACTTCTTTGCTACACTATTGCCAACCATGTGTTGGCTCAGTTTTCCCTTTAAATTAGCAATAAACTATACATTCTCATAGAAGAACTCTCTCTGTTGACATTAAGTCTTCTAGTAGTCATCTTGTCTTGGGGCTGCCACTTGTTTAGCTTGGGAAGGATAAGTCTACAATCCAGATTGGCCCAGCACTCCAAGCTAAACACTCAAATTCAACAGAAGTGGCAGCCCCAAGACGCCACACATTGCCTTTGTTACTCTTAGATCCTGTCCGTCTCCTTTCCTTACAATGACATATTCTATTAAACACCAGTGTTTGCTGGGAGGGTGCATTCATGAAGTTTTATTGCATTTAGGTAAATGGAAGACTGGTGTTGAGAAGGTCATGAAATGCACAAGTCTTCAGTTGTAAGAAGTGACTGTTGCTGTTGCTATTTCCAATTCCATTCCTTCCAAAGACTCCCTGCCCATAGTGTCTATGCCTACTCTGGTGTTAAAATCACCTAAGATTACAAGCTTGTCCTTTCTCGACACATTGATGATAAGGGTCTCTAGGCTTTCACAAATTTTTTCTTTGACCTCATCAGGGTTTGGCATATGATGATGGCACAGCAAGTGGCAATTGCATTGTCATAAGCCTGTCCTTCACTCCCTTTGGGAAATATGCAAACTTGTTAACTAGATTAGTTTTGACTATGAAACCTATGCCAGCCTCAGGGCACTCCCCATCACTGTGGCCACTCCATAAGAATGTGTATCCAGCTCCCATTTTAGTAAGCTGGACTTTATTTGCTAGCCCTGTTTCACTCAGAGCTGCTATTTGGATGTGAAAACTGCTGAGTTCTCTCACAAGAGTCATTCATCTTTCGGGTCTGCTTGGTTTCATGTCACCCATAAGCACATGCACATTCCATATACCAGTGGTGATGGAATCATCTTCACAAAAGTTTTTGTACATTTTTTTGCGTGTGTTTCTGCCACAGAGTAGGGTCCCCACTTACCACAGTAAGCAAGCCAAGGTTAGGATTGTGAAACAGGTAATTTTTAGGGCACCTTTTCTAGCCCTTTCCTCATGCCAGGAGGAAAGCAGTACAATTCGTAAAAAAAAAAAAAAAAAAAGGCAGGGGTGGCTAGGTGGCTCAGTGAATAGAGCTCTGGCCCTGGAGTCAGAAGGACCTGAGTTCGGAGCCGGCCTCCGACACTTAATCCACACAAACAAAAACCTAGCCGTGTAACCTTGGGCAAGTTACTTAACCCCAATTGCCCTAAAGGGGCGGCTAGGTGGCGCAGTGAGTAAGAGCGCTGGCCTTGGAGTTGGGATGACCCGAGATCAGATCCGGCCTCAGAAAATGAGCACCCACGCATAAATAATGACTAGCCGTGTAACCTTGAGCAAGTTACTTAACCCCAATTGCTTTAAAAAAAAAAAGGCAGACCCCTAGGGGCTACCAAATTCCATTGCTGCTCTGGTCCAATAAAAAGACAACCCTGTGGCCTGGGCTGCCTGTGTACAGGGCTGTGACTACAGCTCCTAATGTTCCGTGCCTGCTGCTTTGTGACTTGCCCATTGCTACAGGGCTGTGAAGCAGGTAAAAATGGTAAAATGGTATGGGTGATGTCTTTTGTCTAGAGCATAAATTGGATTTAGGTGAGGCAATTACAGAAAGTCATCAGCCTCACTCTCTCTTCCACAGTCATCAAAGTCCAGTGGCAAGACAAAAGTTGGGATGACTAGCAATGGCCCAGGATGCAGTAGATGACCTTGGTGTCTTTGATGTCTGACCAAGCTCTGAGCATTCCACAGCGCCTGCTTCAGTTGCCTTCATATACAAATTGTTCTCATCTGCCCATTCCATCAGGGAAAGTTGTCGCATGTTTTAGGTAGACACCCCCCAAACTCACTGATGGGTTTGAGGCCCATTGGTTACTTTCAAAGTGGTTTAGCCTGTCTGCTGAAACAATTTATCAAGCTGTATATGCTACCGCTAATTGGAGCCACAGATGGATGGCAGGTAGATACCAAAGGTGGAAAGCAACCCTGGAAAGGGCTCAGTAACCATCACACCAGGTGGAGGTTAGTCTTCCCTGACATCTGTATCCTCCAACAGTTGCAGTACTATGTCATTGACTGAGTTATGAAATGGTAAACCATTTTGAAAGCAATTTGGTATTATGCAAATAGTGACTAAAATGTCATACCCCGAACTACGTACTCTATTACTATAGCCCAAGGAGCCATTCATAAGGAGAAATTCCCCACGCACTCAGATATATTTATTTATAGGAGCACTTTTGTGATAGCAAAGAATTGGAAACAAGTAAATGCCCATCAACCGAGGAGTGACTAAACAAATTTTGGCATGCGAATATAGTGGAATACTACTGTGCTATAAGAAATGATGTGTGTAATGAATATAGAGAAGCTTAGAAAGATATATATGAACTGATGAAGAAGAGAGTAAGCAGAGACAAGAAAACTAAATACACAGTAATAACATTAGTGTAAATTGAAAGAACAGGTATTTGACAAAAATCAAAAGTAAATGTAACAAAATTATAAAGATCAAGCAGAACTGAAATGAAGGGATATGAGAAGACACTCCCAACCCACTCCTTTGTTGAGGTAGGTGGTCCATAGGGTTATGCTTGCATTTTCAGACTTTTTTAATGTATTGATTGGTGGGGGTTTTTTTTTTCCTCTAAAAAAATACTATTTGTTATATGGGATCAATCTCTGGGAAGGTGAGGGGGAGGGGTACTTGGGATAACTATTATAATGTAAAAAACAGAAGATAGCAATAAAAATTTATTTAAAAAAGAAATGTGAGGGGCAGCTAGGTGGGGCAGTGAGTAGAGCGTTGGCCCTGGAGTCAGAAGGACCTGAGTTCGGATCCAGCCTCAGACACTTACCGTACACACAAACAAAAAACCTAGCCGTATGACCTTGGGCAAGTTACTTAACCCCAATTGCCCTATAAAGAGCAAAAAAAAAAAAAAGAAATGTGAGGTCTATAAAATATTTTCCTCATAAGATTGTGGTAGTTAATGAGAAGATACTTCCCCTCATTCCTTTGCAGAGCTGGGAGGGGCATGGCTATAGAACATTATATTTTCATATTTTTGAATTTATTGATCCATTTTCCTGATTATTTTTTCTCTTCTTCCTTTTTTCTTTAAAAATATACTTTGTTGTGCTATAAGAAATGAGGAGCAGATGGACTTCATATTTACCTGGAGAGGCTTATATGAACTGATGCTGAGTGAGAATAATAGAACCAGGAGAAATTTGTACACAATCACAGACACATCATATGTGTGATGACCAACTATGACAGTCTGGACTCTTCTCGGCAATGCAGTGTTATAAGTCAACCCCAAAAGACTCATGATGGAGAGAGATGGGACATCCAGAGAAAGAACTGAGTTTGAATCCAGATTGAAACAAACTACCTGCTCTTTTTCTTTTTCTTGTTTGGTTTTGTTTCCTCTTTCCCATTGTTCATTCCATCTGATACAATCCTTCTTTATAACCTGACCAATGTCCAATGTGAAAGTATCTGCTGAGCCTATACCTGATTGTATGCTGCCATGGGGCGGGGGGGAAACAGAAGGGGAAAAAATGTGAAACTCAAGGAATTGTAGAACTGAATCTTGTAAAACTAAAAGTAAACACATGAATTAATAAAGACCAAACAATTTTTAAAAAATCTACTTTGTTATAACAGATGGCTGGGGAGGGCGTGGAGAAAGCAAAAGAAATCAATAAACATTTATTTTTTAGAAAAAACACAGTGGGAGTCGGTACTATTATTATTATTATTACCATTTTACAGATAAGGAAATATGGAGACTTATTGAGGTTAAATGACTTGACCATTGTCACTTTGTTAGTTAAGTATTAGTGCCTTCATTTAGACCTAGGAACCCTGACTCTAAGTTTAGGATTATTTCATCATTTTATTGCACTCCGTTGCTTCTTATCCTAAGAGTATCCTAAATCTGTTCTAATATACAGAGCTTGGAAACTTAAGGTTTATCTCTTTCTACTGGGGCCCTCTGCCAATGTGTATTCCAAAATTCTTGCTAGGACTCAAGGGGCAAGAGAACTGAGGACCTTGACCTAACAGACCTCAGGGCCCAGCCTTCTCTTTAAAACCCAAGCAACACAATCATTCCAGGACACAGTGTCCAGCATCATCCTTTGGACCCTCCAGTTTGATATCTGAATTGCTGAAGATATCCTTAGAACAACCTGCTCGTTTCATGTAGCTTGGCAATTCTGACCAGGCAAAATGCTCTCTCTCTGTCTCTCTCTTTCTCTCTCTGTCTCTCTTTTTCTCTCTCTGTCTCTCTATCTCTCTGTCTCTGTCTCTCTGTCTCTCTGTCTCTCTGTCTCTCTGTCTCTGTCTCTCTCTGTCTCTCTCTGTCTCTCTGTCTCTCTGTCTCTCTCTCTCTCTCTCTCTCTCCTTAGCTCTTTCTCTCTGACTCGTGTGACTTAGACTGACACAGACCACCACTCCTCCCCAAACATTCTCCTGCTGATTCTGTGCCCACCCACACTACCCCTATTACTAAGGACTGTGTTTGATATTTACATCTGTCTGGGCTTCATTATCACTGTTCTCAAAATGCTTGAATTACTCCATGAGGATTAGCATTAGAACCTAGGACAGCTCACTTTCACTAGGTGGATGCAGTCTGGGGCTGCCTGCCTCCATATTCTTCTCAGTCACGACTGATTCCTTAAATGGAGGTTTGCCTAAAGGGGCACCTTGAACTCTCTGGGGATCCACATCCAAAGACCTGAAACAGACTTTCAAATTACACAGAAATCTGTGCCCAAATAACAACCCCATTCACTCACAACATGCACTGACTCACATCTCATTGACAAAGCAATGACTCACAGTCCTGCTGCTTGCTCACGCTTCTATTAACTAATCGTTCTTTCTGCTTCCACACATTCAAATTTTGCTCATAACATCCTCCAACTCAAGCACCTGGAATCAGGTCCTCCCTTCTCTTTGGGGCTCCTAGCTGCCTCCAGTTTAATTATGCAAAAAAAAAAAAAAGATCGAGTACCCATCTCATGCATCCTGTAAAGACACAAAAGAACCTCTACCCAGTGCATTTTGTATAGACCATCTAGGAACCAACCACAAATCAAACATCAGAGAATTTAACTAAGACAAAATAGCAAGGTAACTTACTGAAAAATAAACAGGCAGCAGAATCATTCCCTCTGCTACACAGAATAGCTGTAATCTACTTCCCAATGTGCCAGAAGGGAAGCAACAATTCCCATGAAAACTCACTGGAGTGGAAAAATTATCCCTATTGTAAATGGGCAGGCAGGGTAAGAAAATAATCCATTGTTTCCTGTCTTGTTTCAATCAGATCCCAGTAGGCAGTATGGAAATCTTCAAATGACTCTCCAGTGTAGTTATTTGTAACACTCACTCTGAGACTGTGAGAGTTCCACTTGGACTCCTGGCTTCAGAGACAATATTGTAAATCCATTCCCAAGGTCCTTCTTTTACCTATTCTGTTCAATAAAATACCTTTCCCCAGTCATTTCAGCAGGGTTCCTCTGACTCTAAACTTCCTCAGTTTACTCTCAGCTGTTAGCAAACAAACTACATGGGTAGGTGCTCTCCTTATCTTGTGGTGGTTGCTGCTACTAACCCTTCCTTTCTGTGGCTATCTTCTTCCTTGTTCAAACCCACCATATACTTCCCAATGTAATCTCCAAATCCAGACAAAAAGAGACAAAAATGGGATTCTTAATTCCTGAGGATTTACCCAATAAAGGGTAGCTCCCTCACCTTAACCATTATGGGTAAATGAGGTTATATGTGGTAGTTTCCAATTACCCAGCCAGGGGCTGGCTTCTGACAATTCCCTCCACTGAAAATCAGTGCCAGTAGAATGTCGGGAAATTCTTATCAATCATTACTAAGGTAGTGCCTTCCTCTCAAACTGCTATTCAATTGTCTCCTCACAGTCTAACATAGATGGATAGAGCATTTATTAAACACTTACTTTTGTGTGAGGTACTTTGCTGTGTGCTGGAGATATAAACACAGAGAGAAATGATTATTAAGTAACCAACTATTGGGGAGATTCAGGGTTTTTCCCTTCCTAGTTCTTCCTTCTCTACTAGGTCAAGTTAGCATCTAAAGGACATTCCTGCTAATGAAATTGGATTAACTTTCTCCTCAGTCTTGTTCAGACCCCACCCAAGTGGGGAAACTTACTGGGTTCTACTAAGGTTAGGTTAGGTGTTAGATCCTTTGTCTAGACTGCCCTAGGAGAGTGATCAAGTCACCACCTCCAGTCCCTCATTAGAATAGGTCCACCTCTCATTATAATATTCCTTCCCTCATCCTCTCATTGTTAACCAAACAGGGTTGATTGCAGGCTGTCAGGGAACCCCCACTCTTCCAAGGGCATATAAGCATAAAGAAACCTCAATGATCCATCTTTGGCATTCGAGAGTGCCACTGATTTTTTAAATAATTACTCACTAGTATAATTAATAAAATGATTAATTACCCAGAAACTATGTCTCTTGAACTTATATGTCACCACACAAGCAAGAAAGACACTCCTTGCCCTCAAGCAGCTGCATTCTAATGAGGGAAGATTTAACATAAAGGGGAGCTGGAAAGTGGGAAGGAGGGCATGGTATGACTGGTGGTATATTGTGGAGATAGCTAGTAAACAGGGGTGGAGAAAATAGTGCTGGGTAAGATGAAATAAAGGCTCTCAGAGCCCTTCCACCTATTACAGTCCAGCATATGGATTCCATCGAAAGATTCCAGGGAGTGAGGCGGGAGATGGAGATGGTGGTAGACATGGTGTGTAGAAGGTTGGAAATTGGGGATATAAACTACAGTTTTACCATAGGATCTACATGGACCATAACTTTATATTCAGGTTAATCTTAGATATAGCTTTTGGCTAACCCCAATGTCTTGTTTCCTTGAATCCTTGTCTTGGTGGCCTTGAAGAGGAATTACAATGAACCATATTGATAGAAGTGTGTTGGTAAATGTTTAATAGGCTCCCTGCCTGCCTTGTCCAGTGTACCCACAACACACTTTTAAGTTTAATTTGCATTGTTAACATTTTATCCATCATTTCCTTAACTCTAGACAATCAACAAAGCAATAGATCAAGCCCTGAATTGTAGTGTTTGCCATTTTTCAAAGTCTGTAATGTTCTCACTGAAAATTTCATAATTGGTTTTCCTGACTTGATAGAGCTGGCTCCAGCACATCCCTGCATACAGGGCTACCTATTTCTACATAAAGAGTCCCATCTTCAGCCCCTTCTCAACAGTTTATTTTGACTCTTCTACTGTCCTGAGATAGAGGACCTTGCAGCAATTAGCATAGGTGCTTATAGAAATAGAACTTATCTCTACAGAAGGTTTTCTAGGCATCAGGAAAGCTACAGATTATGTTTCTAGTTCCAGAGTTCCATTCTAATCAAAGGTTATATACTCCTTCCCTGCCCCCTCCTCTCCCCCCCCCCCCACCGCTTCTGATCCCTCCTCTAGCCCAGGAACAGATTCCTACACAAATTTGAATGGGCTTCAGAGTTTCTAAGTCCAAGGTTGCTTCTACTTATAGCTGCCACCTGATCCTCATATGCTATATCCCAATGACATAGTTATGATTTTCCAGTATTTCATACACAGGGAAAAAAAAGTCTATGCCCAGAGGGTTTAAGCAGACCCAGACCCATGAGCATCAAAAGTTCTACAGATGAGTGGGTCTAAAGCAATTCTTATTCAAAATACAGGGTGTCCCAAAAGTTTTAGTGCAGTCTAACTGTTTAGCTGTTTTACGCTAGACTAAACTTAAGACTTTTGGGACATACTGTATATGCTTTAAACAAAGTGACTAAAATATCTGTATCATTTGATGCAGAGATTCCACTGTAAGGCATATATCCTTTCCCCCTCCTACTTTTTGGTCTGATGCTTTAATCTCTACCATGTACTCTTTGATCTGGTGACCCTTGGCCTTCTGACTGTTCCACCAACAAGACACTCCATTTCTCAACTCTGGGCATGCTCCCCATGCCTGGCGTGTTCTATTCTCTTTCTTCATCTCCACCTGCTGCCTTCTCTAATTTCCTTTAAATCCCAATTTACATCTCATTTTCTATAGGAAGTCTTTTCCAATCCCTCTTAATTTTAGCATTTTCCCTCTATTGTTGTTGGTCCTTGGCTGAAGAGGATACAACATCACAGGGTAATGTTTTGACTCAAGCATGAATTGGATTTAAGTGAGACAGAGCTGTACAAAACTGTCAGCCTCACTCTCTCTTCCAGAATCATCAGAAGTCCAGTGGCAGGACAAAAGTCAGGATGATTGGCAATGGCCCGGGTTGACCCTGACATCTTTGATGTATGACCAAACTCTGAGGCCCATATAACCTGCTTCAGGTGCCTTCATGGCTGTCGGAACAAACTGTTCTCATCTGTCCCTTCCACTGGGGGAAGTCTTCATATGCTTGGGGTAGCAAAATCAGCTGGGATCTGAAAGTGAGATTTGTTTAGGATAATGTAATCTGCAATGTGGAGAATTCATCAAATAAGAAAGCAGCTTCCACTATGCTTGCATTGCTTGTAGCTTGAATCCAGAAAACATGTCCATAAATTGAACTACAGCACTTGACTAGTCAAATTGCAACACACTTAAAACCTAATGCAGAAATTGTGATGGACCTATACCAGGAAATAATGAGATAATGGGATTCCATTTCAGAGGAAGTCTTTTACTGAGAAATTTGGAAATGTCAAAGGGACATGATTTTTTTAAAACTGTTACAATACATCAGGTTACAGGCCAATAGTTATTGAATCACTTCATATATTTACAGAGAAATTCTTAGAGTGGAGATATAAATAACATAAAATGTGCTTATTTGGTACCATTCAGTACTTGTAATGGCAAAGAAATTGGTGGCATATTTTTCAGAATCTTCATTCCATTGCAAGTAGATGAATCACCACATTTTCTTTGACACACTTATTAGACTAGTTTTCATTTCATTTAGTTGTAATTACAGTTGCCTTGTAATGCATTACTTCTATAACACATTCATATCTGATCTCAGGAGCTATAAACGTCAGAAACATATAGTTATTAGAGAACTTATTTCTTCTTAATATGCCATGGACCTGTAGAATTTAGCTCATAAAGTGTGAATCAGCTCACATCTGCAGTCTTCAATGGCATGGCCATGTCATTTGGGGAGTTTCCTCAATCCCTTTTAACTTCCCCCATTTCTTTTACTCTTTACATTATTACTTGTTTTATTGCAGCAATAAACCAACTGGAAAGTTATAGGTAAGTAAAGAGGGACCCTTTATTATTCTTGTGACATGGTCTTTTCAGAAATGAATTGATTCTTGATTGTCACTGACAATTAAGAAGATTGTTAGAGCAAATAGAGGAGGGAGTGTGCTAAAGCAGAGAGAACGATGGGCTAGAAGTCAACAGTTGCTGTTGTTCTATAACTAATTCACTATGTGAAATTAGACCAGTCACTTCCTATGCCTGTACCTCAGTTTCCCCATCTGTTATTTGAGAACAGGCAGCTAGCTGGTGCAGTGGATAGAGCACCAGGACTGAAGTCAGGAAGACTTGTATTCCTGAGTTTAAATTTAGCCTCAGACACTTAGTAGCTGTGTGACTCTGGACAAGTCAATTCACCCTGTTTGCCTCAGTTTCCTCATCTGTAAAATGAGCTGGAGAAGGAAAAGGCAAACTGCTCCACTATCTTTGCTAAGAAAACCCCAAGCAGTGTCATAGGTTCTGACCAAAAAAAAGACTGATAAGAATATATTTGGCTAGGGAAGGGTTCTACTCACTAAGGAAAATAATTTTGCTGTTGAGAAATAGGTTATGGCCTTTATCAATCAACAAGCATTTTTTAGGCATCTAACGTGAGCCAAGTCCTGTACTAGGCACCAAAGGTACAAATACAAAGAATGAAACAACCTCTACTCACAAAGAGGTCTAGTCCACATGCAAACTCTCCTCAGACCATTTAGTATATCTGCTAGTCATTCAGTTGGTCAACAAGCATTAATTAGGCACCTATAATATTGTCACACTGGAGATGCCTCTACTTCTGTGGCTTCTTCCTCCAATTGATGAGTTCCTTCCTAGAACCTCCATTTGAAGTACCCACCAACCATGCTCACTCCTAATCCAGCTCAGATCCTGATTCCCTAGACTATTTTTCCACTTCCAACTCCTTTCAGCTCCCTTTAATGTGTTGTTCACCCCCATGCAGGGTGAAGCTAGGTGGCTCAGTGGATAGAGTGCTGGGCTTGGAGTCCAGAAGACCTGAGTTCAAATCCAGCCTCAGACATTTATTTGCTCTGTGACTCTGGGCAAGTCACTTAACCTTTGTTTGCCTTAATGAGTATGCTAAATGCTAACAATAAAAGACAAGCAAAAACAGCCCAAACTCTCAAGGAGCTCACTTCCTAAAGGAAGAGACAACATGCTACATATGTGTAGCCTGTAACTGTACATTGTGCTCAGCTGATGCAATCTTCACATTGAAAAGCCTAGGTAGTCTGCTTTCAGAAAGGTATGGATGATGTAACATGGAAAGGCCATGTTGCCTGATACAGGGCATTCACAGACATTCCATAACTGGTTCAAGACTGCTTACCATGGGCAGCAGAGATGCTATACTGTAAGTGGGGTACATTCAAAGGCCACTAACCAAGTGAAATAAGAGGCCTTCCTTGTTCCTGATTAGCTATTGTTTAGGTGAGAGATTGAGACAATGCTATAAGCTCCTGGTTGGGGAGAGGTCTTGAGACTTCCTTATCTGGGACCAATAAAGAGTCCACATACACAGACCTTCTTTTAGATGAAAAAGTATTAGAGACAGCTGTGGCCTTGTGAGTTCAAAAGGTCATGTTGATGAGCCACTAGAAGTCTGGGAGCCAGAGGCCATGCTAGAATTTGTTGGAAGCCTGATGGTGAAGAGCAAAGTCTTGAGGGAGCTACTTGACCCAGCATAGGGGTAACAGAGACAAGGAGTCATCCATCAGATGTGCCCCATTTGGAAGGAAACATGGCAGGGAGAAGCTTATATAGAAACTGTTTGATTCTACTCTCCCATGGACTGAAGTGGTATAGGGGAGAGTGTGTCCTCAGGTATTGGGGTGGGGAGAGAAATGTTTGTACTTCTGTTATTCTATAATGTCTTTATAAAAGTTAATTGGTATTAATTGGTTAAATGATACCAAGGTATTGATGACTGGTGGTTTCCAGTGGTAATAACACATCATTGTATTGATCCAATAACATGAGATAAAGACCCCCACCCTTCAGGGTTACGAATAGGACCTTGAGGAGGATATAACCTTGCTCTGGGCCCTGACACACCTGTAAGAGTAAGAGTTGGGATAAGGCTCCTTAGAGCTCATAAAGGCTACACATTCAAGATAAACACTGTAAATGGAAGGAAATTTCAGAAGGAAGAATCTGGTGATAGGCAAGGAGGAAAGGGGATGTTGAAAGGTCTACCAGCTAATTTGTGGCCATATTATCTTTTCTTATGTCTAACTTCCATGACCCAAAGAGTAAGATTCTGACTCCAACTCATAATCCTGTGGATACCAAAGTACTTTACACTTAGTAGACACTCAATTAATGTCTATTGACAATAATAATGGTGCAACTGGGTGTCAGGAATAACCTGCTTCAGGGATAACCCACAGTAGAGAATGGCTGTACAACTGGAAACTTGGACCTTCATTCATTAGGCAACACCAAAAAGTTTGGGATGATGACAATTTTTAAAAAAATATATTTTTCCATCTTTATGCCATAGATAAACCTGCATAAATAATCATATTGTAGTCTTTAAGGAGGAATAATAAAGAGAATATAGAGCTCCTAAGTGTGTTAAATCATTCTGAATTGGACTTGGTTTTGTGCTTATCCTCACAGCATCCCCTATGAATTGGGTTTTGCTTTGATATTTTACTAGTAAATGCCAGATTGGATTATTCTGAGATAGGGAAACAATCCCTTGGGAGCACAAACAGCTCATCTTAGTCTGAGGAGATGCTTCCCAGAAAGATAGAAAAGCAAAATATGGGAGAGCTGACAATGGCATCCCATTAAAAAAATGCTAACATGAATCAGATGCTGTGTTTTTGTTTCATTTGTTTCTTTGTTTTTTTGTAGTGATACATTAGAATTAGCCACCTGCGTCTGAAAACACAGTGTGCTTTCGGGCTGCAAGCCAGTGTGGGAGAGACTACTCTCTCTCTGCAGCTCATTGGAAGCAGGACAAGTACAGAAAATAAAGACCACCGCAGGGCCAGCCAGTCAGTCAGTCAATAAATATTTATTATGTACCTACTACATTTCCAGATACTGTACTAAGTGCTGGGGCCATCGACAAAGTCACGCCAACATGACCTCAATTATTTTACAATGGTTAACCAAGCTTCTGGTGGCAACTGGGTGAAATGCTTAAGTCAATAAAATCTGCAAGACTTCAAAGCTAATGCTTTGAACATGGTTTCTCAGGTTCATTTCATCCATTAAAGCAATGAAGGGAAATTTGCAGAAGGTTCAGTTTTATGGAATATATTCTCCACAGCTTTGGCTAAGGATATCACAAAGATTCTAGTCCCTCATGATGCTGGTTAGTCATGTGAGCTCCTCTCCTAGCCCAGGCTTGGATCTAACAGTGGCTGTAAGCCCAGTCAACTTTGAGGGGGAATCATTTCCCTGAGCCTGCCTAGTGTTATAAGTAAACAAGAAAACAGAGGACATGGACTATGCAACCTAAATATCTTGGTTGGTTGGTAACGTAGTTGAAAGCTTCTATTGATTAAAGTGATGATTGTCTGTTAACAGCATGTCAATTATGAATAGGAGCAAAAAATAAGATAGATGAAGCAGATAGGAAGTGGGTGAACCCTATACCCAGAGTCAGGAAGATTTGAGGTTACATCCAGCCTTAGACACTTTATGTGTGATGTAGGGCAGGACACTTCATTTCTGTCTGACTTAGTTTCCTCTTCTGTAAAATCAGGATAACAATACAGCACCTACCTCCAGTGCCCAACCAAGGTTGTTGTGAGGATAAAATGAGACAGTACCTTAAAATAGCTTTGCAAACTTTAACGTACTATGTAATGCTAGCTGTCATCATCATCTTTTTTAAATATGGGAATGTGTCAGGAAGAGTGGTTTTGACAGAGCCTCTACATTAAGCAAAGGGTGTGCAGAGTCAAGGGTCACCTTAAATCTACTACAAAGATAATATCTAATAATAGCTAACATTTATATAAAACTTACTATGTGCCATGCACAAAGTGCTAAGGTCTTTACAATTATCTCACTTGATCCTTATAACAACCCTGGGATGTAGGTGCTATATTATTATCTTCATTTGACAGGAGGAAACTGAGTCTGATCTGCTGTAGCATGACCCAGTTTCCTAAACAGTTCTATGCTGCTTACAAGGATACATGAATCTTTCATCATCAAAATTCTTGTATTCCTAGAGGTAAAAGAATCTATTGAATAAAGGCATACAGAATGTGGGTAAAATATGGAGTTAGCTTCATTTTTCTGAAACAGTTCTTTATCAATATATGTGAAAAATTGTTGAACAGGAAAAAAGTAAACTACTGTTGTAAGATAATCTTACATGAGCTGGAAGACGCTGACCCTTGACTATGCTGTCTTGAAGTGTTTGAGTAATTTTTTATTTTTTATGTTTTCAGTGTATTCAATAGACCAAATAGCAAAATCTATTTTAGAGTAAACATAATTTCATTATTAAAATCCTAAATTAGATTTTGAATGATTGGATAGATCTCATTATTGTCCTTTCCATTCTTTTGAGAGGGGTATACATGATATTGAATTTGTTTTATCATTATCACACTTTGCAATTCCTTCTTTCAAGGAATTGAGTAGTTAGGTTGCAACCTTGGATCTGAATCAGGGAAAGAAGAAAGGAGGAAATCCACACATGAGACTTACATTGCCAAAAGATAGTAATTAAAAGACATTCTTTGGAGGTCATTTATTATTTCTATATTATTCATAACATGGTGTAGTGTCACAGAATGGATCACATTCTAGTTCCTCCCTGCCACTTACTAATCTGACCTTTCTGGGTCTTGTTTTCTTAACTTATAAAGTGAAAAAAGTAGGGCCACATGATCTGTAAGGTCCCTTTCAGCTCTTACATTCTATGATTCATTTTAGATATTTTGAGGCTATTTTTTTTTTATATTGGTACTTTGGGGACATGACCTAAAAATATCTGCTTGTCACGGTCAAATGCTTAGTGGATTAAGTAAGTATTCATTCTTCCTGGTGGGCAGTGGCATTCAGTGTGAAGTAAAACCCAAGGTATCACTGTTCTGAATGCAATGGGCTCATAGAATAGCTGGAATAAAGTTTCCTTGCTAGGTAATCTTATGAAAGTTGTCTGTAAGGGTAATTATCTTTTTTGCAAGTTATTATGAATAATTATGATATCAATGCCAAGAGAAATATCCACTCCATCAGAGTATTATAATTAAAGATGTATTTTTTATAATACAGCATCACATTATCAAATTAACTTTTTTTTTTTGGAGGGCAATTGGGGTTAAGTAACTTGCCCAAGATCACATGGCTAGGTTTTTGTTTGTGTATTTGTTAAGTGTCTGAGGCCAGATCTGAACTCAGGTCATTCTGACTCCAGGGCTGACGCTCTACTCACTGTGCCACCTAACCACCCCTCAAATTAACTTTTGTAAGAAAAAACATTCAAGGACCCTCAAGAAAGAATGAAACATAGAGCTGTCAAAAAAACCACAAAACACACAAGATATTACTAAGAATTTTTAATAATATGCCTTTATATAATATCATTAGGTTTTTCTTAAGTCCGAGAGTGCTTTCCTGGTTGGTATTCTTTAAAGAGGAGGGGTTATAACTTATGTCTGAAGGTTTAGTTGCTTCCCACAAATTCGAATTACACAAAGCCCAGCACAAATAGTGAACAGAGAATAAGCCCATATCCAAAAAGAGAGCAAACAGAAATCAAAGAAGTTATACACATTAAAATATAGCAGATAATACAAAGAGTGCCTGCCTGAGAGTCCCCAATCTCACCCAAGAGAAAATTCACCAAAGTCTCAAGAGGGGCAAGCTGTAAATCAAGGACATGTAGAGGTTTCTACTTCCCAGAATCTTCTCTCTCTCTCTCTCTCTCTCTCTCTCTCTCTCTCTCTCTCTCTCTCTCTCTCTCTCTCTCTCTCTCTCTCTCTCTAGTTCTATTCCTGAAGAGAGTCTAGAATTATGTGTATTCCCTGTGAAAGTAGGAAAGAAGAAAAAGTTCTTTCTTCTCCCAAGCTCCATCCTTCATGTAGGAATAAAAATAATCATTCTCTCTACCAATCTGGAATCATTTTTGAATCAGATAACGCAAATTTACTTGTGTTTTGTACAATGTAACTATTATATTTTCCAAAAATGTATGTAATCCGTGGTATCTGAAAATAATTATTTAAAATAGAGGCTTTAAAAATGTAACATAAAGATCTATGCTATAAAAGCAATCATCCACTGTGCATTATAACAATCAGGCTTACTTTGAATACAAAGACTAATTATACTTTTGGAGTTATGAGCTACCGTATTTAACAAACATTTGAAAATGTGTTATAGGCTTCTTAGACTTATTTTATCTGTTTTCCCCAACCAGCTGCACTCCTTTGGTCTTCTCAATTATACCCCTACATGAGAGGTGGGGTAAAGTAGAGTCAGTGCCTCTTTGGGACTCTCCAGGGACAGTCCTCTCTGGGGACTTATCAACCTTCCCGGCTTGTTCAAGTGTCCAGTCAGTTCAGGTACTCCTGACTCCAGTTTGGAGAGAAAAGATGGAGGAGGTCAACCTTACTTAAGGTAGCTGAAGGAAAAGATCCTGAGAAGACACGAGAGGAGTGGGCAGCTTCCATCACGTCTCTAGAACCAGCTTGCTTCTCTAAAGACTTCAGGGACTCTCCCCTTGAGTGAAACGTAGGATTCTCTTTCTTGGCTGAACTAAGTGGTCTTGCTTCCAATGCTCTTCCTATACTCCATCTTGTCTGGTATATATTCTCCTATGTATATCTTATTTGATTTATGTTTTGCTATGATTTGGACAAATTTGTTTCTTTGCTATTTGCTATGTGTGTTTATTGGTAGAATTGGTATTTGATGGGAAAGGGTCAAGCCTTGGATGTAGAGCATGGTGTCCTCTTCTTTCCCAAATGACAAAGCAATCAGAAGTAAGATAGAATATGATCACGTACTCCAGGTTAACAATATTTAAGGCAGCACATAGATATACTTCTACCTTGGTACCTCCTCTCTATAAGGACAGATCAGTGGTGTTCTCTGGTCCCAACTTCCTGCTCTCCCTCCTAGCAGGAAAATGAAAATCTCCCTTGGAGAAGGGTGGGGAGAAGCTAGAGATTTCTGCTGTCTCTCTGTGAGCCACACACAAGGACAGTATCCTCATCATATGTGGAGCTTCACCACACTTGGGGCACGCCACTCCACTATGATTTCTCCCACATCAACAATATTTTTAAGCACCTATTATGTACAATGCACTTTCCTAAGGGGTGCAGTTATGAATAAAAAAGCAAAATAGTCACTGCCCTTGAGGATCTTGCATTCTATTGAGTATAGTGGTAAAATAACTTAATTGAGGATCAAGAAACCTAAAGTCTAGTTTCATTACCTCCTGGGTGACCTTGAGGAATGCTCACTGTGATGTCTACTTCTATGAGACCTTGGGCAAATCATTTCCCTTCTTGTGCCAGGTTAGAGCTGAGAGAGACCTTCAAAGTTGTCTAGTCTAACTTCACTTTTTAAATAAGAAAACTGGGTCCCAGAGAGTTTCAGTGACTTGTGCAAGGTCACATGGGTTGCACTTGGTGGAATAAGGATATGAACCTAAGTTATCTGACTCCAAATTCAGCATTCTTTCTATTCTACCATACTGCCTCAGTTTCCTCACCCATTTAAACAAGAGAGAATGACCTTAAAGGTTGTTTCTAGTTCTAAATCCTAGGATCCTATAATGAAATGACTTCTAAGCTTCCTCTAGTCCTAAAAATTCTATAAATCTAGGTTTTTAGATTGAATTCATAGAAGGGTAGGTGTTTAATTTTTGGAAACAGAAGAATTAGAAGGAGTAGGTGATGAAACAAAGGAGCATCAATAAAATGTTAGAAACACACAGAAGAATACAGAAGGGGACATAGGCAAGAAGCAGGACAATGTTGGTACTATTGTGCTAAGTTTATTTTTTTTAATACAAGATGTATAGAATAGAGATTTATGGTGTCATATATAATCCTTTTTTAGTATATGGAAATGTTTATATGTGATAATATTTATTAAGTTTGTAATAAAAAGGAAATTAAAAACAGGACATGGGATGGAGCTCTCTGGAACACCCACGATTAGTGGGTGTGATCTGAGTGAGGATTCATCGAAGGAGATGAGGAGTGGTCAGATAGATAGGAAGAGAGCTAGGAGACAGTGCTGTCTTGAAAATCCAGAGAGAAGAGAATATCAAGGAGGAGACAGTGATCAGCAGTGACAAAGGCTGCAGAGAAGTAGGGGAAATGAAGACTGAGAAAAGGTCATTGGATCTGTCAATTAGGAGATCTTTGATAACTTTGGAGAGACCAATTCTGGTGGGATGATAAGGTCAGAAATCAGATTGTAAGGGATCAAAAAGAGACTGAGAGGAGACAAAGTGGAGGCATCTATTATAGATGGCCTTTTCAAGGAGTTTAGCCACAAAGAGTAGAAGAGACATAAGAAGATAGACAGAATGGAAGGATCAAGTGAGGGTCTTTTCCCCCCAGAATGGGGGCTATGCCATGCACATGTTTGCAGGCAGTAGAGAAGGTGGCAGTAGACTGGGAGAGATTGAAAACAAATGATAGAATCTGGATGACAGAGGAGTGAAATCAGTTAGAGAAGACAGATGGAATGGGATCCTTTGAACAGCTAGAGGGGTTAGCCTTGATAAGGAGTAAGTCTCCTTCATCATGTGAGACAGAGGTGAAGGAGGAGAAAATGGCAGTTGGCACATGAGTGATATGAGGTGAAGAAGAAGGAAGGTAAGGGAACTCACCATAATACGCTTCATTTTTTTCTGTAAAAATGAGGACACGTTCTCAGATGAGAGGGTGGGGAAGGGGAAGCCATGGGAGATTTGAGTAGGGATGAAAAGGTTTGGAATAACCTCTATGGAGAGTGAGATAGTCAGTTGATGAGGAAGGTCTGGTGGGATTCCCTAGCAGCCATGTGGGTCCAGTTGACTTTGTGAACATAAATCTATAGTGCACCTGGTTAGAACAGTTATATGATTTTTCTCCACTTTTGTTCAGCAGCTCCTATTTAGGAACAAAGGCAGCAGATGAGAGGAGTGAGTCAAATCTGAGGGTTGGCAGGGGCACATTGGCAAAATGACAGAGGAACTAAGGAACCAAGAGAATAAGATAGTGTAGAGTTAAATTGGTTCACCAAAGGGTCAAGATGGGGGAGTGAAAAATACAAAGGAAATTGCTTGGGAAAGAATCAAGGGGTCAAAGTATTGGAGGTCATGGTGTGTAAGAATAGTAGGGTTTGGTAAGGGATGGCAGAGGGAAAGGTGGAAAGTCAATAGCTTGTGGTTGGATAAGAGGATTTCAGAATTCTTTAACACAGAGGTAGTATATTTGTGGGTGATGGCAAGATTAAGGGTATAACCATCTTTCTGTGTGACTGAAGTAAAGTGAAAAGTAGGTCATGGGAAGTGAGTAAATTGATGAACTGATTAGTTAGATATGTTGAAGTACCCTGGTTGAAGGGCAGGAATTAGCATGGATAGAAAAATTGTGAGCCATATACTAAAATCATTGAAGAAGGAAGGAGTGATCTGGGCATCTATAGACAACAACTACCAGGATTTTGATTGAGTGATAGAGATAAATAGTATGCCCTCAAAGGAGAAGAGGTTGCTTAGTGATGGAGGTAGGGAGAGAATCTGGAAGTTGTAATGGGGAGCAAGGAACATTCCAGCTCCTCTATCTTGACCACTGAGTCAAGGGAAATGAGTGAAGATACAGATTGTACTGGAAAGGATGGCTAGGGAGAACATATAATCAAGGGGAACTAGGTTTCTGTAATAGTTACAAGATGGAAGGAGTGGAAGAGGAAAAGATTTAAAATGAAGGGAAGTTTGCTGACTATGCAACAGGCATTCCAGAAGGCACAATGGAAGGGGACAATGATGTTCGGTTGGAACTTTGAAGTGGGAAGGTTGAGGAGGAAGAGAATAAAGTACTGGGTGGTGGAAGATAGGGAATGGGGTTTGGAGGGTGACCTATAGGGATTCAGAACCACTGGGATATGCAGGGTATGACTGGGTAAGAGATTGTTCATCATGGAGAGGAAGGTGCCACTCCTTGTCCCAGAGTAGGCTGAGGACAAGTGCAACATGATATGGGAGGTCCCGTTTAACTACTCCTCTTCTCTCGGAAAAAAAAAATCAGTTCAACAAAACTAGCCAATGCATTAATAATAGTAGTCAGTATTTACATAATGCATGAAGATTTACAAAGCACTTCACATCTCTCAACAACCCTGGCAAATAGATGTTATTTAATGTTATTGTGGCTGTTGTTTTGTCTTTTCAGTTGTGTCCAACTCTTTGTGATACCATCTGGGGTTTTCTTGGAAAAGATACTAGAATGGTTTGCCATTTCCTTCTCCAGCTCATTTCATAGATAAGGAAACTGAGGCAAATGGAATGAAGTGACTTGCCCAGGGTCACACAGATAATAAGTGTTTGAGGCCAGATATGAACTCAGTTCTTTCTGACCCCAAGCCAGGCACTTTATTCTATTGCACCACTTACCTGCCCTATGTATTATTATTCCTATTTTAGATTTGAGGAAATTGTGCCTGAGAGAAGTTAAATGATTTGCCCAAGGTTACACAGCAAATGTCTGAGGCAGGATTCAAACTTGGGGCTTCCTGACTCATTTTTGAATTTTAACTCAGTAGTATTAGCATTGCTCCACTTCTCTATGTTGTCCTCTGTATTTCCTTCTGCCCTCTTCTGTGTTTTTTAAATGTTTCATTGATACTTAAAGATTTTCTTTTCTCCTTTTTTTTTTGCATTATACTTAATAGTGATTAACCAATAAACATTTATTAAGCCCTTACTATGTTCTAGGCATTGTATTAAACTCTGGGGATAAAAATATAAAAAAGACAGTCCCTGCCTTCAAGGGGCTTACAATTTAACGGGGGAAGACAATACACAAAAAGAAGCTAGAAGGGTGGTGGAGAAGGGAAACCAGAAGAGATGGCTTATTGCATAAGTCAGTTGGAGAAATTCTAAATTTGTATAAACAGGTTAGAAACGAGGAGAGGTCTGACAGGCTTTCTCCTTCAACTGAAGTTCATGGTGCCACCCTCCAATTAGAGACTTGGCTGAGGGTGGGGATAGGTAGAGTCTCAAGGCCTATAAGATCTCATAGGATGGTAAGGTTATCTTAATAAAGATTGTCCTAGGGCATGATGGGGAAGTCAGTTGGAGAAGTTCCAACTATCCTCAATCCCTCCCCAAAATTAAAAAAAAAAAAATTAAAGAAAGAGAAGCAAGGAGGGCAGGTATGTCCAGGACTGAAATACATGACACCAGAAGGTCAGTTTCCTCTGATCCCCTTTAAGGAAATTTTTTTTTACATTTACCACTCAATATTTTTCTTAAATGGACTATATCTAGGTCTAAGGGGCAGCAGTGGCACAGTGGATAGAGTGCTGGGCCTGGAGTAAGGAAGACATAAGTTCAAATTTGACATCAGACACTTACTAGCTGTGTGACCCTGAGCAAATCACTCAATCTTGTTTGCCTCAGTTTCCTCATCTGTTCAATGAGTTGGAGAAGGAAATGGCAAACCACTCCAGCATCTTTGTCAAGAAAATCCCAAATGGAATCACTAAGAGTCAGGCACAACTGAAAATGATTGAGCATTTGTGTGACCTATATTATATATTCTGATATATCATCCATGTGACCTATATTATAATCTGAGAAATATGTAAAGTGTTCGCTTATAATGGGACACTTTGGAGAAATCAGATTTATAGGTTAGGGTTATTCTTAATGAATAAATTATGACATTTAAAAATACCTCTTTTCAGTTTCATTTTTCTTTTGGTCATTTTTCCTATAACTCAGGGGTTTTAAACCTGGGGTCTGATTTAAAAAAAATTGATTTAAAAATATTTTGGTAACTATACTACAATATAATTGGTTTCCCTTGCAATACTGTACATTTTATTTTATATATTTAAGAACATTATTCTGTGAGGGGGTCCTTTGGTTTCAGCAGATTGCCAGAGGGGACCACGACATGAAGGTGACTAACTCCGGTTTGAGTTAGAGGATGTAAATGTGTAACCTCAGACTGACATGGGGTTTCAGCTTGAAATGTTGTTAAATCTGTTGAGTAAGATAACCGGATGTGTCTTAGAGACATTCTTTCATAAAAATGTGCTCAGAAGGAGTAATTTATAAAAGGCGTTATCGTATTTTGTTGGATCCTTCCAAATGTCTATCTGCCTCACTACTAGCGTCACTCTCCTACCATAAACATCTATCTCTGAAGTCGATGCTGCTACAAACGTCCTCAAGTGAACCAGAGAGTAAATAACATGACTGGAGATTATTTTAGGCTACATCAAAAAGGAATGAAGGTTTTCTTTCAGATGCAAAAATAGCATGACAGATCCATACCAATCCATCGCTAAGGACCTGTCCACATAGAAAGTGAAAAGGGTTCATTTTCAATTTCTAGTTAAAATAATGGGGTGAAGGGAAGGATTTTCTTTCTTTCTTTCTTTCTTTTTTCAAAGGATAAGGGAGACCTGACAATGCTTATAGGCCAAGAGAAGGAGAGACTAATTACATAAGGAAGATGATTGATGCAATAAGGAAGTTTGAGTCATACGATTTAGAGCTAAAAAGGACTATAAAGGACATTTTATAGATGAGGAAACTGGAGCTCCAAAGTTAAATGATTTTCTCAAGGTCACATAGGTTACAAATAACAAAACTGGGATCTGAATACAGGTCTTATTACTCTGAAGGCCTTGTTCTATGATAACATTAACATATTTAATTTTGTTTGCCTCAGTTTCCTCATCTGTAAAATGCACTGGATAAGGAAACAACAAACCACTCCAATATCTTTGCCAAGAAAACCACAAGTGGGGACACAGAGAGTTGGACATGACTGAAATGACTGAACAATAACAGCAAAAAAGATAACATAACAAATTCTATGATGCCTCCTAAGAGGAAGAAGAGTAATAGGATCAAGGGCAGAGAAATCAAGATTCTCTACAAATCAGGAGCAATCCTCTGCTAAGAGGTCAGTGGTAGAGTTGACTTGAGCTTTAAAATAACTGCTAAGGGGGATGGGATAAAGTGAAAAGGGGTAGTGATAGGGAATGGGCCTGTGTTTTCACTGAAACAGGGAGCTCCCAAATGAGAAAGCTGCTTCTACCAGGGTGGCTAGGTACCTTGTTTTATAGTCTTAGAAAGTTTCCGGGGGGGGGCGGGCGGGGTGGAGTCAAGATGGTGGAGTAAAAGCAGGGACTTGATTGAGATCTCCCCCAAACCCCTCCACATACCTATAAAAATTACTCTAAATAAATTCTAGAGCAGCAGAACCCACAAAATGACAGAGTGAAACAGATCTCCAGCCTAAGACAGCTTGGAAAGGTGACAGGAAGGGCCCATCGTACCGGACTGGGAACAGAGTGCAGTCTAGCATAGGCCCTGTCAGCAAAGACAGGATAGGAGCAGGCCTTAGGGAACTGACTCACTGGCAGCTGTGGCAGTTTCCAGGCTTCTCAATCCAAAAACGCCAAAGATGTCATAGAAAGTCATTAGGAAAATTCTGTGGGGCCTGTGAGGAGGAAGAATGTGGTTTGGCTGGGGTCTGACCTCAGCCCCGTGGTGGTGGAGGTGGTGGTGGTGGCAGCAGCAGCAGCAGCAAAGAGTTAGAAAGTCAAGTATTTAGCTGGGAAGATAAGCAACAAACTGTAACAATAAGCACCTTAGTATACCCAGAATGGCTGGGTATACTGCTAGCACAGGTTCTTCTGTTTTACTAAAGGAAAACAACTTTCAAGGGGCCAACAATCTTTAATTAAACACGTGTGTGTGTGTGTGTGTGTGTGTGTGTGTGTGTGTGTGTATACATATACACATACATACATACATACATATATATTTAGTTCAGGGGAAAAAGTCAGCACCCTGAACTTCAGAAAATACAAACAGAAGTTACAAGCAGACAAAAAATACAGACAGAGAAAATAACACACTTCAATATACCAAAAGACAGGACTTCTAGCTGTCTGACTGTTACATATATACATAGTTAGTTACCAGAGAGAAAAGCACCAACATCTGGATTTTCAAAGCTGGGGACTCAATGGCTACCCAGAGTCTCATCTGGCCAAACCACATAACTCTTCCCAAAGTAAGCCCCAAAGCAAAACCTCACTTAAGAGTATATATACCCTTCTTCAGGGCCAGAGGACATCACAACCTTCATGACTCATTGCCTAATTACAAAATAACAAAAGGTGTGGACCTTCCTGAAACACAAGCCTCCCCCTAATCAAGCCCCTCCTGTTGGGTTCCACTTGAGGCCCATTAAGGGTCAGGGAAGATCTTCAAATTCCCTTACCATTACAAAAGCACAAAAAATTCAGAGTATAGAATCTTACTTTGATGACAAAGAAGGACAAAACGTACAATCAGAAGAAGACGATAAATAAAGTCAAAGCTCCTACATCAAAAACCTCCCAGAAAAATATAAATTGTCACAGGCCCAATGAAAGAGCTGAAAAAGGATTTTGAAAATCAAGTAAGAGAAGTAGAGGAATAATTGGGAAGAGAAATGAGTGATGCAAGAAAATAATGAAAAACAAGTCAACAGCTTGCTAAAAGAGACCCCTCAAAATACTGAAGAAAATAACCCCTTAAAGATAGGTTAACCCAAATGACAAAAGAGGTCCAAAAAGCCAATAAGGAGAAGACTGCCTTAAAAAGCAGAATTGGCCAATGGCAAAGGAGCTCACTGAAGAAAATCATTCCTTAAAAATTAGAATGGAGGAAAATGAAAGCTAATGACTTTTGAGAAATCAAGAAATTTTAAAATAAAACCCAAAGAATGAAAACAAAGAAGAAAATGTGAAATATCTCATTGGAAAAACCACTGACTTGGAAAATAGATCCAGGAGAGAAGTTTCCCAGAGCATTGAGAGGTTAAATGACTTGCTCAGTATCACACAGCTAGTTTCTGGAAGAGATTTGACTAGAGAGCCTAGCTCTTCCTGGTTCTGAGGGCATCTGACTACCAACCACATCACAGTTATCAGGTAAATGTATCTGGATTATTTGATTTGTAGATTATAAAAACAAAATGTTTCCTGATTTTCTCAAGGTGTCCTAATAAAAGGGGATGTAGAATCTTATCTGTGATACCAGGTACTATAGGACCATTTGTTGTTGTTTGTCCTTTGTTGTCAAAGAGTACCATGACATCAGGAAGGTGATGCTGTGACTTGCAACCGAATTGGATTTAAGTGAGGGAGGGCTGTGCAAAGTCACTCGTGTCACCTTTTCCTCTGGAGCCATCTGGGTCCTGTGGCAAGGTATAGATCAGATGACTGGAGCTGGCCCCAGATTCCATATGCCATTTGAACCCAGGCAGATGCATATCTCTGATGTGATTATTGGGGGGGGAGGAGGGAAGAGGGGAGGAAGCTTGGGAAGGAAAATAAAAAGAAAGCAAGAAACAATGAACACTCACAGGACACTAGCCAACTGATATAGGTATAAACTTTCCCAGGGAATTCTACTGCTTAAATTGCCTGACTAGTGCCCAGCTGCTAGTGCTAGGACAGCTAGGCAGTAGGTAGAGTGTGGTCCTGGAGTCAGGAAGACATGAGTTTGAATCTGACCTTCCATCTTATCCCCTCCCCCCCACTTACTCTATTTTCTACTTTGACCCTGTCCCTTTTTAAAAGTATTTGCTTCTAACTACCTTTTCCCTTAGTCTACCCTCCCTTCTATCATCCCCCCTCTTATCCCCTTCCCCCCTACTTTCCTATAGGGTAAGATACCCAACTGAGTCTGTATGTTATTCCCTCCTTAAGCCAATTCAATGAGAGTAAGGTTGACCTATTCCCTTTCACCTTCCTGCTCTTTCCTTCCATTATAACAGTTTTCTCTTGCCTCTTTTGTATGAGATAATTTACCCTATTCTATATCTCCCTTTCTCCTTCTCCCAATATATTCCACTCTCACCTCTTAATTTTATTTTTTAGATATCATCCCTTCCTATTCAACTGATCCTGTGCCCTCTGTTTATGTATACATGTACGCACATATACACACATTCACACATGTATTTATACACACATGCACCCTATGCATACATATACATTTGTATAGATATGTATACATATTTATTCCCTTCAACTGTCCTCATACTGAGAAAAGTCTCATGAGTTACAATTATCATTTTTCCATGTAGGAATGTAGTTATTTCAATTTTATAAGTTCCTTATGATTTCTTTTTCCTGTTTACCTTCTCATGATTCTCTTGCTTCATGTATTTGAAAGTCAAAATTTTTATTCAGCTATGGTTTTTTCATCAAGAGTACTTGCAAGTCCTTCATTTCATTGAATGACCATATTTTCCCCTGAAGCATTATACTCAGTTTTGTTGGGTAGGTGATTCTTAGTTTTGATCCTAGCTCCTTTGACCTCTGGAATATCATATTCCAAGACCTTTGATCCCTTAATGTAGGAGCTGCTAGATCTTGTGTTATCCTGATTGTGTTTCTACAATACTCAAATAATTTCTTCCTGATAGCTTGTAATATTTCCTCCTTGACCTGGGAACTCTGGAATTTGGCTATGATATTTCTGGGAGTTTTCTTTTTGGGATCTTTTTCAAGAGGCAATCAATGAATGTTTTCAGTTTCTATTTTGCCCTCTGGTTCTAGAATATCAGGGCAATTTTCCTTGATAATTTCTTGCAAGATGGTGTACAGGCTCTCTTTTGATCATGGCTTTCAGGTAGTCCAATAATTTTTAACTTTTCTCTGTTTTCCAGGTCAGTACTTTTTCCAATGAGATATTACACATTGCCTCTATTTTTTTCATTTGTTTGGATCTGTTTTATAGTATCTTGATTTCTCATAAAGTCATTAGCTTCCATTTGCTCCAATCTAATTTTTTTCTCTTTGTTTTTTTTTAAACAAATGCTTTATTAACTTCTGTTTTACATCATTCATTTCTGCCAGATTTTGAGTTACAATCATTTCCCCCCCGTTATTCCCCGACCCAACCTCCCAGAATAGCAGTCCCACAAGATATCCCTTCCTCCAAACTGCTCTCTCCCAAACCTTCTCCCATACCCCCTTTGACTTTTCCATTAGAGGAAGATGAATCTTTGTGTCCCAATGCCTGCACATCTTATCTCCCAATTATAAGCAAAAGAGTATTAATAAAAGTATCTATATATATTTGAAACATTTAATGTTAAGACCTCGAATTTCAGATCCATTTCCTTCCTCCCTTGTCACCCATTTCCTCTGGGGAGATAAGTAATTCAGTATAGGTTGTACATGTCTAGCTATGAAAAACATTATCATAGTAGATATATTGTACAAGGCTGCTTATACTTCCCTCCCACTCATCCCACCCCCCACCTGGTCCATTCCCTACATGATCCTGTCCCTCTTCTATAGTGGGTACTTCCAACCTCCCCTCCCCCCAAGGTTGCCCTCCCATCCTTCATCCCTCCTTTCATCCCCTTTCCCCTATTCTGCTGCAGGTTGAGATATCCCATTTAGTATGTATGTCATTCTCTCCCTGAACCACATTCAATGAGAATGTGGTTTTGCCTTTTTTGCCTTCCTATTCTGTCCCTCCCTTGCAGCCACTTCCCCTTGCTTCTTCTACATGAGATAGTTTACCCTCCCCTGTCTCTCCCCATCTCCTTTTGCCACTTTCACCTCTCACCTCATAATTTCATCCCTTGAGTATTCTCCCTTCCCAACAAATTCAACCTATGCCCTCTATCCATATATAACTGTAACCATATACACACACATTCACATATGTATTCATATGACCACACACCCTTCTTCCATTATTTTCATAGTGAGAAAGATATCATCACTCACAGTTACTGCTTTTCCATATAAGAATGTAAATGGTTCAACTTTGATAAGTTCCTTTTGATTTCTTTTCCCTGATTGCCTTCTCAGGCATCTCTTCCTTCTTGTGTCTGGATGTCAAATTTTCTATTCAGTTCTGGTTTTTTCCTCAAGAATGCTTGAAAGTCCTCTATTCCACTGAATGACCATATTTTCCCTGGAACAAAATACTCAGTTTTGCTGGGTAGGTGACCCTTGGGTTCATTCCCAGTTCTTTTGCCCTCTGGAATATCATATTCCATGCCCTTCGATCCCTCAGTGTAGAAGCTGCCAGGTCCTGGGCTATTCTGATTGTGTTTCCACAATATTGAAATTGTTTCTTCCTGGCTGCTTGTAGTATTTTCTCCTTGATCTGGGGATTCTAGAACCTGGCTATAATATTCCTGGGAGTTTTCTTTTGGGGATCTTTTTCAAGAGGTGATCTGTGGATTCTTTCAACCTCTATTTTGCCCTCTGGGTCTAAAACATCAGGGCAATTTTCCTTGAGAATTTTTGAAGGGTGATTTCTAGGTTCTTTCTTTGATCATGGCTTTCAGGTAGTCCAATAATTTTTAAATTGTCTCTCCTGGATCTATTTTCCAGGTCAGTGGTTTTTCCCATGAGATATTTCACATTGCCTTCTATTCTTTTATTTGTTTGGATCTGCTTAACAGCATCTTGATTTCTCATAAAGTCATTAGCTTCCATTTGCTCCAGTCTAACTCTGAAGGAATGAATCTCCTCAGTGAACTTTTGAGATTCTTTTTCCATCTGGCAAATTCGACTTTTTAAGGCATTCTTCTCTTCTTTGCCCTTTTGGGCCTCCTTTGCCATTTGAGTTAGTCTATTTTTTAAGGTGTTGTTTTCCTCAGTCAGGCTGTTGATCCTCATTTCATACTTTTCCTGCATCCTTCTCATTTCTCTTTCCAATCTTTCCTCCACTTCTTTTATTTGATTTTTAAAGTCATTCTTAAGGTCCTCTATGGCCTGCAACCCATTCATGTTTTCCCCTGGGGCTTTTGGAGCAGGACTTCTGACCTCACAGTCCTTTTCCCGCTCTATGCCCCCAAAATAGGAGTCTAGGGTTGCATTTTTCTGTTTCCTTTGCCTTGGCATGTTGCCACTTAATTACTTGAGTTTTGGGCTTGTTACCACACTATGGCTTTAAGGCCAGATAGAGGAAATTTCGTCCTGAACGTGTGGGGGGCAACTTCCATTTCTGGCAAGCTGTAAACCCACCCACGACTTCCACCCTAGATCACAATCCAGATCCAGGGAGGTTAAAGCAAGAGCGATTACCCCCCAAGACTGATCGCTGGATCTCCCTACCAATTTGCAGGCTGGGAGCGGGAGCTGCCTCTGAAAACTACAAAATGGTGTTTGTCCTCAGCGGCTTCTAGCCCCCAGGGGAGGGAGCCAACGCATTCCTCAAATAAGGGTCCCAAAGTCGATAGGATACTAACCTCTTACTTTGTCCTAGGCATGTCTGTGTTGATAATTCTGGAGTCCCCACAGTTGCTGGTGTTCTGGGGTCCCTCCAGCCGGCTGCTGGCCCTGCCGCCCTGGGGCTAAAACCTCGGCTCACATGGACCTGGGCTCGGCTCGGCTGGGCTCGGCTCCCGAGTTCTGCGCGCTGCCAGCTCCCAGACCACTGCGGAGGTCCTTCCTGCAGGGATGCTGGGCTGTCCTCAGCGGGAGGTTAGCTTCTCTGTGTTGTTCTGTGGGTCCTGGGGCTCCAGAAGTTTTTCAGAGTCCCCTTTTACATAGTTTGGGGGGAATCTGGGGGCAGAGTGGCTTGGATGAGCTGTTTCTACTCCACCATCTTGGCTCCACCCCCTCCAATCTAATTTTGAAGGAATTATTCTCTTCAGTGAGTTTTTGAAATTCCTTTTCCATCTGGCCAATTTGACTTTATAAGGCATTCTTCTCCTCATCAGCTTTTTGGACCTCTTTTGCCATTTGAGTTTATTTTTTAAGGTGTTGTTTTCTTTGGCATTTTTGGGTCTCCTTTAAAAGAATGCTGAATTGCTTTTCATTATTTTCTTGCATCATTCTCATTTCTCTTCCCAATTTTTCCTCTACTCTTAATTGATTTTGAAAATCCTTCTTGAGCTCCTCCATGGCTTGTAACTAGTCATATTTTTCTTAGAAGCTTTTGATGCAGGAGTTTTGCCTTTGTTGTCTTTTTCTGGTTACATGTTTTGATCTTTTTTGTCCCCCCAAAAAAGGATTCTATGTTCTGATTGTGCTTCTTCTGTTTACTCATCTTGCCAGCCAATTATTTGACTTTTGAGCTCTTTGGCACAATAGAACTCTGCTTCTAGAGTGAGAGAGCTGTGTCCCAAATTGCTGGGGTTTTCATAGTTGGCAGAGCTATGAAGAGGTCATCCTCTCCATAACCACCACAAGCTCTGGCAGCTTGTATTTCTCGCCCCAGGAGCACTGCCCAAGACTGTGACCCAGATCCAAGCAAGTCAAAGCAAGAGTGATAAATCTCTGAACGGTCACTTGGTCCCTCTACAATCTGCAGGCCTGGAGCTCCAGAGGCAGCCATGCAGCAGTATCTGCAACTGCTGCTGAGCCTCTGCCCCCTCTCACCCTGGGGTCAGGGACCAGACTGAGCTCTTTTCTACCCAGTTCCAACAGAGCTCCCCACTGGCCTTTTACTTTCTCTTTGGTGTTTATGGATTGAGAAGTCTGGAAACCACCACAGCTGCTGGCAATTCAGTCTCCTGAAGTCTGCTTTGGTTGGTCTGTGCCACTGGTTGGGGCAGCCCTGGGTCTGTGCTCATGTGCCTCACATAGGACTGTGCTTGGCTCCCTGCTTGGTGCAATAGACCCTTCTTGTTCCTTTTATGACACTTTTTTTCTCAGTGGGGAATGCTAACGAATACACTGAGATATAGGAGGTAAATGGGGTGAACTATCTGTGACTTGAGCTGGAGTGGAAAACATAAATTGGTTGATGTGGTAAAAAAAAGTGGCATTCCCAAAGCCCTCTGAGGAGATTCTTTATGTGAAGGGCATTGCTATGATGCAGGGGCAGACCATTTTAGTCCTGGACATGTGAAAGAACAATAACACCAGCAGCTGAGGTGCTAGTGTAATAATTCTATATGTCATCTGCTGGAGAATTAGACCCAAACAAGTGCTGGGAAGTAGTAATCAGAAAAAAGACCAGAAACCAGTGTGGTGGAAGGGAGAGCAAGGGAGAGAGACAGACAGACAGGCACACAGAGAGATACTGAGACAGGGAGGCAGAGAGGAGAAGGAAAAGGAGAAGAAGAAGAAGAAGAAGAAGAAGAAGAAGAAGAAGAAGAAGAAGAAGAAGAAGAAGAAGAAGAAGAAGAAGAAGGAGGAGGAGGAGGGGGAGGAGAGGAGGAGGAGGAGGAGGAGGAGGAGGAGGAGGAGGAGGAGGAGGAGGAGGAGGAGAAGGAGAAGGAGAAGGAGGAGATGGTGGTGGTAGAGGAAAGAGAGAGAGAGAGAGAGAGAGAGAGAGAGCAAGTTACCATAGTGGAGGATAACCCGGTGAAAGAGAAGCTTAGCAGGGAGCCATAGCAGGTCCCTGTCTCTTGTGGAGATATTACTGACTACTCAGATATTCCCCTTTCCAAAGGAAGAGGACTAAGAACATAGTAACCACAAGGAACAATTGGATAATTCTCCAACTCCTGCATCAGATAGATAGTAAAAACTATAGACACTCTTAAAGGGGCAAGCGTTCTTTACTTTTTTTCATATACCTGTTTAAAAGGACTAGGTATTTTCCTCTTACCTAGGCTGGAAGTATAGAAGTTTCCTATAACCTGAGCATACTGCCACTTGCCAGGGGAATTTTGACCTGCTCTGTTTCCAATCTAGGTTGGTTCACCTGTCCTTAGGTAAATTGTGGCTTCTATTCTTGGAGTCTGAACTTAGTGCAGACACTCAATCAGCAAAGCCCACTGCAGCTCACAATTACCAAGGTAAAAAAAATCTGCCAGATATAACCTTCCTGTAGTGGGGAGTACATCACTATGACCAGCCATATAATAATTATGGCTCTTCTAACTAAAGTGTTGAATAGTAGCACAATTTAAAATTTTATCTTGGAGGAAGCCAGAGCTTAGAAATACTACCAGGAAGACAATAGCCTAGTTTATACTGTAACAATTGTGACCTTCTATAGACAAGGTGATAAGAGTTGGAAAGTTTGGTACTTGGCTTTATTATATTATGATTTCAGTCAACATTATTCACAAAATATTGGAAGTAAGAACTGCTCAATTTTGCATAGAGAACTCTGTGCTTGCTGTGTATGTAAAGATGGATTCTTGTGCATATTAAATAGTTTTTTCCCTTTGAAAACAATCCCTTTGTGAGTTTCCAAGGATTCACACAGGGTCAACATCTAGCATTTTTGTATTTTTCCCAATGTCTAGTATGATTCTTTGTGTATAGTAGCCCCTCCAAAAAATGTGCTGAATCAAATAAAAGCCACCTTAAGCAAATATCCTACTGAACAATAGTTTTTAAAAGATAGAGCATTACCTTAGTTCAGTCAGACTGATGTATGTGTATAGTAAGAAGAATCTCATTTTAATAGAATTCGCTTAATTAGAATCACTCTAATATGTTGAAAGTGTTTGAGCCGTAACAATGCAAATGTGAGTATGAAGTTCCTGTTTAAGACCGAATAGTCTAAATGTTCCACTTGAAAACAATAATAGCTACAGTATATCAATGTCCCTTACTCCTGGAAGCAGTCATGCTTCAGGGCTCAAATCAAAAATCACATAGGGCCAAAAGGAAATTCCTTTCCTATGTTACTGTCCTGCACAATTAGCCAAGTGGATTATGAAACATTATAATGTCTTCCTAGCACACGGGGCTCAATGGTCAATGAAGCCAGAAAACTTTCAAGTATGAATTTGGGAAATGTGGTAATTATTATTCTTAAAGCATTCAGTAAGAGCAAAGCAAAGAAACTGGTATGTTGGTTCCCTTGGGCAATCTCCAGCATCTATTTGAACCTGGCAAGTTGACAAAGCAACAGTTAGACATCCACCATGTACTCCTGCTAAACTTAGACCATTACTTCTAAGCCTTGGGATTTTTCCTCAATAGTCCCACTAAAAAGCTATTCTTAATTCAAGATTTACTTAGGATTAATCTCTACCCCAAACCATAGTTCATGAGCCCCTACCCATGTTTCACTTACCAGATCAACAGAAAACACATTTGTTCAAAGCAAAAAAGATTGAACAAGATAGGAACATAAATGACAAGGAAAACTGCTCTGTACACATGGGGATATAATCTTCCTCACATTCTCATAGCGCTCAAAGGAGAAGGCAGGTACATGTGTATGAAAAAGCTATGGCCAGGGATGCATCCTGCCAAGAACACCTAGCTCATTACCATTTGCTGTTTCTACCACAGAGAAAATGATGTCACTGAGCTGTGGGCTGCTGCACCCTCCTATACCCCTGAGTTATTTTTTTCCATTGCTCTACCAAGGGCTAGTCCTTCCATGACTGGACAACTTGATGATGATAATGATGATGAAGTCTGAAAAGCACTTTGCAAATATTATCTCACTTGTTCCTCAAAACAATCCTGGGAGCTGGGTGCTAGTATCATCATTATTTTACAGATGAGGAAACTGAGGCAAACAGAGGTTAAATGACTTGTCAAGGGTCAGATAGCTAGTAAATGTCTATGGCCATGTTTGAGCTCAAGTCAGTCTGACTCCAGGTCCAGTGATCTATCCCACTGTGGCAAAAAGCTGCCTGAGAGAATTCTATGAGGATTCTTTGCTGTCCTTATTTGTCACGTACTGGTCTTCACTTTTTATGTAGACTTGCCAAAGTTGAGGAATTAGTCACCACATATAAAACAAGAAGCCAGCAGTGAAGTATGACTGTTATTAAAGTTTAATCTATAATCAAAGTTCACTGAAGCATAAAATTCATTTCTAACATCTCAGTAGGGCTCAAAACAGAGGCTTTCATATTTCATAGGCTATAAATAGTAAAGAGAGATTAAAAAGTGATTTTTAAATACTTGAAGTATTTTATTTATCTATTTCTAATTTATTTATTTTTCCAAATAGCAATCATAGAATAATCAAATTGAATCAAACCAAAACGAAACCCCAAACCTCAGAAACAATTAAACAAAAAAAAATTGAAAGCATTTGATGGAATGGGAATAGAACACCTTTTATTTCCTCATCAATGATCTTTTGTCCATTAACTTCAAGATAAACAGTAGAGAGAGAGAGAGAGAGAGAGAGAGAGAGAGAGAGAGAGAGAGAGAGAGAGAGAGAGAGAGAAGAGAGGGGAAGAGGGAGGGAGGGAAAAGGAGAGAGAGAGAGGGAGAGAGAGAGAAAAGATAGCAAGAACAAGATTAAGAGAAAAATGATAGAACATTTATTAAGTCCTTACTATGTGAACTAAGTGCTAGAGAAATAAATGCAAGTAAACAAAACAGTCTGTGCCCTCAAGGAGTTTCCACAGCAATAACAGAAATTCACACATGAAGAGGATCTGGGAAAAGGAGGAAAGGGAAGGAAGAGTACTCAGGAGACAGAGGTTTGGAAATAGTAGTTGGAAAGCGAGACAGAGCATTGGTGCTGGGCAAGATTAGGCAAAGTTCCCTTATCAGAGCCCTAGGTAATTCTTGGAGTGGAGCCCATATTTCCAATGGGAAGGAGGTAGAGATATGCTGAAAGTGGGAGTGGCTTGATTTGAAGCTGGTGATGGAAATGAGGTGGAGATTTAAGTAACTGTAATTTTAAAAAAAATCACTAGTTTTACTGCTGCTTCCTCAATATAGCTGAAGTTAGTGTATAAATTGTTCTTTTAGGTCTTTCTTTACTCTAAATCTCTTTATGACTTCCCTATTTATATTCTGAACAGTTACCGTTTCATGTGTCACAATTACATTACTGTTTAGTCATTTTTGATTGTTAAATATAATTTGTTTCCAGTTTTTTTGTTTAATTTGTTTTGTTTTTGCTATTAAAACCAGGGTTACGGGGCGGAGCCAAGATGGTGGAGTAGAAACAGCACGTCCAAGGCTCTCTCCCCCCAGATTACCTCCAAACTATGTAAAAGGGGATTCTGAACAACTTCTGGAGCCCCAGCACCCAAAGAACGACACAGAGAAGCTAACCGCCCACTAAGGACAGCCCAGCAGCCCTGCAAGAAGGGCCAGCCCAGTGCTCTGGGAGCCAGCAGCACAGCGCGCTGAGAGCTGAGCCCAGGTCCTCGGTTTTAGCCCCAGGGCAGTCGGGCCAGCAGCCGGCTGGAGGGACCCCAGAACACCAGCAGCTGTGGCGATTCCAGAATGGTCAACACAGACATGCCTAGGACAAAGTGAGAGGTTAGTGCCCTATGGACTTTGGGACCAGTATTTGGGGAATTCGTCGGCTTCCTCCCCTGGGGTCTAGAAGTTGCTGAGGAGACACGCCATTTTGCAGTTTTCAGTGGTGGCTCCAGCTCCTGGCCTGCGAACTGTAGGGAGATCCAGCAATCAGTCTCGGGGGGGTAATTGTTCCTGCTTTAACCTCCCTGGATCTGGATTGTGGTCTGGTGGGGAGGTCATGGGGTGGGTTTCCAGCTTGCCAGAAATGGAAGTTGTCCCCCCACACAGGGATGAAGCTCCCCTGTCTGGTGGCAGAGTTCTACTGTGGCAACAAGCCCAAAAGTCAAGTAATTAAGTGGCAACATACCTAGGCAAAGGAAACAAAATAAACAGAAAAATGCAACCTTAGACTCCTATTTTGGGGGCAAAGAGGATTGAAGCATGGAACAGTCAGAGGACCGTGAGGTCAGAAATCCTGCTCCAAAAGCCCCAAAGAAAAATATGAGCAGATTACAGGCCATCGAGGACCTTAAGAAGGACTTTAAAAATCAAATAAGAGAAGTGGAGGAAAAATTGGGGAGAGAAATGAGAAGGATGCAGGAAAAGTATGAAATGAGGGTCAACAGCCTGACTGAGGAAAACAACACCTTAAAAAATAGACTAACTCAAATGACAAAGGAGGCCCAAAAGGGCAATGAGGAGAAGAATGCCTTAAAAAGTCGAATTTGCCAGATGGAAAAAGAATCTCAAAAGTTCACTGAGGAGATTCATTCCTTCAGAGTTAGACTGGAGCAAATGGAAGCTAATGACTTTATGAGAAATCAAGATGCTGTTAAGCAGATCCAAACAAATGAAAGATTAGAAGGCAATGTGAAATATCTCATGGGAAAAACCACTGACCTGGAAAATAGATCCAGGAGAGATAATTTAAAAATTATTGGACTACCTGAAAGCCATGATCAAAGAAAGAACCTAGAAATCACCCTTCAAGAAATTCTCAAGGAAAACTGCCCTGATGTTTTAGATCCAGAGGGCAAAATAGAGGTTGAAAGAATCCACAGATCACCTCCTGAAAAAGATCCCAAAAAGAAAACTCCCAGGAATATTATAGCCAGGTTCCAGAATCCCCAGATCAAGGAGAAAATACTACAAGCAGCCAGGAAGAAACAATTTCAATATTGTGGAAACACAATCAGAATAGCCCAGGACCTGGCAGCTTCTACACTGAGGGATCGAAGGGCATGGAATATGATATTCCAGAGGGCAAAAGAGCTGGGAATGAACCCAAGGGTCACCTACCCAGCAAAACTGAGTATTTTGTTTCAGGGGAAAATATGGTCATTCAGTGGAATAGAGGACTTTCAAGCATTCTTGAGGAAAAAGCCAGAGTTGAATAGAAAATTTGACATCCAGACACAAGAAGCAAGAGATACCTGAGAAGGTAATCAGGGAAAAGAAATCAAAAGGAAATTATCAAAGTTAACCTATTTACATTCCTACATGGAAAAACAATAACTGTGACTGATGAAACTTTTCTCAGTATGAAAATAATGGAGGAAAGTTATATGGTCACATGAATACATATGTGAATGTGTGTATATATGTTTACCGTTATTCATGGATAGAGGGCATAGGTTGAATTTGTTGGGAAGGGAGGATACCTAAGGGGTGAAATTATGAGGTGAGAGAGGAAAGTGGCAAGAGGAGATGGGGAGAGACAGGGTAGGGTAAACTATCTCATGTAGAAGAAGTAAGAGGAAATGGCTGCAGAGGAGGGGAAGAATAGGAAGGCAAAAAGGCAAAACCACATTCTCATTGAATTTGGTTCAGGGAGAGAATGACATACATACTAAATGGGATATCTCAACCTGCAGGAGAATAGGGGGAAGGGGGATGAGAGGGGGGATGATGGATGGGAGGGCATTCTTGTGGGGAGGGGAGGTTGGAAGTACCCAGTATAGAAGAGGGACAGGATCAAGTAGGGAATGGACCAGGTGGGGGGTGGGATGGGTGGGAGGGAATTGTAAGCAGCCTTGTACAATGTATCTACTATGGTAATATTTTGGATAGCTATACATGTACAACACATACTGAATTACTTATCTTCCCAAAGTGAATGGGTGACAAAGGAGGAAGGGAATGGATCTGAAATTTGAGGTCTTAAAATTAAATGTTTCAAATATATATAAATACTGTTATTAATACTTTTTTGCATGTAATTGGGAGATAAGATGTACAGGCATCGGGCACAGAGATTCACCTTGCTCTAATGGAAAAGTCGAAGGGGGTAAGGGAGAAGATATGGGAGAGAGCAGGATGGAGCAAGCGATATCTTGTGGGACTGCTATTCTGGGAGGGTGGATAGGGGAAAAACAGGGGAAAATTGTAACTCAAAATCTGGTGGAAATGAATGATGTAAAACAGGAGTTAATAAAGCATTTGTTTAAATAAAAAAAATAAAACCAGGGTTGCTATAAATGTTTTTGCATTAGTAGGACATTTCTTCTTGTCACTTAACCTTCTTAAGAAATAATCTTTTGTTATTGTTGTTATTTTTGTTTTTGCTTTTTGGAGGGGAGAAGGTAGGGCAATTGGGGTTAAGTGACTTGCCCAAGGTCACATGGCTAGTTTTTGCATTAAGTGTCTGAGGCCGGATTTGAACTCGGGTACTCCTGACTCCAAGGCCTGTGTTCTTAAGATATAAACTTAAGGGGGTGGAGCCAAGATGGCAAAGTAAAGGCAGGGACTCACCTCAGCTGTCCCCTAAACTCCTCCAAATACCTTTAAAAAAGACTCTAAAATTCTAGAGCAGCAGAATCCTCAAAAAGACAGAGAAACACATTTCCAGCCCAAGAAAACCTGGAAGGTTGATAGGAAAGTTTTGTTGTACCAGGTGGAGAGAGGAGCACAGTCCAGTTCAGGTCATGTCAATACAGATTGGGCCCCAGCAAACCTGGAGTAGGCATCAGGGGACTGAATCATTAGCAGCTGTGTCAGTTTCCAGACTTCTCAGGCACAGATTCCAAAGATGACTTAGAAGGTCTGCAGGAAATGTTTTTTAGACCTCAGTGAGAGAGGAGTGCAGTCCAGCACAGGCTGTGCCAGCACAGCCCCAGCCCCAGAAAACCCTGAGCAGGCCATGGGAGTGACCGAATCAAAAGTGGCAGTGGTGGTAGTGGCAGCAGCAGTAACTGCTTCCAGAGTTCTCAGCCCACAGACAGTAAGGGGATTGAACAACTGGTACAAAGGAGATTATAGGGGTACAGGAGTCTCTTTATTGGCACTAAGGTAAGATTCTATTGCTTTGCCCATATTTGGATTTGGGTCACAGTCCTGGGTGGCAGTCCTGGGATGAGGAGGAACACTGGCATGATAGAGCTTGTGGCTGCATTGGATCAAGGACCCTTGTCACAGTTCCAAAGTAGAAAAGAGTGCTTGTGGTCCCTCACAGACCAGAGCATAGGCCAGGGGAGAAGTAAACACCTCTCTTTTGATCACACCACCTTGGAACAACTGAAAACTTACAAGTCCCTAGAAGTATCTCTTAAAAAAGCTGCATAAAACCCCTGAAGCTTGGGACAGTGTGCTGTCCACCCTGGAAGCAGAGCCCTACCTTAGCAAGAGTTAAAAAGTCAAGGAATAGGCTGGGAAAATGAGCAGACAACAGAAAAAAACTGACTATACAAACTTAGTTTGGTGACAAGGAAGATCAAAACACATACTCAGAAGAAGTCAACAAAGTCAAAGTTCCTATATCAAAAGCCTCCAAGAAAAATATGAATTGGTTGCAGGCCATGGAAGAGCTGAAAAAGGACTTTGAAAATCAAATAAGAGAAGTAGAGGAAAATTTGGGAAGATAAATGAGAGTGATGAAAGAAAATCATGAAAAATGAGTCAACAGCCTGCTAAAGGAGACCTAAAAATTACTAAAGAAAATAACACCTTAAAAATAGACTAGACCAAATGTCAAAAGAGATCTAAAAAGCCAATGAGGAGAAGAATGCCTTAAAAAACAAAATTGGCCAAGTGGAAAAAGAGGTCCAAAAGCTCACTGAAGAAAATAATTCCTTAAAAAGTAGAATGGAGTAAATGGAACTTAATGACTTTATGAGAGATCAAAAAGAAATAAAAAATCAAGAGAATGAAAAAAATAGAAAAACAGTGTTAAATATCTCATTGGAAAAACAACTGACCTGGAAAATAGGTCCAGGAGAGATAATTTAAAATTATTGGACTATCTGAAAGCCATGATCAAAAGAAGAGCCTAAGCATCATCTTTCAAGATATTATCAAAGAAAACTGCCCTGATATTCTAGAAGTAGAGGGCAAAATAGAAATTAAAAGAATCTACTGAATATTTCCTGAAAGAAATCCCAAAATGAAAATTGCCAGGAATATTATAGCCAAATTCCAGAGTTCCTAAGTCAAGGATAAAATATTACAAGTAGCCAGAAAGAAACAATTCAAGTATTGTGGAATCATAGTAAGAATAACAGAAGATTTAGCAGCTTCTACATTAAAGAATTGGAGGGTTTGGAATATGACATTCTGGAGGGCAAAGGAGCTAAGATTACAACCAAGAATCACTTACTCAGCAAAACTGAATATAATTCATGAAGGGAAACAATGGATATTCAATGAGATGAAAGAATTTCATGCATTCTTGAGAAAAGACCAGAGCTAAATAGAAAACTTGACTTTCAAATGCAAGACTCAAGAGAAGCTTAAAAAGGTAAACAAGAAAGAGAAAATTAAACTGTTTACATTCCTTCATGGAAAGAGGATATTTGTAACTCATAAGACCTTTCTCATTTTTAGGGTAGTTAGAAGTATACATAGACAGAAGCACAGGTTCGAGTTGAATATGAAGGAATGATATGTAAAAAAATAAAATTAAGGGGTGAAAGAGGAATGCAATGGGAGAAAGAGAAAGGGAGAGGTAGAATGGGGGTAAATTATCTCACATAAAAGAGGCAAGAAAAGGCTTTTACAGTGGAGGGGGAAGATGGAGGTATGAGAGGGAATGAATGAACCTTACTCTCATCAGAATTGGTTCAAAGAGGGAATAACATACAAACTCAGTTGGGTACTGAAATCTATTTTACCCTACAGGAAACTAGGGGGAAAGGGGATAAGAGAGGGGGTGGTGATAGAGGGGATGTAAGATTGGGGAGAGGGTAGTCAGAAGCAAAACACTTTTGAAAAGGGACAGGGTGAAAGTAAAGAGAGAATGGAATAAACAGGGCGAGGATAGGATGGAGAGAAATATAGTTCATCTTTCACAACATGACTATTATGGAAGGGTTTTACAGACTACACATATATAACCTATATCAAATTGCTTGCCTTCTCAATGGGAGGGGAGATGGGGAGGGAGCAACAGAGAGAATTTGGAACTCAAAGTTTTAAAAATGAATGTTAAAATTGTTTTTATTTGTAACTGGGAAAAAATAAAATATTAAATAAAATTTTTAAAAAATGTAGACTTTAAAGCTGTATTATTGGATCAACATGTCTGTAACTTGAATTGTATAATTCCATATTACCCCAAATCAATGCAAAATTCTGCCAGCATTGAATTAATAGGTCTGATTACCCACATCTCCACCATCATTAGATTTTGTCATCTTTTACCATCTTTATCAATTTGCTGACTGTTAGATGGTACCTTGGACTTAGTTTTCATTTCTGTGATTATTGTTCTAAATACTTTTTGAATGATTGTGATATTTTCTTTTTCTTTTGTCTGTTCACATTTTTTGCCTCTTCATGTGATTTATCTTTCACAACTAAGAATGTGGGATGGAGATAGTCCTTAACCAGTTGGAATTTAGAAAAAATGCAAACATATACTTATTACATATACATAGACAGCAAATGGTCAGTTAGGTGGCATAGTGGATAGAATGCTGAGCCTGGAGTCAGGAAGACCTGAGTTCAAATCCATCCTCAAACACTTATTAGCTGTGTGACCCTGAGCAAGTCACTTAACCCTGTTTGCCTCAGTTTCCTCATATGTCAAATGAGTTGGAGAAGGAAATGGGAAACCACTCCAGTGTCTTTGCCAAGAAAACCGCAAATCCTGTAACAGAGTCAGACTGACTGAAAAAATGACTAAACAACAACTAAATACAGTGAATATGTGTGTATGCATGTACACACACATATATTGCAAATATAGGTTATGTGTATACGTTTACTGGACCAGTGATTTTATTAATATGGTAAACTCTTAGTGAGGAAACTTTCTTTTCTAATTAAGAGTGGCAACTTATAGTGTTAGACAGTTAGCTGGGAGAGTTGAGAGATTAAGGATCACATAACTTGTATAAGTCAGAGTCAGGACTTGATACCAGGTCTTCTTGACTCAGAGGCCAATTATTTAACCACTTTGCCAACAATTCTCAAACTTTCAGGTCTCACTACCTCCTTACACACTTAAATATTATTGAGGATCCTAAAGAGCTTTTGTTTATGTAGATTATATCTATTAATATTTACACATTAGAAATTAAAACTGACAAATTTAAAATTATTTATTAATTAATTTAAAATAATAAATCCATTATATGTTAACATAAAAACCCTATTTTATTGAAAAAATTTCTAAAACAAGAAATTCAGTGGCCTTTGTTAGTGCCTCCATACTGGATTCCCAAGGACCAGACAGAGTAACATTGAGAAGAGGGGCATTGTTTTATATTTTTGAAAAGTTTTTTAATATCTGCATAGAAAACAGCTAGATTTCTTTTATCTGCTTCTGCCTTCCTTCTATTGTGATGCTGTTTTGGTTGTAGTATATGAAGAAAATTTTACCTCACACAGATATGAATTAGCAAAGGGAGGAGTATATTGCTAGGCAAATAATGTCTTAATGATATTAGTAAAATGCAGACTCCCTGGGAGTGGCTCAGGAACCCTCTGGGGTCTGTGGACAGCACTTTGAGAAATGCTGGTGTAGACAATGTAGAAGTGAGGTAGAATGTGGATTTGCCTATTCATTGATCCCACAAAACTGCTTCTTGTTCTTATGTTTATAATTCAGATAATTGTGGAAATTCTTCTTTGATACTACACCAACGGTAAAAAGTTAGTTGCATTGTGGAATCTGAACCATACCATAGAACTTTTCATATTGTTACATTAAAACCCATTGGAATATCTTGCACTTTGAATGGATCTTTTAGCCATGAATGATTTTGTAACATCATGTGGTCATGTGGAAAATACTGGTCCCTGATTTGTGCAGATGTTCCACTTATTGAAATATTTCATTACACAGTATTTTAAAAATCATTTTTGTTAACATCATCACTGTCATTTACATATTTTCCAAAATTCTAAGTTTTGCTTGAGAGTTAGGATTTTATCACCGGCAACAAATATGGCCAAGGAGACAGGCTTACTTCATTCGTTTTTGGGAAAATGTCTGCCAAATACCCAAATCTATATAACCATAACCTGCCAAATACCCAAATCTATATATCCATAGCCTCAAATTGATGTTCAGCTTGAAACTCAAACAACTGGACAAGTGTTTTTCCTTGAGATAACCAACATACTTTGGTATGTAGCAGAAATGACTTGTGCATACATCCCATTTGTTACACAGAATATTTAAAAGAATGCTTACTTAAAAATAACTTTTTAAAACAAAAAAGTTTAGTGAAAAGAGTGGCGTTATTTGACCTTTTGCAAATCAAAGGATGAGATTTAATAAATTAATCATTTGTATTGTTTCATCAAAGACATTCTTACATAAAACTGGCATCCCCCCATTCCCATCCCCACCCTCACCCCTTTTAACTGCACCTTTGTGACAGTGAAGAATCCACTGACTGCTAGTACAGTCTGGTGTTACTTCATTGATTCATTCCAAGGTACCAGAGGTTTTGCTCTTCATTGTTTTTGCATCATAAATATAAATGTCAACTCAGTTGTCCCAGGATAAATTATGAGATTCAAAAAAATTATTCAACACTGAATATTTCAGCACCAGTTGTGCTTGCTGTCAAGCACTCCATAAAGGAATTTTGATGATTAGGTGGTGCTGATATCAAAATGAGTCTAAGCAAAATATAACAAGTCTAGGCAAAAAGTACAGTTCTGTAGATGAAATGTTAGCTCAGTCTTCATGTTTGCAACTTTACGTCTAATTTACAATTCATGTAGCCCCTGGAATACTCTAATTGTGAGACAATGAGAATGAGCAAAGTGAATAATGTCTTAATATGATTATGAAAATAGTTTTGATCTCTTGAACCCTCTGGAAGAGTCTTGAGCAGAGGTGGGGAACCTTCTGCCTTCAGGTTACATGTAGCCCTCTAAGTCCTCAAGTGTGACCCTTTGACTGAATCCAAACTTCAAAGAACAAATCCCCTTAAGGGCCACACCTGAGGACCTAGAGGGCCACGTATGACCTCGAGGCTGCAAGTACCCCACCCCTAGTCTTGAGTCTATGGACCTGCATTTTGAGAACTTCTATCCTGCACCATCACTGCCTCTTGAAGGGGGAAAAAAAGACAGAAGAGTTTATTTGGATTCCATAAAAATAAAAGGCTTTTGCATGAATAAAAGAGACATATCTCATATAATAAGAAAAAGATTGATGGGGGAAAATCTTTTCATTAAAATATCTGATAAACATCTGATATCCTGAATCTATGTGAAATTGACATAATGTAAGATTAAGAGCCATTTTCGGGTAGTTGAGTTATGAAAAGATGGTTCTATTTCCAAGGAAAAGAACCTCCCTCAGACGACTAGTTATAAAGGGTCAGATAGAATACTTTGCCAGACAGTGGTATTGATCGGGAAATAATTGTTTGCCAGAACTGAGCACTCTTTTCACAGAGTAATTAAGATTGTGTCACTTGATAACCTCCTCACCAGAGAATTGTTCCTCCAAGCTCCAGCTGCCATTAACCTAGCTGGTGTCATGGCAACGAGTTTCCCCCTGGCTTTCCCACAGGAATTGTTTTGATGCATCTGTCTCTGGTTTGCAAGTTGGAGTTTTTTGCCTCCCTGATATTGCTTCTGATTGGAGAGACTGGTGGAAAGGTAGATGGAAAGTCATGTAGGTTCCTGAGCCCCTTTCTGTGTTTATTTGCAAGCATGACTAAAACCAAAAAGAAAACAGGAAAAAAATAAACCCAATTGCATGGGGGCAGTGTGGAGGCAATGACAAATGTTTTGATTGGAAGTGTGGTTGAAGTGACACATTCTCTCAATATGTGTACAGTTCCCTTTGAACAATAGCAGGAGCAGTTAGCTGCAGGATGGGATTTTTTGACCTATTGTTGTTGAGTTGTTTCAGACATGATTGACACTTCATGACCCCATTTGGGGTTTTCTGGGCAAAGATATTAGAGTGGTTTGCCATTTCCCTCTCCAGTTTATTTTACAGATGAGGAAACAAAGGCAAACTCAAACTGGGTTAGGTGACTTGCTTAAGGTCACATAGCCAGTAAGTGTCAGAGGCTAAATTTGAACTCAGATCCACCTGACTCCAGGGCTAGAACCCTATCCACTGTGCTACTTAGCTGCCCCTTTGATCTATTGGGTTGAGATAAAAAGGGAATATAAGAATACCTCAAAAGACCAAGCTGCTTCAATTTATACAGTATATTTTGTTTTACCCACAAGACAAAGAAATTAGAGTAGTGTGAAAATTTTTGTTTCAAAGTAAAATTATATTATCTATTTGAAATTATTTGTATTTAAAGTGTATTTGCACAGATGGGACAAAGTATAGTACATTATAGTAAAATTAATATTTATTATATTAATAACTATCATTAAATAATTATTATTTATTATTATAAATAATTATTTACAACAAAATTTAATAACCTGACCAGGATTGAATTATTGACACCCAACATAGAGGTTTTTGTTCTGGGAAATTATTCTTAATACAGCAGAAATAAACCTTTCCAATCAAAGATAAAAGCAAACCAAAAAAAGAGAAAAGGGGGGCATTCAGGATCAAATGGGAAGACATTATCACATTCATGCACATTCATTTACTTGCTGACTGACCTTTGATTTTAAGATTCTCTTTGTAAATATTTGAACTTAGAATTTTAAATGTGGAACCTATACTTCCCTCTCTTTCCTTCTAATGAGATATCATAAATTTGACCCTTTTCCTCCAAAGGAAGCAGAAAATAGAGGTAATTATCTGGATAATTCCATTTAAAAACCAACAAAAAATCTATTGAATTATCTGAAATTTTGCCCAGTCATTGATTTCACTGTGAATAAGAGAGAAGAGGGAAGAGTAAGAAAAGGAGAGTAAAAAAGTGAGACTGTAAGGTAGGTTAAGAAGTAAAGAGTCTACCATGATCAGCAAACATTTATTAAATATCTACTCTGTGCCAGGCAACACGCTAAGCTCTGAGAATGCCAAGAGAAGCAAAACCACAAAAACAAAAACAAAATTCCTGCTCTTCAGGAACTCACACTCCACTTGCATATGTATAAACAAGCTATACATAAGATAAATTATAGGTAATTAGCAGAGAGAAGGCACTGCTATTAAGGGGGAATAAGGAAAGGCATGGGCAGCTGGGTGGCCCAGTGAATACTGGACTTGGAATCAGGAAGACTCATCTTCATTGAGTTCAACTCTGGCCTCAGACACTTACTAGATGTGTGACCCTGGGCAAGTCACTTAACCTTGTTTGCCTTAGTTTCCTCATCTGTAAAATGAGCTTGAGACTGAAATGGCAAACCACTTCAGTATCTTCACCAAGAAAATCTCCCCTGGGGTGATGGAGAATCAGACATAATTAAACAGCAAGGAGGAAAGACATCCTATAGAAAATGGGATTTTAGCTGTGAATTGAAGGAAGTGAGGGAAGATGGAAGATGGAGATGAGTTGGGAGAGAATTCCAGGAAAGGTGGATAGCTAGTGAAAAAAAAATCTTAAAGAGTTAGGAGATAAAGTGGGAGGAATAGCAAAAAGATTTTTTTGCTAGATTTCAGAGTAGGTGGAGGGGAGTAAAGTGTAAAGAGGCTATAAGGGTAGGAGGGATCAGATTATGAGGTGTTTTGGATGTCGGACACAGGATGAGGGGATTATAAATCTAGAATCAGAATCGAGCTTAGACTTTATACTCTCATTTTATAGATTAGGAAACTAAGTCATAGAAAGTTTAAGTTAGTTGCTAAGGATCACAAAAAATAAATGTTAGAAGCAGGGCCATAACTCAGGTCTTCCTGACACCAAGTCCCACATCCTTTCTACTGTGCCATCTAGCTGCCAACATTGAGAAACTTGAGAAAATTTAAATGCCCCCGTGGGGTATCAGTAAATTAAATAAGTACATAGAGAACAAAATGGAAGGCAAAGGGTGGCAATAAGATGTTTGGAGTACAGAAATGAGAGAAAGTCAGAGTGTATGACAAAGGAAGTAAAGAGAAAGTAATTTTCCAAATTATTCAGGATAGCCACTGATGGAATTATGGTAGATGACCTGTCGACTTGCCAGATTGTCACTTCTCCATTGAACCTACAGCAAAAGCTCCTGATTTAGAGAGAGTAATTTTTGAAGAAATCTTTAAAAATACACAGTGTACATGCAGATAGATTTGTCATATGAGGGAGGCAAATGCCTGCTATTCATCCCCAATATACTCATCTGTCATCAGAGAACTTGATGCCCAAATGGTCAGAGGTACTTTGCAGATGGAAAAGCTAATGTTAAAATTAAGGAAGATTCTGTTAATGATGCCTAGCACTTATCTAACCTAATTATTAATAAAACACTTTAACCTATACTACATAATTTGATTCTTGAAACAACCTTTTCGGACAGGTTGGATATATCGCTGGATACAGAACTAGCAGGGACTTTGAGGCCATTTAATCTAACCTCTCTCATTTTATAGAAGAGGAAACTGAGGCCCAGAGAAATTAATCAAGTTGCTCAAGGTTATGCAAGTAGTAAGTGGCAGAGCTAGGATATGAACTCAGGTTTTGTGCTTTCAAGTTCAAAGCTCTTTCTACTGCTATTATTATCACTCCATTTTTACAGATGAGGACCTGAAGGTGAAAGGGATTAAATGCCTTTCCTAGGGTCAAACATTAAGTGGCAGAATTAGGGCCAGAGTCCTTTGGACCCCAAGTCCACTGCTCCTTCCATGATACCATGTCTCATCTTCTGTTCATTAGTCAGTCCTGTCTTGAAATCTTTATTTTTTTGGTCTTATCTGAAAAACTAGAGTTTCAGTGATTCACTTACAACTATGTAATGTTCACTCATCAAAACTTGGTACTTTTCTGTAGGTAGATTTTAAAATGTTAATGATCACTGTAACAATACTTCCCAGTGACCTTCAAGCATCTATGATTTCATTTCAGTGGGTGGTTTGGATTTGGGCTTATAGCCCTTCTTCATGTTGATAGATGGTCTTTATGAGTTTCCATGGCTGAAAAAAATTACCTAGGGCAAAAAGCCTATGCTTTCAGCACTTAGCTGGACTGTATGAAGACAACTTAATTAAATTCAACAAGAATTTATTAAGTGTATGTTGTATTCCAGGCACTGTATTAGGTTTTGGGAATAGCAAAGTGAAGAATGAAACTAGTACTACCTTTTCATGTTCACTTGAGCAGTAGACATGAAACTCCCCGAACAGACTTATATTTAAAACCTTTTTAGCTTGGCAGAATCCTCTAGGCCTTATTTTTTGTTTTAAGTTTTATTTTACGTTTTTGTGCACTAAGGATCACCTCTATGCCCTAATGAGGCATCAGGGGAGGATTTGAGAAGAACAGTAAAGGGACAATACCTAACACATAGTAACAAAAATTGGGCTCAAGTTTGCCTAAGAAAAATAGAGGAACTCTTAGGCATATATTCATTCCAAGGAGTCCAGTGGTAGAAATGCCCTTCCACATCCAAATATTCATAACAGCACTTTTTTGTGTGGTTTAGAGAACTTGAAATGAAACAGATGGTAATAGATTAAGGGGTGGTTAGACAAACTGTGGTATATCAATGCAATAGAATATTCTTTTGATGTGAGAAATGAATATGAAGAATATGGAGAAGTCTGGGAGAGTTTATTTGAACTGATGTAGAATAAAGTAAGTAGAGCTAGGAAAACAGTATTATGTGACAGCTACAACAATATAAATTGAAAGAACAACAACAAAAACTCCTAATCTGAATAATATATACTTGTAATAACCAAACTTGGTTCTAAAAAATATATAAGAACACACATTTTCCTTCCTTTCTTTTTTTTTCAGAGATGGGGGACTAGGGGTGTGGAACACTGCATATACTACTGTCAATTGATGTATTGGTTATCTTTGCTGAATTGCTTTCCACCTCCTTTTCTTTTTAATTTTTTTCTTACAATGATAGAAAAAAGAGAAAAAGACTTAATGAGAAATTATGGAGATATGAAAACAAATAATCTAAAAAAAAGTTTAAAATGAAAAAGATAAAAAAAAAAAGAAAATGGAAGGAAAAATCACCTTACATGCACAGCAAATTTTAGTCAGTTGCTCTCTACTAATGTGGCAGTGTATCAGCCTATGTGTACACTAGGTGAGTATCCCAGGTGACACTTAGTGTGTTGGGGCAACAAAAACCCATACTTGACTTGTCCTCCCTTTTCCAAGTCTACAGAAAACTAATCTGTCAATTAATTAATTTCCTAAATTAACTAACCACCAAAGTAAGGGTAGTATATGATTTGGCCAATAGGTGGCACTACACTCAGGCTCTCAGTTTGTTTTCTTTAGCCGGGCTTCAGTACTCGCCCACATCATCTCCCAGTGCTACCGTGACCCATTGCTCGCCAGAGATCACTTGACTGCAAGCAAGGGCTCTTCACCTATTTACTTTGCAGTAATCTGCATGGGACAATACTCTGGCCCTAATTCACTATTGATCTAAGGCTATGACAATGAAATATAATTCAGAAATACTAAAATTATAAAAATGTTCATGGCTCTGCTCCTAGCCCATGTCTAGAAAATTTCCTTCAATTTGACTGATTCTTTATATTATACAGGTAATTCATGTTAAAGTCACACAGTTTATTAAATATAGGTTGAATAAAACTATAAAGAAACAATTTCAACTTAAGCATCTCTGCACACACACACACAAAAACCAAACCTGAACCAAACAAACAACTCAAAACAAAAAGCAAAAACAAAAAACCAATTCAGGGAAGAAATTATCTGTTTGGAACCCCCAGGGACTGACTTTGCAATTAACAAATAACACAGAAGTGCGGGTGGGGGGAGCATCGAGAGTTGGGATTGATCTCCTAACCTTATCTCACAGACTACTGGGGTTTTTCATCCACTACACCTCCAACCTTCATTTCTACGCCCTGGTCTATATGGACCCCACAATGGTTTGATTTCATTTCTGCTTCTGGGTTTTTCCCTCAGCCAACACCCCTCTCCCATATCTACTTTACTGAATCCATCTCGGCTTCTCTGCCCCTGGCCTGGTTAGAAAGAAAAGGAATGGTAGGCTGGAAGTCTGATGGTTGGGAATCTGTATTCCAAGGTACATTTCCCAACCTTCCCTGGTGAGTCTTATGGATCTATTTCCCTCTGTCAGACTTCTGGGTTGGGAGGGAGAAACTACATTAACATTCTGCAAAGTCCAACAGTGTGAAGTCTGATACTCATTTCAAAAGCTTCAGGCCTCAATAACCTGAAGATGCATATTGTTCACTCAGGCATTGGGGAGTACTTTCAAATTAGATTCCTTTTGTGGAAAGGGACTTTCACGTTGATTTCATTGAGAAGAAATGAAGGGAGCTCTAAACCTTTTATTTGAGGACTTTACACTAGCAAGATGAAAAGCTTTGTTAACTGTGAAGGTTAAATGATAACATTTAATTAGCATCGGATAAGAATAGAGCCTTGCTGGCGATGTGCGTAGGTAGGCACCAGCTCCTGCCTCTCCCTTCCTGTTAACTGTCTTTTTACTGTTTGTCTCTAGAAATAGGCAGGGGCCCCCACTTTCATTTGGGATGACACCACTGTAAGTGCTTTTATTTTCATCCTATTTTTTCTAAGGAATACTACCCTGGTGCTCTCTGCTCTCTTCTGAATTGGACCACACAGTTTCCAGACTGTAGTAATTTCCTTAAATCAGCCGATTTTCAGACCTTGGCCAGAGTTGCTGCTGGGGCTGAGGAGAAAGGTTATAAGGACTCAAAATATCAGATGTCTTGATATGTCATACAGAGGCTTTCCTTGTTGCCTTTTTTCTGCTTCAGTCAATGAAAGCTGATTTTGAATCTATAGTTTGTGGCTTTGCAGAACTTTGCTCCATAATATAATCTTAATACTCCTGGAGGGGGAAAATGTAGCCTTTTTCTATCTTCTCATTTGCCTATTAGGAATATGCTTATATGTATATGTATAGGTATCTATGTATACCTATACACACATACACATTTAAAATACTCTGGTCACATACAAAGGAACAACTATTTTAGGCATGATTAATAGCAAAATCATTAGCTACCTGTGCTTAAAAAAAGAAATAGTGCTATTGACCTGTTTTCTACAGTCAAATCATTTGTATTTAAATACTTATCTCTTAAAATGATTTATTTTGATAAAGAAATAAAGGATTGATTTGCCTTTGCCATCACAGTCCTCCTGGAACACTTACTGTTATCTGTCCCCAAAGAAACCCCTCTGACCCTGGGAAGCTTCCTTCTTTTTTGTAGCTAGCTAGTTCAGCGGATAGAGTGTTTGATCTAGACTTAGGAAGATGAGCTCAAATCCAATGTCAGGCACTTATTAACTGCAAGTTCTGTGCAAGTCACTTTCTCTCTGCCTGCCTCAGTTTCCTCATCAGTAAAATAGAGATCATAATAGCACCTATCTCCCAGGGCTGTTAAAATGAAAGTTGAACTGAAATATATCCTATGTTCACTGCTTTATTAGCTTGAAAATTTGCAAAAGAGGTTAGGGGTCTTTCCCTGCTTTTGTGAGGATGACTCAAGCCCTATATTACGATGTTTTCCAGGGGAATCTTGAAAACAGGAATCCTGTTGAAGGATCCTGAAATTCTCAATGATCTAACCCCTTTCTTCCCTATATGCTATGAGCTGTGACTCTCATCTATGGCTAGAAAAACATAAAGACATATTCCATGGTGGCATTCTTAAAAAGAAATCACAAATAACTCTTACTCTAGAGATTAATCTTACAAAAGACAGCATGATCCCTATTTAATTAAAAGAGCTTTGATTTTCTTTTTAAAAAAGGATAAGCTTATTGAAAACATTCAAAAAAGAGAAACAAAAATTACAATAACCTCCTTAGGTTGTTGTGACAATAGTGCCACAGGCCCAGGACCCAAGGGACCATGGAAATCCTCAGGCAGCATCCAGAGGAATAGAATTGTTGACTAGATGGTAAGCACCAAGTTCTCAAGGCAGAGAAGGGAGGACTGTAACAGAGTAAGCACCAGGGAAGCAATTGTTTTTGTAAGGATAGAGTGAGAATTGTAAAGAACTGTATCAATGTTAGCTGCTATTGTGGTAGGAGTCTAGGCCAACAACTCCCATTCCCAAAGAACTTTAAGGCTTTTTTTACAGCAATTCTGTTGGCCAATAAACATTTATTACATTCCTATTATGTACCAGG